>OX638358.1:14493901-15216551 GCA_951812935.1 Hermaeophaga mercurialis
TATTGTGTTTTAAAGAAAAATTGTTGGTTTTAAATGAAATTTGATTGAAAAATACTGTTTTTACTAAAAAAAAGTTTAATTTCTACAATATTTAAGTAAAAAACATCAATTATTATTAAAGTTTTATAAAACTATTACAATTTACATAAAAAAGACCCATTTTTATTGTATTTTAAAGAAAAATTATTGGTTTTAAATGAAATTTGAATGAAAAATACTGTTTTACCTAAAAAAAAGTTTAATTTCTACCAATATTTAAGAAAAAACATCAATTATTATTAAAGTTTTATAAAACTATTACAATTTACATAAAAAGACCCATTTTTATTGTATTTTAAAGAAAAATTGTTGGTTTTAAATGAAATTTGACTGAAAAATACTGTTTTGACTAAAAAAAAGTTTAATTTCTACCAATATTTAAGTAAAAAACATCAATTATTATTAAAGTTTTATAAAACTATTACAATTTACATAAAAAAGACCTATTCTTATTGTGTTTTAAAGAAAAATTGTTGGTTTTAAATGAAATTTGATTGAAAAATACTGTTTTTACAAAAAAAAAGTTTAATTTCTACCAATATTTAAGTAAAAAACATCAATTATTATTAAAGTTTTATAAAACTATTACAATTTACATAAAAAAGACCTATTTTTATTGTATTTTAAAGAAAAATTGTTGGTTTTAAATGAAATTTGAATGAAAAATACTGTTTTACCCAAAAAAAAAGTTTAATTTCTACCAATATTTAAGAAAAAACATCAATTATTATTAAAGTTTTATAAAACTATTACAATTTACATAAAAAAGACCCATTTTTATTGTATTTTAAAGAAAAATTGTTGGTTTTAAATTAAATTTGATTGAAAAATACTGTTTTTACTAAAAAAAAGTTTAATTTCTACCAATATTTAAGTAAAAAACATCAATTATTATTAAAGTTTTATAAAACTATTACAATTTACATAAAAAAGACCTATTTTTATTGTATTTTAAAGAAAAATTGTTGGTTTTAAATGAAATTTGAATGAAAAATACTGTTTTACCTAAAAAAAAGTTTAATTTCTACCAATATTTAAGAAAAAACATCAATTATTATTAAAGTTTTATAAAACTATTACAATTTACATAAAAAGACCTATTCTTATTGTGTTTTAAAGAAAAATTGTTGGTTTTAAATGAAATTTGATTGAAAAATACTGTTTTTACTAAAAAAAGTTTAATTTCTACCAATATTTAAGTAAAAAACATCAATTATTATTAAAGTTTTATAAAACTATTACAATTTACATAAAAAAGACCTATTTTTATTGTATTTTAAAGAAAAATTGTTGGTTTTAAATGAAATTTGAATGAAAAATACTGTTTTACCCAAAAAAAAGTTTAATTTCTACCAATATTTAAGAAAAAACATCAATTATTATTAAAGTTTTATAAAACTATTACAATTTACATAAAAAGACCTATTCTTATTGTGTTTTAAAGAAAAATTGTTGGTTTTAAATGAAATTTGATGGAAAAATACTGTTTTTACTAAAAAAAAGTTTAATTTCTACCAATATTTAAGTAAAAAACATCAATTATTATTAAAGTTTTATAAAACTATTACAATTTACATAAAAAAGACCTATTTTTATTGTATTTTAAAGAAAAACTGTTGGTTTTAAATGAAATTTGAATGAAAAATACTGTTTTACCCAAAAAAAGTTTAATTTCTACCAATATTTAAGAAAAAACATCAATTATTATTAAAGTTTTATAAAACTATTACAATTTACATAAAAAAGACCTATTCTTATTGTGTTTTAAAGAAAAATTGTTGGTTTTAAATGAAATTTGATTGAAAAATACTGTTTTTACTAAAAAAAAGTTTAATTTCTACCAATATTTAAGTAAAAAACATCAATTATTATTAAAGTTTTATAAAACTATTACAATTTACATAAAAAAGACCTATTTTTATTGTATTTTAAAGAAAAATTGTTGGTTTTAAATGAAATTTGAATGAAAAATACTGTTTTACCCAAAAAAAAGTTTAATTTCTACCAATATTTAAGAAAAAACATCAATTATTATTAAAGTTTTATAAAACTATTACAATTTACATAAAAAAGACCCATTTTTATTATATTTTAAAGAAAAATTGTTGGTTTTAAATTAAATTTGATTGAAAAATACTGTTTTTACTAAAAAAAAAGTTTAATTTCTACCAATATTTAAGTAAAAAACATCAATTATTATTAAAGTTTTATAAAACTATTACAATTTACATAAAAAAGACCTATTTTTATTGTATTTTAAAGAAAAATTGTTGGTTTTAAATGAAATTTGAATGAAAAATACTGTTTTACCTAAAAAAAAGTTTAATTTCTACCAATATTTAAGAAAAAACATCAATTATTATTAAAGTTTTATAAAACTATTACAATTTACATAAAAAAGACCTATTCTTATTGTGTTTTAAAGAAAAATTGTTGGTTTTAAATGAAATTTGATTGAAAAATACTGTTTTTACTAAAAAAAGTTTAATTTCTACCAATATTTAAGTAAAAAACATCAATTATTATTAAAGTTTTATAAAACTATTACAATTTACATAAAAAAGACCTATTTTTATTGTATTTTAAAGAAAAATTGTTGGTTTTAAATGAAATTTGAATGAAAAATACTGTTTTACCCAAAAAAAAGTTTAATTTCTACCAATATTTAAGAAAAAACATCAATTATTATTAAAGTTTTATAAAACTATTACAATTTACATAAAAAAGACCTATTCTTATTGTGTTTTAAAGAAAAATTGTTGGTTTTAAATGAAATTTGATGGAAAAATACTGTTTTTACTAAAAAAAAGTTTAATTTCTACCAATATTTAAGTAAAAAACATCAATTATTATTAAAGTTTTATAAAACTATTACAATTTACATAAAAAAGACCTATTTTTATTGTATTTTAAACAAAAACTGTTGGTTTTAAATGAAATTTGAATGAAAAATACTGTTTTACCCAAAAAAAAGTTTAATTTCTACCAATATTTAAGAAAAAACATCAATTATTATTAAAGTTTTATAAAACTATTACAATTTACATAAAAAAGACCTATTTTTATTGTATTTTAAAGAAAAATTGTTGGTTTTAAATGAAATTTGAATGAAAAATACTGTTTTACCTAAAAAAAAGTTTAATTTCTACCAATATTTAAGAAAAAACATCAATTATTATTAAAGTTTTATAAAACTATTACAATTTACATAAAAAAGACCTATTCTTATTGTGTTTTAAAGAAAAATTGTTGGTTTTAAATGAAATTTGATTGAAAAATACTGTTTTTACTAAAAAAAGTTTAATTTCTACCAATATTTAAGTAAAAAACATCAATTATTATTAAAGTTTTATAAAACTATTACAATTTACATAAAAAAGACCTATTTTTATTATATTTTAAAGAAAAACTGTTGGTTTTAAATGAAATTTGAATGAAAAATACTGTTTTACCCAAAAAAAAGTTTAATTTCTACCAATATTTAAGAAAAAACATCAATTATTATTAAAGTTTTATAAAACTATTACAATTTACATAAAAAAGACCTATTCTTATTGTGTTTTAAAGAAAAATTGTTGGTTTTAAATGAAATTTGATTGAAAAATACTGTTTTTACTAAAAAAAAGTTTAATTTCTACCAATATTTAAGTAAAAAACATCAATTATTATTAAAGTTTTATAAAACTATTACAATTTACATAAAAAAGACCTATTTTTATTGTATTTTAAAGAAAAATTGTTGGTTTTAAATGAAATTTGAATGAAAAATACTGTTTTACCCAAAAAAAAGTTTAATTTCTACCAATATTTAAGAAAAAACATCAATTATTATTAAAGTTTTATAAAACTATTACAATTTACATAAAAAAGACCCATTTTTATTATATTTTAAAGAAAAATTGTTGGTTTTAAATTAAATTTGATTGAAAAATACTGTTTTTACTAAAAAAAAAGTTTAATTTCTACCAATATTTAAGTAAAAAACATCAATTATTATTAAAGTTTTATAAAACTATTACAATTTACATAAAAAAGACCTATTTTTATTGTATTTTAAAGAAAAATTGTTGGTTTTAAATGAAATTTGAATGAAAAATACTGTTTTACCTAAAAAAAAGTTTAATTTCTACCAATATTTAAGAAAAAACATCAATTATTATTAAAGTTTTATAAAACTATTACAATTTACATAAAAAAGACCTATTCTTATTGTGTTTTAAAGAAAAATTGTTGGTTTTAAATGAAATTTGATTGAAAAATACTGTTTTTACTAAAAAAAGTTTAATTTCTACCAATATTTAAGTAAAAAACATCAATTATTATTAAAGTTTTATAAAACTATTACAATTTACATAAAAAAGACCTATTTTTATTGTATTTTAAAGAAAAATTGTTGGTTTTAAATGAAATTTGAATGAAAAATACTGTTTTACCCAAAAAAAAGTTTAATTTCTACCAATATTTAAGAAAAAACATCAATTATTATTAAAGTTTTATAAAACTATTACAATTTACATAAAAAAGACCTATTCTTATTGTGTTTTAAAGAAAAATTGTTGGTTTTAAATGAAATTTGATGGAAAAATACTGTTTTTACTAAAAAAAAGTTTAATTTCTACCAATATTTAAGTAAAAAACATCAATTATTATTAAAGTTTTATAAAACTATTACAATTTACATAAAAAAGACCTATTTTTATTGTATTTTAAAGAAAAATTGTTGGTTTTAAATGAAATTTGAATGAAAAATACTGTTTTACCCAAAAAAAAGTTTAATTTCTACCAATATTTAAGAAAAAACATCAATTATTATTAAAGTTTTATAAAACTATTACAATTTACATAAAAAAGACCCATTTTTATTATATTTTAAAGAAAAATTGTTGGTTTTAAATTAAATTTGATTGAAAAATACTGTTTTTACTAAAAAAAAGTTTAATTTCTACCAATATTTAAGTAAAAAACATCAATTATTATTAAAGTTTTATAAAACTATTACAATTTACATAAAAAAGACCTATTTTTATTGTATTTTAAAGAAAAATTGTTGGTTTTAAATGAAATTTGAATGAAAAATACTGTTTTACCTAAAAAAAAGTTTAATTTCTACCAATATTTAAGAAAAAACATCAATTATTATTAAAGTTTTATAAAACTATTACAATTTACATAAAAAAGACCTATTCTTATTGTGTTTTAAAGAAAAATTGTTGGTTTTAAATGAAATTTGATTGAAAAATACTGTTTTTACTAAAAAAAGTTTAATTTCTACCAATATTTAAGTAAAAAACATCAATTATTATTAAAGTTTTATAAAACTATTACAATTTACATAAAAAAGACCTATTTTTATTGTATTTTAAAGAAAAATTGTTGGTTTTAAATGAAATTTGAATGAAAAATACTGTTTTACCCAAAAAAAAGTTTAATTTCTACCAATATTTAAGAAAAAACATCAATTATTATTAAAGTTTTATAAAACTATTACAATTTACATAAAAAAGACCTATTCTTATTGTGTTTTAAAGAAAAATTGTTGGTTTTAAATGAAATTTGATTGAAAAATACTGTTTTTACTAAAAAAAAGTTTAATTTCTACCAATATTTAAGTAAAAAACATCAATTATTATTAAAGTTTTATAAAACTATTACAATTTACATAAAAAAGACCTATTTTTATTGTATTTTAAAGAAAAATTGTTGGTTTTAAATGAAATTTGAATGAAAAATACTGTTTTACCCAAAAAAAAGTTTAATTTCTACCAATATTTAAGAAAAAACATCAATTATTATTAAAGTTTTATAAAACTATTACAATTTACATAAAAAAGACCTATTCTTATTGTGTTTTAAAGAAAAAATGTTGGTTTTAAATGAAATTTGATTGAAAAATACTGTTTTTACTAAAAAAAAGTTAAATTTCTACCAATATTTAAGTAAAAAACATCAATTATTATTAAAGTTTTATAAAACTATTACAATTTACATAAAAAAGACCTATTCTTATTGTGTTTTAAAGAAAAATTGTTGGTTTTAAATGAAATTTGATTGAAAAATACTGTTTTTACTAAAAAATAGTTAAATTTCTACCAATATTTAAGTAAAAAACATCAATTATTATTAAAGTTTTAAAAAACTATTACAATTTACATAAAAAAGACCTATTCTTATTGTGTTTTAAAGAAAAATTGTTGGTTTTAAATGAAATTTGATTGAAGAATACTGTTTTTACTAAAAAAAAGTTAAATTTCTACCAATATTTAAGTAAAAAACATCAATTATTATTAAAGTTTTCTAAAACTATTACAATTTACATAAAAAAGACCTATTTTTATTGTGTTTTAAAAAAAATTGTTGTTTTTAAATGAAATTTGATTGAAAAATACTGTTTTTACTAAAAAAAAGTTTAATTTCTACCAATATTTAAGTAAAAAACATCAATTATTATTAATGTTTTATAAAACTATTACAATTTACATAAAAGAGACCTATTCTTATTGTGTTTTAAAGAAAAATTGTTGGTTTTAAATGAAATTTGATTGAAGAATACTGTTTTTACTAAAAAAAAGTTTAATTTCTAACAATATTTAAGTAAAAAACATCAATTATTATTAAAGTTTTATAAAACTATTACAATTTACATAAAAAAGACCTATTTTTATTGTATTCTTAAGAAAAATTGTTGGTTTTAAATGAAATTTGATTGAAAAATACTGTTTTTACTAAAAAAAAGTTAAATTTCTACCAATATTTAAGTAAAAAACATCAATTATTATTAAAGTTTTATAAAACTATTACAATTTACATAAAAAAGACCTATTTTTATTGTGTTTTAAAGAAAAATTGTTGGTTTTAAATGAAATTTGATTGAAAACTACTGTTTTTACTAAAAAAAAGTTTAATTTCTACCAATATTTAAGTAAAAAACATCAATTATTATTAATGTTTTATAAAACTATTACAATTTACATAAAAAAGACCTATTCTGATTGTGTTTTAAAGAAAAATTGTTGGTTTTAAATGAAATTTGATTGAAAAATACTGTTTTTACTAAAAAAAAGTTTAATTTCTACCAATATTTAAGTAAAAAACATCAATTATTATTAAAGTTTTATAAAACTATTACAATTTACATAAAAAAGACCTATTTTTATTGTATTCTAAAGAAAAATTGTTGGTTTTAAATGAAATTTGATTGAAAAATACTGTTTTTACTAAAAAAAAGTTTAATTTCTACCAATATTTAAGTAAAAAACATCAATTATTATTAAAGTTTTATAAAACTATTACAATTTACATAAAAAACACCAATTCTTATTGTATTTTAAAGAAAAATTGTTGGTTTTAAGTGAAATTTGATTGAAAAAACTGTTTTACCTAAAAAAAAGTTTAATTTCTACCAATATTTAAGTAAAAAACATCAATTATTATTAAAGTTTTATAAAACTATTACAATTTACATAAAAAACACCAATTCTTATTGTATTTTAAAGAAAAATTGTTGGTTTTAAGTGAAATTTGATTGAAAAAACTGTTTTACCTAAAAAAAAGTTTAATTTCTACCAATATTTAAGTAAAAAACATCAATTATTATTAAAGTTTTATAAAACTATTACAATTTACATAAAAAACACCTATTCTTATTGTATTTTAAAGAAAAATTGTTGGTTTTAAATGAAATTTGATTGAAAAATACTGTTTTTACTAAAAAAAAGTTTAATTTCTACCAATATTTAAGTAAAAAACATCAATTATTATTAAAGTTTTATAAAACTATTACAATTTACATAAAAAAGACCTATTCTTATTGTATTTTAAAGAAAAATTGTTGGTCCGGGCCATAGTAGTGTTTTGTGTTATAAGGGCAGGCTGTTGATTTAATTGTCAGGTGAGAAATGTCAAGAAACGTTTTTTGTTCTATGAAATCTTTGATATTGTTATTATTCGACGTTCTATGGTAATATAAAAAAAAGGAGAGATCCGAGAGATGAAGTGAGATCACTCCTCTGAGAGTTGTATTAACGATTTTTTTTTTAAGTTTTGTTATTTATTTTATTTAAAAATCGTTACGACACCAGAGAGAAAATTGGTCCTTCACGGCAGCTGGCGACGACACCGACACAACCCCAGCACAGCACCGATATGTCTTTTAGTGTGAAGCCACTTCATTTATTTCAATGTAAATTGCATATTGGCTCTGTTATGTCGTTGCCGTGTCGTCCAATGTGAAAACGTCCATTGGGGTACAAGGTAGCTAAAAGCATTAAAAATTAAACATACAGGACCTTATTGTTTATGAAGGGCCCAATTCATGTTGAAATCGGTATTGATACGTGTATCACGACAAAGTCAAAAAATCGTCAAAAAAGAAAATTTACTGCAAGAATTAAAGGTCGAGGAACCAAATGATTTCAAAACCTATTTACGAATGAATAATATGTTACTTAATAATTTGTTGGGTAAAATAAAATAAAAAATTGAGAAAATAAATACTCATAAGAGTTGCAGTAAGTGCCGAAGCAAGGTTGGTGGGAACCGTCTAGCCAACCTAAGTTGAAATCAAATATATATTGTACCACAATGTTCAAAATAAAATTGAAAATAAAATGGTTTAGCTCCTCATTTATATCATTTAAAAGCGATAAAAAAAAATTATTTAATGGTTAAAGTTTGTCAATGCCATTCAAAAAATGTTAGCAACTCATCACCAATGAAATAAAGAAAAGAAATTAAGTTGACCAATTATTTATATTAGTTGATCAATTATCAGCAGATGATTTTCTATCATACAATAGCTTTGAATTTTTATTTTATTGGTGATGAGGTACTAACATTTTTTAAAAGGCCTTGACAAAATTTAACCATTAAATAAAACAATTTCTATCGCTGATAATAAATGATATAATGGGTCACTCGAAATTTAACGTATGAGGTGTTAACATCGCGGAGCCAAGTGTGAGATGCACGCGCGGTATCGAACTTGCAAGACAGCCATACAGACGATGATAACATCTGATAACGATACAGAGATACTGAAACTGCCAAATATACTATGAGATTTGTATCAAGACTTATATTTGCAACATGTATCGATACCGATCTGAACGTAACTGGGGTCCTTAATAGCTCTGTAACAAATTACAGAATGCCTTAATACTGAATAATTATTGGATTATAGGTAATTTGTGTAGAGTCAAAAGTAAATGTAGTATGGCAAGATGGCACTGAAGAAAAGGACATTCCTTCCACGCAACTTTATTATTCGATTTCTTTGGATGACCATGAATTTTTTCCTGGAGAATGGGTCATTAATGACAGTAAACCTGAGAGTGATAATTATGGTGTTGTCCAAAGTGTCAATTATTTGGAAAGAACTGCCTGTGTAAGTAAACTAAAAAATTTCGCTGCAGAAATAATTCTTCTCTCACATCACAGAGATATCTCACTAATGTGATAGAGTTAGACTTTGTAGGAGATTGAATTATTTCTCTTATTTTATTTCTTTATTTAATGACAAATTAATGATTTTATTGATAAGTCTTCCAACAAATGTTATCTAGGTAACACTGGTAAAATAAAAACAATCATACTGTTACTTCCCAAAAGCTACTTTTTACAGCATGTGTGTTCATAGGAAAAACCTTCTGATGAATTTTAACAAATTTCAGTTTTTTATTGTTTTGACAACTCTTAATATTCCTCATTTAAATGTGATTGCATCCAAGTACTAAAGAATGGCACTAGTGTCTCTGTAAGTAAAGAGTTCTACAGTAAGTATTAAGTGGAGAAATAAAGTCAATTAAGTCATATTACAAAAAAATAAAGAGGAATAATTAAAAATAGTATTGAATACCTAAGTTTATGTGCTTACTCGAAAATAGCCTACATTGGAGAAAAAGTAGACATACACAATCGCACAAGACCAGTTTAAATTACAAAGACTTGGTACTCAACATTTTGTTTTGTTTATAAAAAAATTATGCTTAAATTGGAATAATATTTAGAGTTACCTAGCAAATGCTTATTATTATAATACAAAATAGAGAGGAGAAAATATTAATATATTTTAGGTGTGCCTTAGAAAAAGGTATCATAATGCAAAAACTAGTTACGTATGTCTAGATCCTTTTTAAATTATGTTTTAATCTGTCGTAGGAACGGAAATTCTATACTTGCTCTAATTTCTTCAATTTGTTTTCAATTCGTCATCATAACACCGTCATAGAAAAAACATACTAGAATTTTAATTTTAAAACTGACGATTTTTGTAATATTAAAATTAATACTCTTATTATATTTAAAGCCTTTTTTAGATTAAATGGTTTACTTACTCTGAAAACGAGAAAAAACCTACAGAATTAGCAACAAATGAAATGAGTGTTTATGATTTGAATAAACATTCAAAATTTGTGTTCCGTCCACGTAGCATAGTTAAGTCAAAACCTGCTCAGGAAGAAAAAAGTTATTGACAGCTGTATAGAGGTAAAGAGATAATATCTATAAATATTAAAAATAAACCACAACAAAAATAAATAATACAAAATGTTTGGACTGTTAAAACATACTTTCAGATATTAGAAATATACTAACTCTTATACAGGGTGGTGAAAATTGTCATGCCTGAACCTGTAAAATGTACAAAGTCAGTTAAGTGGACCAGTAATTGTAAATTTAAAAATGATAGAAATTTGTGACATTGTAAATAGAGGTTATTGTTTAAATTTTATTTAATTTAACAGACTTTGTATCTTTTTATGGTTTCCAGGATCAGAAGACAATTAATTTTTCGTCTTTCTTTATTGCAATGTGGTCCATTTAGCTTAAAACAGCTACTATGTTGAAAGTAAATATAAGTTTGTAGTATTATTTGGTAACAAAACTTACTTTTACTTAAAAAAATACGGTCTAGCCTAAATTTCACAAGATATCAAATAAACAGTGAAAATTATTTAGAAAAAACAGGTTATTAAGAAAAATTGACCTATTTTAACCATTTTAAAAATCATGTAATTCCCTCTTCCCAAGTGTTTGTTTGTGTGGTTTGGTAAGTCTTCAGGCGGATTATTTTCACAAATTCTTTAAAATCGTGTGGTATGTCTTCTTGTTCAGTCGTAACCGGGAAAATCTCTAATTTCTGAACGATCAACCTTGCCTTATACGGAATTAGCCTCTTCGCGTGAATCCGTGTTAAATGCGACACCGCAGTATTGACATTTTAAACAGTCGGTTATATTTAACTATTCTTGTCTTGACTTGTTGATCTTGTGTTCCATTTTCTGCAATATTACTGTGATGTAAGTAAAACCACACTTTCAATTTTTTTATTGCCTCTGCCAAAAGGTTTTAGATTAAGGTTAAAGAGTACAGTTATTTATAACTCTTCTGAATTTTTTACTTTTCCAGAGTACTTACTTTATTTTTGTTGCTTCGGTTTTATTGTAACTAATATAATCATTTTTGATGGTACACATACTTTATTCAAGGCTTGGTACATTTTATTTGAAATCTATATATAGACCGTCAAGACTAGTCTTATATTCATATAATGTAGTCTGAATTCTTTGAAATAAAAAATATGATCTTTTAACGATCTATTATTTCTAAACCATTCAAATTTTTTTGTCTTACTATAATGATCATTCTTTTTCTGAGGTTATTCCACTTTCACTCATTATTCTTAGTTAGAATTTCCCTTTCTTTATAGTATTTTCATTTGATTCTTAGTATTTGAAGCTATTTAGTTCATTATAGTTTTTCATCATCTGTCTTATTTTCGATTACTTTATACATTCTTTTTCACAACAGCCTCTCTTCTTCTTTTCGTATAGTTAATTTTGGCATGGATATCCTATTTGCTTTTGTTATTATTTTATTTATCTGTCCCAAATTTTTTATTTTCGACGTTTCATTCCAGTTTTTTGTATATTTCTTGTTTATTATTTTTGTTGTTCTCCAAAATTTTGTGTCATTCTATATCGAATTTATACTATTGTATTTTTATTTTTTTCCATATATAGTTTATATTATTTAGTTCTCACAAAAAAATAGTCTTCAGTCACATTTTTCATATTTCTAACATTTGTAATAATGTTCATTTTATTAATTTATTTACTTTATTTCATACACTATTCTACAGGACTACAATACTACAAAACATAAAGAACACATAACCATTAAAAATAAAGAAAAAGAAAGAAAATATTAGGAAATTAGAAATAAGCAGAAATTCTATAGATCTAGAACATCTTAGAAACAGTTACGAAAATAAGATTTTATGCTTCTAATTCAACAATTAAAAATGTCAATACTTTCACCAAGTACATTATATATATTCGTCCTTTTAGATATGCAAAATTCAAGTTTCTCTAAAATATTTGAACAATCCAGTGCATTGTTAAGTAGCTTTTTACATTTGTCGTACATCAAGTTATGCTTTTACAATAGCTCTCATTGTGGTACACCAATTGGAGGATAAACATAGTCAATCTTAGAACTTAAAAATTGTTTATTCTATTGTTACATGAAGCTAACAATTTAATTTAGATAATAACTAAAGTTATTAAATACATAGTAGTCGCGATCTCTAAAAAGTACATTTTGAATATTTCAAGATATGTGTGATAGTAGGTCAAATACTCAAATATCTAAATTACAAATATTGTAAGTTTCTTAGTCTTAGTGAATATGGTCGATGATACTAATTATTTTCTAGGGTTATGTGAAAGTGCAGTGGCTAGATGGAATAGAAGAAAATTGTTGGCCTCAAGATATCGAATTAATTCCTGAAACGACTGATTACGATTTTTCTGATGAAGAATCAACAGATGAAGATGGTGCCTGTGTGTCATGGGAAACCGAGAGTATAGAATCGTATGCTGGAGATTTAAGTGACGAAACTGTATTGCAGAATTTAGCGGCAAGGTTAGACTTTGTTCGAAATAGGATTATCTATTTGAAAGACGCTTTCAGGCAACATACTATTCTGGAAACTTTTATAGTAAGTTAATAAAAGAACTGCGTTACACAATAAATTTGATTGCTTACTGATATTCAAAATTTCAATTTTTAGTTCGTTAAAGATCTTTTGTTAATCTACGAGAATTCCAGTTACTTGGATAAACTTCTTGGTACATCGTTTTTTAGTCTAAAGAGCAAGCATTTCCAGGTTTTATTGCTTCAAGCCAAAGAAAAAGCGAAATCTCTCGGCATCGAATTGAGAGGCAGGCTATTTTCTAGTGACAACTTTTGTCCGTCCATTTCTAAGATTAAGGTTGCTGAAAAGGAGAACATTAATAAAATTGGAAAATAAAATTAACGCACAAATAGAAAAGAAAGAGTGCAAGGATTTATCGGGTGAGTCTATTGAAAAATATATTTATAAGGTTAATTGCATCAAAGACGTAATAGCTTAATTGTAGTAGTTAAAACGGTTGACACAATTAATTAAATACCCAATGGTCAAAATATAAAAGAAAAGATAAACCTCACTTCTTTCAATTATTTCATAGTGTTTACTTTGGTACAAAGAAAATTTACTAGTTTTAGCAACACGGCAGGCTTTGCAAAGAGCAACCATAGCCGGTTTCTGTCAAATGTTTCATACATATATTTAAAAAAAAAACTATCGAAAGGGATAATTTCAAAACAATATCTCATTGACAGCTGACAGTATAATATTTTGTGTCTTCGCTTCTTGCATTTAAATATGAACGTCTCTGTAAGTTAATCTGTTTATTCGGTTGATGATTGGCATATAAAACCACTAATTTATAGCTAACGCCTTGATTTTGATCTTTATCGGTCCTATAAATAAATTAAATATATTTTATTTTACGAAATAAAATTTTATATACGAATTCATGGAACTAATAGAGCGAAAAAAAATAATTCGTGCTAATATAAAAGATACAAGATAAAATACAACAATAAAAAACAAATACCAAATTAGTAACTTCAAAACTTTCCTACTATGTATGTTTGAATAAAAACCTAATAATTAAAAATTATAAAACATTACAATTTTTTTGAAAAACATGTTAATATAGTAAATATTCCAATCTATATCTAAATTAGTATTATTTTTTGATGTTGCTTGCGTCTCATCACTTGATATGTGCCTTACTCTAATAGGTCTTCTGCTTTTCCACATTCACACAGTACTTTCTCGAGTGATTTTTCAATTTTTTTTTGTTTGTTCATTGTCAGATAACTTCTGAAGGCTGAGTAGGTTTTTATGTTATTTTCTTTAACACTCCATTTATGAAAGTATGTGTTCAACTTTCATTATTATTACCACTGATATTTTCTCTGGTAATACCTTGAATCTCGAATTCCTTTAATATTAAGCATTAATATTCGTTTTCATTTTAGCACCAACAACACCACTCACTCCAGATAATGGAGATACTCCTTGTTCCTCACAGGATAATCTTTGCGTTGAGCTTCTTTCCATGCTAAAAGTTCGAATGGATCTAGCTTATGCCGAAATAATTAGTCGTATAGGGGGATGCCAAGCGTTCACAGTATTAACAAAAGCTTCGGAAAATATAGTTACACCTAGCTCTTCTACACCTTTACCAAGCATACCATCGACTCCTGATGAATCATTTTCGACGTTAAGTCCTTTGAAATCCAAATTAATGTCAAAAGGAACAGGAGAGAATGATCCTTATATACTGGTCGATGATGCTCCGTCTGCACACCATTATTTTAGTGGTAAATTTGAGCCTACTGATCTTCAAAGGTAAGAAATTGTAAAACATTTTTATATACCTTATTTATTAATTAACCATCAATTTACAAGTGTAAATAACATTTATTTGTTTATGTTAGAAATCTAAAGATAAAATATAGTTATCTTAAAATTCCATAATTTTAAAAAAAAACTTATAGAAAAAGGGTTTTTGAAAAATCGTGAAATTTTAAGATAAGTATATTGTATATTTTATATTACTAATGGTTAGGCTCCAAAAAGTATGGGTAGATACTGTCATTAAAATTTGTTTATAATTGTAGGTTTGTAAAAGCAGTGCAGAAAGAATACAAATTGCTCAAAGATTCTTAACCTGCCGGCGTTTGGGTAAAATCCTATGGGAATCGAATAGACCTTTTATCTGTAATGATAAAAGGTCCTGCAAAAACTCCTTACGAAGATGGCCTCTTTCTTTTCGATATACAGCTCAGTAATGACTATCCCAGGTAATAAAAAATACGTCTTACTACAGAGATTAATCTTGGTATAGGTTTATATGGTAATAAGCGTTAACAGATAATCAAAACTAAAAACCAAATGGATGTTTTTTGTCCTAGAATATAATATTCTTAACACATTGATTCTTAGGTAAATACGCTCACTTTTAGAAGAAACATTATATAATATTAATCTTTTTTTTAATTTATATTTTTATGAAACTCTACTGTAGTATTCTCATATACAGGATGATCAACTTATACTCCGAAGCTTCATATCTACGTTCTTGAGAAATAGGAAGGAATGTTTTAAATAAAAGTTATAGAGTCAAGCTTCACTATATATGAGTTATTGAATCTAAAGCTTTTGAATTTGTTAATTTGGCACTGAGGTAGTGTACAGTGATTTGGAGTTCGCCTAATTCGTAATTAGCGTTATAACAAGAAAGAATATGATGACAATATACAATCAACTGGAACTATTGTATATATTGAAAGTAAAAAGAGGGTGTCTTTTGTTCCGCCAGTATTGTTTACTCATCTACTGATTTATTTTACGAACTTCTATTCTATTTTGTGATATTTTTAATGCTTTCCTATTTTACAATATAACGGAGATATCAAACTTCGGAGTATAAGTTGATCACCCTGTATAGAAGGTCGAAATATAGTCATTTTTTTTAAATTTTAAATTATGTTTTCACAATTTATTACAACTTTTGTTTTTTAATTTGGATCTCCTCCCCTAGTTCACTATATAAGTTACAGTTTGCAGAGATTGAATCCTAATTTATATGTAGAAGGCAAAGTTTGTGTTTCATTGATTGGCACCTGGATGGGTAGGGGTACGGAGGTTTGGGGGACAAATAGTACTCTCTTACAACTTATCGTATCTATACAGGGATTAATTCTAGTTTCGGAGCCTTATTATAATGAAGCAGGGTATGAGAAGCAGACGGATACACAACAAGGTAAGTCAAATTTTTATCATCAATTATTGTATTAGTAAAAAAAAATAACATCCATTTTTGATGAAAAATTAACAAAATCAGAATTACCACAATTGGCCAAAATGAATAGATGAACTTAACCGTAACATTTTAACTTATTTCGTATGAATACCAACATTGATGAATTGGTTAAATCTACCAAAACCACTTAAGTATAGAAATGTCTTTTTGTAGAGGAGGATTAGAGGAAATTCATAATGGCCGTTCAGAGCAGAAAATGCTGTTTTATCTATTTCAGATTCTGCAATTTCTATCTTTTGTTAACCAGATGCTAAATCTAAGTGGTAATATAATTAGCTCTTCCTAACTAAAGTTTTGTTGGGGCTTTTTCATTGGGTATTGAATATTAAGAAATCATCGAATTCCAATTTCGTTTTTTTGACATTTGAAATATAGCGAAAAGGCTTTTTGTTAAAGAAAAAGGGTCATAGAAATGTGTAAAGTGCTGAAAGTAAGGCTAAAAGTGAATGAGCTCCATCCAGGAAAGGAAAATTTGGGAAAAAGAAAATTCAACTATGTAAATATGTTAAGAGATAAGGGCGAGTTCAGGAAAACACGCAAAATAAATGTAATTTTCTCCATGGCCATTAGTTTAATGTGTTAATTCCATTTTTTTCATTAAAACCTTGTTACACTTTATTCACTAATATTTGTTGTTTACAGAATTTGATTTGTTTTGTCAGTTTTGGTATTCTCTCAAAAAGCCCCAAGTTTAACCTGTGTAACAGATTTATTGTCCTCCTGAGTTATGCGCTCCTCGATGATTCCTTAATATTCAATCAAAAGATATCAATAAAACGTTTACTCGTTCTGCACATTATCCTTTGAAATATTGAAGTACCACAACCTGCCGTTAAAACATTTGTGAACTTTTACAAAATATACGAGTATATAATAGATAGTTTAAAAATATTCAAATATTTTATTGTTTAATTTACTTAAATGTGACTGTACCATAACATATGCAAGTGGTCTGAAAGATATTACGGTTAGGTAAGAGATGACGCCAACTATATCCATACAATATTGTTATTAATAAATACTATTCAGTTATTTATGCCATTTAGAAATGATTGATAAAATTCATGGTATGATGATTAACCATTGATATGTTACATTGTGCGAGATTGCTGCATCTGGGACCATCTCATGTGAACAAGTAGAGAAAATATTGCCCGAATATTTTAAAATGAGAAAGCTCACTGCTAGATGGGTGCCGAATTTGCTCAATTTTTAGTAACCGTAGTCGAAACATGGATTCATCACAACACATCTGAGACCAAGTAACAGTTGAAACACTGCATGAATCCATCATATTCTCCAGATTTTGCCACCTGCGGTTATTATCTGTTTCCAAACTCAAAGAAATTACTTGGTAGGAAGAGTTTTGGATTAAATGATGGTGATTTGTACAACAGAGGCCTATTTTGTCTATTAACATTAATAATTTATTAGCTAATCTCTAAAGTATTAATGATAAATTCTGAACGATCTGGTAATTAACAAATAGCGAGCTGGTGATTGTGACCTATATCTCAATGATGTTGATACAAACCTAGAGATAAATAAATGTACTTTTTGCGCTTATAGATTTTGTTTTTCTCTACAGATTATGAAAATTCACGAACCTACAATGAACTTGTGATACTGAAGTTGATCCAATCGATGAAAGAATTGCTTCAATCACCGCCGGAGGTGTTCAAGCGAGAGATTTACGCCCATTTTGCTAAAAACGGACTCAAGTTGTGTCACAGACTTCGCAGCTACTGCCAAGAATCCGATCAGACAACTCCAGAGTTCCCATTGTTACCTGTTAGCAAAGGACTAAAGTTGTCCCTTACTACATCGTTAACGGCTTTTGAGGATGTACTGAATAAAATTGGTGACAAGAGTGAAGTTGCAAACGAAGGTAACACCACTCATTACTCATTTATAGATATTTTATTTATTGGCTGGTGGGAAAATCGTTTAAAAAAAATATTGATATGATGTTGATCAGAAGGAATCAAAATTTTATTCCATAAAATAACTTAATTTATTCATTAGCAATATTGGAACGGATTTTGTATCATTTTAAAAAGTTTTTTATATTAAATTAGTGTGTTGATGAATTAAAACATTATGGTGGCTATCTAATATTGGATAATAATGAAGAGTAACCATTAATATAATTCCTGAAATCAAGAATGATTAATGGATTCGGTTAAAGGCAGTATGTATTTGTAGTATGAGCCTATTATTTCTGTTGCTACTATTGCTACGTTAATTATTTTTGACATTTCAATTAGTACTGAAATTAAGTTGCCAAAATATAAATGCACAGAGTATGTGATTAGTCTATTTGATAATTTACGTGTCGTGTATATAAAAAATGCTAAATAAAATTCATTATATATTTTGAAAAATAAATAAATTAGAATGAATCTTGTAAAGTGGCGAGGAATGATACAGTATTGAACTAAATTTGAATTTTCTTGTATGTGACTGTCATAAACAAGTCGGTGTAAATACTGGCAGTATTTCCTATTTGTTAGTTATCTATTTATTATAATGAATTACTCCCATTTCTTATTAATATATTAACACTGTACTAAAGTCATAGGCTTGCTAAAAACATTTGTACAGAGAATTTGTTTTTTAAAATCAATACATTCTGAGTTATCGATATTAGGCACCCACCACAATAATAATATCATGCCCCCTTATATTACTGTCTAATTGTACAGAAGCAATAATTACAAATTTGTTTTTAAACTCGTCGCATTTATTATTAATATTTAAAATTATTTTAGACAAAATTGATTTACTTAAAATCAAAATAATCGATGACAATTTAATATGATTATTCCCTCAGCCTTATTTATTATTTGTAGGATACTTAAATATTTGAATAAATAAATAATGCCAATAAAGGAATAAGTTTTACCAAACATTATTTTGCATTTGTTACCAGATCTGAGTGCGTTCATACAAAGGAATAAAAAAATATTAACTAGGTTTATACAGCTACAAGGTGTTTTAGATTGTTCTCTGAAATTATTTCTAATTAGTAATATAAAAAATATCTGTTGACATTACCATAAGATGTAAAGTCAATTTAAAGAGGCGCGCCCGCCCCCTGTCTGTGCACAAATCCGCAATTTTGTTGATTGTGTTATTAGAATAATTGTAAATTTCCAAACCAATTAAGTAATATTGTCAGAAGTATAATTAATTGTTATCGATTGTTGTCCTTATTTTTCAATATTTACCTGTTTAATAGTGTCATTAAATAATGCATTAATTAAAAGTTCTAATTTTATATAATTCCTAAATGTCACAAAAAGATCCTAATTTACTTTTTTGACATAAAGATAACTAATAGACTAGTCAATCGTAACAGGTATTTGGCTCTGCGGCTACTTGTTTGTCCTTAAAAAATATTTGTAAAATTACTTTTTTCTTGTTTATCACCATCCAAAATTTAGTCATATATTGCTGAATAGACAATAGAATGCCCTTTTTAAGCGCGCTACCTCTTTTCATTTAAAATTTTTAAAGAGGTAATAATTACCCCTAGGGGGTTGAAGAGGCAAATAAATCATTTTATTCAAAAAGTGAAGTTTCGTATATAAAAATTAATCTCTTTCAGGGTTTTTCTTTTGTATTAATAATTACTTAGAAAATTTATCCGTTATTTTAGGAACTTACTATATGTATTCCCCTTTTATCTAAATATGTCAGAGCTTCAGAGGATTCCCCGTAGGGTTTTACTGGTAAATTTCATCTTTTTATTTTTTTGTCAGTTATTCTTCAAATTTTCACATTTTATCATCGTATGTATATGGATCTTTGTTTACGGCATTCACCTATTTTTTTTCTAGGCCGTACACTCTTTCATTTACATTACGCAGCTTTTGATATTGTTTCTCTTGACAGTTGAGGTATAAGTCCTAGCCAGCAAAGTTATTGTTGCTTGAATATAGGAATATTTTTTATATAAATCCATAAATTCGGTATTAGTTGTTTTCCATAAATGTCAGACTATTACACTCTCAAATATTTCTCTCGGCATCCTTCGTTTTGTTACTCCAAACTTGTCTTCTAGATTTTTTGTTAAAATCATATTTTTATAAAGCTTTATTTTGGATTGTATAATATATGTCTGTTTGTCGGTTTGAATTTAAGTAAACTCCAAAAGTACCTACACACTTTTCCATCTACCATAACCTTACATATTATCAAATGTATAATTATACAAGTTCTCTTATAAATTTATTATTTTGTCTCAATTTCCTTGAAAAACCACTTTTATATTCAACTAGGATTTAGTTTACTTTAACTGGTGTCTGATGATTATAGTCAGTACTTTGTAGATCATGTGTGCTGTAGCTATACCACTAATTATTTTCTCACTTGATGCTCCCTTTTTTTGTCTATCGGACATATGAGAGTTTCTGTGCACTATACTAGTTTTATTTTCTTTATTTTTTTGTATTAATAAGATTTTTTTGTAAGGTGTACCTTTTAATATTAATATTTCGATGGTATACATTCTCTCCAGAGTTTTGTTTTTTATTCTGTCAATCACTAAATTTACCACCACTTTAGTAAGTATCGTTTCTATGTTTAAATATTATTCATCTCAATATCTCCAACTGTTAAATTTTGCTTTTACATAAATATATTTTAGTATTTCCACTATTTTTTTTGTTGGAAATAGCAAATGGACATGTATCATCTATTTCGTGTGTGCCATAACTTGTAAATAAAGCTGTTATTTTTAATTAGGCTCCACTTTGGTCCATGTGTGAAAAATTATAACGTTAAAGCTAAATCGGAAACTCCTCTTTGCAGTTAGCATGAAACCTGTGAAAACAATCTAGAGCTAAAATTGTTATTATATTGTACATTATATTTTTTTATTCCATTATTGAAGCCACTTATTTTCAATTTAAAATAAATAGAGAAAACGTACTAATGGCGTTTGTAAAAAAAAATAATTCATGAGTTAGCTGTTATTTCATACTATGGTTATAGTAAATTTAAAAATAGCTCTGAAGAATAATAGTTTATTATATCAGTTCTTAATTTTTTTACAGGCGCATTCATTAGAATCTCTTTTATTTTCCTATCTGTGATTAATAAAATATTAATAGGAGATCGTTTTAAAACTTTTGAAGAAATTGTTTCCTATTGTATTTATTTATTTTTAACTTTAAGCCATTTCTTAAGGTTTTCTTTACTAAAAATGTAATATTTTTTTTGTTCTTTAAAAATATTGTTAAATTTGCATCCGCTACCATAAAATGTTAAAATAGTAAATGTATGATAAAAGAGTGATAAAATAGCAATAAAATGATTAAAAGCTGATTACCTATAACATTATAAAAAACATCAGTTAAAAGTTAAACAGATTGTTTTAATAATTTTATTACTAGTGGATTCAGATTTGACGCTTTGATTTTATTGAAATATATATATATTTTCTACCTTCAGTATATTTCTTTAAACCATTTATGAGGTGTAAATGAAAATATATTTCAGATATCGAAATAAAATGCCAACAGCAAGATATTGGAGATCAAGCGTAATTTTCTTATGATTATATTAATATTACTGTTATTCTGAGATACTCCTGATCCAGTGTGAAATTGCATGTCTCTGTCCTGCTATTGGTAAACGAAAACTGAAAAACTCAAGAAAATTTAGTGAAAAGAGCAAGTTGCAGTAAGATACATTACAGTAAATTGTTTGGTATATTGAAAATTATTGTTAACTGGACTTTTAATTTTATATTTTAAGTAGTATCATTTTTTTATACACTGGTAGGGGAAATGTATAGAATTTTGTGAGTATTATTTTAATTTTCGTATAAATATCTTTGATTTAACCACAAAGCAAAGCGTCGATGGACAATCAAATAGTACAAAAAACCCACATTAGATAAAGTGTTTGTCATTGGTAAATATATTTTCGAATATATGTAAAATGTTAGCAGTACCTATATACACTGACCGGCAAAATTATCGCGTCACATGATCAAAAATGTTACTATTTAAAAAAAGGAACTTGAAAACTTTACATTAATATGAAGTTTCAATAACAATACCAATTACTTAACTAATTAACATTTAATTAACAAATAACACACAAAATGAATAAATCTTAATCTTAAAATGAAAATTTCACTTTACAATTTACTGGTTAAATCGTTTTCTTTCAGTCGCCTTCGGATTCAACATTTCTGGTAACACAAACCTCATTCTGGAGATGTGGTGCATTTAAACGTTTAATTTGCAAAAATTTTTGTTTATACTGTCAAAAATCATTAAATTAACAAATCAACTCAATAATGAAAAACCAACTTACAAATTTATTTGTTCAGTACCGAATTGCATTTACAGGACAAATTTTAAATTTAATTTCAGAAGGCACATTGTTGCTCATGTTAATAGAGACAAGTTCTTAAACACAGTACAAGTCAATTGTTCTTCAAACCATTAAATAACTAGCAACAATTTTGACACTGACTTTTCACTACAACATGTATTGCAATAGCTTTTAAAAAATTTGTAGTCAACTCCTGAATTTAGCAGATAATTCTTCTACACTATTTGAAACATAGCATAGCCGGAAATCGTCGTGTTACAAGTGATGCGATAATTTTGCCGGTCGCTATATTTACACAGTTGTTATAAAAAAAAATCAAAAAATAAGATATAATTCATTACAACCTTATTGCTGACAATGGTATCTGTGTTATGAATCATAACATCATTACTTATGATTCATGTGTGTAACTGACAACTTTTTTACCAATCCAACTATGTGCCAAAGTGAAATTGACTATGGCGGTTTTGGACAACAAATAACCTTGTCCACTTAAAAAGAAAAACTACAATTAAAAAAAGGATTCCAAAGAAAAATTAAAAAAAAAACAAAGAATATCAATTATAAGAATATCAATTATTATTGTAGTATTAAAAGGGTAGTCCACACATCCAATCATTTTTTGTCATAACTATCGAACGTCCACGGGGTGCGTAGGCTCTAAAAATAAGATGACCAAAGAAAATATAAAAAACATGGAGAAATATTTAAAAAATAGAATGGTGGTGCGGATTATTTTTTTATAATATTAACCTTAACCTAATGAAAAAAATTATAATAACAAAAAACTTCTCATTAAACCATATACGTATTTTTTAAAAAAAGAACTATTCATGATACAAAAAAATTGTAAATAGATAAAAAAACAAAAAAATCATCTCATCAAAATATATAGACGTATTCAGAAAATTAAGCATTCTATAAACATATCGTTAGAAAAAATAAAAGGGATTAAAAATATTAAATGTATTTATAAAGAAATTATGTTTAGAAAATTTTTTGTATAACTCCTTAAATAAAAACTAGCTAATCCGTCTATACTAAAGCTAACCAACTAGCAAAAAAGGTAAGTACCGACATTTCAATTTTATTCTGCAATTCCTGAGTAAGTAAGTTTACCCTAAAAAGTCATACACGTTGATATAAGAAATTTGTTGATTTTGATTGTTTTAACGAATATTTACAGGAAAACTTAAAACTGATAAAAACAGTTGGAATTTATGGGTTTCATATAGACAAAAAATAATTATTGCTATTAAAAACCTGAGTTTGTTGGTTTTAAAGAGAGTAATTGAAAATTGTGCTAAACAGTCTTAAAAAAAATAATTGAAGATAGTTGAAAGAGTAACAAAATAATATTGATGAAAGTTGATCAGAGTTTTAGAAAGCAGATTAAGAGCATGCAATATAAACTGCTTTTAGGAAATTCATTTTTGAGCAGTGGCGGCTTGTCCTATGGAGCCAAGGGGCCGGTGCACTACCACTACTAAAAACTAAAAACATTTAAGAAATATAATTATTTGCTCAAATTATGGCTATACGATACATGTAGTAACTATTTATCATTATATAATTTGGTCCCGATGAAAAAATTCGCGTCGTACTATTCGTACACGCAACAAATTATGTATTTATTATAACTACGAAATCTCCAGCCGAGCATATCCTCAATTGGCCCCCACGCGCTCGATATACCGATGGTTATTCGCGGTCACCATGATCGATATCCAGATGCATGTTCAATGTCGAGACCGAGCCACTTGATTGAATGGCTCGGATGGAGGCAGATTAATATTTCGCGATTGTTTCCGTAATATTTGAGTAGCATTGTGCGTGTTGAATTTTTTTAAGCTTTAAAATTAAAGTATATAATTAAATATAATTAAAAAATGGTAAAAAACACTTGAAAAAAAATTATCCGAGATAGGTATATTTTTTAAATTGCTTTTGGAACAAAATTTGCACAGGCCCCACCTATGTACTAAGACACCAGCCGCCACTGTTTTTGAGATTTGTTAAAGTTTTACATATTTAAGAATTGATTTGAAAAGGTAATATATGTATCTTGTAAAAGAGTAAAAAAAAATAAGATTTGATAAGAGTTTACCAGAGTTTCAAAAAACTGTTATGTTCACATTTGATCAATTACATCATCAATACATGAGTTTTTACCTGAAATTTTTGGAAAAGTAGAAATACAGTTTTAAAGTTTAAGATACCTGTATTTTCAATTTTCTTGCAGTTTTAATTAATAAAAAGTGGAAATTAAAACTGAAAATCTATTTAATGATAATAATAATAAAGACGTTTATTATTTCTAAGTACAAATACAATTCAAGTATATATTGCAAAAGTACAAGAACAGCAGAATAATGCGTTTTGATGCAGTATCTGAACCTGGAAAGAAAATACGCTGTTCAAGCGCATAGTCCAATTTATACAAAAGAAAACAGGAATTTGTCATTTTTACTACCAAAACTAATAACAATTAAAAGAAAACGCTTCACCAAAAGGTAGATACAACCCACACTATAATTTAGACATACAATTATTTACATAAAGAAAAAAGAAGCATTTGCAAAAAAAAACAAAAGAGAAAGGTAAAGAAGAAAGACAGAAGGTAATTAAAAGTCGAACAAAAAAAATATATAATTACATTAGATAAAATCAGACGGGACTTATGATCTTTGTAAAGCTTTAAAATATCTTAACATGAGGGCTATTTTTTAATTTCTCTGTATTTGTGAATAATCTAGTCTGAATACCTAAATAGTAAAGAGTATCCTAAAATAAAATATTACATTTACTTTTCATTAAATAGAAAGTGATAATGCTCTTATTTAGGGGGTGTTATTCGGCTGCGACTCCAGATAAATTATTTACCTAATGGAAGTCTGATAGATAAACAAGGTAATGTGATGAACTAATAAAATATTTTACAAAAAATTTAAAACTAATACCTATATTCGATTTTCCGAATGAAGAAATTAAAATTCAATTTTCTTAAACCCTTTACCAGCGTTCAATTTTTATATTATTGTAAATGTATACATTGACATTTTAAGTAATTACTGTGATACAGTAAAGGTCGATTCATACACAACAGTGGCGTGTCAGTGCCGTATCGGTGCATTTCAGGTAATTCAGGCAAATTCATGGCAATGTTCTCGGAGGACGAACTTTTCATAAATACTCTGGTTTTTGAAGAAATTATGAAGAAGAATAACGCGGGTAAAGAAACAACGAATATATGAACTCATATCCATTGTTTCATGGAAATGCAGAGAAAAGGAAGGTGAATATGTTTCTCTTTATAAGGAATTGAAGATGGAAGAAAGTTCTACGAATATTTTAGAATGTCAGCATATTCATTTTTAACTTAACTGTTATGCAAATTAGAAGTGGATCTGACGAAAAAAAAAATACAATGGGGAATAATGACGCACTAATTCGATACTCTTTTCTTCATTCATGTTTCTTCTGAATGAACTGGAAATAATAAAAATACACAAAAATAAATTAAAATTAAAAATCAAGCAGCAGAATATATAAATCACGGCTGTGATAATAAAAAAATATCGTCAGGAGAAATATAATATCAGTATGAATAAGAGCATTTAAAACGCCTATAACAATCATTTTTCACTTTGCCAATTGGATCACGTATCAGTAACGGTACTGACACATCACTGTTGTTCATAAATCGACCTTTACTTAAATAAAATGCGAAATGGAAACCGCGCTAAGCGGGAGTGGAAAGAAATTGAATATAAAAAATTTTTACGTTTCAAAAAAGTAAAGAAACTTCATTACGTTTATATCATAGATGAAGAAAATTGAATTTATTTAAATTATTAATAAATTTGAACATATTGTTATGTATAGTATATAAATATAATTTTATTTTCATGTGAAAGTAATCTAAATACTTGTGCAGTTGGGGAAAGATTGATGTAGATGGTACATTGCAATTCTGTCCGAAATTCTTTATGTAACCATTTACAGTTCATGCTGTTGAAAATTGACCCAAATTCTTCATTATTTATTCTTATAGCCAATAATCATAACAAATTTACAGGAATGTATTTAAACTTCTTCGTAATTACTGTAGTGGAATCAATTTATTTTTTAATCTATTTGAAATTGTTTGCCATTTTGTGAAAGTAATTCATCTTTCAATTAAAAATGTTGACCACAAATTTCCATTATAGGATGTAGGTTCCATTTAACTGCGTCTTATTGTTCGTTATTTCACTATAAACGGAAAAATAAAAAACCTTTTTTAATAAAATACACTAGATCTTAATTACATAAGGCGTTCAAAATGACCTACCAAGAAATTTATGCAAGCCCGAAAGTGGTTACTGGAAGAGTTACTTACGTAATGAAGCATTTATACACTTAACATTTTAAATTTCTTTTCGTATTCTCTCTTTCACCTCATCCCTTGTTGTTGTACATGTTTTATAGGTACGTACACTTTGTTCTTAATAAAACCTCGAAAAAGTCCATTTTATTGAATTCTGGTAATCTGGATGGTCACCGCACTAGTCAACCTCTTCCGATTCCGATCAAGTTCACCTTGAAGTAATGTATTATAGTGAATGGAAGCACTGCCATGCAAGAACAATATTTATTCACTTATACGAAATGGAACCTCTTCCAATAATAAGGGAAATTGTTTTATTAATAAATCTCAATTCAACCAATATCATTTACATTCTTTAAAAATAAATGGTCCTACTACATATTCACCAACAATACCTCCCAATATATTTATCAACCATTTTTATACCGTCATCACCAAATAGTTCATAGTTGACGAAATCTCTCTGTTGATTAAATTTTTGTTAAGGCCCATTCACAAAATATACTATTGTCTTGCCAACATTTTTAATTCTTAACGTAAGTGGATGTGTTAAGGGTACATTTTGTTTTTAGAAAGAATAGAGTGGTAACTAAGTTCTTTGGAAATAATCCTTAAAACTTGCTTATGAGTTTTCGGTAACTGCCAGCAAAAAGTTCATTTCGTTTTTCTCAATTGCAGAAGTTTTTGTTAGTTCGTGTTTTTTATTGGAAACTGAACCAGTGCAGTTAAACCATTCCTTTATTTTTTCAAAGCATTCTGTTCTAAGTTGTCACCTATCAAGAAAACGTTCTCGATAATGATAATAATGCGTTTTCATTGCATTCTCCCAATATTCAGATCATATCTACCATTTCACCATAAGTAAAATGCAGTTTTGCTTGTTTACGGTGCAACAAACCCCTAAATTAACAAACAGTAATGGTAAAACATCAA
Source organism: Hermaeophaga mercurialis (assembly GCA_951812935.1). NCBI lineage: Eukaryota > Metazoa > Arthropoda > Insecta > Coleoptera > Chrysomelidae > Hermaeophaga > Hermaeophaga mercurialis. Next base: position 14,521,814 of record OX638358.1, read on the forward strand.
TTTTTGACCATATAAACAAGGCCAACTCACAATTGGTAAATGAATAGATACCCAATTAATACTTTCCATAGAAAAATAAAAATATCTCAAAAACTAATAACCTTAGGCATAGGGAATGCTCAATAAAAATAGATCTATACTAATATTACTTCTCGTGATATAAAATACAGGGTGATCCATTTTAAAATTACTGAGAAAATAATGTACTTGAGTTTTGACTGATACGCTTTTCCTATTGTGTGTCCCTAATACGTCTAATCCACAGAAACTAGATGAGAAAGATGCCTTGTAATTGTTGCTTTTTATATTTTTTGTACTAATACCACATACGTTCCATGGTTGGCAATCATCTTGATAAAGCTTTGAGTGCAAAACCGAACTTGATGACGATCAGATGCAGACCTTATTGTGTATGGAGGATGGTACCGATCATAGATATATGTACCGATTCTAACGGACATTGGTAACTTTCAGGTAACAATGTTGAGTGAGGATGAGTGTATATCTGCAATTCGTATGTTATATTACCAGATAACACTATTAATATTCTCATAGTTTCTCCGATCATCTTCAGGTAAATTTCCTATTCGTCATGAAGCAATGCAATTCCGATATTATTTTTCTATGTAAAAGTTAGAATCGCACTGAAGAAATAAAAGTAAATCCTTTTTAAAACCAAATAAAAAATGCCACAAATACAAGGACCTATTCCACTTTGGTATTTTTATTCAGTTGCTGAATATTTTTTAATAGTAACTATTAAAAATGATTGAATAAGTGAATAACCATTACAAACGACAGAAATATTGTTTTTATTGATTTATTAAATTTTAATAAACGAGATTTGCACGTTTTACTTTTTTAATGAAAAATTTTCATACGACTCTATTTAAAAATGATCTGTCTATAAGAAATGTTTAGTGCAACTCTTTATAACAGTAAAAGATAAAAATATTCCTATCGTAATATATCTGTCTGAAAATTTGGCAACGCTGGGTAAGGTTAGCCAAATTAGTTCGTAATGTAATCCATCCATACTCTGTTTATACATACCATAACCTGAAAATATGAGCGAATGGGAAATATTTGTTAAAAATGATTATATTGTATTTTACAAATGGAGAAATACTTTTGTATGATGCTGATGATTGGTTGACATTACGAAAGGAATACCGAATAGTTGGCCAAATTGTTGGAAATTCTTTACATGTGCCTTCTTTGCCAGTAAAAATTTTACCAGAAGAGGCTTGTTTATTGATTGAAAAGAACATTGTAAGGATATTAGAATCTCCAAAAAAAATTACTAACACTAAGAGTGAAAAAGTAAATTTAGACAAATACGAGGATGAATTATTAGATGCACAAACAAAAGAGTATAAAAAAACTAGAAGACAGCAAATTGAGACTGTAGCCGACAAAATCATAGCAAATCAAAGTACTAGCAAGACCAAAAAAGAAATCGTTGATAAAGAATTGAAAAAAATTCCAGATATAACTAAATATAATATAATTTGGCCTACAAACATTTCTGCTAAGTGTGGTTCATATGATAACTTAAAAACAATTACTTTAAATGACATATTAAAACTAACAACACCAATTAAAAGAGCAGTATATTCCGATTTATGGAAGAAAGGTTATTATATCACTGAAGGTGATAAATTTGGAGGACATTTTTTAGTTTATTCAGGTGACCCAGTCTGTTATCATGCTCTTTTTATGGTAAGGTGTACAAATTTAACTAACAATATTTTTCCATTGGATTTGATTGGATTTGGGAGACTTGGGACTTCTGTTAAGAAGAAAAGCGTATGGGCTGCTTTACATAATAATACAGTTTCATATATTATAATGTCGTGGATAGATGCTTGAAAGTGATTTTTCTCAAGAAATATTTTGGTTTGAGTTAAAAAGAAATAATTAAAAATAGAATCGAAAAAATATTGGAATTTGTGATTGTTCCCAGAGACCAAGAAATGTGGTAAGGACCCGTTTGTATATGATTTTTGTATTTGTATTTAATTGATTTTATTTCGTTATTCTGTGTGGGACTGGGGTTAGTGTAACGTAATTATTCATTTTACTTGTTCATTAGTTTATTTTTTTTACTTAATCTGTTTTGTTTCTTTTAATTTAATAAATAATTGTATATTTTTTATCAAAATCGATTGCATTGTCTTTGCATATCAGCGACAAAACTAAATTTGGAAACATTGTATTTATTTCATTTGCGTTTTTCCACATCGTGCATTTTCCTGTGAGATATAAATAAGGTGTCCTCATTCTATCCTCAAACCATATACACGTCACACAAAACAATAATTTATAGCCCTACATTCCGTCTATAAGTTTTAGAAAAAGTTTTCGAGAAAATAGATAATCAAGGATTATAATTTAAATAAAGAATTTTGTCACAAAATTCTGCAATGACAATTTCTTTTTTATGATGCTCAACAATACATCCAATAACAATCGTCAAATCTAACAATTAAACTGCAAACTTCTCAAGAAATGACATTATGATTTTTCATAATAGCCATATATGGACTGATGAAAATCCATATACCACAGTTGAAAAACGATTCCAAAAAACTTTTTCTGTCAACATTTGGGTAGGAATTATCGACGATTATTTATTAGAACCATATATTTAATTCTTCAATGATTAGACAGTAATACATATCTTCATTTTCTAGAAAATGAATTTTCAGCTCTTTTTAGAAGATGTACCTCTCATAATTAGAAAACGTATGTGGTTCATGCATGATGGCGCTCCTCCAATTTTGCAATAATAGTACAGGAGTTTTTAAAAAACCTTTTTGGTCTAACCATTAGATAGGACGGAGATCTCCTCTTGATTTTAATATGTGGGGATATTTAGAATCATTTATACAACCACAATTGTCAATTTAGAAGACCTTCAAAATCGCATTATAGAAGGCTGTAGTATTATTCGCAATACTCTTGGCTATTTAGAATGGATTCGGCAAAATTATTACAGTGTTATTTTTTTTATTAATATAAACAAATTCAACACCATATATCTCAATAATGACAAAACAATATGTCAAATTACTTTGGAAACATCCTGTATAATCTTCAAGCACAAAAAGAAACACTCACATACTATTCAGGTACACAATAACCAAATTGAATGTGTTGCTCAGGCTAAATACCTCAAAGCCAACTTGGACAATACCCTTAATTTTAAGCAATACTTTTCAGACAAAGAAAAAGTTAACAACAAGAGGAACATTTTAGAAGTCGAACTTACAAAGGAACACAACAATTTGTGGACCAATATAGGATTCTGCCATCTAATATTTCTTAATAGTAATAGGGCTACACTCAAAATTAAAGTAGATGAAAGATGACCCTCTGTTTTACAAAAGTAGAACTTATAAAACAGTGATTCACCAAACTTGCTAAAAAATTCAAAGACAAGAAAGATAACTTTCACATACTACAAACCTTACCAATGTAGAGAAAGAAATCCGACAATACCAAAAAGAAACTATTCCTAAATCCACAATCTGGGAGTGAAAATCAAGAAATAATAGGGAAAACCAATATATTTCTTTATTTGTATTATTACAAATCATAATGAATCAAATGTGTGACGTATTAAAGTGGCAAAGCTCAGCAGTGCCAGACCAAAGATATATTATATTTTTTTATTGCATATATGAATTCTCCTGACTTCTTTAAGTCTTCTAATATAGGGTTTATTAGGTTCATTCCGAGTGTTTTATAAATTGTAACGACCAATTTTTTGTCAAAAGCGATATATATTTAGCGCCCCATATCTGAAAAAGGAAAGATTATTTAGAATTTTTTCACCACTACTAATTTGGGTATGTATTGTATTAAACTCTGTTAAATAAGTTCTCGAAAAAAGTTAAAATTCGGAACCAAAACAAACATACATTTTTTATATGGGACATTCTTTATATGATCTCATATTTAGTTACTCTCATAATCTCCATTTTTACACCTTCTTACTAGCGTCGTGAAGCTGATTGGTCACACAGAGGAGTGAATTATTTTTCAGAAATCATCATATTAGAGCCATGGATTCCTTTTATGTGTAAACTATCCTCTCCAGGACATACACTCCTTCGAATTCAAAATATTTGTTCACCAGTGTACTAATAACATTATGCGGATAATCCATATAGTATAGTATGTTAATTTTACTTTTCATAAACCATATCCTCTTTGTATTTTTTAATATTAATAACATTTAAATTATTATCATTATTCGGGAGGGCACAGGTTGGCTCAAAGATATGTAGGATGCTATACTTGCTAGATTATATATCAAAATTTTGCTTTAACAATTATTGGTCGATTATTAAAATTTGGTTATAGAATTTATATTTTCAAATAAAAAAATCAATTACATAATTATTAGAAGATGTGCCTTAATCTTCGATACAAAAAAGTTAGGTTTAAATAATAGAGATTTTAAAACAGATTAAACTCCTACCTAAATTATCCTTTATATTGAAAATGAAATACTACTTATATTTTGTCTAATCAGATATTGATGACAAATAGTTAGAGATCTATTACCCCAAGTTTTCCGAATTAGAAAGTGCCGCCTTACTGATTACATTGATTACCTTTTTTCCTCGTTTTCTCCTCCTTTTTTCGCTTGAAAGTAGTTTTCTTCCAATAAAATTCTAAAAAAATGCAGAAACTCGAGACGAAAAAACCACTATTTTTTAATTATAGGAAATTTGAAGAAAAATTTCAAAATTGGGAAAAGAAAAGAAAATTCTAGAAAAAAGCCGAAATTTAACTAAAATGCAGTTCCTTTAGTCAAAATTCGAGAAAAATTTAAAATTCGACAAAAAAGCAGTTTCTTTAGTCAAGATTCGAGAAAAATTTTAAATTCAACAAAAAAATGAATATTCTAGCAAAAAGCTGAAAATTCATTTTAAAAACCGTTATAAAGTTAACTTGGCCTAGACCTTAGAAGTTGGAACGTAAACTTACGACCATTTTTTGAAGGCAAAATTTGGAAAAATTCGCCAATAAATCGGACTATTCTAGCAAAATCGAAAAATACGACAAGACAGAAAATTCTAGAAAAAGGAGAAAATTTAACTTAAAAAAATCTATAAAAAATTTAGAGTGACCTTGATCTTTGACTTTAGAACGGACAAGTTGACCTTGAATGTCGTACAAACGTAATTCATAAGCATTGTACTAAATAAACACTAGAAAAAAATGTAGAAACTTAAGATCGATAACAATTTTTTTTTAAGAGATCACCATCTTTAAAGGGCTCTCCAGATCCGGAACCACCCCTTTTTTCACGTGCTCCGTATGATTGTTAGCTCAAACAAAAATTAATTTTTGATAAAATCGTCGGTCTTTCACCGCCCGCTTGAACCACCTTTACAACATCCACTACTTACATGAACAAAAGTCAGTTTTCCTCAGCCAAGGTAACAGCTACAATGTTTTCTGTCCATGTGAAGGATACGTTTAGATGTTCTCTATAATTTAGTCTAAATCCGATTAAGGACCTAGGAATAAATCAGAAAAAGCTCTTACTTTGAAACTACATTTTTTCACCAAAGTAAGAGGAAAATTTCGATCATTCGACGATATCACCATTTACGAACGTTTTTACCCATCATCACTGGCATACCCTCTTTCCTCGAATGTGCTTTGTAAATTTGTTGGGTTATAGAAAAATAGAAGAATAAATGAAAAAAGGAAATAGTCTCGAATAACTAGGGTACCCACCTGCTAACCACATTATTCAAATAATTCTTAAAAAAGGAACGAAATAAAGTTATATCTGTTCAGGATGAGCCAAAATTTTATAAGTGTATATTTGGGACACATTCTAATAATATATTTGTATTTATACAGGGTGTTTCAAAATTCGGGTGCCACACTTATACCACTGGAAATTTGGATTACTGTTAGAATATTAAAAAAATATTTTGCCATAAAATACATTTCGAAGAATTTTTCCATTGACGTGCTAACGAGATTCGAGATCACTTTTCCTCCCCTATTTTTTCTAAATCAGAAATTTGAACTATGTTTAGATTTTCTAATCTTTTCTGGTAAAAAAAACATACAACTTTTGATAGTGCTAAATTGTACGGTTTTCCAGATTTTTTTTTCTTAGAAATCTGAAATCATAAAGTTATAAATTCTCTCAATCCCTTAATTGAAATAGTTTAAAAGGCATTTTTTCAAAAATGCAATAAAAAAGTTAATGTTTTCAAAATCCTTTCATTTCAATATGAAGCAAAATTTACAAAAGAAGATAAAAATACTCATGTATAGGCGGATAACAAACCTCCAGCTACACATATACGTTCATTCCAGTTAAAATTGTCTGTAAATCTTTAGGCTGGCATAATAGGTGATTGCATTTTGGATCCCATTTTGTTACCTAACAAGCTGACATGAAAGATTTATTTTAAATTTTTGAGAAAAACTTTGGATGAAATTTTAAAGAATATTCCGTTATAGGTTAGAAACAGTATATGGTTTCAACATGATAGAGCCTCAGTCCCTGCTGATGTTAGATATTATCTCAATATAAAATACCCAGAGAAATGCAGAAGTCTTGAAGGGACTATTGTGTGGCTAACGCGATCCCCAGACCTAAATCCAATGGATTTTTTTTCAATGGGAACCCATTTAAGAGCCTGTGTCCAGAACACCCGTGGAGAATAAATAAAATTTTATTGTAAGAATGCATGCAGCTGTCGATGTAGAAGGTAGACATTTTGAAACAGTTTTTAAAAATAAATTTAAAGTTATTTAAGCATTCCGAAGCTGAAATGTAGAGGAGAGGACTGGCCACAAGGATATTCTAATTCTTAAAAACTACTGTTCTGATCTGTATTAGTTATTAATAAAAAAACAGATTCATTGTTTGTATGAAGATTTTTGATTTTTAACCCATGCACCGAAGCGTGTGATTTAAAGCCCCATTCTTTTTATGTTTTAACGGCCTATATTTTGTAAACGGTTGATCTTTGAAAACCGGTATATTAGCAAATTATTTATTATTTCATGAGAGCAATCAATTGTTTAAAATTGCTCTTGAAATTTCAATAAAAGTGAAATTTATAACTTTATGACTTAACATCCCAAAAAAAAACATATCTGTAAAACCATTTACTTCAGCACTATCAAAGGCTATGCGTTTTTTTATGCGGAAATAGCAGAGAATATAAAAATATTTCAAGAATTTAAATTTAGGCGTAAAAAATAGGGGAGAAAAAAATAATTTGAAGTGTGGCAAACTATCATCTATTCTTTAATGCTCTAACTGTATCCCAAATTTGAAATAAGCATCTTCAAGTCAAAATATTCATTGGTTCATGGGGGCTATCCAGTAGTATACTTTTAGCACCCGAATTTTGGAACACCCTGTATATATATATATATATATATTTAAATCTTCTCAATAAGCTGTTAGGATCTACATTTTTTATAGTTAAAGAGCCCACGACCAAAATCATATCTAATCGTTATACAACTAAAATCATATAAAATATTTATGAGTAGATTAGATCATTCTAAGTCCGACTAGGTGGGTAGTAATGGTCAAAAACTTCACAGCTTCGGGGAAGGCCTTTTCTACCATGTTAAAAAATAAGCAGATACATTGATTTCGTGATTTGACCGCATTTTTAAAAATGTTAACAAATGTTACCCAACTGTCTTATCAGACCCCAATTCAAATGTTTTTAAAACTTTTGGTACGCTTCGCAGCATTATCAAAATGATGTTTTTTCCATTTTCGATACACCTTTAAGGTCAAAAACGAAAAAATACTTTCAGGTAAACACTTCGATGCTTGTACGAGGGTTGCTATTTATGTATTGAAAATAGAAAGAACAAACAAATGAATTTTATTCAAAATATATTGCTTTTCAAAATATTCGCCTTTAAGCTTTATACACTTTTGCATGCGATTGAACCACCCTTCAAAGCACTTTGTCCAGTCAAAAGATGATGGCTCTAAAACATGGTTTTTGAAGGCATCAACCGTTTCTTCGGGTGATGTAAATCGTTGTCCACGCAGTTTATCTTTAATTTGTGGGAACAAAAAGGAGTCATTAGGTGCCAAGTCGGGTCTGTAAGGCGGATGACCCATCAATTCGATCTTTTGTGTGTCCAAATACTCGCTTGTTTCACTTGATATGTGTAAGTTCGCATTGTCGTGATGCAAAATGATTCGTCGTTTTGAATTGGTTTCTCTCAATTTACCGAAAACTTCTGGCACGCAATTTTTTTTTATTTTCGAGAGCCACAGTTGCCACATGAACGGTTTTCGTGAAGAAACACGCCACCATTTGCTTCTTAATACTTCGAGAACGAGTAACTTTTGTTGGCTTTTCTTCACATTGAAACACCCAAACTGTCGATTGTCCTTTTCTTTCTGGCTCATATGCATAAATCCACCACTCATCACCTGTGACGATGCTGTATACGGCTTTGGATGCACCACAGTTGTATTTTTTATTCATATTATGGCACCAATCGACACGAGCTTTTTTTTTGAGCATCTGTCAACAAATGTGGAATCCAACGCGAAGGCAGCTTCAGAACACCCAAATGTTCTGTAACGTTATGTAACGAGTACTTCGTACATCGTTATGGTTTTTGAAAACTACCTCATTAAATCATTTATAAATTGCTATAGCCAGATTCACTCCGCTCCGACCAGTAAGGAGTTATCGAATTTAAAAATTAGTGGATTCTGTCATGTAATGTAATATTGTGTATTTAAATTGCATATTATTTATATTTGGTAATTTTATTATTAGTCTTTGTCCTGTACTTTACATTTTTAATATTCATAGCTTGCCTTTGAGCACTTAACACAGTTTATTATCACTTGGCTTGAAGCTTTAGTTTTTCAATAATTTCAATTAATTGTGTTGTAAATTTCACAGTTTAAGTAATCTTTGGAGTTTTTAAAAACATCTTTTAATAGCTAGTAATATTGTACCTCTGAATATGACTTATATATTCGCTTGTTTTCATGTTTTGGGGAGTTCTACCAGTGGTCTCAAAAAATTGAGCAGCTTTCAATAAGAAGTGACCGCACCTTCAAAGTTATCCGGAGTCTCCAACAACTTAGTCCTAGAAGTAGACACCTTCCAAAAACAACTCTTTCATTACGTCTCAAAACAAAGGATCATATACCAACTAGTCAGACTAAGTCCAGATCCCCTCACTGACTGCGAGATCTCTGCTTTTAGCTTTTTTAATTTATTATTTCAGCATTCATCTAATCTAATTTGTCATCTTTAAATTAATTTGTTTTGCATTCGGAATTATAGAATAAATATTTTTCTTTTAAGTTATCTCTCTTTTATTTGTCACTATTTAAGATTGATTATAATTCTATTACCTTGCTTATCTCATTTTATCCAGTGTTAGTTTTTTGTTTCCTGATATTGTTTCTAGTAAAAAAAATTCAAAGCCAGATGGTGCCCACTTCAGCCTTAGATATTCAAGAACACTGAACCAATTGATGAATCTACTCCTATTCTCTCCAATGATTTTTTCATGACATCAGGGTTCAGCAATGCACCTCCAGGTGTCTAAAGGCTATGACAAAGTAACTCACTGTTTACCCTTTAAAAAATTGGCACTCAAATGAAAAGTTACAGTTATTGATTGATTATTAAATTCATTTGAGCTGTCCGCCTAAAGTAAAACAACACGGCAACATTTATTGAGGCCACTATAATTATTTTTTCTAGTTCTAACAAATGAAGAAATTGGCATATTTAGCTCGAATAATGTCTAGCACGTGTTGCGAGTATGAAAGCGAAAGGTGTCTAGGAAAACTTCACTTTTAAAGGAATTATGTTTACGATTAAGATTCCACGAAATATTGGAAACTCGTTATTATCAAAATTTCTTTTTTATAAACAAACAAATGATACATATAGTAGGTATAGGATTTTTAGTACAAATACCGTTGCACGTCAGGAGTGACGTACCTCTTTCGTCATAGTACTGCCAACTAATTAAAATTTCCCTAACTAAGATAAATCATACGAAACATCACGAAAATTCACGAGTACTCATGAACGTAGTCACAGTACTAAAAAACCGAAAAAGTAATCGTAATTATTTTGATAATTTTAGAATTATTTCAATTATATTGGCTTATATACGTCTTATTCTTTATAATATAAAGTTTATAAATCATTATTATATGTTTAGTACTCAAAAAACCATAATTTACATTAAATAATTTTGAAATTTTCTACGCCCATGAGACTCGTATTTATGATGAAGAAATGACATTGTAGCGATTGGCATGCCTTGATGCGACGTTGTCGTGTATTTAGATTGAAATATTTCAACGATTTCTGGTGGACAATTTAGCAGAACAATATGGACATAAAGTGTTACGTCTTCCTCCCTATCATTGTGTTTTCAACCCCATCGAAATTATTTGGGGCCTTTCTAAGCAATATTATAATAAACATATTGGCAGAGACGGTAATAAAGAACAAGATTCTTTAAATATGTGGTCTGAAGCTCTTAGAACAATTACTCCTGAAGTATGGAAAAATTCTATTAAACAAACAGAAAAAGAAATACAAAAATGGTATGAAAGAGAGAGAGTTTTTGATAGACTAGAAATTAATCCCATTATTATTAATCCTAACAGCGATGACAGTGATTCAAGTGATTCAGATTTGAATTAGGAGAAAGGATTTACCTTTTGTAGGAATTCGAATATTGTAGTTGAATTGTTTCTTATAAGAAAAATATATATTTGTTTAAACAAACCACGTTTTCGGTAATTTTATAATATTGTCTTTATTTCATATACGTTCATATACGCTTCAATAAATTAATTTTTCATAATAATAAAGCTAAACAACATAACCTAACCTTACATTTTTGAAACTTCCTACATTCCTCGACAATTTAGACAAGCCGACAACACTGCAGGGTCGTGATCTCATAATTGATATATGACGTGCAACGGGATTTGTATTAAAAATCCTATATATTTTATTTTGACAGTGGCGCACAGTTTTTAATAATTTAAGCCAACAACCTATTTATAGACCATTTGTCAGGTACCTAGGCTATTGAGTGAAATTCAGAGGCTATCAAAGTAGGTCTTTAACTAGACAACAAAAGCATAAAGAAGAAATAGCCAATAAAGTCAAAAAGCCCTAAGGGTGTGCAGAAACTTCTCGATAAAAACTGGTGATGTAGATGTAAATCAAAAACTTTTTATTGAACTTATACAGCAATAGAGAGACAAACATCACTTATGGGATAGATCGCAGTCAATTGCAATTGCAATTTTAGGAAAAGTTGGTTTTAAAATTATCAGTACAGAAAAATGACTCTAATTTTATAAGAAAAATACGGAAGAAAAATTTAAAATTACATATATTAAGATACAGACGTAGATTAAGAAATACAAAGTCCTCAATATAAGGTATATATAGCACTGCATATAAAACACAGCATCAGCTGCTCAAATCTAAAATACACAAATGAACGAAAAAATAACGGACACAAAAATTCGGGAATTCGTGTTAAAAATCAAATTTATCAGATACCAACATAAATATTATCAAAGGTAAAATTAATCTTCGATAGTTGACATCATTTATTAAAACTCCATATAGGTATGAAAAGATTTTTACTACGAAAATAATTAATTTTTCAAATTTTTAACACGACCATCAGAAATAATAAAGTAATAATTCAAATCAAATATAATATTTTTATTTCTCATACTTATATAAGTTAGTATACTTTGGGCAAATACTTTATTTTTACATTAAATAAACTCCAACCAAAAAATATATTAATAAATAAAAGCTCTTTATTACATTTTTTACGTTTGTTTTACTAAATAGAATAAGGTTGAGCTTAAAATCTAAAAGTAATAAAGAGCGTTTACCTCTAAAATAAAATAATCTGTACACTTCAAGCTTATAAAGTAAATAAATAAATATCTGCGTAATCTGAGCACTTGCAAAAAAAGTACCTAATAAGGGATACGAAATCATAACAGCGTAATGTCACCTAACCTCGTTACCACAGTAACAACCATTTACCCAGTGAAATGCTACATTAAATACGTTTCCACGGTAAAGGTTAGTTTTACTATTGCAACATTGCCAAGTAACATCAAATCTGCTATAATCCACAATAAGATAGGAAGAGAGTATGTGGCATTTATGGAAAAAACAGATTAGAAGAAGCCAAAAATGAAAAAATTATTCGAAGATTTCGATTTTCAACTTGATTTTATCAAGGTCGTTTAGCTGGCAAGCCTGTTTTCAAAAGTCCGACTAGACAAAATAAAATTGCTGTAACATGTATGCAACGTGGAAGCCTTGTTTTTCTTTGATTTTCACCGTAAGAATACATAGACGAAACACCGTTATTTGTCAAATATCGCAACTTTAACAGTTTTCCATCGAAATTTGAAAGTTACGTTTAACAAATTAAAATAACATTCCAAATAAGATATTGGATGCTAATCGCTGTATATATATTTCAGCAATATTACAGTGCTTAATGGGTGATATGTAGAGATTTTGGATTGCAAATCGATATTTATCTTTTTAAGAAAAATACATATATGTATTTTTTTACTTTTTTTTTTAATTAATTAGAAAGGAGCATCGCATCCGACAATCCTAATATGGCTTTTGGTATCACCTCAAGTACGATGGATGGTTTTTTATTATATGTTTGTTTATTTAAAATATATGTTTAAAGGTCTGATTCTCCGTAAAGAGCCGTCGAAAATGACATGTAATCAAGGGATCCAGGTACACCACCAGGTCCTTTGTAGGGTGGCATGCGTTGGATGCAATATTCGGCTTGATCTGGGGGTAATTCTCTTCTCAACTCGTCAGGTAAAATATACGGCTAAAAAATAAAAGAATTTTATGTCTAAATTAAGTGCAAGAAATTATAAAAATATAAAATTAAGCTACAGCTTGGAGTTTTTAAGTAATACCAACATTAATATCTTGTAAAACTTTAGTGATAGAATAGCGTTTACAGAAAAAGTAGCATATTTAGAAAACAATTTAAATGGTATACTAAAATCCCCAGAGATAAACGAGAAAAATAAAAAATATCCATTACGTTTTTTCTTCAAAATAAAAAATTCAGACAGGATAAAATAAATGTAATAGATAAAACAAACTTATCTCAAATTTCATTCATTCATAATGGCATAACATGTGGATATTTAAATTTTCTTTATCTGGTATAGCTGAACTATCTACAAAACGAAAGGAAAAAGGAAGCGGAAAGGAATAGACAATCTAGAATGAAATAAGGTGATAAACTAGAGAAGTGAGTTAAGTTTGTTGTCTGTACTACATATTTGCCCACGAGCAATTTAAATCAGGTGTTTTGTTATGCACAAAGTAAGACTGAACCGAACAAGATTAATGTTTAACTTAAAAAAGTTTTGTCATTTACCGCCATTGCGGCGTCCCTTCTAGGTCTATGTTTCAGACATGCTTGATTTTTAAGTACTACCTTTTTTTCTCAAAAAGACATACATACTTGTATCATCATTAAGTTTTAAGGTCTGGTAAAAAATGATCGAAAAACATAGTTTTATAAACAATATCGGTGCCCGCTATAAAGGCAGGCAGCATCTACAATGATGGCGGACAGACAATATTAGAACTTTAAATGTCAATTTAATAAACAATCGTATTTTTCTCATAATCTGGAACCGTTTTTAATGCTTTCCATTTTTGGGAAATACCCTAAGAAATTTCTTCAACAAGAAGATAAACTACCTATACTTATTATTATTTTACTTAACCAATGAACAAAAAATTTTACTATTAGAATAAATGCATGACTGTGATAAAGTAGAAAAAAAGCTAACAAAATAAAATACCAAAGACAAAAAATGACAGGGATATTAATTGCATGGTAGAAAGTAGAGTAACGTGTGACGTGACGGTAAATTATATTACTTCCTAAGTTTTTGAAACTATTTATTCGACATGCCTTTACCAATTTAAAATACCATTCTATAAACCTAAGGAAATAGCAGCAAGCTGAATGAAAATTGATGAGTGCGACTAGAGAAGTATCAACCCTGTTGTCCTATTTAGGAGGTTTGTGGGTAAAAACAGACAATTTATTAACAGTTATCAACGCAATGAGAGAAACCAATCCACGGATATTTCCACCAATCTGGATATCTGGACAGGTCGTGTATTCTTTCATTTTTTATAGCTAATGTTTTTTCCTCTTGTTGAAATTATTTTTTATTTGGTTTTCAATAAAATTACAATTACACATTTACACAAAACATACATACATATACACATAAGGTAAATTGATGGGGGGATTGTAATCACGTGAACACTTCAAATGCAGAGGATATTGATAGAATTGTCAAAACCCCAAACTTCATTAATATTCAAAACGTCATAAATAATTTGTTATACTCGAAAAATCAATCTTCCATGTAAGCCATTTTGTAAAGGATTCGTCTATATCATAAAAGGGGGCATAATAATATAAAAGAATTAGAATTGAAAAATAAGAAAAATTCAGACAAAGTGCATTTTGTAATTAATTGTAGGTTAACCTTTTAAAAGTATATTAGTGTTTTCTAAATTAACCATACAATAGTAACAAAATATAATTATTAATGAACTCTTCAACTAAATAAATGGTTTAGAGAAGTACGGTTTTTCATTATGACGATTGCGTAACCTAAACCTTGGTAAATGTTTCACTATACTGGACGTGTTAAGTCTAGGACTTTATATGTTCGTGGCAACCCTGCACGCAGGGGATGATGCTGTAAGCGACGAAGGAGGGACTGGTTTTTATAGTTCAGTGTGGTTTTATGTAAGCAAAGGCGAACATTGATTTACTTTAATTTTTAGGTTGTATCATACAGCCACTACTCTTTTGTATATTTATGACAATAAAATTTGAAGTTTATAACAGAAAAATAATTAGAGATGATCCAATTTCTAAATAGGGCGTTTCCTAAAATTAGAACTGAAGCTGTGAGTACATAAATCTGGTAAGTGGTAAATATATAACAGTTATCTTCTGATAAATTTTCTATGCTTGATATTTGTCAATCAAATCTATCACAAGACCTTAATGCATTCGCTCGGCATAAAATACTACAACTTTTAAGATTCAGGGTCACCAATCTGTATGCTACGGTGAAATAGAAGTCACCCCACCACACGGCTGTTACAAATGGAAAAATGGATGTGGGAATAATGAAAGCTATAGTGATATTTTACATACGCACACACACGCACTCGCACACGCACAAACCCACACACCTACTTCTGTGGAGTCATGGTCTGTTAAGTAACGTGTTTGGAAAAACCATTATTAAAGCTTTTCGATTGTGGATATTAGATTATTAAAAAAACAACTCCAGAACGGACATGAAAGCATTTTCGAAATCGGGACGATTTTCCACAGTCCACAGGTAACATACATATATTCCATTGGTTTTTGGTTACTTATTATGGTTTTACACTGTTCATATAATTTACAATACCTAATAAAGACGACTACGATACTTCAAAGTAATAAAAAAACTAGAGAAGTCTTTTTATTTTATTATAAGCGATATTTTGTTTGGATATTTTGAACTTTTAATAATGAGAAAATTTTCGATTCTTTTCACATATCTCGGTATTTTGAAATATTTAATCTTAATCTCCAGGAAAGCGAGGCGGCTTTGGCTAACATATTTTTGATACTTACCTTATCTCCAGCTAAGATACGGAAACTGTCAATGACTTGCTCAGCAGTATCAGTATCTGTACTCTCTCTGGTCATGAAATCTAAGAAGGCATCAAAGTGTACATAACCGGAATTATTAGGGTCTACAACAGCTAAAATCCTGTGGAAATCTATGTCCCCTTGCCTATCTTTGCCTAAAAAGAAAAAATAATTAATGTATAACAATTATAAATAACATTTATTTTTGATGATGATTTACAAGATTGTTTAACGTATGGTTTTTCCAGCGAACCCGTGTTGTAATTAATGTTTATTGACATACCTGTTTTAGGATTTTGGTTGCAATATTATATAGTTTTGACCAGTAAGAACTACTTTACATTATAATTACCACTCTTCTAGAATTTTAGTTTAACTTTGATGAAATAAATCTGACACTAGTATTTTGAACTATTCTATGTTGTCTCTATGGTCTATAGCTTTTTTGCGTCGGCTTTTTCATTTGATTTTATCCCACATAAGTTTTAAACATATTAGGGACAAATTAGAGATTAATTAATTTTTTGTTGAGTGAATATGCATAGAAAAGCGTTTAGTCCTCTCATAAACTTCTGTTGGGTTAGGCACTGTTTTGAGGACCCAATTATTGTGGTGATTACATAAGGCCAGTAAAGTAGCTACTCGTTGTCTTTAGCTATCAATTTAAAGATAAACTTTTCACCCAATTGCATTCTTCTAAGTCTTAATTTTGAATTCCGCTTCCATCGTACTCTTAACATAGCAACCGTACAATTTAATGCATTTGTTACTACAAAAACATAGAAAGTATTACGCTAGTCAAGTTAAAACTTTAAAATGTAGATCAAGTACTGTCGTTTTATATAGACACTGAGCGGCAAAGAAACCGAAATAGATCGACTATCTTGAAGACAAATTTTTTGTGGGAAAAACGCAAAAACATATGGATTTTTATTCTAAATTATGCATTAAATTGTTGAACCTAACTTTCAAATAATATATGATGATTTGAAATACTAACAGTTTTTGTACCTGCAAGATAGCGCGAAAATCAAATGTTACGCAACGAACAGTCATATGGCTGAATTCCCTATAAAATTACCTTTTCAATGATGTGTCAAACTTTGTACTTTCCCTACTTAAAACGTATTAGTGGTAGTGACGGAGGAAGGATGTATGATAGTTGAGAGATATATAATAAAAAATTTCCCTTTGGAATAAAAATCGACATGTTTTTGGGTTTTCACAAAAAATTCTATTCAAGATATTCGTTCTTTTTCGTTTTCGGTGCCGCACCTTGAATATCTTTATTAATATAAATAAAATTAGTTGAATGTTTATTTACAATATAGTTGGTATATTGCCTACAGATAGGATATAGAGTGCAGCAACAAATTTTAATTAACACTAAACTTATATCTTACAGAGTAGACTTTCTACCACTAAAGTGAGTCTGAGAACCATAATAAATTATTTTAATGTATATAAATATGAAAAGATAAATTATACTTATTTGAATTTCCACAGTATTCCAAAGCTTTTTAAAGTTATATTCAATCGACCCATGTTTCGATGTCAAAATATATATTTCAATATTGAACATACATATATCATGTATAAAAGTACTTTCTTAAATGTATACCTATAACTCTATTTAATAATTAAATCCTATCCACAATTAATTTATAATATTTCACTTACCAATAAACTCATAAAACTTTTTAGGTCTTATTTGTTTTTAAATCAATACGTCTCATTCAACTCTACAATATTTTTTCCTTGTCGCTTGTAACTTTGGTTATAACATATTCTTCGTTTTGTTCTCATTTTCTTTTCGTATATGTTTTTCTTCAAAAGTTTCCTATTAATTTTAATTCTATTTCATATACATACTTTCTTGATACATTTATTTCTTTCATTATTAATCCTGTATAACTTAAATACCGTGTTTTCTAGAGTTCTGAAATACAAGGTGTTTGTATAAAAAAGGCATAACAATAATGAGAAATTCACCATTTCATTACAATGAATAAACAATAGTTCTTATAATTAAAAATTTCTTCTTGAAAAGTACATTTTGTGTTCATTTTTTTCCCTAGGAAATCTGTTCTTCCTCTCTTTGACATTTCTCTGAACACATTTACATTTTTCATTTTCTGTTTCTCGTTTGATCATTTAACAGTAGTCAACTAGCTTATTGAGGAGTTTTGTAATGAGAGACCTTCGTATTACCACACAAAACTTGCACACTACGTCTTTGAAAAAGTCCCACACTACTTTTTTGTTTTCTTCCAATATTTCTGTAAAGAGGGGATCGGATAACAATATTTGTATATCATGATCAGTAAAATCTCTAGCTTTCAACTTGGCTTCAGACAGCTTTGGAAACGTGAAACACACATATCTGAAACATTTCCCATATTTTGGCAGTGATTTAACATACTTCTTCATAAGCCCCAATTTAATATAAAGACATGGTAATAACATTTTCAATATAAACCAAGGTCTTATTAACGACGCTACTTTCGCCAGAGATTTAAGGTATCTTCAAGTGGCCTAGAATATCACTACAAAAAAGATATTTAGTGAATTCTCTCTCTTGGTGTCTACACCATGAAAATGAGGTTCTAGGTAACAGCAGATCTTGTAGTAGTCTTGATCCCAACAATTTGGCAGCATCTTTTGAAAGAGCTAAATATTTAACCTTGAACTCATTCTAAGAAAACAGTTGGGGTCCCTCATCAATTGAAAAATTTGCACTAGATTCGTCCTGGGGATCTATTTCCAATCTCAGTCACTCAGTTATATATCATCCAAACTGAAAGATGGGTGTCAAATTGGAGCGAATAGCTGAATGAAGATTTAGGTAAGATACATTTTTATATTTTTGTATTGGAAACTTTTCACATTTGCTGAACAAAAACACCAGTTGATGGAGTGATTTTGCTATTCATACCATATCATAGGAATGCCAAAACAAAATGAGTGTTTCTCAACCCTTAAACTACAAACGAAGATATTTCTCACAGCTTAAATTTCAACCTAAAGCAAGCAAAATACACTTTCTTTTTTGAAATCACTTTTTAACGGTGTATTCTTCGCAAATAAAACAATAGTTATCAGATGTAGTAACACAACCTCTTTGAGTCGTAATATATACTAAAAACACGAAAACACTAACGTTTGAATGCCAAATATAAACTAAGTGTGCCTCCTCGTTTGTATAGACCGCATTGATATGCTGCATATAAATAAAAGAAAGCAGCAAAAATTGTTTTTGAACATAAAAATTTATGCTTTTGAAGGGTTCTTGAGAATATTACATTAATTGAACTTTTCATATGATGCTTGACCTACCTATTTGAGGTATTTGGAGGAAGTTGTGTTTAAAATGTAATTCATTAAAAAATATTAGGCCGAATTTTAAAATTTAAAGACTGTTGTAAAGAGAATTGAAAGGGCTTTAAAATGATACCTTGCTCGACCCCTAATGCCATTTAAGTATTTTGGGGCGATTGTTACCCTCGCTTGGAGGTGTAAGCAGCGAAGTCGAAAATACTGGAAAAAAGTGTCCCCCTTTGATCAAAAATCGACGGGTCCCTGTGTTTTTCTAAAATGTTGACGCAGTTCCTGATAATGGCTCTGTTTCGTTTTCGTTTGGCCACCCTGTATATAATCTCAACGGATAACCTGTCCGCTTTACATTTTGTCAAATATAACTGGAACCGTGAGTCTAGCCAAATTCGAAGCTAGTGCGGTGTTGCTAAATATGAATTCCGTTTAATGAATCTATGGTCAAGCCTGATTTATACTAATTAATTAAAATGTATCAAATATGCCGTTAATCCTATAATAAGAGAATATGGACGTGATGTTTTAAAGCTGTCACCCTATCATGCCGATCTTAATCCAACTGAACTGATTTTGGGCGGCCTTAAAGCAGTATATTGCAGAAAGAATTTACATTTTCAACAATTTTAACACTATGCGATCAATTTTTTAAGACATTTCCAGTATAAAAAAGGAAAAAAGTTGTTGATAAAGATATTGCAATAGAAAAATACTTTATTTCAAAGGAACCATTAGTAGACTCGACAGTGAAGAAATTGATGATTGTAAAGATATGTACTAATGTAACTTTAATATTAGAGTTAGAATACAGAAATATTTCTGATAGTGCTTAACAACAGCGTACAACTAGGTAAGCAGAATTTAAGTCCAATTAACAATACATAAACTGTTACTTGACATTTGGGAGACGTATAATTATTCTTGTTCATCAATTTTTTTAATTTCAATTAAAAACAATTGTGGCTTGTTACAATATCTTTATTGAAACTCCGAGCAAACTCCTTTACTTATGGGAATATAGTTTTACAAACCACTCGACTTCTGTAAATCTCCATCTATAATTCTAATTCACGTACCCTTCTTCGTTAGGTAATTGCTCTCCTCGCAGCTCAATTTATACTTGACAAATAGTAAGTACTCTTTGTTCAAATATTTCATTTATAATTCGCAATTTTAATTATTTGGCTCGTTAAAGTCGTATTAAAGAGAAGAGAATGTTCCAACTTACCGATAGAATAGCCCAATGATACGAGGCAAGATTTGAATTCTTCTGGTGTCAGTCTGCCCGTTCGATTCTTGTCAAAGTGGTTGAAAGATGACCTGAATTCGTTTAATTGCTCTTGGGTGATCCCCTTGGAGTCGCGTGTCAAGATCTGGTTTTCGACTTCATTAATGTTACGGTTAATTGAAGTCAAGAGTTGTTCCCAACCGACGCGAAGAGTCTCCATGGTGTATTGAGTATATCTGCCAAAAAATGGAAAGACAACTGTAGACATTAAACAAAGGAACAAAAATAATAAAATGGATAGTAGATTTAACAACTAATATCTTTTTTTTAGATTTAAAAATTATCAATAATTATTTTTATGTAATAAAAAATTGTTTTTATAACAAACCTTTCTTCCTGACTAGAGGCGTGAAAAATGACACGAAAATATTAGTACATCAGAAAAGTAAGAGTTATAGAACAACGACAGAGGTTTGCCGGATCCTGTATACTGGTATTATGATAAGTTTTCTTTTTCTTTTAGTTCTCGTACTATTCTGGCTGCTAGTATATTTTAGGTCAATTTCCCCATCGAATGTAAAAAGCAAACGGGTACATATGACGTTGTTTGCCACTTTTCTTTGCCTAAAGAGAACCAAATTATCTGTTTTCCATGCGGTTGGGAATATTCCTGTTTTTAATTACGCCGTCCATGTTTTCTCGTATATTTTCTGGAACACAGGTTATAGCTATTAACAATTTCATTTGGTATTGCGTCGGGACCAGAAGACTTCTTATTTTTCAGATTCTGAGTGACAATTTTGACTTCATCCGTCGTCACATCTGCCATATTTTCTTCTTGTCCTATTTCTAGTACTCAAATGTTTTCTTTTGTTTCGGAAAAAGTATGTTTATAATTTCCGTGTTTAATTTTTCCGAAAAGTTCAACGTTCTAGGTTTTACCTTTCCAATTATTATTTAATAAGTTTTTCTTGATGGGCCAATCTCTATGGTCACTTTGCTCTTGATATGATTTTCTTCAGCGCTCTTTTTACTTTTCATTGGTTTTGCTGAGCTTGGGTAACTTCTTGTTTATGATTTTCCGTTACCCTTGCACTTGGTCGTCTGAGCTTCATACATCCTGCACTTTGTGTAGCAATTTCGGTTCTTTCGAGGTTTAGTCTGTTTAGTTACCAGTTTTTATAAGTTTCCAGGGCTTCTGACTTTGATACCTCAAAGTATATGAGTTAATACAGGCTTGGTGTTTTATTGATTTCTGATAAACGTGGGTTTATTGCCCCACTAAGTTATTTTTTGATATCTACTCATATAACACCTCTTTTATTTTTATTTTTCTATTCCCATTCAGAAGACATAGCGTTAAAGTTACCAGCAATTATTGTCTTTCTCTTGGTTCCTTTAATCAAGATGAGAGTAGTTCTCAGATACTGATAGTGGCACTCTAGTTAGTCTAATATACAGGAAGTGGTATTTAATGCGAAAGACGTTCTTATGCTTTATGGTGGTACTATATACAGGTGATAACTTAATGTTGTTACTAAATCATATTACTCTGGATACAGTAGCTAGTAATCGTTAATCGAATAATAGCAACAGAATTACTATTAGATCACTAAAAGAAGATAAAAAAAATGTTTACAGAAGATAGGAAGTGGCCATATTCGGATAAAGTATAGTATCTCCAACTGGGTAAATCAACTTAGGTTAATTATAGTTTTATTCTGTTGATGCTGATACTGAATTTCCTTTGATTTCACACTGCGTAATTTGAGTATATTTCGAAAACTAGAATGGTGTAAGCTTAATTTTTAAATAATTTAGTAAATAAAAGCGTGATTCAAGGTAACCAATAGAGCCCTCAGAAGTTATTTATAATATATTTTCATAATAAACTCTTTGTTTTTGGTCTATTAACAAAAAATATATTCCTTTACGTTTTCAAAATATATTATGTTATAAAGAGAGTTATAATTTATAAAAAAATAAAGAAATTGTAAAAAACCATAAGGTGTGGCCTTTAATATTTAGATATATACAGGGTGCGCCACACTCAACGGAACGGAGACTAGGTAGGAAAACACCAAAGACTTTATTATTTCCTTTGGCGTGTATATGTGTATCTGTGGTAGTTATAATTTAAAATTTGATATATACATGTTGTTCCTAACTAGGGCAGCAATATAGTTATATATTTTTTAAGTATTTTATTATAATTTTAAAATATACTGAAAAACTAATGTGTCCCTAAACCTAATCTTAATAGTTTTCAATTTATTTGACTTTTTTTCAAATTGTAGTATTCAAGAAATAAATTAATTGCAATTGATTGTTTAAATAGTAATCAAACGCATTTTTGTGTATTAATTTTGAACTACATCTATAAGACGTTTATTGATGCAGGTAAACTAATAAAAATAATTCTGAATTTAGTGGATATTGGAATAGGCATCCATCCTTATATCAGATGAAAAGAAAATGACTTTTTTCTGTGTTTACAAGAATAAAGTTTCCGTTTATATTAACGTAGTAATTAAACAAAATATTGCACCATATTGGGACTTCCAATTACAAACACACTATACATTAAATTAACAACAATTTATTTATTTGAAAAAATTCGAATAAACCGAAAACTATCAAGAATTATTATAGGAAACCTAAATAAATGACATTAGTTATTTCAGTAGAGTTTAAATTTACAATACAAGATATTCATTCCATTAAAAAATATAACTTTATATTCAAATAGTCTCTTAAGAAGTTAATTTTGCCAATATAAGTTTTATATTGCTGTCCTTAATTTTAATATTTTTGCTTGTTTCTCTCTGTAGTGTTGAGCGTGGCGCTCCCTTTTTTTTCCAAAATTGTACCTATTTTCGAAGATCATGCTTTCTTGTACAGCTTGGTGGATCTTTTCCAATTCCTCAATATGTGGTTTGTATGCGTATACTCCTTGTTCGTATTCCTTAAGTCTGTGCAACTGGTCTTCCAATGTTCCATGAAGACCCATGCCGATTGCTGTGACAGCATCCAATTGACGTTCAATCCAGGGTCCGACAGCATTAGCTTTCTCAGCGAATTGACGTCTAAGCATTTCGTTATCTGTTTTTTAGAGAAGTATTAAGGAAAATATAAAAGACAAGATTGAATTCAACTACATGTTGATCTAAAATTAGCAATCATCAATGAATCAAAGGGTAGAAGTTTTGGATCAGATTTGCAGATTTTCAAGTCATAGAATTAAAGTTTCTGTTAACCAAGAAAGAGGCTTCTTTTTTCCGTACATGAAACAATTTAGTATGTTTCTTTAGGAGGAATTTTAAGAAGAAACTAAGAACTTTGCTGTTATGACGTTTAAATCATCCTTAAAAACATACTTGGTTCCCATTTCATTTTGCCTCAGAATTTCTACCTTAAACATTGGTTTTAAAAAGTTTTGCCCTAAAGTTTTGATTTGGTTTTTCATAAAAAATTATAATAATAAGTATTTACCGGCTTTTTCCAGTCAAATTTCAATTAACATTGAAAACATGGTTTCACAAAAATGTGTTAATTAATTTTTGTTACAAAATCACGAGCATAAAGGACGAGTGATTTCGTCTGAAAATTGTTTCATACATTTTCATGACAATAATGACATTTAGATCCAAATCTAAATTTATTCCTTTTTAAGTTGAAAACTTTACACTAGAAATTTTTAGTTGTTGGTTTTGTTCACTTCTATACATTACTCCACTGTAAGTTCCAGTTTCCACGATATTTCCAGACATATTTCAATTTTATTAGCGCTTTCTAAGAGCAGTATTTACGTTTTCAGAAATTTTACATTGTGTATTAAAAGACATGTTAATAGCCAGATTTAATGTCAATCCGAAAATTTTATTAACTTCGCCTGAAGTCTTGGATCCCGTACATACAAATCTAGATTATCTAATATCAGAATATCATTAAACTTGTGCATCTGGCAGTAAGTCGTTTTAATGCAGTGACGAATTGCTCTAGGTTTTCTTTTGGTAGCTAATTCCATTTGAAATATTCATACACTAACTTTTTCAATGGCTGACAATATTCATAAAATGTTTGTAACATTTTTTATTACTTTTCATGAGCATTTTGGAATGTATTAAATATTTGCAATTTTTACTTTGTCCTTCTTACTATTTATCCCCAAGGCAAGTAAAAACAATTCAAAATTTTATTTACATGACTTTGAGTTATATGCAGCCTTATTTATTTGGAAACTAAAGATTCAAGTGCCTTCTTTTTGAAATTTCAATTTTTTTACCGCTGTAAACACCATCATCTCTTTTTTAGCCAGTATAAACAAAGCAAGTAGAAGTTCAATGTGAGTCGTTACGCCTGTGTCAACCGTTCTATAATACTGCACTCATACGACCTATATCAAATTAGGACTTTGCCACCATGTTATATTGGTTATTGTCTTGTAAAAACAAGTTTCCAATACTAACTAGAATTCTAGCTGAGGAACATATTGCTTACCAAACTGAAAAGGAAGACTTACCTAAATTTAAGCTAGTTCAGATACTAAAATATGAATAGAAGAATTTCTTGTGATGTCGAGACTATAACCTTAATGCACAAAGTAAGAGTGATATATATACCTTTAAAGGCACGAGTATTTACTATTCCAAAAGAACCAATGAATTTATCCTTTTTGAACTATTAAATCGATAAACTTTTTTCTATGTAAAAAGGATACTCTGTTGCTTTCTAAGTTCTGCTTGTAAAGTGGCATCTCTCTGAGGTACTAACTGCCTTACTTCTCCCCATTTTCTGGTCAAATCCTGAAATAAGTTATGGCGTTAGAAGTAATAGTAAAATACATTGACAGTACTACAAAACCGACATTTTACCTCTAAGTCACAACCAAATCCTTCCTTATTTAGCACAAAAAATTAAAAATTTATTATTAATAAACAGTTACGTTAAATATAGTTGAAGGATGAGCTGGAATGACTGTAAATGAAATAATTTTGATGATGATATACAAAGTGAGTTTTAAATATGGAAGCCCTCAATTATCTCGGAAACGGCCTGCACGATTTTTATAAATTTTGGTTTGTGAAGGTTTTGTAATACGGCCGATCTTATGGTAGTATTTACATTGTTGTCAGATCTTCCGTTTTTCTGGAAAGATATGAACTTTGTTATTTCAAATGGATCACCATAACATTTTTTCTTTTTGGAGTCCTTAAAAAATACTGAATATTTTTCATGTATTATTCCCTTTACCTAAATGCCATAATTTTGGAGTTATAGCTAAATTTACATTATATCATCCTAAGTTAAAATAATACATTAAGATGGCTGTGATTGAATAAATTCGTTTAATTTGAATAATATTTAATAATTTATATCCTAACATAAATCCCATAGCAAGGTCTACTGTGAATACATTAGTAAAAAAGTTTAACGAAACTGGTATAGTAAGGTTTATCCAAATCATGGCGCAGAAAACCTGCCCCAATTGAAGACAAATCTTTAAATATTTGTGTCCTGTTAAAAGAAAGTCCACATTTAAGTGTTAAACGAATATGGAACTTTGAAAAACATAAATTAAATGTGGTTACAGCAGATGCTCAAAATGTTGTCCATTTACTTCAATAAAACAAGCCATGCGATCTTTAAAACTTTGCAATACATTTTGCAACATGCCTTACTGCTCAATTCTTCTTATCTCTACGGTGATCCTATCTTTTAATTGCTGAATATTGGCAGGTTTTGTTTTATAAACGGTGTTTTTTATGTGACCCCATAGGAAATAGTCTAAAGGATTCATATCGAGTGATCGCGGGGGCCATTCGATAAAAGCACGCCTTCCAATCCATCTTCTTGGAAACACATTATTTAGGTATTGCCACACTTCACGCGCATAATGAGGTCGAGAGCTCCATCATGTTGCAGCCAAATATTGTTGTTTGGGGTATTTTTATTTTCAGAAAGTTTCTAATAATGACATTTCTAAATTAAAAGGCAATTGAACATACGGTTAGGCTATAAATGAATTTATTGAAACGTCAAAGTTGTTATTGTTGCAGTCATAGCCATCTTAATGTATTATTTTAACTTGGACATTTGGCATTTAGGTATAGGGAATATTAGATGAAAAATATTCAGTATTTTTTAAGGACTTCAAAAATAAAAGAATATATAGGGTGATCCATTTGAAATAACAAAGTTCATTATATTTCTAAAAAAACGAAAGATCTGACAACAATGTAAATACTACCATAAGATCGGCCATATTACAAAACTCTCACAAACCAAAATTTATAAAAATCGTGCAAGTATGTTTCCGAGATAATTGAGGCGTTCCATAGTTAAAATTCGCCCTGTATACTAAAATATTCGATTTAAGTAATTACTTACGTGGGCTGTCAGAGTAGTGTAGGGATTTTCTAATCCACCAGGTACTTGATGTTGCTTTACAATAGATTCTACCTCTCTTACTAGTCCTACGATGCTTTGGTATTCTTTGTCGGCTTCTCCCAATGTTGCCTATAAAAATCAATATAAACGGCAATAGAAAAAGAAAACAAGCAAACAAGCTTTTAATGTTAAAGTATCAACTTACTTTGAAGTGATGGTGTGCATCAATTAGGCCTTGAATTTCTTCAACAGTATGAACAATGAAGATATCTACCAAGTCTTCTCTAGTACCATCTAACCAGTTGTTGAAAGGAGCAGCACGTTTTGCAAATTCTAGATGAAGAATGTCGATCTTCTCCAAAATTCTTTCAGCTTCATCAAGAGCTTGACGCCTACGCTGGGTCAATGCTCCGAGTCTGTCCCATTGATCACAGATGCGTTGACATCTGGCATTCACACTAACGCTGTCATGGTATTCTAATGTGCTACACAAAAGAGAAGAATGAATATTGTAACTCCAAGCACAGCTTCAAGATGAATATCTAATTTAACAATGTTACTTCTTTTTTTATGATATAAAATATAAACATGTCTCTTTTTTTATTGAATATAATGAAATATTGGATACCCAAATTTTCGAATGTGTGTGCGTGCGAGTGTGTGGACGAGTGCATGTGGTGCTTACTTGAGTTCTTGTGCAATGGCAGCTATTTGTTCGACTCGATCTTGATGTGCAGCTAGGTCAGATTCGAAAGCTTCATGTTTCTTCTTCAAAGCTTTCAATTCATTAAGGCGGCACTGTCTAAAATCTTGGCTTTGAAGCATTTCCTCTTTTCCGTGAGTCCATTCTTCATGAGCGTCGGCCTTGTATTTGAATTTTTGTGCCAAGTGTTCCAATCGTTCAAGTCTCATCATTTCTGACAGCAGCCATTCTTCAAATGATTTTTCAGCGTGTTCTAGGCCTTTCCAAGCGTTGGCAATGTCCTAAGAGCAATTAAATATTTAAATTTTAATAAAGATATTTGGCTACCCTAATAATCATATTGGCATTTGAATATACGGTTTATACTGTTTTGAGTGCATTTTGGTCACATCTTATCTGTTTGTGAGAAAAGAAGTTCTAAACTGGAAAGCTAACATATAACATATAATAACTAACAGATTTACGAAGTGTAAATGAAAATTATCTTATCATCATTCTATTTACATTCAATACTACGATAGTCTTATATCCTCATTAGTAATAGATAATAAACCTTATTAATTAGTAATTAATTTCTCCACTTCTAAGTTTGCTAATAAAACAAAATTATTAAAACTGAATATAAGTTTCTTACGATTTACTTTAATTTACGTGTGATACAAAACATTTTTCCACATCTGCGAGTAAAATTCAATTACAAGCATAGATCTGCATGAAAACAATGTATTTCTTAATCGAATCATTTGACTGATTATGTGCATAAGAAAGAGCCCACGTAATTTGAAGTATTGATAAAAATTATTAAATGCCTCTTCACTTGTTTTGCTTTGAATTTGACAGCAGGACAAATACGACTCAGGTAAAATAAATTTTTGAGAACGAATCGGAATCCAAAGCTACGGTTAGAGATTTAACGAGTTAAAATGCGAAAACCGATATTTGAATACTTTGCTACTAGGATTGGATGACTTCATTAACTATTAAAAATCAAATATTTCTCGATTCTTAATTTTCGAATTTCTCATGATTAAATCAATCATTAAACCTGAACTGTGATGTGGTTGAACCGAAAACAAACAATTTCATGAATAATTCATATTTACAGCGATTGGCGAGTTAACAGACTGTTCCATGATTTTTTTTATAGTTCCTCACTTATGCACAAACTTTAGATTAATTCAATTGTTACATAACATAGTAAAGCAAATGAGAGTACTTACTGAAACCATTT
Source organism: Hermaeophaga mercurialis (assembly GCA_951812935.1). Taxonomy (NCBI): domain Eukaryota; kingdom Metazoa; phylum Arthropoda; class Insecta; order Coleoptera; family Chrysomelidae; genus Hermaeophaga; species Hermaeophaga mercurialis. The sequence goes on from OX638358.1 coordinate 14,550,491, forward strand.
TACCCTCGGTGGGCATATATGCTGGTCTGTTAGACAGTCTTAACTTGGTTTGAAGGGTGTTGAAATTGGTTTCTAGTTTGGCCTTTTGCTCAACACGTGGGGGTTTATGTTTGCGACGATATGTACGATATTCCTCCAACTTTTTCTGAACGCCTGCTAGAGAATTGTCAGTTTGGCGGGAATTCAACCAAGGCATGGTACGACGGATCCATTCCAAAAGCTAAGAAACAAAAAAATGTTCATTAAGTTATTGAAAAAATTTTTATTCAGGTTTCTTTATTACTCTTTATTACTTTATCTTTTATTTAAGGTAGACATCAGTGATTTATTTGGGTGTTGTAACACCTGCTTCGTTATTTCTAAAAATTATACTTATCTTCCCAATTTTTTTTTGCAATCTAGCATCTCTCATATCCAGCTTTTTTGAGAAGTACAGAACAGGTTTTTAAACACTACATTTTGTTGTTTTTAAAGGAAGACCCCTATACATTATTCCTCTAAGAAAGGGAAAAGAAATGAATACAAGTAGTTAGGTAGTAAATTAGGCAAAAATACAGGATGTATAGAATCTGGCGTATATAGTAGAATAAAAACAGGTAGCAGAATGAAGTGAATATTTTTAAGACATTTATTTGAACAAAGAAACTAACATAAAAATTTATAAGCACATGATTTAAATTTCTGGCCAAAAAATATAATAAATTGAAACATCGGAAGTAATGAGTCTGTAGTTTATTTGGTCCTCTTGGAACTATAAATAGTGAAAACTGGGTTCAAGGAAATATAGTAGAGTCTGAATTGTATAGGAGAAAAACAAGTATTTATAGGGTCAATTAATTCTTCAGATTCTGATAGACTAAGAATTGCATTGGAACGCAGTTCAAGGAATATCCAGGGATAGGGTAAAGTGGATAAAATATGAAAATATGTACCTACAAAATTCTAGAAATTTATTCTTTTGCATACTTACGTCACTTGCTAATCGTTCATATTCCTCCATTAGACGTTCATTTTCTTGGTTAACTTTAAGTACTTTGCAAATTCTGTTGGCGGCAGTTTCAGCCTAAACATACAAAATATGAGTAAAATCAAAATAGCAACTGCCAAAGAGAAAATTCACCAATTATAAAGATTGATTATAAGTACAGTTTGGCCAGTGGGTCTTTACCAGTGCATCATTAATATCTGATAAAAATTAACGTCCTTTAAAGTAGCATTATTTTCTATAAACTGTGAGAAGCAGGGCATAATTATCTGCCTTCTAAGAACTTGCATCACAAATGCTTATTTTAAAGAGCTAGATGAATCGGCCTATAGGAACGGCATAAAAGGTCTTGAATTTCGTTGAGCGAAGTGTATTGAGCGTCAAAAAGTTGTCTTGATCTCCTATGTAATATTTATACGTTCGTCAGAATAGTAGTGATTTTTAATTTCAAAATAGACATTGTTTTGACTAAGAATCTCTTCATACATATATATTTCATATGCATGTTATTTATTACTGTAGTTATAATGCACGGGCAAAAATCCACTAAAACACTTAACTCATATTTGAGCAGTATTCTGGTTAAATATTATTTTTATTTAATTTCGCTTTACCATTAGTAAACTACATATATTTTCTTCTTAATTCTTCATTTTTATGACTTTACTCAACTCGTAGAAACACATATCGATTCAAAGTGATAAAAGACTCAGATCTCTGAGAAATCTTCAAAATTGGTATAATTTCTATTTGATATTCTTGCTAACAATAAGGATTATTAAAAAATCACCTTCTGTGCACCAGAGAAGCGGTGGTAGTAAGATGAGACGTACGTCATAACTGCTCTTTCATCTGGCATAGCTGTATTCTGTAAGTCTGCATGCAAACAATTTGTAAGTAAACAGCAACAACAAAGTATTATTGAATAATCAAGATTAATAAAAACCTCCAAAAAAAAACAACAAAAATACACTGCTCAGGCTTTGAGAGCATCACAAAAATGTTAAAAATGGCAACAGCAAAAACAAGAATTATGTGGATAGTGTATATGTAATAAGCATTGGCCTATTATAAAAATACAGATTCTAGAATTATTACTAGGCATTGAGAACTTTTTTGTACTATTATACTTATTACATATTAGCAAGTCAGTAGCGGGTTATTTTTGGATAATCTTATGCGGCGGATACCTGTTGGGCCCCTTGGAAAGCGTGGTAATAACATGATACATATGTCATAATAGCACGCTCATCAGGTTTAGGAGTGTTGATCAAATCTATAAGTAAGCAATAAGAGAATAATATATCACCCGGTACAAAAATATTAAAGGCGTTACTCAAAATTTCCCGGCCAAAAAAAAACTACATAGATTTACAATCAAATATTATTTTTTAATATCATTCCACTTCAAATAGTTGAACCTAATACAGAAAAATCCAATACTCTTAAAAAATATTTGAGAGCCCTATATCATTACTGAATGGAATACGATTGAGTCATTTGTCCAAAATCCCAATTGGGAAATGTAGCTTGAGCAATTCCAACAGTGGGGGGCACGGGTGCTGCATTATCATGTATCAAAGGCACATCTCTGGTTAGTTTCTCACGTTTCTCCTCCCGTACAGTTTCTTAGTAATTTGTAGCAGTCTGCCAGATAGTTCCCTTTTTACTCTAGTAAAAGTTACTAATGCCCTCATTGGTATTTATTAATTTGGAGTTTTTAAAAGTATTTCTAGCGTCTCTTTCCTAGCAGTCGAAAAAGGAAAATTTGTTTTTTTAGGATAGTTCTTGTCTTCCACGTTCCTACAGTCTTTTTGATTTCTGAATCCCTTTGTTGTAGCCACTGCAAAATTGCTTACATGCTGAACCTCAATGTTGCTTCCATTGTTTGCAGCAGTTTCTTCGTTTTGGCCCTTTCTTTTACACCATAATAAGACTGTAAAACTGTAAAACTCAGTAAACCCCATTCAGCCGTTTTTTGATGCTTTGAGGAAAAAGACGTTGCTAAGTAATAAATTTGAAAACAGCTCGATACTCAATTTTTTTTATTTATACATAGAGGTGAATTTAACAGGAAAGAACAACAAAACTTGAACAACTGTGCTAGTTAAATTTTTCTAATCTATGGCAAGCCGGGAAATTTTGGCGCTTATCTTGTGTAATTGTTTTCTTATTCATAAGAATAGTGGTATTGTCTTAATCTATTTGTAAATCAATAGTTTGTTAATATATACGAGGATAGATCAATAGAAACACGTTCAAAGGCTGTAAAGTAGTGTTTATACAACAAATTTAAAAGAAATCTTCATTAACATTAAAGAATGAATCCATCTGGTGGACTAGTTTATAGATTTGAATTCAATCGCCGTTCTTTCAATGATTGTTTTAATGGCGAAACAAATGAAAATCGCTTGCAGCAGAAATCTATAGACTACTCCACTACTAGGACTTATGCCTTAATGTTTATGGATAATTCTTTTAAATTCGTTGAATAAACACTTCTTTATATTGCAATGTTGCTTTTTTAATATTCATATATTAAGTTGCAAAAACTAAAGTTGTTGAAACTTTTTCGTTTGCAAAAGGTTAGCTTTCATCCGGTATCTTTTTACTTAAGATTGAATTCAGTTAATGAGTAATTAAACAGTTTTTTTTTCACTTAAGGTCGTCCTAATAAAAGTGTTTGTTGATAAATAACCACAATAGGTTGTGAACCCGGTTTACGCTTATGCCAGAGTTTGTAAATAACAACAATAGACTTTTCAAAGCATATAAAACCATAAAGTTGTTAGGGCGACTGGTCTATGTGGAAAAGAAAGATAACAGACCTCCTTGGTTACCATCAAGGTGTCCTAGACATAGTCGATGAAAAACGTACAAAACCAGTTACGTTGCCATTTAATTAATTCTATATTTATAAAACTAAGGTACTACATAATAACTAAAATATATTACTAAAATAACCACCATCAACTACAAAAATTAAATTAAATTCTATAAAATAACTTTCAACGTAAAAAATAAAGATGTATTTATCTTACATTAAAATAACCCCTTACCTACGAATATATATACAAACTATCTATTTTACATCAAACTATTTATTATTTTTTATTTTTTTATTACAAAATATTGTATTTGGACCTGAAGATGTCCCTCTTTTTTTATGAAAAAATAAAAGCTTAAACTCTGAGACTAAAGGACTTATTTCTCCCTATCTCCTTTCATTATTGTACATTCACATGGCAACAACAACCCACTTTAAGAAATATAAGCCTGAAACTAAGGAAGGAGAACTCTATAACTATTGTAATTTAAAAGACCACTGGATCTATCACTGTCCAAAGTAGGTTGTTGATGGGTAACCAAAGAAATCCGAAACTGCAGCTTTTGAAGGTCCGGCAATTCTAGTAGAGGCTGAAGCTACTTCACTATTTCACAGAATTCTATAAGTTTGATAGTTCTTGTGGTGTTAAAGGAACAGGAAAGGAAATTTTGCCAACAATGGAGGCAGAGGTAATTTTGGCTAAGTCAGATGTCGATAGTCAGGACATAGTACTTTCAGATGTATGGTATAGTCCTCGATTATCTAAAAATCTATTCTCGGTGCTCCCTACTAAACAAAAAGCTTGATAGTTTATGAGAAAACGTTCCACTGAGGGAAATCTATACAAAACAAGAGATTCAGCCACAAAGAATCAATATAATTGAAAAAAAATCTGTATGAGCCATGTGTTTATGGAAGAGCAAACAGACTACTTTATGGGTACAGAGAAGCGGCAAGTAAGTCAGGAGAACAGGTATCAGGGGACGTTTATGGTTCATTTATGAATCCTATGGAAAGATAAAGTATGTAGCCACTTTTAACAATAGTTACACAAAATTTCGATATTGTTATTTCTTAAAAGAGAAATCGGAAGTCAAATTAGTTCTAAGGAACTTTCTTCAACACGCCAAATCAATGGGCTATTCTCATTTTCCAGACCAAAAAAGCATTGGAGAGCTATTAAAGGCAACATTTAGTGGCTATGATGGCAAGAAAATACATAGAATATGGATAAAAGAACAAAACATGATACTTTTGAGCAGATATGTCACATTCAATGAAATTCCAGGACAATGTGAAGAATGTATAGAATAACAAATAAAATATGTAGAACGTAAAACGCTCCAATTTGAAAAACCAAAGATCCAGATAGTAATGTTGATAAGTATAAATCTAGGTTTGTCAACAAAGGTTTTAGCCAGAGACAAGGTGTTCACTACTTTGAAACATTTAGTCTGTTGCCCAACTTAGTACAATCCGTACTACGCTCAAGTGAGCAAGAAGAGACAAACTTTGTCCAGTAGCCTGAAGGTTACAAAGAGACTGGTTTAAAGAAAGCGAAGTAGACCTCTCTTTAAACATCAGACAGATACGAGAGATAAAATGAACAGTGGGTCTTTATATAGGTGATAAGAACTCATAAGAAAGAAGCCGATAATTTTATAAAAGAATTGGAAACAGAATTCAAAGTACCAGCGAAGCCAGCATATTATTATCTTAGACTAGAGATTGAACGTTCAGAAGACGGTTTAGTCAGAATTAACCAGCAAATATATGCTAAGAAAATTTTAGAGAGATTTGCCGTTCAATACTGCAAGCCAGTATCTAGCCCAATGATTAAGGAGCCAAGTACAGAAATCAAGGAAAGTTATAAAAGAATTCCTGTAATGACTTTCCTTACAGACAAGCAGTTGGTGCGCTTATGTACTAAATGGTTGGGACTAGACCTGATCTAGCATTTAGCGTAAGTTTCCTTTCTAGGTCTTTAGACTGTCCAAGTACTGAGGACGTATGTGGACTGAAGCGAGTTTTGAGATATATAGCAGGCACAACTTGGTACACTTTATCAACCAACCAAAAATAAAAACTTTGAATGTTATAGTGATTGAGACTTTGGCGGCTGTAATAAGAGTAGAAGATCACCTTCAGGAGTAGTAATCAACCACGCTAGTGGAGCCACTTCCTGAGTGAGCCAGAAGCAAGGAATGACTGACACATCCACCATAGAAGCAAAACTAATAGCTGCGAATGAACTAGTTAAAGAAGTGATCATCTTGTTACTGTTAGACTGGCCTAGATCCTAAATTTAATCGGCGAACAAAACACATCAAAATACTTTTCTATCAGAAAAAGTATTGGAAGGTGATTTTAAGTTATCCACATTGGAAGAATTCAGCAAGTGACAGATGTGATGACAAAGCCTGTTCCTGTTCTAGACTAGGGACATTGTTCCAGGTTCTTGGACTATTCTCAAAAATCTAAGAATAAGGGAAAGTGTTGCAGAGCAACACTCTTTTTGTATTCATAGATTAAGTTAACAAAATTGATATTGTTGACATTGTTTCATTTGTAATAGTTTAGCTTTCATAGACTAATTTTTATTGATGATGTAATTAATTTTCTTTTTGACATAAAATCGTCCTAATAAAATTGTTTTATTTATAATGAACCACAATTCTTTACACAGCTTCTAAATGCGTTTCTATTGAACTATGCTCGTAACATTTTTTCGTTTATTAACGTTGTTTCCTGTTGTTTCCGCAATAGAAATGGTTTATGTTTAAAAAAACAATTAGCCTACCATCAGGATCCAACATCCTTGGAATGTCGAGATACTTCTCGGCGACATCAAAAGCGGTATTAAGGTTCTCGAGAGGATTATCTTTAGACAGTTTGTTATAGTCGATGAGATCTGGACGATGACGGTGGATTAGGGCGCAGAAGGCAAGACCGTCTTTAAATGATAGATGGAAGTTTTGAACGTTGACGTTCTTGTAGGGGGCAGTCTTACGTTGACACCATAATAGAAGCCCTTCTTTGGCTGTCATTTCTTCTACTGATATGTCCTGAATGGCGAAACGTAGAATAATGGTCCATATCATACCCAGTGTCATTTTTAAGTTGCCGTCGACGATTTCTGTAAACCAAATGAAACATACTTATTAAAAAACATCTTTGTTGTGTGGTTAGATTAGTTTTCTAAGGTTTCTCCAACACGACAAAAAATAAAAATTTTTACCCAATTTAAATTAGGATTATTATACAGTATTTTCACTTACAATCTTCCTAGGACTTGATTAACAATGAAATTTCCTGTTATTTGTTCAAGTTTTTGGAGGATTGGTCGATAAAATTTGACAATAAAAAACAAGAAATTGTTGGACTTACAAAGAATCGTTTGATTTCTGACGACATTTCGGCGAAGTTAAATTATCGTTAAGGGTTATTGTTCATTATATAAACAGTCATAACATTTGTTACATAAGTTTTGGGAAACAGTTTTAATGCTCTAGGTGACATAGTAGAAAACATCTAGTCAACTATGGAGAAACATGCTGATAGGGGATTTGTCAATTTATTTAATATTTGTGAAATGGCGTATAAACTAGATTCGAGAAAGCCTATCTGCAAGCTTGTAGGTACGTTGACTAGAACGACATGAAGCATGCGAGTCAACTCGTATGCTATTAATATTTTGAAGACAGTCGACTGTCTTCCAGAGATAGTTGACTGTCATATTATTGTAACGTTTTCTCAAAACAAAAAGCTTCTTAATTTAATCTCAATAATGTCGCCCAGTTTACAAGAAGAACTTAATATTGTAGCTGATAAATATTCTGGTTTGCCTAATAATAATTTAATTCGTATTAAGGTTTCGTCGCGAAAATTCTTGTTTTTATAATGAAATTCCGAAAAATTTCATCTGCTTCATAGACTCATTAGCACAATTTTTTTAGTTGACGCCATATTGAGTTATTACTCGCACGGTCAAAAGTAAAAAGCCATCCGAATTCACTTGCCCCAGTCAACTGACTGTCTTTATGTGTTTATCAGGTCAATAGATTAGTCGACCGTTTCATAAAGACTATTGGGGTGCCCACTCGCAAGCTTTCCTGTCGTTTCCGTGTTTCGAATGCTAACATTTCTCGTTACATCAGAAGAACAGGCCTAAAACAGAAAGCGCAGGAAATGCCCCAAATATACCCCTGCACAATTGCCAGAATCCCTGGCTTCGCTTCGCTAACAACGAAACCATAATCATGGATGACGAAAAATATTCTACCTTTGACCGTACAGAGCTTCGTAGAAATGCAGATTTCTATACGAATAATATAGAAGAAAGACACTCCTATTAACGTAAGATACAAAAATAAAGCTACATTTTTTGCAATTTCGAGACGAGTATTTCTAGGACTTATGCAGGCCATATAAGAGGCCAGGCAGTGAATGTTGAAGTATACATCCGAAATTGCCTACCAAACTTTATTACTTTTATTAATCAGCATCATGTTTTGGTTCATGGCACTATGTCAGACGTACACTAAACTTGGTAAGAAACCCACTATGTACCATATGTCCTCAAAAATGATAACCTTCCAAATGTCCCTCAAGCAAAGCCAATTGAAAATGTTTGGACTCTATCGAAATAAAGGTGTATGATAATGGTTGGGAAGCCCAAAATGACCAAGGATTGCGGCAAAGAATTTTTAGAAAAATTAGAGAAGTGAACTGAGAAAGCGTCCAAATCCTGATGCGGCGCCATATACTTAAGATAGAAACTTCGTCTTATTGAGGATCGAGGCCCCCTATAGGAGCAATATAACAAACAGATGTTAAAGTCTAATATCTATTGATTATTGTTATAGTATGTTAATTTAATAAAAACATCTTAAGTTTATCTAATACTGATCTATATTATTTCCCAGAACTTATATAACCTATTTTTTTGTATTAGATGCAGAATGAATAGCTACAAAATTCGAAAGTCCAAAACTTAATAATATATAATATATTCAATGATTCTTCTATATTAACAATTCGCCCCTCCTTAATATATGCAACCAAATTAAATTAATTACATGTATTTCATTTGTCCAAATTTAAGGAGCGTTTACATTATGTAAGAAAGCATTGGTTTGACGAATAAAAAAAAATAAGTCTCACCTTCTGCTCCTATAGATACGAGTTTGACTCCTTTACTAGCGATGTAATCTAGTGCCTTGTTTACATTAGCGATTTTGTGGAATCTCATTTTGCCACGGTCGGGCTTGGGCAGCGTCTCTCCAGATATTACTTCCAACAGCAACATGAGTTTTAATCCGTTACGAAAGTCTTCTTCAATATTTTCTATGCCAGTGCCGGCCTTCCTCAAGTGACTGTTGCACCATGCCGTAAATGTCTGTAAAGATAAATGACCTATTAGAAATCTAATATTAATATATTTCGACAATACACCTAAACAAATATATATTAACCAATTTTTTATGTTAAAAATTTTGCACAACTTTTAATTAGCAATTTATTTCTCACATTTTTTATGAACACCCTGTATATTTTTACCGTATAAAAATCTTTAGTTTCCAAAAGTTATGTGTTTATTAAAATAACTTGTGTAGAACTAAATAAGTTACACGATTTATAGACGAAGTATTTCATATATAATTAATGATTAAGATAAAAGAAACTGGAAAAAGAATATTCAAACTCACATAAGAAAATACAGGCGCAAGAGAGACAATTTGAATGAAGTCGCCAAAAAAGCAATAAAGGAAATTTATAGTGGCTGATTAAGAATATTTTTTACCAAAACACCTTTCTTTAAATAATTCAATATAAAGTGTTTTTTCTTTAATTGAATTTTTGGCCATCATAGAAAACTGCGTCCGTAAATTTTATATTTCTAAACAGCAAACCAAACATTACGCCTTTTAGCTTACTTTTTTCAATATTTTTAATAGTTGTCGTGTAAGTATTGAGTCAGATGTATATGGGAAACCAAGAAGTAAGTCAATTTTATATCTGTTAGCATTTTCCACGATCTGTTTCACTGTATGTACATTTTCATTCTTGTTTTTATTATGTCTTTTAATTACTTTTGGTTGGTTTGTTTCTTTCGTTTCAGTAGTTTTCATAGTTTCTGTTTCAATAACTCCTAATACATCCGTAAAATGAACCATCGATGTTTCTTTATATTATGTTCCATCTTCTACTACTCATCTTCTTTTATTCGAGTTATTTTGTTTTTATATGTTTTATTGTTCATGTATTTATTGATAAAATACCCTTTCTCTTCTAGTTTTTTAAATTGCTGATCTCTTCTCCTGTTGCAGTATTTTCTTTGTTCCTTATCTTAATTATTTGTATGCATTTTCTATGTCCATATCTATTTGTTGCTATCCATTTTATCCATGCTACTTTTTTATTATCTTTTATATTTTGGCATTTATTGTCGAATCATCGCGTTTGACGCCTGCGTTAACGCATCATTTTCCATTTTGACTGCATTGCGCTCTAATTTATTATTACTTTCTATTTACTCAATTTGTAGTTATAACTGTTCTAACTTTTTAATGTGAAATGTTTTCGTGTGTATTTGCTTTTGTATTTTATTTTTATTTTATGAAGTAAGATGACTGGGCCTTTTTAATAATCTGAATCAGCGCATACATTTTTGAAAGTTCTTACATTCTGTAATAACTACAACTGTCTTCTTTTTTTAATAATTGATCAATTGTTTATATGTTTTATGGTCAGAAGATATCCACTTAACTTTATGTTATTTCGAATATTGAAATTTCATTCTACTAGATAAGCCTCTTAACAATAGATTTGTCTTATTTTGGTCACTTCATTAATTCTTCCTTAATAGTATAATACAATATTTATTTATTATATGAAAGCTACTAGGTTGTCCTTGCTAAAAACAATATAACAAAATACATAAAAAAATGTAAATTATTTTTATTTAGTTTTGCTTATAAAAGAAATTCAATTATTAAATAATAAATAAACAATAAAGAATAACAGAAAATTTCAAATTTATATTTAAGTAGTCACTAATAATTGTAGTTATATTTACTCCAAAATTAATTTTTAAATGGATAAATGGAACATATAGCGAAAGAACATGAAAAGGCTATTATGTTGAACCTATGTATATTTATGTAATAATTGGGATAATATTATTTATATTTACAAATTCTTACGAATTTTAAAGATTCTATCAATACATTTGACAAATGTTATTTCTAAATATTAGCAAATTGGGTATTATATTTATACATACATATACATATTGTAACCTACCTACCGCTGGGCATTAATTAATTTGAAAAAAAACAAAAAAACTTTAATAATTATACCCCTCCATCTTCCCTTTTCCCCTGATATTTCTATAATTACCTTTATTGGCCTTTCTCCTCCGACAGTGATCGTAGTTATAAGTTTTGTTTGTAGGTATATGACACACGTTGTATAATTTTAAAATAACCTAAAATCATTTTGCAAAGTTTGGTGCAAATTTGTGAATGAAATCAAAAACAAGAAGCCATTTAACTGGATTTATTTAATACTTGTTTAAAGAGAACAGAAATTGAAAATTTGAATGCCACACTGGGACCTCTTAGGGGCCTCTTTCAGCAAAATTTGCAACAGACCAGTTGTCATCAAATATGTACAATTTCAGATATATTTTGATTTACAGCAGATATACTCAAGCTTGAGCTCTCTTATAAAGTATCAGAGATATTTTCTAGGAGCACACTACTGAGATACGGCCGGATCAATACCGACGAGCAACCCTTATGTTCAGGCCCACCTAGGCAGGGAAATTATTATAGGTAATCCTACTGAGGTACCAGCGAAGTACCCCTCATGTTCAAAGTTACCTAATGGCGCAGATTTAGAGAGAGTAAAGAGAGTTCAACCCTGTAGTAACATCGACCATATTTATGCAAGCAGATCTTAGCCGACCGCCATGTCGTTCAGCTCAAATTTAAAGGCAAATATTTCCTGCGCCACATCCACCGGGCGGGACCCAAGCAAAAGTCCCAGTGTTTTTCTACATGTAATTTCTACTGTTACATTGCTATTAATTGTTAAGTCACTTTGGCTTATTCACTCACCGTGAATTACTAGCCCACCATCGGATAAACAGACCATAGGGAGTATGTCTTTAGGTAGTGGTTCCGACATGTCACGGGTGACGTAATTTAATGTCTGAATTTGAAAGAAAAGAAAAACGTGTCGGTCAGAGTACCGACAAGTAAAGGGCGTCGAAATTCAGAAGAACGATGGGCGTCGGTCTTGAAGAAGGCGTAAGTTTTTAAACGTTGTCAGAGCGTCAGGACGGCTGGAACGTTGTTGATGATAAGCATATAGTACTAGCAATATGGTTTTTTTTCGAAGTTTCAAATTGAGCTCTTTTCAGCTAGGCATTTTATACTGATTTTAGTCATGGACGATTGTTCTCACAGTATCCCTATACTCATTAATTATCTAATAATAAAAATTTGTGTCAATTTTATAGTTATGGTTATTATGTCTGGAATTGAATTTTGTATGAAACAAAAATTAATTTTTATGGTTTCTATTGTTATGATGTCTGGGGTACATGTAATGTTTAGAAATCGAGTTTGTTTTATAATCATCTAAAAGAATACTGAAATTCGTGGGAATATTCTTTCCGAAGAAAAAGAATTTGAATATAAAGTGATCTAATTTTGCTTTAAAAAATGAGATTTTTAGAAAAATATGAAGCTATCTGGGTAGGTAGGTCACAATATATATATAACAATCGAGTAATTTTGATATTACTAAAAATTTATAAACGTAACCACCGATAATTATTTCATATTAAACCTGAAGAGTTTAACCGAATCGTGATTGTATTGCTAAATAGATATAAACAGTATTGAAAAGAAATTGGCTGTGTATACAAAAGTGCTTCGTTTTAACTAACAAATATAGCTAGTAAAGCCCAAAAATGTTAAATTTGTATTATAAATCAATCAACGAACATTTTTATTTAATTTCCGGTCACATAGCTAACATTGGGTTAAATTAGAACTCAAAATTAAAAATTTGATCCAAACTAAACAGATTTGAAATTTTTACAGGAAGTAGGCTACTGTGATACCTCATATACAGAGTGGGCCAAAAGTCTGTAAACGACCAATTATCTCGTAAGTTGCTAGTCCGAATTCTACAAAATTTGGGATAAGCCTATTTTGGGATACGGAGATTCCAGATTTGACATTTGCAATGTTGCTAGATTGGCCGTTATTCCGATATTATTAATCACTTTGGTTTTTAAATCACCCTGTATATTCAGTAATTTTTGGAATCTTCTCTTCAATACAAGTTCAACCATATGTAACTATTATGATTTTATGTAGTCTAGAAGATCTTAAATAAATGTAGAAATGTGGTAGACGCATTCTACCATCGATTAGGGTAGTGTCAACTCACAAATGGAGCACATTTTGAACATTTGATTAAGTAATCATTATTTTAAAAATTTTGTAATCTTTCAATTGTTACGTTTTAATGTAGTTGAAAATAGTTTGTATTAAAAAAATTATTGGGACAATTAGTCGTTGCCAGACTTTTTTTATTTATCTAGACTACAAAAAATCATAAGTCTAGCCTTGTATCCCAACGACGGCATACGATTTATATAGGATTTTTAATACAAATCCCGTTGCACGTCATATATCAATTATGAGATCACGACCCTTCAGTGTTGTCGGCTTGTCTAAATTGTCGAGGAATGTAGGAAGTTTCAAAAATGTAAGGTTAGGTTATGTTGTTTAGCTTTATTATTATGAAAAATTAATTTATTGAAGCGTATATGAACAATATATGATCCTCACACTCAAGACACTTCATCCTGCCAGTTTTAAAGTACATTTGAAAAATGTTTTTCTCAGTTGATTCATTAGCAATCTACAACTGTGATATTCTTCTTCTTCTTGCTGTATTATCTACTTTTAATATTCAATAATCTGTTATAAAAATCGTTATATTATGTTGTTTATTTGTACTATATTTTTATTAAATAAATAAAATAGAGACATATAAAAAAGATAGCAAACTATTTATTGTTATTAAAATAAGACAATGTTTTGTTTAAACAAATATATATTTTTCTTATAAGAAACAATTCAACTACAATATTCGAATTCCTACAAAAGGTAAATCCTTTCTCCTAATTCAAATCTGAATCACTTGAATCACTGTCATCGCTGTTAGGATTAATAATAATGGGATTAATTTCTAGTCTATCAAAAACTCTCTCTCTTTCATACCATTTTTGTATTTCTTTTTCTGTTTGTTTAATAGAATTTTTCCATACTTCAGGAGTAATTGTTCTAAGAGCTTCAGACCACATATTTAAAGAATCTTGTTCTTTATTACCGTCTCTGCCAATATGTTTATTATAATATTGCTTAGAAAGGCCCCAAATAAGTACGATGGGGTTGAAAACACAATGATAGGGAGGAAGACGTAACACTTTATGTCCATATTGTTCTGCTAAATTGTCCACCAGAAATCGTTGAAATATTTCAATCTAAATACACGACAACGTCGCATCAAGGCATGCCAATCGCTACAATGTCATTTCTTCATCATAAATACGAGTCTCATGGGCGTAGAAAATTTCAAAATTATTTAATGTAAATTATGGTTTTTTGAGTACTAAACATATAATAATGATTTATAAACTTTATATTATAAAGAATAAGACGTATATAAGCCAATATAATTGAAATAATTCTAAAATTATCAAAATAATTACGATTACTTTTTCGGTTTTTTAGTACTACGTTCATGAGTCCTCGTGAATTTTCGTGATGTTTCGTATGATTTATCTTAGTTAGGGAAATTTTAATTAGTTGGCAGTACTATGACGAAAGAGGTACGTCACTCCTGACGTGCAACGGTATTTGTACTAAAAATCCTATAGAATTAAATCTCAACATAAATTTCTAGATTAAATTGTGGGACGATGGTAACATATATTTTTGAATTTTGGCACGATGCCCGATTGTTGCATATTTTAATCATGATTCAGGAACGGCCAATAAACTAATATGAGAGAAAACAATCTCTAGTAAAAACAGTAATTTTTATCGTTACCGTGATTCCATAAATAGGATATGTGTAATTTTGATCAATTTTAACATAACATCAAAAATTAGAGATCGAACTTATAATTCAAAAGGATATAAATTCATTTAATAGTATTTAAATTACCTAAAAAGGCAAGAAAAAATGTTTGTGTTATTTTCATGCAGTCTTGAATTTCTTGAAAAGAAAAAGAAAATCGATATACCTAGCTGTTTTTCAGATATCTTAGGGGATAACTTATGGTAATAAAAAATAGCGTAATTCTAGCAGGTTAATTTATGCATATATATATATATATTTTTTTTTTTTTTTTCAGGTATTCTGCAAGTGTAATTGCGGAGAGATCGTCGATATGAAAACACAGCTGTTTGAAGAATACCGCCAACTGGACCTGAACCAATAAGGTAATTACTTGATGGCGCTTATAGAAGTTCTTCCTACTCAAAGAAGAATCCAGAGGACCTATAATGAAGATTCAGAGAGTAGACGATAGTCAACCCTCAGCTACACACTTTCAGATGGGACGAGAGACCTCAAAAGAGTATACAAAGCTACATTTTTAAATACCTTTCGAATTTCTCCAAAAAAATTCAATAAAAAGTTCGGAAGAAAAAATTAGGTTCTGTGGTTTTTAAAGACAATCGCTGAGGTCCTGGAAAATTCAAATTTACTGAACGAGACAGGATGCAAGTGAAAAACCATATTAAGTTATTCTCCAGAAATGTATCACATTACAGTCGTTTTAAATCTGAAAGGGAATACGTTAGTGGTGACTTAAATTTAAAAGTATCCTGATAGTGGTGTATCGTACAAGTTCTACCGCAAAGTATTCTGCAATGACTTTCCTAAGCTATCGTTTAAAAAACCAAGGAGTGATTACTGCAAAAGATATGATTATTTAAACATACAATCAAAAGTGAATGCCTTTTCTGCACTGAAAAATGACACAATATCCAGCACATTAACTCGCAGCCAACACTACACCAATGTTATGGATTTTGAAAAAGTTTCCCTTTGCCTAAATTGACATGTATTACTTGCGTCAACTCTCTTGCTATAACTTTAACATTCACATTACTGATACGAAAGAGGCCATAATGTGCATATGGCACAAGAGGGGCTGGAAGGTAGAGGAGGGAATGAGATGGCCTCTTGTATTTTGCAGGCTCTCAACTATGGTTTACTTCTAAAAAGAAAACCGAATCTTGTTCTATGGAGTGACAATTGCTAAGGCCAAATAAAAAATCGAATGTTAGTATTTTTGTACATGTACATAGTAGAACTGGGTATTTTCAAGTCAGTAGAACATACATTTCTAGTGTCTGAGCACAGCTTTTCAGTTGCCGATCCCGATTTTACGATTATAGAGAAACGCAGCAAGACAGCCAAAAGGCAAGTAATGAAAGATCTTGAAAATATTATCAACCAAGCTCTACCTACAAAACCTTTCCGGGTGTTGAAAATGTATGACCGTCTCTTCGACTTTGAGAAAAAAGCTTCTGAATGCAATGATACAAAAAAACTTAATAGCACTCTGCTTTCTTTGATCAAAATAAGCAAACAACAGCCTGGTATTGTGTCCTGCAAAAAAGCCTTCTCCGATCTGTGTGCTTGGGAGAATTTTTATGTATTGAAGAAAGGTAAGACAATGAAAGACATTGCAGCTGTGGAATTGGAAAAACTTGCAGCTATAGTTCCGTTGTCACTTAACAAGAAAAAAGATCTGTCTGCCATTATCGATTATGTGGATGAAAACAACAAGGCCATTTTCCAAGAGCTGTTAGGTCAATAAACTCAATGCTATCTCGTGGCACTTACATCTATTAGCCATGTCAAAACCTTTTGTACTTAGATCTTTCTGATCAAAAAGCCACATATTCTAGTCTTCATGTACCGTATCATGATTTGCATACTAATTTAGGTATTATCAGAAAACGTTTCTGAGAATTTACTCTCTCTTAATGTTTAAATGGAGTATGGTGTGGTCAAACTTTCTTTGTACGGTTTCGTTAACTTCACAGCAAAAAAAAACCTAAATCCCGGATCTCACTTCTATTATTTTTAAGAATGTATTATAAGAGTTATATTTTTGAAAAAAAAATCAAATATATTGGCAAAATATAATAATAATAACTAATGACTGGCGACGTTCAATGTATCGAAAAGGTAGCCAATACGTGTTTTCTCGTATTCCACACAGTTGCAGAATTGTATGATCAGCAAGACATACAAGCTCAATAATTAAATAAATATATTATAACACACGTGCTTAGCATATCGGTTTCATCGTTCAATAAGAATAATTAAAAACAACCCAACATATGGGGTTGTCCTATTTAAAAAAAATGTTTGTCTAGCCTGGCGTGCAAAATTGAAGCAGCCTATATATGGAAAATATTTTCAAAAATTCAATAGTTTTCTTAAAATATATTATTTAAAATATTTTTTGAAAAAAATTTCAAATGTGCTTTCCTTGAAACAAGACGTAACCCATCTGCAAATAAACTAATCCTGAGAATTTCCGGTCTTATTTAATAATATGTGATTGATCACATATTAGCGAATTTTCTTGAATGGATAATTATCTGGCCGTGTGTATAGTGAATTGCTGATCCCTAAGCGAGTTTATTTAGACGCGGCCCAGTTACAATTTTAGAATTGTGTTCGACGTCATATGCTGGCCAAGGAGAAATGAAATTCTTTTTGAAATATGACATGAATAACTGTGACGCTAACTTCCCGCCGTAGACATTTTTTTATGTTTCAGTAGAAAGTGATGAGAAGGCGTGATTCATACTTTGGATTTTTTGGTTTTATATGTAGTCAAAATTAGTATTTAAAAATAGATCAATGGTAAATAGTCTACTAGTGAGCCCACACGGTATAAACACTAAAGTTGGATCGTAAAAAGCAACTGTATATCTGAACTTATTCATAGGACCTATTAATTTAAAAAGATGTATTAAGCTTCTATCCCACTTTTATTCATGGTAATAATAGTGGAATCAAGTAGAATCCGGGTCGACATAAATATAATATCTCAAATAATTTGAAAACTACTGATTTTACAAAAAATGGTTTCAGAAAAAATTTGAACAATTTTATAATAACCAATCATTTGTACTACGTTTTATTATTCCTGAAAAATAACTTTGTATTTCGCGGCACCTCTACACAGCACGATAAGAAATTGGAAATAACTAAATACATAGTGTATCCCTTAACTATGTGAATCATCTATACAGGATGACGCATTAGTATTGCAGAGCTCGATATGTCCACCATTATTGAAGTTACCAAAAAAACGTATATACAAAAAGCGTAGCCAGTCTTAAGAGTTTCATTTTAAAATTAGTTAAAAATACACAGGGTATTTAGAAGCGCATTGCTTAAATATATTAAAAATACAATATGTCTGAAAAAGTTGGCAACATATGGGAAACTTTTTTATTGTAAGTTTTACGAATAAAAGTTATTCTTTATGAAAATCTCTGCTTTCGAAAATAATAATATTCAGGTATTTACATTTGACATTAGATGTACAGGGTGTCCACAAATTGCAAAAGATTATTGGGAATATTTTGACCACTTCAATTTCAACTTAAATTTTGCAAATTTTAGTTGTGATACACGTCAACTTTTATCTTATTTAACAAGTCAACACACCTCAAATGTTTATTTGTTGATTAGAAATATTTTAGCAATGAACTTAAATCAGTAATAAATAAGTAATACCCAACAGAATAATGTATTTTCTACTGTAATACACAAAAATAAACGAAATAATTTAAAATCTAGGTGGCTCTGACAATGACATTTCTCTTAGCGAAAGTAATTTGATGTATATGAATTTACTTACTTGGCGCGAATAAATATTTTCATTAAAGGCTCTGTGCCTCAAACTATTGTTAGCAATAATTAGTTTTGTAAATTCTTAAATTACCTTGCAAAGTTATATTCCTTATATATAAGGATTAACGATTAGGTAAACAAAACCAAATCATTATTGTTCTAAAATATTTATTAGAGGATTTCATATAACTACATATGTTTCTTGAATTCGTTAATATTTTACAAAAATTTCTAAAAATTTTCGTTTTATTACCACATATTTATTGAAAATTTAGCAACAAGAAAAACGGTTTATTATATAAACTATTTTCTAATTTTTTTTTTATTTAGTTGTTTCCAACGTGTATGACAAATATTACGCCAAGCTTGAATTATAACACGAATTTTTATTGTTTGTTACTTAATATGATCTTGGAGCTTTGTTAATATTTTATGTGGTTGAGTTTTTGTCGTAGACTTATGAATTTTCTAAATTTTTAACACAATAAATAAACTTTTTATAAAATAATATTGCCTAAAATTATTTATATATATCCATATTATCATTAGATTTTGTCTAAACCAGGTATTGTAGACAAAACAATTTGCTAAATACGAGTACCTTAATATTCATGTCGTCTCTATCGACCATTTCCAAGACATTGTTTAGTTTGTAGTGGAAGACGAATGAATTTTCCTCAATTACTGGATCATCTGATAACATTCTGACTGGCGTGCAAAGTTTCCTAGCTAATTTGGATTCCGAAATAGTGTCTGAGTTTTAGTAAATAAAAAATGTAATTTTATGTTTTTTGGTTATGTTTTACGGTCATTATTAAAGACATTTTTGACATTTGAAATGTTATTTATATTGAATGCCAACTTTTAGGACTGTAAGTTCTAAAGTGAGTCATTTCCTGCTATTGGCGTGAGCCTGAGAAGTTCTGGATACCATCAAATAGGTTGCAACTTGTAGATTTTTTGGATAGGTACAATTCCTTCTGTTATTGGTAAGGTAAGATTATTATATCACAATTTGGTGAGTAGCTTTAATATTTTAAAATTCATAGTATACAAAATGGTTTGAAAGAGCATATTTCTAGGTTCTATGTTGGAAATTGTGTTGATAGAACATTCAAGGAAAAGGTGTTCTGTTCTAAACTTTCGATTATACCACATTAAGAAAATAGCTCCTTTTTTATATGCATTCGATACAAAAAAGATGCTGTTAAACAATGTCATATTCAATGGTTTTTTAAGAAATTCTTTTTGAAGTTGACAATACCATTTGGTTCTGTACTGTGACATATTTTTCCATAATTGATTGTGAGCACTATTTACATATAGTTTTAATGTATGCAATAAATATATCAGTTATCTAATTATCTTCACATCCTAAGTGACTTTTAGGACGGGTTGAACTCGAGAGGAAATAATAGTTGCTTTAGATCCACTTATGTATACCTATATAAATATATTATCGAAGTCGAAGAACATGGAACTGCTATAAGGCACTTTTTCTAATAAAAACGGGATTAGTAAGCGAGGTTAAAATTAACCTAAAGTAACCATTCGGCCGTAATTAGCGAATTTAAGCCGTAGCATGGAAATTATTATTATTTTTTTTCTGAAAGAGGGTTTTGTAATCTATTGTAGCAGTAAACAAACACTATAGTGCTGGCTTTATATACAGGGTGAGTTATAACTGTTAGAACATAAAGTACACGCAGTTTATTTAGCCCAAAATATGACGATTGGACCAAATATGTCGTTAATAAAATGTTGCAGTGGCAAAAGATACAGGGTGTAAAATTTGAAATATTTTATTTCGTTTTTTGGTTATAATCTTACAATGAATTCATAGAGTGTTATCAAAATTGGGACTGATGTATAACTATAGACAAAGAATATTATTTTATTGTTTTACATTTTGTTACAGGGTTACAGGGTTACAGGGGACGCCAAATGAACAATTCATGATGATAAAATTAAGTCGTAACTTTTTTTTGGCGAAACTTTTTAGTAATTTTGATTTTAATCTTGTAATATTTAGACTGTACATCTTATGTGCTTATAATCTGGAACAAATCACTTTCATTGAACAAAATAACTGATAAAATGATTTATTTTTGAACTTTAATGAAGATAACGAAGTTCAACGTTTACATTTTAACAATAACTTCTTTGAGTGGTTTTTAGAAAAATTAGCACACATTTTCACTATTTCACTAATTACAACTTAAACTAACTTAATTTTACCAAGATTTTGTGTGAAGAGTCATTAAATTTGTAAACTTAAAATTTGGGTGACTATTTATATTTTAACTTATATAATGGGCGATAACCAACTTAAGAGTCTGTGTTTAAAAATTTTCACAGGGTTTTGAGAAACTCTTAATTTTTTAAACTGTGGAAGTAGCTGAGACGCGTTAAGGATGATTACGTTTCATTGTTTAATTCTGAGTTCAGACAAGGCAGTTTCATTTGATAAGCAAAAGTGACAGAGGTTGACTAAAGTGAGAAGTTCGAATACAATTTAATTTTAAAATAACGAATTGAAAATAAATTGTGAATTTTCGAGCAATGATTTTTTTTTATTCTCGATTAAAGAAAAGAAAAAGACTGGATAATCTAAAAACTGATTTCTTTGACGAGGCACCATTAAGAACAACTGTTTTTCGCCGGTATCAAGAAATTAAATTATCAGCATGTGACTTATAGAGAAGGTTAATTAAATTTTGCTTGATCACCTAGGCTATGGTTTCCCTGAACAGACGTCAGCCACGACTAATAACGAATGGTCTTAATGAGTTTATATGGACTTGGTTTCATATAGACACGTCGTCCGCCAGCAGAAATGTGTTGGTTCTTTAATATTATACCGCGTTTGTAGATTTATATTTTTATGCTTACATAGATTCATTATTAAGCAGTGCCGAACATACCTATTTGCTGGTTACGGAGGTGAGAAGCCACGAGTGGTACTCTACGCCTAACTAGAAAATTGGTGGGTAATTTGAACTAACATCAAACTTAATGTTCTTAATGCTATTTCATGAAAAGATGAGATTTTTTTCATGGAGCGTATGTCAGCGACAGAAAAATTTATTCCCTTATAAAAAGAACATTTTTACAGTACATTTTTTTTCTCGGTATTATTAGTATGTATAATCTCCTAATACTTAACACAATAATCAATAGTAACTTAATGAAGTACAAAAAAATGGTTCCAGATGGTTGGTATAGTATATATCCTATATTAGAAGAATTATTAAGAAATGAGCTGTACAAAAATAATTGGTCGATATAAATATTTCAATAGTGGCTCAAATTAAATGTATTGGATCAAACAAATCTCAATAAAAGCTTTTACGCTAAAATGGACGATTTTTAGAGGAGTATCGTATATTAAAACTCATTTTCCGTCTAATATTACTAGCATGAAAATTTTCAATTAGTACTTGATATCATCGATAACATTTTGTAAATGCAGTACAGTAAATTAATGATCCAAAAATAATATCAGTAGTTGTGAAACATCGTAAAAGTGAATACCTACGGAATGTGTTTCTTTCTTGTTTTTGGACCGTTTAAAATAGTAATAATATTAGCATAATACATTAATTCACAGTGCTTAGTGGGCGCAAAAGGAGCTGAGAAGCACTTGGCTGCTGGATAAAACCAGACAGCAACTATTGCAGGGTCCAAAGACACCTGTCCGTGTTTGGGGCATTAAAAGACCCAGACTCCGGAAATGTGGAGGGGGGGAGGAGACTTCCTTCTATTACTTGTGCAACTGTGAGGTTTATCGGCATCTAAATAAAAAAAACTTTGGTGTCGAGCATATGGAAGGTGAAGACCTACACGCCCTTTCATGGAATGACATCATAACTTTCATTGGAATGTCAAAGCGTTTCGAGGAGAAGCAAAACGTGGGAAAGAAAGGAGGGGGAAGATTGGGGATGTAAAAAGGGCCTGAACAGGCTTATTTGCCAGGCCTTACCGCCCTATTACCATTACCAATATACAGTGCTTTTTGAAAAACTTAAAAAACTTCGAAAGTTTTTTATTTATTTATTTTATTTAACGTCGGTCTAGTTCTGCGAACAGGGCTGATCACCGACGCCGGGAGCACGCTACCCGTAACCGGAAAGTTTGCCAAAACCTCAGGTATTCCTCCGAAAGACGGCATATCTCCACTATACCTCGTGCTCATTGGTATAGTGCCTGCGAGCTATGATATGCTACTAGTCGCTGCAGGCTGTACGGGCATATTACGACGGTGTTCGCTGGTGGTCACCCATCCAACTACTAACCGCGCTGGACGCTGCTTAACTATAGTTATAGCATCAAAGGCGTATCCACTATAGAGCTGGGCCCTTGCCCCTTTGAAAATATATTTTTTTTAAGTTCATATTTTCCATTTGTTTCGTTGAATACAACCGGCTGTAATGTACAACAATAAAATTTAGTTACATCATGGCAAAAAATCGGTTGCCGTACAGGAATTTATGATCTGATAATAAGATTCAACCTGTAAATGCATATAATTGTTTATTAACATTTACGACCCCATTATTAAAAATTTGTTTAGATGTTGAATAATATTTTGGAATCGATGCCTTAGTTACTCACCCCTGTTTGCGAATATATTTACGGCATTGCTGAATGATGAATGTATGAAAGCAAAGAAATCGATTTGATCAACGTAAAGAATACCGTGCAAAAATATTTTGTAGGAAAACCGCATCTGAGTTATAGAAAATTCAATTTACCTGTATAGTGGCCTATACAGCCTAAAATTCGCGGAATAGTGGCTAAAGTTAGTGTTTTATAAAGGGTTTTCCAATAGGAACGGGTCGATGTCGACAGGCTGTGGTGGCCATGTTGTTTTGGCGGCGTCTATCAAATCTGTTGATTGAGTAGCATGTCCAAATGATAAAACATTATTATTAATTCGCGATGACCGGTTTGGTAAACAATCAGCCAACACCTTACGTCACAGGAACGTCAGATTAGACGAGAACATCGTTGCTGTCCGTGAAAGTGTGCAAGAGAACTCGAGGCAGTCAATTTGTCGCCGTGCACAAAAACTCGGTCTTCCGTAAACTTCAACTTTAATTTTGCGTAGGGACTTGGGCCTGCACCCATACAAGATCCAACTGTCCCAGGAGCTCAAAGTTAATGATCATAGATAATGCCGTTTGTTCGCTGACTGGGCTTCCGAAGAGGACCCCAATTTTGATCAAAAAATCATATTTAGCGACGAAGCACATTTTTTGAATGAATCGCTACGTTAATAAACAAAATTGCTGTGTATGGAACGACACCATTCCACACGAGGTTCACCAGGTGGCGATGCATCCACAAGAAGTTACTGTTTGGTGCGGATTTTGGGCCGAAATTTTCGATGGCCTTGTAGTTTACATATATTTAAGACATATTTTAAATATACTTATTTATTTCAAGTGACTAAGCAACCAAAAACAGTAGCATTAAATCTTCTTCTTCTTTTGATGCAGATCCATTACTGGATGTTAGCGATCACATTTTCCATTACGTCTCTGTTTCTGGCCGTGTGTATCAGAGATTGTATGTCCTTTATCCCTGTCCACTGCCTAATGTTTCTAAGCCAGGACATCTTTTAGCATTAAATGAATAAAACTTATTTTTAATTTTTCTCACATAACTTGAAATTTAGTATGCAGTCAATAAAATATTATTAGTATCTATTTTTTCACATTTGATGAACAAAATAACTACTCTATCATTTTTAAAATATAAATTATTCTATTTTAATTCGACATTGAAGGCTATCTAACCATACCATTAAATTTCTACCAAGTGGCTAACAATTAACAATAGAAACAGTTGAGTTTCTTTATTAAAAACAAATCGTTCGGAATTTGAATAAGAAAAAATATCGAAAAATATATTACATAACTTGAGCTTAATTTAAGTGAATTGCAAATTATTTTCTATGAATTTACATTCACTTGTAATATTTAATATTTCAAACATTGTATTCGAAAATATTAACTAATTTAATGAAAATATTTCGGACATTTACCTGTTGTTAATGGTAGTAGAGAAAAATAAATTATTCGTAGTTAGTTCCGAAATAAAAAGTAAGCAAGTGACACAGCATATAGTATAAATGAATCTATAATTAAGATATTGTGTTGGTGACAATAAATAATCACTGACATAGTGACATTACATCTTAAAGAACGGTAAAAAAATAGAACTGCAATAATTACTAGTTAACAACAAATCCGTTGGCCGAGATATTATGATTGAACACAAGAAACTGGTTCGCCGGGATAACAGATGGTAAATACAAACATTTTAAATCATTTCTCAGGCTCAATAATAAAAATACGACTACTAATTGTTAACAGAAAAACAACTGCTTTCTGCAAGTAGTATACACCATTTACTTTTTTTATCGTAACAACTGATATGCTTTTGTTTTATTTTATTAATATAGTACCATTTTTTTGTTTCAGTCGATTCAGGTAGCTATCAGAATATAAAATAGTAATTTATTTTTTGTTTTGATGGTTTGTACATATTATTTCTTTGACACAATGTTGTGAGTGCTGAAATATTGATGTATACCGATACTTCCAACATAAAAAAAATAACTTATTTATAACGTAACTATCGATTTTTTGTTGAAATTATTCAATTATTAATGTTATTGTTAAATCAATATTATAAAAATGACTTATCATTCTTTTCATTAGGCATAAAACTAGCAACTTCAATATTTTTAACGTTCGAACTCCCAAACAGAAATTAACTGAAATGTCAACAGAGCGTTTATGTATTTCAAGTAGCGTTGGGATATCCAAATTCTAACGCAATATCTCATAAATAGGATACTCATGATTTAACCACTTTCTAAAACAGATTCGGTTCTACTTTATGGCAAATGTATATTTTAGTTAATTAGTTTAAGACGTAGTTTGAGATTCTCCATTCAACTTTGTCTCTTGCTCTCAACTTCACACTTGTTAAAATTCAACTTATATATGTCTTCGTCAAATTTACGAACACAGCGTCGTATAGTCTACTAAAGTAAATACATCTACAGTCATTACTGCCCAACATATTTTATGTATTTATCCTGTAGAAGCGTTTATGTGTTCCAGAATTGGTGTGACTCTTCCTTCCTTTTAGGACTAAAGAGACGATGGATTAGCGATAGACTTTGATGCCGTTAGGTTTGAGGACGTTAGAGTAGACGATCATAATCAATAGGAAAGAAATATGTTATTTTTAATTATGTTTTTCTACTTTTCCTAATGCATCTCAAAAGCACAAATAAATAAAACCGTGCACTATATTAATGAGAACTGTTATTATGAGAGCCAATTAAGTATTAAAATCACCATATGCTATAAGACTTCTTCGAGACTACTAAGAAATACCAAGTACGACCAGAAGGGCCATTTTCAACACTTTTAAGGCACATTTGTAATACTTATAATCGTAGGTTACCACAGCGTGGGATATTTTCTTACGTCCACGTATCACATTTCATTATGTAAAAGCCTGATTTATTTAAATTTGGAAAGATTAGGCGGAATAACCGTTTTGTTAGAAATATATTGCATTATGTTATAGTGAATTACTTGGGCCACTTCTTTTATTACACAACGGTCAATGAATACTGTAATTCTAAAATTATTGAAGTAAAACATTTATATTGAATTGAAGCAAACTGATAAATATGTAAAACAAACAAAGGAGAATAAAAAAGACAAAGAGTAAGAATTGTTGCCTACCTAATGCGTTAACTTTTTGATTCCAATATAAATACTGCTTTCTTTTAAATTAACTTTGATTTGTGTTTGAATATAATTATAATTTTCTCAATGTCAATATATTTTATACCGAAATTACCTGCCAAAATTGGACTTAGACAATTATATATTTGCCCAGAATGGGTATATAAATAACATTGTTATCGCTTTCTTTTACCTGAAACAAATAAGTTATTAAAATAATGTATATATTTATTTATGCTATGCTTTATGAGGTTTATCGGTATGTTTATTTCATATCTTTAAAAGAAAGCACAATGCTAATATTAAAAATCGAAATAAGGACAAGTCTCTAAAGAAGATGAAAATGTCTTAAAAAATTCAATATTGTATTTGGAACAAGGCATACAATTATGCCTTCTACTTTACAAAAAGTATTTCTACATTTTTATTGTATATACAGGGTATTCCAATATTCGACCGACAACGCTTAACAGGTGAAAGCCCTTGATGAATGATGAAGAATGAGTTAGAAACATAAACCCTTAAAGTGTTTAGTTTCTGAGATACAGGGTGTTAAAATCGTATTGAAGACGTAATATTAAATAATATTTTTGAGCGACAGTCTTTAAGTAGGAGAACTCTAGGCAAATTAATTAATGTGAGTAATAATACTGTATGGAGGATCTTGCGAGAACAAATGTTACAATCTTACAAATTTACTAAAGTCCAGGCATTAGAAAAACAAGATTATCCACTACGGATAGAATTTTCTAATTGATTTAATGGAAAATATCGTGAGGCTCGTAATTTTCCAAAATATGTTCTGTACACGGATGAAGCAAAATTTACAAGAGAGGAGATTTTCAACTCCCGAAATAGCCACGTTTGGGCTGACGAAAACCCCCATTGCATTCGCCAACGACGATTTCATAGTAAATTTTCGATAAACATATTGGCAGGTATAGTAGAAAATCTACTCACGTTTTTTAGAAGAAGTTTTTGATGAACTTTTAGAAGATGTGCCATTAAACATTAGAGCAAACACATGGTTTCAGCATGAGAGAGCTTTTGTTCATTTTAGTAGAAATGCCAGAAATTATTCAACCAGGCGGTTAGGGGAAAAATGGATTGGTCGTAGTGGATTACATTTGGGGCCTGCAAGATCACCCAATCTAAACCCCATTGACTTCTTTTTATGGGGATCGTTAGTTTACGACACCATTGTTGACACGGAAGAAGAGTTAAAAGGAAAAATTCAGGCAACTGCAGTAATTATATATATTTTTTTTTTAGTAGGGCATGTTATTCAATGCAAAAACGTTGTATGTAGTGCTATCAAGTTATTGGTGAACAAATGATACTAAAAGTCTTAACATTGATAATCTTTTTAAATAAGTCAATTACTATTTTCATATGCTACGCGATTACAATTGTTAGTAGAAGCACATCATAGCCAATTAAAATAGTAATTTAACCACTTGTTTAACTAAGATTTGGTTAACCCTTCGATCTGGTAGACAAAATAGTAATACAAGATGTATAACCAAACTTCAAAAGACTATATGCTATAAAATCGAACAAGTTCAAAAACCTTTTATCCTATATTTGCATAAAAAATTAATCTTGGTTTTTGAATCACTTAATTTAATGGTTGACCTGAAATGTTTTTAAGAACCAGACAAATAAAAACGATTTTTTTATTTATCAAAACGAACATTGAGATCTGAATATTCTGAATTATGGTGATTTATATTCACTAACAATAATTTGTATACTTTCTTTTCTAGTGACCTATTTCTTAACCGCACGGTGATATACCTTTTCAGGGGATTGAGCACTGTTTGTTGCCGAGAAAAATGATGACATTTTGCAATGGAAAACGTGACCAACATCTAAAATTGGAATAACCTATCATTTGTATTCTAAGAAATGTATAATACATATTTGGCTTTATAAGAAGTAAATACAGACGTTTTGAGTACGTTAAGCCAACAAATTGTGATTTAAGTATGAGCCTCAGTGATTATATTGAGATCGATGAAATTGCCAATTGAATTAAGACAAATATAAATAGAAGGACTGTGCAACATTTATTAAATACATGAATTGTATTTTATATTGAGATCATTTCAAGTAAAATAAATAACATTAAATTTTTCAAATACTCTTACTTTTTGGTATATATTCCCTTAAATGGGTTTCGAGAAGAGACAGTTGTTTTGTTTATCATCCATGGGTAACTGCTTTCTGAATTCCTAAATCTGTATAAGTTATTAACCCACAGTGTGCCAGATCCAGGCAAATCTTTTATTTCCAATTTAATAAAAAATTGACAATGATTTCCTATAAAAAAAAATCTCAAAATCTATGTAGACTGCTGACAGCCAAATTTTGAAACAAGTTGTTTTTATTAACTATATTCGTATTAAGAGACTGGAAAAAATCAAGAAATAAATGAAATTCGTCTGACTTCACATTAGGTCTCATAATTCTTTTATTGTAAATTTAAGAAGATAAAAATACATTTCAGTGCATGTTACCAGTTTCATGCCTTAAAATGTTTTTGGCTTCAGGAAGTGTCCAAAATAGAATTGTTTAAAAAAAGTTCACTCACCCCTAGGTCACTAACTTTCCCAGAGATTACATAAATGCATCCATTAGTTTAAACTGGAACTATGTAGATAAGTGTTCATGTTCTATTTTTATTATCGATAAATCGGAATTTAATGATTATCATTAAGGTATCGTGTGGAAAATTTGATCAAAAGTTTGTTTGGAAGATTGATCGAAAATGACTTTTTTTTGGAAGTTTAGTTTACTTAGGTCTTTGCAATATAAACTGAAATTATTTTAAATTAAAACACTTTTGATTATTTGGAAGAAAATAATAGAGACACGGTATTTTTAGAGGCCGTTTTTCACTTAGCACAATTAAACATTAAATTTAGAACTAAATTAATTTGACGCCTCTTTAGTAATATTTTCAGTACAAAATAAGAATAAATTCAAATTAATATAGAGTATTTTTTCAGTGATGATAATAATGTCGTAGATTTATTGATTGCTATTGAAGCTATATAGTTACACTGAGTTCTAAATTTAATACTTAATTCAGTGGAAAACATATATATCTATAGTGAAATCAGAAACACGATAAAATAAATTGAAAAGTTTCCCTCGTTGGGTCATTGTTACGCTCATGAAAAATGAAAATAGCTACTACGAACCCAATTTGTAGCTATATACTGAAGAGCTAAAATTCTTTTAAAAATTACACAATCTCTCTTTATTAATAAAATAAAACATTTTTCCATGTGACTGGGAAAGTAATGAAAATAATTACACAGATTTGAATGTAGTGAAACCGTATAAGTAATTTCCCTTTCTGAACATTTTAATTTAAGCTAGACAAACAATTTCGACTAAACACTTTTTTACGATTGTTTGTTATGATTCAAACTACTGCGGCACTTAACTGCTATTTGGGTCATAGTAAACTGGTGCATATTAATCAACTGCAAAATTGCTAAACAAAATTGTTAATATATTATGTACAAAACAATGTAAAACTTGTCTTATTTGGAGAAGAATATAAATTTGTATAAATGAAAATCATGTCACCGAATTATAAACTTTATAGTTGGTGTACTCTATCGCATTGAAACCTTTAACACAAAGATGGTACATAATCTTTGCTCGAAGATATTACAGAAATCATGAAGTGTAGTTACATCGATGTTAAAGTTCACAAATTATTCGAACTATTGAATTCAATTTAGAAAATTTTCGCACAGTAATTTTTGACAACTTTCGAAGAAAATTATTCCGACAAGAATACCTTGTTGAGTTGCGTTCTTGAACACACTGTATATTTGGGACTAATTTTCAAATGTGAATCTCAAGACTGCCTACACTTTTTGTAAAAACTTTTTTTTCGTAACTAAAATAACAACAAATATATCGTACTTCGACACACTAATGCCGCACCCTGTATGTATATATACATACAGGGTGAGTCACCGTAGACGCAACGGTCCATAACTGCAGAACGGTAAATTTTATAAAAATTTTGTAACAATACATTTTTCTGTATATTCAAAAAAAATAATTTAAATTTAGTTTTACTTATACAAAAAAAAGATATGTATCCAAGTTGTTTTTTTAAATGGAATACTTCGTATATTTTTACATTTTTACAAACCTCTTGCCGAGTTGATTTCAACGATTTATCACAATTACGTCTATTGTGTTTAATAAATGATCTATAGCCACCTGAAACATTTTTTTAGATGTCTGTAGCTGCCAAACTATTGAAAATCAATATAATGTATTTTCCTTTTTTTTATAGGTCTTCTATAAATTTCCATTCATAATTATTTAAATAAGTTGTGAAATCATGTATAAATTAATTTGTTTTATTTGAATGTAAGTTGCAGTTTAAAATTACTTTTTATACAACATAAAAAAAGAGTCGTTTAATAAACGAAATAGTTATTAAAAATGTATTATGCGAATTGTAGGAGACTATATAAATAGATACACATACATTGCTTATACAATAAACGCTATAAAATATATTATTTTAGGAAATTCTTACATGTGTTTCACAGTTGGAGGTACCACGTAGGGAAAAATTATGCCCACTTGAAATAAATAAAGTAATATAAATATATAAATTTGGCTCGGAATGTCTTCTCCGAATAAAAAAACTAACTAAGACAGTTTCAAAACATTCCTTTAATATTGTATAATATTAATTACGTCATAATTTAAGATTAAAATTAGGTTCATTCATTTTGTCGAAATAATAATTAAGTTCAATTAATTGTTTCAACTCCTACTTTCCTGGAAATTATTCATAATAAATATGGAAAGATAAATAATATTTATCTTAAATTTTCAGTCTTCCCAAGCGTTTTAATATGTCTTCAAGTCTACCTAGGTTTCGGTATCTGACAGTTTTGTCTTGAAAAGTGCAGATACCGAAACCTAGGTAGACTTGAAGACATATTAAAACGCTTTGGAAGACTGTGGAAATTCAAGATAAATATTATTTATCTTTCCATATTTATAATAATTAAGTGTTTTTACTAATTAACGTACATTTATTTATGATCTCATTATGAGTCTATTCACACATTGCTGGGATTCCATTTTTTGTTAAGTAAAATAACTGGATTTACAAAACTATTGTTTGCTTTAATAATAAAGCATTTACATGAAGTCAATAGACTATGATATCAACGGAATATTAACAGTAGTTAGGTATGTAAAATTTGAAATATGGTATCTATCAATTGGAAAATCAATAAATCGTTTTTTTAATTGACTCGACATGAAAAATTAGATGTAATAAAAAGTCACATATACGAGGGCGGGTCAATAAGTCCGTGACTTTTTGAATGAAACACAGGTTTTTAGAAAAAAAGTTATTTTATTTTTCAACGTAGTCTCCTTTGAGCTCTATACACTTAGCCCAACGTTTCTCCAGTTTTTTTATCCCTTCCGAAAAATATGATTTGTCGAGGTCTTCAAAATAGGCATTTGTTTGTGAGATGACTTCGTCATTGGAGGCAAATCTCTTTCCGCCGAGCCATTTCTTCAAGTTTGGGAACAATAAATAGTCACTTGGGGCTATATCGGGTGAATAGGCCGGATGAGGGAGCAATTCGTAGCCCAATTCATGGATTTTTGCCATGGAAACTGCACATGTGTGCACCCGTGCATTGTTCTGGTGGAAAAGGACTTTTTTCTTGGCCAAGTGTGGTCGCTTTTTCTTCAATGCCTCATCGAATCGACCCAATAAGTTGCTGTAATATTCACCATTGATTGTTTTTCCTTTTTGAAGGTAGTCAATGTGGATAATACCGCGTGCATCCCAAAAAACAAACTTTATTGGCTGACAAACTCACCTTTGCCTTCTTTGGCGCCGATTCACACCAAGAAACCCACTGTTTTGACTGCTGTTTGGTCTCCGGTGTGTTGTTGTGGATCCACGTTTCGTCCACGGTTACGAAACGGCGCAAAAACTCGTTCATATTGCGATTGAACAACGCCAAACATTCCTGCGAAATTGTCACACGGTTGCGTTTGTGGTCGATTGTGAACAAACGCGGCGCCCATCTTGCGGAAAGCTTTCTCATACCCAAATGATCATTCAAAATTGAAACGACTGAGCCATGTGAGATGCCTATGGCTTCCACAATTTCTCTCACTTTTAATCGCCGATCGGCTAAAACCATATCGTGGATTATTTCAATTGTTTCGGATATGGAGACCTCAACTGGGCGTCCAGAACGTTCGGCATCTTCCGTGCTTGTACGGCCACATCGGAATTCAGTAAACCTCTTTTTTACCATGGAAATGGATGGTGCAGAGTCCCCATAATATTTATCAAGCTTAGCCTTGGTTTGCGTAATGGATTTT
Organism: Hermaeophaga mercurialis; assembly: GCA_951812935.1. Lineage (NCBI taxonomy): Eukaryota > Metazoa > Arthropoda > Insecta > Coleoptera > Chrysomelidae > Hermaeophaga > Hermaeophaga mercurialis. The sequence continues at coordinate 14,583,465 of OX638358.1, forward strand.
TTCCGCAAAAAATAATGCTTAATGAGCACACGAAATTCACTTTTTTCCATTTTCTTCTCAGTCAACGCGGTAGTCTGATATTAACGGCTGTCAAAAACAAACTAAATGTCGCAGCTTGTTCAATTTTTCACAAGAGTCAACTGACAGATGACTATTGACGAGAGCAGTGTTGCCATTTCAATTAAGAGGCGGGAAATTCAAAAAGTCACGGACTTATTGACCCGCCCTCGTATTTGGTAACACAGGAATATTTTGTAATTTAATTAATTAAAAAAAATTACAAAAGGGAGCTTTAGATTTAAGTAACCGATACATAAAAACAAGGAAATTTAATTCAAAAACATGATTAATTAACCATCTAATTTGAAAAAAATAAAGTGCAATTTGGTCATATTTCCTTCGATTAAAAATAAATCTGCTACATGTATTTTGAATACATTGCAATTGATTTTTAGATTCCTGGTCTAGGCAAGGGTAGTAAACAATATTGCAATCATTTAAAGCTAAAAGAACTAAAGTTTCGCTTAATTTTTTCGCATTTTAAAATGTATTATATGTATATTAATATAAAGCACATGCATTCTCATATAACTGATCTATAATCAGCCCTAAATTTTTTGCTTGTTCCGACAAATTTATTGCAACATCGTCTAATTCGAGTTGTATCGATTCTGAATATTTAATCTTTTATATTTACTACAAAATAGAACAGCGGTTGTCTTTGATGGATTTATGGTTAAATTGTGTGCTTTAGAGAACTGAGATATTAGAGTTCGATCACTATTTATAGATTCATTAGCAGCTGGGATATTCGATGGGTCACAACAATGAATCAATTGTGTGTCATCTGCATATAGCTGCACTGCACACTTATTTAATACATTTGGCAGATCTGAGGTATAGAGTAACAGTAAAGGGCCTAAAATGGATCCTTGTAGTACACCTGACACTATAAATTTAGCTAATGACAAGATGTTATTATCACGAACACACTGGCTACGTTTCCACAAATAAGATTTTAAAAAAGATAGAACTGTAACATCAGAACCATAGTATTTAAGTTTAGAACACAGTAGTTCATGATCAATTAAATCAAACGCTTTTGAAAAATCTAAAGCGACTAATAAAACTCCCATTTTCTTATCAATAGCTAATATCTAACTTTTGTTTATGTATAAATATTCTGTTAGTTCAATTTTTTCGTGTATTTCAATTAATATATTAAATGCACAGTATCATTTTTTCTTAATAGAATACAAAAGTTATTTCATCTAGTAATATATACCGTTATACAAATAACTAAGCCTAGCCTATCCCTCTTTACACTTTTAGTATTACGCGGACCTTATAACGATCTACTGCTCCGCCTATCAGTAGGAACATTTCTACACGTATCTGTAATCATTTGTTCTAAAGCCTCTAGAGACTCTGGTAGTGTTATATAAACTACATTTTTGAAATACCCCCATAGCAAAAAATCTAATAATGACAGATCTGGATCATTTAACAATTCTTCGTCGTTTAATTCATGTAGCAGGATATATTTGATCCAAATATTGATTCGCTGGTAGACCATAATGTGGCATAATATATTCTACAAATATGCTCAAAAAAAATCTTATCACATCATCAGTGTATGCTTTTTGCTAAAAAATCGACAATTTATAGCACAGGTCAATAACTGAAGCCAAAATAATTATCTCGGAACATTTAATTTAAAACAGTCAGTTATTTTTATAAAAACTTTTATTCATAAGAATATAACGGTTTTAAATTTTTTTAGAAAATGCATAATTGTAGCTCACTTATCTAATCTACATACGTGGGTTGTCTTCTTAATTTTGAATGTAAAGTTGGAATAAAACAGTAAACATATTTGAAGGAGTTTATTGTTTTTCGAAGTCCACGAAGATTTTCGCACTTTGGCATTCGCTCTGGAAGCAGTTACAGAAGCTAGTTTGTTGGAAAAATATTTAAAAACATGTCACTGCCCTAAATGCCATTTAAAATCTTATTACTTATTACTATAGAATATATTGTTAGTTAAATATGTAAAATATTTAGATACAGTTAACTTCTGTTTAAATTTGGACTGTTAATTTACCATTATTTGACATTTTAATTAACATTTACAAGTCGTGACCTAATGCCCATATTTTGTAAGTTATTGTTATTACATAAACGTTTTCATATAATTTTATGTATACATTAGAAGAACGGGTCAATATCTCTAGAAATATTAATTTTTAAAATCACATTGGCTATAATTCATTTGAACATTAAGAGAGAGTAAATACCCAGAAATATATTCTGTTAATCAGTCCGGAAACCAATAAACGATAGACGTACGTTTCCAAAATAAAGGGAAATTCAAGAACACGATATTTTGAAATTTATTTAATAATATATCAAAATACCTATCTGTTAATTTATTTACCGTTTATTATGTTTCTTTACAATTGTTAACGACTACTTTCAGCATTGTATCTTCAAAAGCTATATTTTTAGACTTAACCATGTTGCAATTTCACCTTTCTTCCGTTTAATAGTTTATAGTTTCAAGTAATCTTGAGTGGTCAATTGTGTTGTCCCGAATCTTTCGATATAATTCAATCATTTTTCAAAATATTCCTCAAACACGTCTCCATTCATTTATTCATGATAATCAACGGCCTTTTTTGAATCAAATAAAAGTAAACAACCCTCTAGAAAATCGTTCATGTAGTCTATATGACAAACAATTATTCTTGCACCTTTATCTGTAGGTTTCTTAATACCAATAGTAAATCCTTATAAAAACGCAGTTTGAGATGAATTTACATTTTTGTCTTGCCAAACTTTTCCGACACAATGTCCTGCATTAACCCATGTTTCGTCTAAATTTAAAATGTTTTTAAATTAATTGCTTTAACTCTTACTTTATGGAAATTATTCATAATAAATATGGAAAGATAAAAATATCTTGAATTTCCCCAGTCTTCCAAAGCGTTTTAATATGTCTACCCAGGTTTCGGTATCTGACCATACACAATTTTCCAAGACAGAAAGAAAACGCTTTCGAAGACTGTGGAAATTCAAGATAGTATTATTTATCTTTCCATATTTAAAATGTTTTTGTTTTTTATACTACATACTTTGTTTTATTCTTCTAAGATACTGTCATCTCCAACATACAATTTCTTCAGAATCAATTAGCATTGAGTGTCTGCCCATTTTTTTCATATTTAAAATTTAATTTATGTAGTGCTTCCCACAGTTTATCTCGGCTTATTATGGGTAAATCAGGATCGTAGGTTAGAGCCTGTAAGTATCTAACGTTGGTATTTTCTTGTTCAGAAAAAATGAGTGTACAAGTTTACGAATTGCAATTTTTGAAAATTCATTAATGTCGACTTTTAATAAAGTTTGCCTACTTTTGACTTTGGTGAGGTTACCCCTCTCTTTTTATTGAGTGACAAATAGTCTATTCTTAATTTTTTAACTGGGGAATACTCACAAATTACTTCCATTTTCAGTCAACACTATTTTTCAGGCTTATCGTCAACTAAATAACTGAATTTCTATTTGAAATTTATTTAAATAAAATATCAATTACTTGTGGGTAGCGTGGCTATTAAAATATAATTTTCCCTTTTTATTACGGTTACGGCTACGACCGTCGTTGATCCTCTTAGACACTCTGCTATAACAATGAAAGATACAATAGTCCCAGAAATGAAGTCATCAAAAACAATTTAAAATCAGTTTCAAATTTTGCAAATTTACCGCTTCTATAGAAATTATTTATTAAACATTAGATTTTGATTTTATCATCTTTAATTAGAAATACAACGGTATCAAGCATCTTTCTCTTACTTAAACTTAGTAAATACAATAAGTTACTAGGTAATTGGATTCCTTTATTAATAACATTAATAAACCTATTTATTGAATTTTTATGATTGCTACAGACAAAAATCAAATGATTTAAGTCAGCTATCGAAATATTATCGCAAGTACATTTGGAAGAAGATAGTATCCCTAATTTAGTCAGATGAACGAAAAAATCACCATGATTGAATCTCATTCTTTTGGGCTATAATTTACCTACAATTAATTCTTGGATATGTGGTATGATATTCGGAAGCTCAGGATGGATTAGGGTATATGGATTATTGCTGTATATGATATTCCAGTTTGTTTCATTTCTTTTTTTGAAATCGGTATTGTCATTTAGTGCCTAAAATTCTTGAACATTCCCGTCAAGGACTCCTTCTTTTATTTACATTTTATTTATAAGTCCATGAATCACCATTGATACCCACTTCTAAAAATTGATTTTTATTATAATTCTTTATATAAATTCTTTAGTTAATTATGTCACTATTAAAATTATTGTATTCGAAACTTGATGTATTGCAATAGGTATCGAATGTGAATAAACGCTTATACTGTACAATCAAATGCTATGGAAAGTAAACTAGTTTTGAGTTTATGTATGAAAATATTTTATCGAACGGCATGTGGGCGTGAATATCTGAAATAACTTTCAGCTTTATTGTAGACGCCAACACTTATTAGAAACCAACTTAAGGATAATTACTATAGTATTTAGAAAAGGTGAAGAATCTTTTTTTAGAAAAGAATGTATTTAGTTCGGTGAGATAAGTCATGATACTAAACCGCCATATTTTTTAATTTATTATGCATTTCAAGAATTCCGTTGTATAAAATAGAGAGCGGAAATAATACGAAGTAAGTACTCGTATAAGTGTGTACGTACTTAAACACCAAAAAGCACATACATTATGAATTATAAATGTGGATAAACACAGTCAAAGCAAATATGTAGTTTCAGAAAAGAAAAGAAAAGAAAAGAAGAAATGAATAGGAAAACCTAATTTTTTACCTAGGTGTCAAACTAACTTGATAAGTTAGTGAATTTCATGTAATCAATCAAAAAATCAAAATAGAGGAATATGTAAGACAATAGATGAGACCAATTATAGAATAATATATGGTATAGGTTTAAAAAAATATAAAGAAAAAATAGATGATGAAAAAGAATGAAACCATCAGAAAATAATGGAACTACATATAAGAAGGGATAAAAACCAGAAACTACTTTCCGTTTTATTAAAAATTAAAGGAAAAAAAATTGAGAAATAATATGAGCACGGAAAGATGGAAAGAATATTTTATAGAACACACCTAACAATATAGAGAGTGGTGAAAGAAAATTTGACCAACAAAGAAACGTAGCGCTAATAATAATTTATTTTTAAAAAAGACAAATGAAAAACTTAGAAATGTTTCCCATTGGTTAAAAAATATAAGTATGAAATAATCAGTCAAATTTATTATCAAGAGAAATATATTTATTTCATTAATTTGAAAAATTAACGATCAATGTATATCTTTATCTCTTTAAAATTTATTTATTATTTTATGTGAAACGGAAAGGTTTCTTACCTCTGAACAACATTTTTTTCTAAAATTTTTGTAGCATGCAGGGTATTCTAAAAAAAGTTTGAGTAGACAAAATGATAACTTTTTTAAATAATGTGCTCCATATTTTAGATCATTTTTAAAATTGATTCATTAAGCTCAATTCAACAATATGCTAAGCCCTTGGAATCTAACATAAATAATTTGAATCAAGCAGACAATATTGAAAATTGTAATATTTTGGACCTTCAAATACTTAGTGTGTAAAAAATATATTCAAGATAGAGAAAAATTATCGCCAATATGAGAAATTATTAAATATATTAGAGGGACCGAAAAGAAATGTCGTTATTTATATTAAAGTCAAACAAATAAATTTTTAACAAGTTTTTATTATTAATCAACTAAAAATAGTCAATCTTGTTATCAATGTTTTGCAAAATATGCAAATTTTCAATGACGCATCGATAGAACTCAATTTCTTTTTGAGCAAAAGAACTGGAAATGGCATTTTTTACATGTACAGATTTATAATTTTTTGTCGCTTAGAAAGTGATGTAGCGATCGGAATAAATGGAAATCCGATGGTGCAATATCAGGCGAGTAATATGGATGAGGCAGTACTTCCCACAAGAATTCATTAATTTTAGTCAGTGGTTTTCTTGCTCAGTGTAGTATTACATTATCGTGTTGCAGAATAACGCCTATTCTGTTGATAATTGCTGGGCACTTTTGAATTAAAGACTGATTTTCTCGGCCCGGTTGTCCACAGTCAAGAGCTACAATCACAATGTGTCCAGGGCTCAGCATTTCAAAATCCATTAAATACTCGTATATACAGAAGTGTATTTTTGGTATATAAATCCGGCTTAGCAGTGATTTTAGTCAATTCATTCGCAAAGACTCGCTATCTTTTGCGTTCGTAACTATGACAGAGTACCCATTTTTTAGATAAAAAAACGAGTGGTTTTGTTTTCTTCAGACTGAGTATTCGAAACTTAAATGCCTGCTCCACTTATTTTTCCAATCTGCTTCGAATGTTCTTGGATTGTCGACCAAGACTCTGGCTAAGACTGTTTGATAATTCCTCGATATCTGACATGGATTTTCCATCACTTCTTCCCTTAACCCGTTATTTTCTAAAGATGTTGATTTTTCTTATTAGTACGAATACGAGATATCAAAAATTCCAAATTTTGGTCAGCCCTGTACACTATTTTCTTCTATTTTCACTTTTAAGGCTTAAAAATTAAAATCATGGGATGATCTATCTCAAAAATACTAAAAACTAAACAAAAGAATTAAGAAGACGAAATTACGTGTTATGTTGTTTCCAAAGAGATATAAACAAATAAATAATTTAGGGAAACATATGAGTAAACAACTCTAGTTAGACCAAAATCACCTGAACAACTGTTAATCTCTACCATTCTAGTTAATATAATTGACTCAATAAAAATGCGAATAGCGTTGAGAGCGCGCTAGTCGATTATTACCGGATTCAACTATGAATGTTGTGCTGAGCATTGTTCGGTTAATAAATGAATTAACAAAAACACTAGCGTTCTTTCCTGAACAACGCTATTTGTGATATAGATAAAATACGTTTCACAAAACAGAAGAAATAACTGAATTTCTGATCTAAAATAAATATTTCAAGATTTTTTAATATATTTTTCGTTTATACCCTTGTGGGTCAAAACATTTTTTAACCTTTAGTCAATTTGTTATCTGTAAAAAAATGGGGCCTATATTTAAAAATTAATCAATGTTATCCATATACTTTTTACTTACCTACATAGTAGAGTTGATATCACTTATCTAAGTAGGAAATTTCTCATTTACCTGGAATAAAAACAAACTGTAAAAATAGGGCAATGCTATTTTTTTAAATTTTCTGTAAACCACACAATAATTAAAAAAAGTATATGCTGCTGATATCATTGCTAACATTTTATCCGAATATTGTCAATTTTTCTATTTAACATTGTGATTCGCTTACAGAAAAAGAATCGCATTATTCTAATAGATAGCTATTATAACTCGACTAAAAAAGATACTCATAATATTTTGATATTATCATGTAGAATGTGACCTAAAGCAAATAAAATATGTTTTTTAAGATTATTTTTTGTCCATTTTCTTTTTATAAAAAGAATAAGTCTGCAATTACATTATCTTTTCAGTAGTAAAATATAGACTAACTGTTTTTCTGTAGTGTTTGCACGTTTAAAATGAAGACACATGACATACAAAATCCAAATTTATCCGAGCAGGAATCTATGGTGGCCGTCAACCTGAATCATTAAGGAAGAAATCAGATATACCTAAACTGTTCAAAACTCAATGTAATTCAATCTACCTTTGTAAGACTTTCAAGTTCTATCTTCGTAGAAGACGGATCTCTTCAATTAGTGACGTTTAGAACAAGAACTGTAACGGAATCATATAAAAAATAAGACATCGAACGGAAAATTAAATTCATGCAAGTACTAATATTATAAAAAAAAACTTTGTAAGAACCGTTACCAACTGTAAATCATGGAAAACTACAGTTTGCCAGAGATTTAAATTATGCAGAAGACTATTAGGCCCAAAGTTTTCTTTTGTGGTAAATCCACGTTTTCCTTGTACAATAACGAGCGACGAATAAGAGTATATAGACGTGAAGGAAACCCATGCGCTCAGTTCAGCATTCTTCCTAATATAAGGTGAACTACTCGTATGTATGCGAATAAGTTCTTTTGTGGAGTGACAAACCTTTGCAGTCACGTAAAGAATTGGTATTTTTCCAAAATAGGGCTTTCACTGGCTCGAAGGTATAGGGTTAGGGTTCGGTTAGGTTCCAAGTGAATGAGGCGTTAGCACGCCCCTTCACTGTGGCCTACTGAGATAAGGAAACTAAAAATGAGTACGGTGGATATTATGTTCTTTTACTTGTATATCTTGGAAATAAAATATTGTTAATCGAGTATTGAAGATAATTGTAATCCATTTATTGAAATTATGCGATACTTTTGTTGCTAAATGTAATTGTTTTAAGTTAAAAAAGAAATAAGCATTAATAAATGACATTAATTACATATGCGGATATATGTATAATGCAGTTACTTAAGAACAATCCTGTATATAAAATAAATTAACAGTATTTAACTCACAGAATATCACACCTTCGCAGTTTTTCAAGGCATCTATATGAAATAATAATCCACTAAAACGAAAGTATGAAAACATTACATTTTCTCATAAACTGTTATTCTTAAGTACCTACTACTTTATTTGCTGAATATATAAACATAAAATTCAAAACCATTTTCACTATGTATTCTGGAATTCAAATTTTCACTTTACAGTTACCTACCAAAAATGTATTGGGCTCTTTTACACTTTTAATGCATGATTAAATTGAGGCCACCTTATGATCACCGCCGCTTACTTATGAACAAGCAAATTTAAGTATAGTTATAACAGTATGACTAAATAATATCGGAAATCTCGCCACTCAGATTCAAGTTTTAATTTACTAAATTCAACGAATTAAAAGGACCATTCTCTTAAAAAAATATTAGCACTACTAGTACTACTAATGAACGCAGGAAACAACGTATCAACTCTTAAAAATTGGATATTTCCGAGGAAATTTAGAGTTCTAAACACTGGAAACTAGAATTAGGTTAAGGACTATAAATACAGAAATTATATTTTCAACTCTCCATAGACCAATTGCACAAAATCGTATCTAAGATGTTTGATGTATGTTTTATATACTATATTTTTCTAATAATTTAAACTGAAAAACTTTCCAATGTAGAAATATATACTCCGTTAGTCCATTTATAAAATATTATTTATTATAATGATAATTACAGATGAAGTTCTATAATTTATACATTTTTTCTGACCAAAAATTAACACAGGGCTAGTTTAATGACTGTCATGTAATGATTGAAGTCTCGAGTACTAATAATCCAGATATATTCGATTTTTAAAAATTCTCGAAGTCAAGGAAATCCAAATAGCGAAGTATTGGAATATGTATTTTTGTATTTTAATTCCTCGGTTCTCGAACCGTTATCTTGGACTCGGATTAATTCTTAAATTTGTTGTACCTAAAATGTAACATCTAGCAATATCTATACATGTTCGGCTATTATTTGGGTGGCCAAATATGATTGTTATTCGCTATTCGATTCTGTCTTTTTCTATAATCATGATTATAGATTATAGCCATCTATTTATTTTAAGCAGTATTTTAAATTTCATGGGCTCTTTTGAAAATAATGCGTGGAATAAATTCATTATGAAACACATTGATTAACTTTCACCCACAGATATCCATGCGGGAGTGTTACACATTTTTTCTACTACTTATTACATAACTAAGAACCCTTTTTTTGAGCTATAAGAAAATTTTCTAATCAATGTCTTTTATATTTTATTTTTATTATTTATTTATTTACATTCTGTACGTTACAACCTTGTGCATAGAGTAGATTAATTCGTCTTTATAAATACTAAAATTTTAGGATTACCAAGACGCTAGTAGAAAAATATTGTATTTTGTATAAAGTATTTTTTCATTCATTGAATTTTTGACAAAATTCCAATTCGTGAAAAACATTTGTTTCATAAATAACTGTTATACATATAATCTTAATTTTTTTACACACCAGTTAAAAATGGCATCATGAGTCATGTCGTGACAGTATATACTGCCCCTTAACTTCTGCCTGAATTTTGACCTAATAAGGCATCTTATTATTACTGCATTCTACTTATCTGCTTTGGGCATATTTGTGAGTTTTTTGTTCCTTAAATAAAAACAAAATTTGTTTTTCAATAGTAATAAAGATATAATTGCGTAAACTAACTTTATAAAAAAGATTTATCTGTTTTTTGGCAATTAGTTTGAAAAATTACAAACATTTATTTGGAAATATTTTAAGAAACTCAAAATTTTTGGCGTAGTCCTCGTAGTCTTCAAAATATATTCGAAACAAACTCAGGATAGGTTTCCTGTAAAGTTCACCGTCCAGATTAAAAAAAAATACATATAGATATAATCTTATAATTGAATAACGGTTAGACTTTTCACCACTGTTTACTTATAATAATCCTACAGAGAACATTTTACAGAATATTTATGTAGGCCAAACAGATTTAGATATTTATATATAGCACAAATAAATCTGTTTAAATTTTTGTAACCTACCTAAAAATATATCACGATATAATATCACGATTAGACTGGGACCCAACGCCTGACAGAGAGTTGGCGTATATATGAATAGGGGTAAAAATATAAATATCCACGTTGTGGTTGACAAGAGCACAGCTTGAATCCGAATATCATGTCTACTCTGCGCTCTATTACCAGCGGGTTTTCCTCTATGTCCCTTTTTAAAAGAATAACGTGGAAGAAAATAATTACTTGACTTATGTCAAAGAATAATTTAAATTAATTGTGTCAACTCTTACTGTATGGAAATTATTCATAATAAATAGGGAAAGATAAATAATACTTATCTTGAATTTTCATAGTATTCCAAAGCGTTTTAATATGTATTCTAGTCTACCTAGATTTCAGTATCTGTCTTGGAAAATGGTATTGTCAGTTTATTTGTATGAATTAAAGGAATAATGCGCCCGAGATGGCCAAACATGTCACATTCTGTTCCTCGTTCAATGTTCTCATTTGAGACAAATTTAAAATATTTAATGTTCTCCCTTGAATACCATTACAATTCTTCTTTGTATAACAAGGACCATTCTGGATTATGTTTGTTATTCTCTTTTATATCCACATTGTTAATATTTTTGTGTTAGTCTCACTACTGTCTTGAAAACAACCAAAATACTAACTTTGCCTTAAAGGCCTTTATCTTATCGTCTAATGTAAACCAAAAAGAAAAAGAGATATCAAACTACTCAAAATTACTTGCATACAAGCAATTATTAATTAACGATTTTAATTTGTCAAATGTACCTAAATAAAAAGAATACTATATTATTAGCACAAAGTAGGCTACATCCTAGTATTGAAATGCACCCAATTAAATAATTGTTGATAGATTTCTAAATGTGGCAGCATTTCTTAATGCAAAATCTACACTATGACCACCAGTTTAAATTACATTAATTGCTTAACTGTTATTTTCTCTTCACTATCTTCCTCGTTATAAAAATAACTTTTCTTGGAAATAAAAAACCGACAATTAGTTATTTAATTCCATTTGATTCTTGAGGAAATCATTCGTTCAGTGTTTATTTCGTAATACATAGTTTATGGTTTAGAAAATGAAAGTAAAGAATTTTTAATTGATATTCTACTCGTGAATTATATTGTATTCGTATTGTCTTTAGATAATTGTTATTCTTTGGAGAAAGCAAGTATGGCTACAAAGTTAACTTCTGGCTTACCTATTGTCGACAACATTTCTTATAATTAAAAATAATCTTAACTGTTAGAAAAAATGTAGTTGTTTATAATAATTAAGTTTGGTACAGGTTCAGAAAATGGGCTGTTTCATGTGGTAATTCAAAAACCATCTGTTTGGAACCAAATTGCGAAAGAAAAACCACTAGAAATAAATATTCAAAAGAAATTTGTGATTTAATAAGAAATCATCACGGAATTGAAAATTAAATACAAGAGGGAGCGCGACATATACGAAATTGAAATAAATTGTCCATTACCTCTGCGTTTCATAATACGAGCCCTAACAACTAAACTATTAATTTAAAGAACTATATTAGCAATACATTAAAGTTTATTATTTATAATACATATTTTAAAGGTTTGGTTTCTATATATATTGAAATACATTGTGGGCGAATAAATCAACAAAACTCTATTGCACAATATCGTGACATCTAAATCTTCGGACTTATCTAGTTAGCGTGTATAAAACAAATAACTTACGACATATACTTATCATAAATTGTTAGTGACTTTTTAGAAACCGTTTTGCCAAAAAATTCTGAGAAATTCAATAAAAAATGGCCAGAGGAAGTGTGAACGCTCTTGTGTAAATAATGTGTGAAATATATGTATATTTTTATGGATTCGTCAGGAACAGAAAGCCATATACAGTGATTTGAAAATTTTCTCATTTATGCCAATAAATCTCTAAAAACTTTAATTAATTTACCTATGGAACGGTGCATTTTTAGTAATTAATTTTTACACGTGTTTTACAGCTATAAAAACAAGTAACTAAATGTGTCAACAGCTAATGTTGTCGTTGATAAAACAAAACCTCTTAGACATCGTTAGACCAAGAAGTATGGACGAAAGCATTAAAGATTTGCAAAGATCGGTTAAGCAGAACCACCGATACAGGCGTTTTTCCATATTGAGTTTCCCACTCTTCTACGCCTCTTATTTGAGAAGATAGACTAAAACTTGTGAAATAAAATAAACGCAATTTTTTTGAAGAATACGATGATCGTATTTTCAATGCTTCTTAAGTAGGCAAAATTTGTGAAATGTTTATTTTTTAATTTTTGGTATTGAACTACGCCCTCTAGGGGTGGACATGTAAACTTGGAAATAATTTCCAGGTTTTTCTCAAGGCCACATTTTTTATGAAAACTTTTTTTCCCGAAGCTGTACTATACACGGTTTCCAAGATATAACCGAGAGCCATCCTTGTTGGGAGGCCTAGTATATATTTTTCATAGTACTCCATATAGAAATCCTATAACAACAATAAACTATTTTAAATAAATATTTTTGCTAGATGCAAAGCTGGGAACACGTGTTATCGTGAATAGCCTAGCTTCTGTACTAAATATTGCCTTTTTATGATTCGATTAAGATTTAACTTTATACGATATACCAACTTATAGGGATGATTCTTAATTCATATAGTAAAATTCCCAGATTTCATATTTGTTTTATCGAATTCATGTCACTATTTTCCTCACTTTCACTTCCACTAGCTTCTTCTTCTAATCTATTTTTCTATTTATTTTCTTCCTCTATCTGTCATGATTTTTTTATATGAATGAACTAAATTTTCTAATAACGCTTTTTTGTTCTGAAGAATTGAGCGAAAAATCCATCTAAATATGCTGTATTATCCCCAGGTCGCAAACATCATTTAAAGTATTCAATGTTTAACCAAATTATTATTTTTTAATTAAGACATACATTGTACCTTTTACAAGAGTCCTTAGTAACTCATTCCCTGCAGCTTTAATCTACAAGGAGCGTCAAATTTATGGAAGAAAAATACATTGAGTATTTTCTAAGTATAAAACCAAACTCGCTTTTTCTCTACTTTGATCATATGTTTTGTTTCTATTTTTAGATTACCTTCCATCGGCAAATTCACTTTTTGCAGTTCTTTACCCAATGTCCCGTTTCTGTAAAATACTTGAAGATACTGCTCCTGATACGCAATTCCATTCTAATTTTTTCTGCGACAATAGTGTACAGTGGCCAGACAATTCAAACATGAATAACTGCATAGTTATATCAAGTGTTGAGTCATTTCATGTCAATTCAACATTCGAATATTATTTTTATCCTCACCATATTAGATTTTCTTGAAATACGAGATTTTTACTATTGGTATAGCTTTGAAAAAACATGAAATTTTACTGATATGTCAACTGGTTTTTAATTTACAGAGCTATAGAATTTTCATAATGGGGAACGGCAATTGTTTGAATTGCTGTAGAAACTTTTCTAATTGAGCTACAGACCATTTTATAGAATATTTTACTTACTTTCCTATGATATACTACACAATATAGGTTAAAATAAAAAAGAACTTCTGATTACTCAATTTAAAATTTTAATCTAAATATATGTTCAAAAAATATGCATTTTAAAACTTTCAAATTATTTCCATGAATAATTAGTATTGTTGTAAATCATAAGACCAAATATAAATTTGGGATGATAACGTCTTGAATGTTAAAAAAATAGGAGAGGGAATTCCTTTTTCATGAAATAATTTTAATAAAATTAAAATAAATTAATAATAGTAATAACGAGTTACTATTTATATTAATTAATATGACTGATATTATTATTATTATTAATATTGTATTTATTTTTAATTAATAATTACAATAATTTAACATCAATGTACAACAAGAGTTGTTTAAACTCATTAAAATTACTTATTATAAATTATGTATTATTATTGATGAGATTAATTATTGTAATTATTAATTAAGAAAAAATATTATTATAAATTACAATATTATTACTATTATTAATTGATTTTAATATTATTAAAATTATTATTTCATGAAGAGGAGATGTTCCCTGTTTTTTAAACAATAAAGCCATTCACTTTCATCTCAAATTTATATTTTGGCATGTGATTTACAAAAATCCTTTATAGACTTATTAGTAGAATCTTTATTCACGTCAGTGTTCATGTTTATTTTCATAAAAATGTCAATATAAGTATTCGTTTTAAATTTGTTACAAAAACTTCAAGCATGTCGAAGTCGAAAATAATGCAACAAAAAATTACTGTCTTTTTAACGTCAACAATCATTGACATATGACATAATATGCAATACACAAAGCAGAAAAAGGTTCAAGGTATAGTCTACAGGTTATAAGTGTATTTTCTGAATACTTTCCAACAATTAGTATTGTAATTCACATGAATAGAGTTGAATTAATGGAAATAGAGCTACAGGCTTCATTTTTTTAACAATGAAACTATCATCATCCCATATTTATATTTTGCTCTGTGATTTCCAACAATAAGTAACTATTCATGGAATTAATTTGAATATTTTAAAACGAGTAATTTTTGCAAAAATTTAAATGAATATTTTTAAATTAGGTTTTGAAAATTTTTTCTTATCTATAAACTATAAACTATATCATAGGCAAGGAAAGAGCCTCAAGCAACACATTTGGTCTCAGGAACAGATATTATAGGAACCGGAACTTTATAAAAGTAAATGCTTCAAACCTGTTACTTATTTTTTAACTTAAAAAGATTTTTAACTTTAAGGTTCTGAAAAACTGTAGCAGCTTCCTATTTGCTACTTAAATTGACTACAACGAAGGGCTGCCATCTTGAAGACATTTTTAAATTTAATGGAACTACCCGGCTATTACTAAAATAGCTTTTCAAAAGATTACTACTTTGAAACGGCAAAGCTTTAAAGCAGTTACTAGTTTGTGGAACTAAATTGTGACTTACAAGATATGATACTTTATAGTTCCAGATAACGGTTGTAGCAACGTACCTGGAACAAGCAAGAGGTCCTAAAAGTATAGAAACTTTAAGTAACA
Organism: Hermaeophaga mercurialis; assembly: GCA_951812935.1. Classification (NCBI taxonomy): domain Eukaryota; kingdom Metazoa; phylum Arthropoda; class Insecta; order Coleoptera; family Chrysomelidae; genus Hermaeophaga; species Hermaeophaga mercurialis. Next base: position 14,599,168 of record OX638358.1, read on the forward strand.
TACATAGAACCCGGGTACCCCTCAGTAGAAAACTGTGTTCTCTTGAAAGTAGTCGTTTCTTTCACATGCCACCATATAGTGAATTATACTTAAAATCGTTACACTATGGTTATATTATTTAGAAACATCAAATTCAACAAAATGGCTTCCAAATTAATTCGTCTAATAGATATGCATCTACTTTTTATAGCAAACTTAAAAAAATAGCAAACGACTAAGCGAAACTTAATTTATCTATTAATTACACACAACAATAAGCCATCTAACAATTATAATTTAAACTACATCTACATGTCAATTGTCAATAGATAAATTGAGAATGAGAATCCGTAATTTTTCAGAAGTCATTGTTAAGTTATATTTTCTTTCATAACAGTTGGTAATTTTTTACAAAATACAACAAACTGAATAACACTGACAATATAATATCGATACCTAGAGTATCGATATTTTTAAGAATAATTTAAAGATATTTTCACCATCAAAACATTTATATGTGTAGTTCAATATGGAACAACATATATAAAAATTGAATTGTAATTTATTCTTCAAAAGGTATGAATATGGTAAATTTTTAACTAGCGGTTGGTTTAAATTTACATTTTTGTAAATATACTTATAAAGGGGCAAATGGGATCTTGGTGGCGAGAAAAAGTCGTACTGCAATTTATTAGGATCTTTGTAGTAACAAGGTAGTAACTGCTACCACACAGATCCATTAGGATGGCTCCGATTGTTATTTTATTGTAGCGAATACCTTTAAAAGACACAACGGTTGGAATTTGTCACCTTATAGATGGCTAATATAACATAGAAGCAGCAAAAGGTACTTTGAAATACATAGGTACAATTTCCGCCATTTAAAAAATTAAAATATGGAATCAGACCCTTATTTTTAAGTTAAAAAGTGTTAATATAAATACTATTTCCGATAAACTAACAAAAGAATATTAATATACTTTATCCAATTATACATTTATACTAATATAAAAAGATATATAAAAAAAATATAAAGAAAATTGTTATTATATTTTAAATATTTTTTATTAAATAATTGTATATGTTGGGGGCGCTTTTATTTTTTCAACCTAATTTTCAAAAATTTACGATAAATTTTCATTCGTTTGTAAATTTTGTATCCGATATGAACAACACATGAATGATCACCTCTGGTTATACCGCCATATTAAGTACAAGTATTAAAGAAGTTATGTTATTCTCACTTCCTCCTTCTCCCGAATTCCCAACCGCTCAAAGAGTACTTCATTGTTTGTATGAATTGCTGAATCACTACTTGGTAGAAGGATACTTTAATCTAATAACAAGATATTTCTTTAATTTAGTTATACTGTTGCACGAAAACTACAGAAACTATACAATTAATTAAAGTTATTACAAAATAAAAATATATATTTCAATAATCACCGGAAACATACAATCAAAGAGGAGTTACTTATAATTAATTAGTATCTAATAAATGTTGAGGAATTAAGCACTAAGAATTTCTCATAAACCGATATACATTGAAACAGTTTCCAGATTACAAGAAAAGTCTGAAATATGTCCTAGAAATCTTAATTTTTCTGAAATTTGTATTCATACTAAAATATTTGGTCTCATCACCGCTGAAAAACTAGCTTATAGTCCATCGGAATTGTCTACTTGTACACTTTTTTTAGTGCATTTTCACTTATTATAAATTAATCGACTTAATTAACATTTACAAATAAAAAAACCATTATTATTATACCCACACGATAGAAAAATTCTGAAGAAGAATTTGACGATAAAAATGTCCATAAATTATAAATCAGACAAAAAAATTATGGTCGCTATTTTCGGAGTATTTCAAAAAGTCATTTTTGCTTATTTTTCATTACATTCAGATTCAATTTGTAGTGACATTTTTTGTGTTACTAATGATTTACTTAACAAACAAACAATGGGTATTTTTTGCCAAGTAGTGTAATGAAGCCATTAGTTTCTTGTCACATTTAATAAAGTTAAAAATATTTCAACGTATCAAACAAAAAAACAAAGTCTCACTGTCAACATGAGCTCAAATCATTCACTCATCTCATATAAAAATACAATCTTTGCCAATTTTTACTTTTTAACAAACCACAAATCATATATGTATAATTGAAAAATTGATATACATAGAAAAGTGTGTGTTTAGAACTTTGTTTTATTAGGCATTGTGCAGTGCATTCCAAAAGAAAAGAAAATGACACTTATAACTGCTAGTCGTTTGAAAGAGTACAAAATAAATAGTGAATAAAGTTGGCAAAATTTAGAAAACGTGTAATGACATCCATCTGAGAAGGTTGAATATTTGAAGAGCTGCAAAAAGATATAATATTTACTTTAAATGACTGATTAATATACTTTAAATGAAGTAAAGGACATAATACATTAAAATTGGCAGCTCTTAACTTTCCCAACCTCTGTTTTAAATAACAATGGCATTGTTAAACAATTACTAGAAAACAATTTCAAATTTCATTCTTCATGTTTTTTTATAAACAACAGAGTAATTCATCTGGAATAGTGAATTTAGCCAATATTAAATAATTATTAAATATTGATTAATTAATGATATTTCATATTCATAATTCATAAATTTATTACTGATAAAAGACTACGGGGTTACACTGGCCTAATAAAAGATGATTGCCAACTTATTAAATGGGGCATCATATCACGTATTTTTGTCAAAGCGCGGTAGGAGTTATTTTTGCTCTTGACCCGAATATTCACAGAGTAATTTCACTTGTTCATAAGGATACTTATTACCAATTTTTGCAGTCATATCAGAATAATACTAAATAAAATATTAGTTACACGATTTTAAATGCTGCAGATATATTTGTATTATGTTATTTTATGATGCAAAAGAAAATATGTAAGAGACAGTGTACATAATTATTCTAAATCAATTGTCAATATAAATTTTATGTTATCGAAATTTATAAACAAGTAATTAACGAGCAATTTAAGGAAACCGATTTCTGAACATTTAATTTAAAAAAATGAAAAGCTGAGAAGTGCAAGTGTCGTTTATTAATATTTATAATACAGAATAAATATAAGGCCTAAAAAGGCTGAGCAGTTCACGTTCTTATATTAGTTAATAAATTATTAGTTCACAATAATAAACTTTATTAGCCCTTGAAAGTGTTCATATTTATACACAAAAAAAAATTGAATAAATGTGTCGAGATGGGCAGAGGCGACGGTACATTTAGACGCAATTCTAATGCTTCTTTGAGCGATGTAAATAAATAAATAAAATAAATTTTTCGATATTTTATAAAATAAAAGTTTAACGAATATGAAAATTCATTTATTGCGCGTTTTTGTTGAAGTAATGCATAATTATCCAAAAAATTTTTCATAGTATTATTTTTCAAACATACAGGCTGTCCCTGTAGAGAGTACGTCCCTTAAAGGTACGTGTTGAATGCACCGTTAACAACAAAACCGTCTTATAATTTTTTTTAAGCGAGCCGATTGCAAAAAAATATTTCTTTAGTTATTATGTTATGTCTATATATTGTAACATTTATCACAAATATGTTCAATAAATTACAAAACTCATTTAATAACATGTTAGAAACAAAATCATGAATAGAAACTATAATCAAAACTAAATTGAAACAAAATAATTTAGTCACCCATTACATGACTTTTGCGATAACAGAAATTGAACGACGTATGCAAAACTTGCTCAGTCAATATGTTTAATAACCAACAATAAAATAAAGGTTAATTAATAAATATGTTAACAACGGAAAGGAAGTTAAAAAAATTTGAATAAAAATGGGCTATAAATTTTGATGATTTTTACCTATAAGAAGACATAATATACTACAAAAGACAGCAATTACCATGCGAATCTAATATTTTATGGTTAAGCTCGATTAAAGGTAAATTTTGAAGATTGTTGTTTTGAATTATTTCTACCTACACAAATGCATCTATATTAAAGCTAATATTAGAGAAAAGCTACACCAGAACAAGTGTATTCAAATTAACTTCTATTGGAGTACATCTGTAAATCAAAAACAATAATAAAGGTTAGTAATGTTTAACCTGCATAAATACAACAATACCACGATGGATAGGTTGATGAAGTACATGTTTAAACGATCAAAAGTCTAAAACTATTTTTCGTCAAATCTTGGGTTAAGTAGAAAATAATTTTAATGACAGTAATACCAATTGAATACATGGTGCTTAATAATTAAGTTTAGAGATTAGTTTAAAATTTTTGAGAACCCAATTTTGAATTTAATAATGTGTTTTATTAGAAAATTAGAACACTTATTAATAAAAAGCTTAGAATTAATTAGAAATCGTTAATATATTTAATTCATAATAAATAAATTTATTAAATCGTCACGTCAGGGTTAACTAGTATTTTAAAATTTGGATGAATAATTAAATTTTTTGAAAATTGTAGTCTGCTGTATATTTTATGCTAATTCTAAATAAAGTAAAAAAGATAGGTATTTATTTAATCAAACTTTCAGTGATGTGGCTGGAGGATGAAATAAATGGAGAAGTATTTATATATTACTATCTTTCTTTGAATTTATATAAATTTGCTTTTATAAAAATCATTATTAATATTCATACTTGTTCACACTTGTTATTTGTGTTTTACATTCTTATTTGGTTTGGAAATTTAGCTATACACGCCTAAATAAAGTAAATTCTCTTATTATAAGATTAAATAGTTTTTTTATTAATCTGTAACACATTAAATCTTTGGAAATTTCCTTTCTTATTTATTTGATTTACCTGATTTCTTTTTATTTTTCATATTATTTATGTTGTTTAAAGGATTTGTATTATGTTTTTTTTATTTGATGATATTATATGTTTTCTGGTTAGTTTCTATTTCTCAATTATCTATTTATTTAAATTATCTAGACTTTTCTTTCTAGTTATTTCCCCTATAATTTGATTGGTATATTACACCAAAGCAGTCATGTCTAACATTTTTAATCATTTTTATGTCGATTGAATATTTTACCTTTTATTTTTCGCACTCATCAGTCAAGTTATTTAAATAAATCTAAGATACGTATAGGTGTTTTTTTCTCTTTATTCTCTTTATTTCTGCCGTGTTCTGTACAGAGATGTTAAAAGGTGCGATGTGTATAAAATACCAACTATATCAAAAATGTCAACAATTTATAAACAAATATAAAACTTAAAATTAAAATTATTAGAAAAATACCTAGTGCCCTTGTGACAATATCATTCACTGGACGTGACAAGTAGTACAAAACAGAAAATTTTATAGGTAGAAATATATCTACCCCTTCTGCATTAATAAATCCTCTGTGTTATACTACCCTCAACTGATGATATTACATTCATTCATAAAATTAGTAGATTTTAAAAATGTGATATTTGGATTGACAATGTGTTAGTGAAGCTGATTTGATGAAAGAAAATTAGTTGAAAAAGTACCGAAAATATTTGGAGAACGACAATAAAGTCGCAAACTAATGTGTAATCACTACGACAGGGAAGAAGCAATTATGACAATACAACAGGTGTACCTAACGATTAACGATATTTATTTCTAAAAAAATTAAATGGTGTTAAAAAATTCGATAGCACTCCTAAAACTGGTAAAAAAGGTTCATATAAATGTGGGTCGTTAAATGCTTGTTAAGGGAGTTAAAATGGTAAATTCAAAAATTGGATTTTTTTAAATTGTAAGCTTAAAAAACAATATAAAACTTGGAAAAATTCCAGACTGGCTTAAAATGCATCCCCAAATCACATAGTGATATAGAAAAATTATTTGTTTAATTGGAAAGGATAGTTCTTGCTAATTAATTTATGAATTACTTTTTTGGGGTTGTTTTGTTTGCAATGAATTCAATTTTTTAAAATTACACATTTTTGTCATAAAAAGGGTACTCTTGTTGCAAGTCGTTTAGAACAACGGTTTTTGAAAAAATTGAAGACAAACAATTTGCTGAAGCCGTATTTGAAAAACATAAAAGTTAAATTATTTTTTTATGGGGGTATTCACAGGATAATCAACCTAAATTTATGAAAATTATGGCATGTTAAACGTTAATGTTATTTATTTTATTAGTTAATTAATTAAAAAATCAAAATGTGTTTAACTTGTTAAAAAATGTTATAAACCAATTACCAAAAAGTATTCATTAGTTCAATGTGGACGTGGAGGTCCATAAGCTTGGCCAGAAAGATCACCAGATCTTAATCCACCAGATTTGTACTTTTGGGGCCACTTAAAAGTTTTGGTTTATTCAGTGCCAATGAATACTGAAAAGCGGCTACAACAAAGCATGATTGACTGCTCCAATCAAAGTCTTACAACGGTGGGAATTTTTTGACACCATTTTAATGACACCCTGTACAATATGCATTGCCGTAAAAGAAACATTCCCAAATATATACATTTAAAATGTACTAAAATAAATTCTCTTAATAAGGCACTTAAATACAGTATCCCACCTAAATTCACTAATAATATTAAAGACATTTTAGCAAGCGACTCAGAAATAGCTTTAAAATCCCAGTCTAATAATTTCTATTAGAAGAAATTAAAAATTTGCAATTTGAAAAATTTAAAACCTGTCAAAATTAAAAAATAAATTAATAATGATATTTTAACTTTAAAAACTATAAAGTGTTATCTATAGGAGCTGTCTTTGCCATCATAGCAGGAAATGTTCAATGATTTCCATTATTTACAGGATTAACATTAAACAATAAAAAAATAACATTATAAGTAATAATTTAACAGTTACAAAATCAGGTAAAGGTAGTACAACCGTCATTTTAAATACAAATGGTTACAAATTTAAAGTAAAAGAATTTAGTTATTGCCTAATGGTATACTCGTACAATCACATGTAGGAATTTTTGAACATATTACTAACATCAAATGAAACTAATTTTGTATTTTCATTTAATTTGTGTGTATTTATTTTATATATCAAATCCAAAGAGCATTTCACTGAGTATTTTGATATTAAACCGTAATTAGTTAAAGTTTTATTAAGAAACTCTGCTAATTTTGTATTTGGAGTATTAAGAAACTACAGGTCTAATTGATTTTGTATCTTTATGTAATTTAATTGTATCATATAATTTTGGTGGTTGAGGATTTTTTTGAATTAGTTCTCTAACCTTATCTGAAAACTTAGCTTGGATCTCTAATAAGAATTTTTAAGTTACTTGATTCAATAAATTCATTTCCACAAATTTGTTATTACATATTATTTTTCTGACTTTTTGAAATGATATAACCTTTAATTTTTATTTTTAGATATATGTTTCTTTACCAAGAGCCTTTTGTCAAGTTCTGATTTTCTTGTGCAAATGGTTTTTATGAAACTGTATTTCAAAGGTACCTTGATCTCTAAAATTGTCTAAAAACTGTCAAAATTGACTACACATGGCAGCTTATAAGTTTTTTTCTTAATATTAGAATGTACATTATAATACTTGATTTTACATTTATTAGAAAATATATATTTTCTCTCTTTTTCACTTAGATACCTTTAAGATAGCCAAAATTGTGATTACATTTCTTACCTGTCACTATTTCATTTAATTATATTTTTCTTAATATTGACGATCATTTCAATTCCTTGTTTTTTAATTAAATTAACATTTTATACAGAAATATCCAATATTTAACTATAATATCCTTTTCCCAAAATTTACTTAATATATCTATTTATATTGTTTATCTTATTGTTTCAAGGTTATTGATCTGATTTTCTTACATCGTTTATATGTTACGATTAAAGGCAGAATGAAGGAAAATCCTATGTTTAACCGGCTAAAGCTGGGTCTAACCAATCCTAGTTGGTTAATTTAGGTTATGGTTTTAGTTAGTATCAGCCGGATAAAGGTGGGGAAGCGTCGGTAACGCTAAAACTAGCAAAAACCTAACCTAACATCTTGAGAAAGACTGTGATTGATGGTATGAAAACATTTTGTCAAGATCACACTTGCCATCTTCAGGTTTTCGGTAACTATCTACTTCTTGTTATTCGTAAACTGACGTTGCGGTTTCTGGACGTTGGTTATTTTATATTGGATAACTTGAAAGAATCAGCAAAATTCAAATATGCAATAAAACAATTCCATTTAACAAAAAATTAACTTTGGTCTGACACGGAGTCCCTAAACATCCTGTATATTTGTGACTAATTTTAAAATGAGAATTTAAGACTGCTTACGATTGTTTTAATACTTTTTTTTGATAACTACAATAATAGCGAACATATCGTGTTTTGCCACACTAATGCGTCACCCTGTATATTACATCAAGCGTATCGGATCGCCTGGTTCGGATCATCTTAGTTAGAACCAACAAGTAATCATTTCGGGATTTCTTTTTTGAAATTTAGTTTTGATAATAAATTTAATTTAGTTGTTAATTAAAATGTCATTTTCTGTAAGTAAATTGTAGGTACCTAAAAATATGCTTACATTATAGATTTATTTAAAAATGTTATTGACACTTCCAGGTTAACGTTCCCCCTAAAATAAAGCTGGAAAATGTACACTTTCTGTAAAGGAATAGAAGAAATATTTTTTTCCAACGAATATACGCAAACTAGCATTATTGTTCTTTTCGGTAGAATAATTTGGAAGAGTTTAAATTGGTTAAATCACGGTAGGTAAATAGATTCGTTTGTTGTTGTAACGGTCTAAACGGTCTATTGGTTAGTATCAATATATTCTCTTTTAAAGCAGAATGTACCGGAAAACGTAACATGTATAATAAATTCACTTAGTAGTTTCCCAGAACATTTTGTTTTTACCTGAGATTATCCAATTTGTAATTGTAATAGACATGCCGACTAAAAAAAAATTGATAATACAAAAAAAGAAAATTCTTTTTAAAATATATTTAGTAACTATTTTAAACTAGGTTATGTTATTACTAATTAAAGTAGGTTCTTTTTTGCGTGACACTGAACGAATAGTTGATGTTTACTCAGAATTGCATGTTTTTTGACTTGCCGAGCGATAAGATCTAGAAATCGCACTTCGTCGGTAACAAATAAGCAAATATCAAATGCATTCCGTCAAAAGTGGGCACATTTGGTCGAACGGAAACATTTGAACGAACAGCTAATTTTCTTTCACACTTCTTCTAGGCTTATAAGTATGACTGGCAGTTTTGAAGCAGATACTTAGAATCGCATTAGGTATCGCACTTCATGAATTATGTAAATATCTGTAAACTCCTAGTCCACAGAGCTCCGTAATCGTAAAATTCTTTCCAATCAAAAATAAAATAATACGTCTATTCTTTAGGACTACTGTTGTTTGGAAGAACAATCTGTTAGACTTGTGAGGGTTGCTTGAGTTGCTTTTTTGACATACGCCATTCATAAAAGTCAACGAAACTATTGTCAGGTAGAACTTGTCGTCGTGGTTCGCCATGCTCGGACAATTTCTTTATTTCATAAATTGAATATACACGTTACGATTATTGAGAATAATAAATTGTACACAATAAATACTTTCGGAGAAACAAAAATCATAACAATTTATTTGTTAAACTGTACTTTGTAATTAATAAAATAAATATGATTTATTTGATGACTTATACAAGAAAAAATTCTATGTCTAGTTGATATTAAATGAATTCGCCTTATACCACTAACTACTAAACTGCAATTTAAGCCTACATTTGTGCTAGATGTCCTCTATAACCCCTCTTTTATTTATTTATTTATTTATTTACATACAGGGTGCCAAACGAAAACGAAACAGAACCATTATCAGGGACTCCGTCAACATTTTAGAAAAACGCAGAGACCCGTCGATTTTTGATCAAAGGGGGACACTTTTTTCCGGTATTTTCGACTTCGCTGCTTACACCTCCAAGCGAGGGTAACAATCGCCCCAAAATACTTAAAGGGCATTAGGGGTCGAGTAAGGTATCACTTTAAAGCCCTTTCAATTCTCTTTACAACAGTCTTTAAATTTTAAAATTCGGCCTAATACCTTTTAATAAATTACATTTTAAAGTAAAAATTATGTTTTTTTAGTTGTTTACTTACTTCTTAATTAAATTAAATGTTCAAATTGATGACCACTCGCATCCATACAATAATAAAGATTTTGTTCGAAACGTTCTCGCAACATTCCGAAGAATTTCCGGAGTGGTTCGATGGCACTCCTCGACAATTCTTTGACGCAAATTTTCTAAAGAGGCTGGTTGTGTTTCGTAGATTTTACTTTTCACTAAATATATTTTTTGTAGTGATATTCTAGGTCTAATGAAGTGGTTTAAAATATATGTGGCGCTTATTCACTGATTCGTCAAACACAAGCCTTAAAGCAGTCCTGCTGCTTAATGGGAATAAACTTACATCATTTCCTTTAGGAAACTGAGATAGTTTAGAGTAAAACTATAAGGATGTAGCAATCATTCTTAAGAAAATAAAATTTCGAGAACATTTCTGGATGGTTTGTGTGTACTGGCCACTTGAAGATACCTTAAATTCCAAAATACTAGGATTATCAGATATTTCCGACTACGATCTTTCAACAATTTTTTTGTAGGCGTTATCGATGTCACATTTAACATTAGATTTAATTCGTTTGAATTCTTCGAGGACATGTATATCATTTTTACGTTTACAATTACACCAAAATTTATTTTTCATTATTTACTATTCCATTATTCAGATAAGAGTCAGTAAAATTAAAGTCTCCAAACAACCAATGTAATACCATTATATAATTACATGCAGTGACTCTAAAGCATAGAGAATTTTAGAAATTCTGATAGTGGACTATTTAAGAAGATAGATAGATTTTCAAGGAAAATATTCTTTTTACCATCTCAATATTAATAAACTTATACGTTGGAAAAGAAAAGTTAGCTAAATCAACTTCCGTAAATGCTACATATGCAACATTATCACGTACACCAAGTAGTGTATTCTCCGAAAGAATGTTTTACTTCTTATCTTTTTTTATTTTGAGGATTACCCGGGTCTGTTACATCGATACTATTATGTACAATGTCTTTGATATTTACATGATGACCTAAAACAATAGTTTTATTCGTGCAATTCAGCAAATCTAAAGATAAATGGTTCAAATCGATCAATAAATCTTTTCGTGCATAATTCAGTTATTGATAGCTTTCTCTGCGTTTAACTCCCAGCATCAGTAACATGTAAGGAAAAGTTCTTTACAGCCTAGTTTCGCAATGTGTGTTACTATTTATAAAAATATTTTTTACTTATTACCCGTTTTTTGTGAATAAAACCTATGTGTACCATGTATTGTATCTGTTCTAATTATTAATAAGCTTTAGCACAATGTTCAGAAAAATTCTACTAATATATCAAAGCAACCTTTACACTTTTTTATAGTACCCACTTTTTAAAATCTAATAATTTCTTATTGCGGTCAGTGTAAAATATATGGGAGGTCAGAGCACAAGACTAAGTGCAAATTTTATAAAATGGGAGATAAGTGCTTAAATGTTCACTTGAATGTCTTACTTCTTTGGTTTGCAAAGGACTCAAGTGCAGACTTGGTATCGACATTTGTCAGGAAAAACAATAGCTACAATATTTTTTTTATATTTCGAGATTGAATATGGATTTCTCAAAATTGTTTTAGTGTTAGATAGATTCCACATTTATTTTAACAATAAAATTCTGGAAAAAAATCACTTTAATGCTTAACGCATAATAATTAATTTAATAAATGTTATGCATATAGCAAAATGTTTTAATAGATTTATTAAAAGAGACGTTTAAAAAAAGTTAACCTTTTCTATGTCATCACAGATTGCGTAACCAATTTATAGTTAAAAATCTAGGCGATAACAAGAAAACACTTTATTAAGCTGTTGCTACCAATGGTTATTCGTGTTTACATTTTGTAGGCATTTAAAAGGCATACATTTTTGAACTTTTAACCTCTCATTAGTGGAGGTTTTATTCCATCTACAAAGCGGAAGATTAATGTAGTATTTGGAGATTTGTACAAATTAATTCATGTCATAATTCATAATTCATAATTATTATTATAAACGTAACGGACAATACACGAAGTATTGTTGTAAATTTTTAACTCTGAAGTAAACCGTAATAAGAAATGCTAACTTTATTTCAAACTCATTATTACATGCTTATGAATAGTCAATTTTTATTCTTATGCCACAACACGTGTCCTTAAAATTTTTACAGACATCGTCATCCACTAATTATACCCATACTTCAAGTTTTCTTCGAGTTTAAACTAATACACAGAAACTAAATACAATTTTCATTCAGCTAATGTTTACACCTCCACGTACAATAGCCTAGTGAAACCATTTTTGGGCACGATGTCCAGAAATTCGACGCCGCGCTTGCTTTATCTCTCTTGCACACACTAAATTTTCATGAAATATACGTTCGCGCAGCTGCAGCTTATACCAAGTACACATGTGCAGGACGTTTCGCTTTTTAAATATTATCTACCAGCGTTGTCAGATCTCATAAAAATAAAGCGATTTTTAATGTTTCAAGTACAAAAAATGCTGATATCTAAGTATTTGTTGGGTGTATCATCTTGACTACCTAGGCAACGCATGGAAAACTTTATTATTAATAATATTCGAACAAAATGTATGTATTCTCTTTAAAAATTGTGCTCTACAAAAACAATAGCAAACTGTTCAAACTTGACGTTACATATGCAGGTGATGAAAAATTATAAAAAGATCCCAGAAGGAAAAAATTCATAAAAGGGGTGGTCTAAATATTTTGCATATTGCAAATGAAAGAACTTGAAAATTGAAAATCGGTATTTCTCTGTTTTGAATAGTTTTCACACAATACACACTTAATTTACAAAATACGCAATTTTCTAATCTCTGCAATGTCCATCCAAACTAGTCAACAATCGTACATCGTTAAGTTTTGCTTAACGATAACTCAAAGATGTCATGATATATCATAGTATAGGTCATCTTTTTTTTATAAACATTTATTAATAGTTTTTTCAAATTCGTCTGGTCTCAAAAATTTGTTAAACTTTATGTAACTACAAGAGAATAACACAGCATGCTTCATTGACAAACGATACTATTTTTTTACTCACAGCCCTTATAACTAACATAGGGAATGATTAGTCCATTTTGCTCATAAGGCAATATAAATGAAGAACCGCATAGTTTATTTTTTTGACATTTGGTACACATGTTTGCTACTACCCAGACGACACGTAAATAGAAAAAAAATCAGATTCGAATTAACAAAATTAAGTAAAGTATACTGTTCTCAAACTATCACTCTGCATACCGTATTTTTGCAAATTTTTTGGTTTATTGATATGGATGTATTAGATAATTACAGACCAATAGCGATCGTTCCCATATTATCTAAAATATTTGAGATCATAACTATGTCTAGATTTATATCTTACTTGGGAAATATAGATATATTACCGAATTCGCATTTTGGATTCCAAAAGGGAAAGTATACTATCTCTGCATTAGTAACGATTGTTGATGAGATAGTCAATGGCCTTAATAATGGACTTGAAATGCACGCTATTTTATGTGATTTATCTAAAGCATTTGATTGTGTAAATACAGAAATTTTATTGAAAAAAATGAGTGTTTATGCATTTATAAATGAACAATACGACCTGATGTCTTCTTATATAATGTTAATACGTATATTTTAACAACGTCAATTCCCAGATACTTTCTATTAAAAACGGAGTACCCCAAGGTTCTGTTTTGTGCCCTCTATTATTTATAATACATGTTAATGACTTACCTAAATCTATAGAGCATTTAGGCAAAGCCATACTTTACGCTGATGACGCTACTCTAATTTTTAAAGAGGGAGTGACTGTTAGTAAAGAGAGTCTCGTAATGGCAAAAAATTGGTTTCAAGCCAATAAACTTAAATTAAATTAGCCAACAACTCAACAAATACGGTTCAGTGTTGACAAATTTGAGGTTAAATCGGAACCTGTTAAACTGTTAGGGATAATGTTTGACACTTCCCTCAATTGGTTGAGCCAAATCGATGTTTTGTGTTCAAAATTATCGGCACAAATTTTCGTATTAAGACAGTTACGTAAAAATATTAGTGACAATAATGTAATGAAAATGGCTTACTTTGCTTTAATCCACAGTCACTTGTCTTGTGGCATTTCACTGTGGGGCAATTCCAGCTGGTCTCGCAAGGTTTTCGGACTTTAAAAGGCAGCATTACGAATTGCAAAGAACTTTTTTAAAAATATCAAATACTTTGGTTACCCTGCCAATACATCTTCGACCATCTTTTAAGAATACATCGAAAACTGAATTACAACTGAATACAACACCAGAAATGCAAATTATCTTGTAAATATATACTCACGCCTGTCAACGGCTAAAATCAATCGACTTGAATTAAATTTGTTTAAAAAATTAGGCAAACTTTTCCCAGGCAAAAAAAATAACTAAAATGAGAAATACTCAATTTTACAAATTTGCTAAAAATCATTTGATAGAAAACTTTCTACAGCATTGCTGAAGTACATTAACTATTCCGTTGAATGTGCATCACATTTTTCATTTATAAAGAATTAAAAAATGTATTCGATTACAAATTTCATTTTTGTATTTTCAAGTGCTTTTAATTTAATTCTTGGAATTATTTTGTGTCTAGTTTAATATTCTAATTTTATTATAGTTTAATGTATTTATATTTTAATGATTTTACTAATTGTGAATTTCCTTTATTCTATACCATGGCTTGGAATTCTATATTGTCAACATTTAAATTTATATTGATACTATACATACTTGACTATAAACTTACTCTGTATGTAAAGTGGTCGTTAAACGAAATTTATTTATTATTTGAAAACAGCCACAATAAAGAGAATTATTCCGTATACTATTTTACTACTGACAATTTGAATTTGATTTTGTCATTTAGTGGGTTCGAAAATAGACTATTATGGATTATAAAAATTAAATTATAAAGTAAAATAAACTCATTCTAAACTTAATATTAACTTGTACGTGTTTCTAATTGTGAATATACAAGTCCGTACTTGAAAACTTTTGAACATATTTTCAAACAGCTTTTATTTGTACTAATAGCATTATTTAATGTAATAATAAAAATAATTGCAAAAAATTAAATAGTTTTCATTCTAGTTAAAACAATTTTAATTAAAGTTATTTAAAGTACATAGCAGAAATATACTAAAAGTATATAAATAGACATATGCAAGTAATAACAATTTACATATGCAAGTAATAACAATTTACATATGCAAGTAATAACAATTTACTAAGTTCAGTACTAGTTTTTAATAATTTCATTCCGTTTCCTTCAACATTACAATAAAATATTAGCGTTACTGAAAGTGAATGACCATGCGACACACCGAAAATATTCGTAATAAGCCTTTGGCGCCAATTATTTTTTAAAGTTGGCATTTAAATTTACAATATGTTCATGTTTAAAATGAACATGTCACAGTGTTGTATCTTCCGAGTTTCCCCAGCTTCGTTGTCTTTGTGCCATATCATCAGGAATGGTACAAAGGTAATCCAATTAATTATAAATCAACAACTAAAATCGCTACATCCTGTCGCCCAGATAATACGCAATTGGTCTACTAAATACCTTTTTTGATAATATAATATATAATAAACTATTATAAATAAGTCTGAAATTAGTGGATTCTGGTATAGCAAACCTTATAGCAGTTTAAAAGGAATTGATTGACCCCATATTTACAACATAAAATTATAATAGACGCAATGAAACTCAAAATTAGTGTCACCAAGATTCTTTAATTCCCAAAAAAATATGATAAATAATTTCAATTAAACAAACATGATCAAGTCTGTATTCAACAATTAAACGTAATTAAACAATGAATGACAATAAATAAATGAACTGACCAATAATAGAATTTTAATTAATTAAATATTAACACTATTGATACTAGTAAACATAAAAAGTTACCTGGTAAAAAAATTGTAATATTAAATGTGGGGATCATTAAAATTAAAATACAATTTGTTTTAAAAAATTAGAAAATTTTCGTTTAAACATAAAAAAAAAGAAACTTAAACCAAAATATAGGTAAGTAAAGAACAGCTTAAGTTAATGTAGTAATTAAATAAAATATTGCACTGTAATGAGACTCCAGATAAATTACAAATACCCTCTATATTAATTTTAAGTATTTCGTGACATAAATTCAACAATTTGGAATTAAGAGACAAATATGCGTTAATTAATATATAAGTGATCAACTGTAATTAACAATAGTTTTTACAGAAGACTTTAAAATAATAAAATACAGGATGATCCATTAAAAAAATGTAGCTATATTTTTACCCTAATTTGGGACGCCCTAAATATATACGAGTATATGTAACACACAAATTCTAGCTCTCTCCGACCTACATTTAATCCGCTGAAACAACTTTTACACATTGGTGGTTTCCCCACCAGGCTCCGTCCCGATTAGCTTGGCGCAACTTTATCTTACTCATATTTTTTACCGCTAACAAACTTTTTTTTATATGAATAAACATTATTGTTATTGTTATTGCTATTATTATTATTATTATTATTTACGAGTATTAATCTGAAAATACTATATCGAATGCTGAAAAAATAGAAATATAATTAGATACAAGAGGACAAGAAGTAACGAATACCAACCATACAATTTATAGTCCGGTGTTCGAAATCTCCGTTGTCTTGAGACAAACTGAAAAAAGGTGAAAATTGTGTAAAGAGCCTCCACATTTAAAATTTATTTGAGATATACAAGTGAAGTAAAATAATAGTCCACAATAATGATGATTTAGCCAAGTTATCAGAAAATTCTTAATTATATGCAGATGCTCCTCTTCCGAAAAACAAAATCCTTTTTTTGATACATAAAAGTCTTAAAGGTTTGTATGTTTACATTGATTGTTCAGGGAATAACGACAAAAACGTACCTGTGCCTCTTCAGTAACAAAAAGAGGGATCCAAACTAATTCTTCTTCACCGTCGGAATCCATAACATTCAAATAAAATCCACTAAATATTGTTACGATATTTAAATACACTTTATGACAGATTATAACGAGTACACGAACATAACTCATGGCACAAGTGAAAAAAATCATATTGCTGGAAATTTTTACACTTACCTATTTCATTTATGCGTCGAAAAAATGTAATATTTTACGCTTTACGAAACATAAAAAAATATTTATACACACTAATTGAGAATTGTTCAGTACAATATAAGTATATCTAAAAAAATGTATATATATAATACTCATTCAAATGAAATGTATTTAAACTATACGAGTTATTTGCAAAAAACATGTATCTACGCATATATGACATTATTCAATAACATTTATAATAGGAAAGTCATTTGCTTATAAGACTTCATTACATTTTGATGAATAAGGTACATATTGATTAGTTTAATAAAAAAAAATAATCAATAAATAGCATAAGTAAAAAACATGGTAGAAAAACTAAATTTATAATATCTATCCAGTTTTATATTTCTACTACGGGAACGTTTGGAAAATAGTAAGCTAAGTTTGTCATAAGACATACGAGTAAGATCATTTATCTATCAGCAACCGTCAATAAAACAATGCATTCATTACCATACCGACTTTCGGAAGTAAATAAACATTTTATCTCACTGTAAAAATCAAACACTTTGCTACCGCCAATGATTTTTGACATAGCCATGAATGTATGACATTAAAAAGAAATGTTTGTTACTGTCAAGTCTCCAACATTGTCATAATAAAATGTGATAAGTTATAACAAGTATCAACATTTTTTTTATTATTAATTGTTACAATTGACGGTAAAAGTTTGTATGCACAACTTCAGTAAAGTATCTTTATCAAAATCGCCTCGCTTGTTCGGTTTGTAATCTCTGACTAGTTCGATAAAGAATCACTTTACTGACTACATAAATAACTATTAACATATTGCAGCAAAATTTTTTTTTCTCTAAAATTATAATTCTTTCTCAAAAACGTTCAAAAAACCCTTTTTCACAATTAAGCATCTGAACCACAAGTTTAAATAAAATTGTAGAAAATACATCAATTCCACCTTTTTCTAGACAGGGTTAAGGACACAGAAACCTAGCTAGCTCTAAGACTATACTTAGACGTAGAGGAAGCTGTGTTCTTTTCGGTTAAAGAATATGTTTCGATTGACAAAAGCACTTTCCTGATTAGGCGTTAAGAGTTATTCACATCTTCATCTGTACCACCATTTCATAAGTTATAATGTTTTTATTAAATTTTCTAATATGTGGAATGAGATACCGCCTTGTTTTACATCTTTCCCGATCTTTATATTTTTTGTCGTTTATTCCTTAAGTGACATGCTGAGTTCATATACATAATTTTTATTATTTATACTAGTAAATACCTTCGCGAATTGTAACAACACTATTATTAGTGACGTATTCTTGTCCCTAGTTTTCACCTTCTTTATTACTTCTTTCATGTATAATGGATACGTACTACGCCAGAGAATAATGTTATTTCCTTCCAGTTTTTACAATCTTGAACATCTCCCTTTTTAGTAGGTTTATTATTATTCCGTTCTTCCATTTATTGGGCATATTTTCTTTTTCCTATTTGTCTTTAATTACCTCTGTAACACAATGAATATTAGCCTTAGAATTGTAATGGTATCTCGTCGGTGTCTGATGATTTGTTGTTCCTCAAGCGTCGAATTGTCTCTCTGATTTTATATTGTGTTGGATATTCTGTATCTATTTATAATGCATCTTTCATTGTCAACAATTTGAATTGGTTATCTTATACTTAGACTCAGCTAGTAGTTCTTTGTAGTATTTATACTATCTGTTCATTAGTTCTTCGAATATCGTGAGTAGTTGCCATTTCTTATATTTCAAATCAATCATTATTTGCAATTTTTGTTTTGCCAGATGTTTGATCATTTCTATCCACTTCTCTCGTATTATTGCTGTTATCTCTTTGCTTATTTCTCTACGTGTCCTCCATGAACATCAATACACTTTTGCATGCATTTGAACTAATATGCGAAGAATTCTGAAGAGGTCCAAAACATGCGATTTGTTTAACGGGATATTTGAGAACTCGTCGTGATGAACAATGATTCATTCTTCTTTGGCGGTTCATTTTCCTCATTTCTCAGATTAACGGTTCTACGGTACTCTAAAGGCACGGTGACGACAGATCCGGTTTTTCCGAACAAACAGTGCTTTGAAGTGCTTCGTATGCGAACATCTTTTGTTAGATTTGGCTCACCTTAAAAAATCCATAGCCATTTAATTTGGAACTCATACACAGAGACGCATGATTCATCAGTTTCATCACCTGTCGCGATCTTATAGAAGTGTTTTAAGATCTTATAGATGTTTTTCGGAGCACCGCTATTGAATTTTTTCAGTGATTATCAAATTATGTGGTATCCAATGTAAACAATCTTTTTGACGACCCAATGTTCAGCAATATTGAATGTATTGAACTGGGATCTATCGATATCAAGTTACACATAGCATCGATATTTTTAGGCACAACAGCCGATTTTAGCTTAAAATTGGTCAAGGATACACTCCTTGAAATTTGCTAGAATATTTAGGAAAGAAACACTGTATGCATTGTCATTAGACTTAAAATAATAAACTTTGAAAGCCTATCAAAGATAGTTCGTTAAATTATAAAATATTTATCTAATTATCCCAGTTAGCCATGTGCATTGTTTTTCGGCAGTTTAAAAAAATAAAGCTGAATCAATTCATTTAAAAGCTATTTTTTGTGATTCATATGCAATAAATAATTTACAATTAATTTTGCATGGTACTACTATAGTCTGATATGAAATCTACGGAAACAACTCATTTATTTTGAAGAATTTACTTTATTATTCATTATTTTTAAATTAGTGGTAGGAATATGTTCCGAACTTTTATATATTAAATTATATATCAACCTAGTTGATAACGTTATAATTCTAAAAAACAAAATTTAATAAGGTTTTTTTAAGTATTTACTATCTCACAAGTGAATTAACTAAAAAAAATAATGCAAGGATATATGTACATGGTTTTTCGACTTTATAGCAGCCATCGTTTCAACAACAATCTACTTATTTTTTAGACGTTGAAATCTCTAATTAAAGGTTGAAACATTTTAGTACCCAGGAGAGAAAAACATTTTTTTACTAAAATTTAACAGAGTTAATAAACGGTGATAATTTTAGAAAAAAATCTCCAGAGGATAATATTACGCTTCTACCTTATTATAATGACAGTTGATGCCTCCAGACAAAACAGTCAAACCGATTTTTTTTCTACTCCAGTGTGTGAAAATCAATTTTACACAACAATATTTCTACATGAAATTTCATTTCATATAAATGAAAATTAAGTTTATTTTAATACACTGGTGTGTGAAATTTAATTTTACACAAGGGTGCATGAAATTAATGTATTTCTTATGTTATTTATTATTCTTTCCATAAAAGCCGATGTAACACTCATGTTAAAAGGGAGTAGAGGGGCTATACACTGATGTTGCTTTGATATTGACAAAATTTAAGACTTTTACAGTTATTATACAATCACATTCTGGGTTAAGTAATATATTTTGGTTGTTGATTCTAATAAAATTCCGAATGAGATAGCTCCAAAACATTCTGCTTCTTCAGGTGTCGAAAAATGGTGAACACGCAAATTCATCATGGAACGAAGGACAATCACGACTGAATTCGGAAAACCAGCGAAACAAAGAGGCCCGAGATGGTACTCATCAATAAAAGTCGAAGCGAATTGATCGACACACTGTTGATGAAAAAATCCATTGCAAAAACCGTATTAAATCAAAGCAAGAAAATGTTTAACGATTTATTTCCATTTTTTGGCCAAGATTAATTTTTCAGGTCACTGTAAACAACACGGATATCACTGACAAAACGTATAGTTACCATTAAAAACGTCTAACTATCAGGCGCTGATGTCAGGGTTGACGTATTGGAATTGACGTTGCGATACTTCAAATCTTATCTAGCATCCAACGTAAGTATTTTTAAAAATCCTTATTAACTCTAAACTATTTAGACTTTTTCAATGCCCACTATTATAGAGGAATAATCACGTTCATATATAAATAGGCCGTGAAAGAGTATTTTAATATTTCTGCATTTTGATTGATGTGAAGCAAATGTAACGAGTTCTGTAATGTGGAAAATCCGTTGATATGATCGAAATTTAATTAAAATTCAGGATAGGTAACTAATAACAAAAAGATTTAAGATTAAAAAAACGGCAACTAGTTTTGACCATGATCAGGTCTAATTTTAAAATAAAAACTTTAGATTACATTTATTTATTATCTCGAACTGAAAAAAAAAACGATTTTAAGTTATAGATGTACGCTGTACAGTATAATGTAATTAAAGCAATCAATCACTTTTGTTGAGTTTCGAGATAAAAAATGTAATTTTTAAAGTTTACAAGAATAAAAGGTCCTCTTGTCGGAACCGTAAATTTTCAGGATAAACAAAATAAGAGGTTGTGGTCAAGATATGATGTTTTTCATTTTTGATAAATTGTGAAAATATGATGTAAACATCAGTTCTGCGTAATATTGGTACTTTTGTTTAAACACGATAATTTTACCCGTTTTCGAGAAAAACGCAATTGAACAGTTTAGAGTCACACAAGAGGATTTCAAAAAACAGACAATAAAAAAACTTGTAACATAAAGTTTCTATTTCAACGGTAAAGCAGATTTAAAAATAATTTAACATAAAAAGAGCAACCTTAAATTAAATGTTCTACGGTGGCCTCCTCCGTCTTCTATGCCTTTTCTAATTCTAGTAATAAAGGACTTTCGGATGTCAATGAAAACATAATTCTATAAAATTAGCCGCATTTTGTTTTTTCCTCCAGAGTTCGTCTCGTGAATTAATGTCATGGGCATAAACTAAGGACTTTATATGTCCCCAAACATAAAAATCAAAAGGGTTACAGTCACAACTTCTTGGTGGCCATTCAAAATCACTTCCTTTGCCAATCCATCGTTGAGGAAAAATACCACATTAATGATTTCTAACAACTAATGGAAAATGAGGTGGAGCTCCATCTTGCATAAACCTCAATTTCCTTTTTACATCTAGCGACACATCATCCAAAATATCACTAAAAGTATTTTGCAAAAAGAATAAATAAGAATCTCCAGTTAAATTTGGAGGAAGAACGTATGGTCCTATTAGTTGGTCGCCTATAATGCCACACCAAATATTCAATTTAAACTCATGCTGAAAATGTCTTTCTTTAACAGCATGCGGGTTTCTTCTTCCCAGTAATGACTGTTTCGCCAATTAAAAACCCCTCGTCTAGTAAAAGTCGCTTCATCGGTGAACATAATATTCTTAATAAAATTTCGGTTATCATTAAGCTTGTTGAGAGTACGTTGGCAGAACTGTAACCGTCGTGGGAGATCTCTTGGAAGCAAATTTTGAACAGGAGTGAAGTGATAAGGGTGGAACTTTTCATTTTTTAGAATTCTAATAATAGACGACGAACTTACTCCTGTTGTTGCTGCCAGTTGACGAGAACTTACTTCAGGATTTTCATCTACTCGAACCAAAATTTCATCTTCTTCATTAGGTGTGATTTGTTTCGGACGACCACCCAGATTTATATTATGAAATGACCTGGTTTCACCCAAATGACGAAATAGATTTGCAAAAGTTTTGTGATTTGGTTGCCTTCTGTCTGAATATAACAATTCATACTTACTGACTGCAATGCGACCGCAAAAATTTTCTTGTATGTATACACAAATCATTCGTAAAATGATTGCGACGAAGCATTTCAAACGAAAAAGCTTTAAAAAAATTCTACAAAAGACTATAATCTCACAGCCAAAATAATTCACTGACAAGAAATTACATTTACCAGAAATAATTATTAACAGTCCAAAGCGCACTTTTCATAAATGAAATCATATTTGAACGGGTGAAATTATCGTGTTTAAACAAAAGTACCAATATTACGCAGAACTGATTTTTTAATCAAAATCACTAAATAATTTCGTCAACAAAAGCTACCTCTTAATTTCATCATCAGGAATCATTCACGAGGCGCCCCCTGTAGTAAAATGTGAAATAATACAAAAACTAATATTCCTTGTCCAAAGCTATGCCTCTGTGTCGATTTCGATAACAATTGATAAATATACTGTCATTATCAGAAAAAAAAACGAAAAAAAAATTTCAACTTTAACGCCCTATATTCCACAGCAATATTTTATTAAGGTATATTTGGTCCTACCGCCATAATTTGATCAAAATAACCTGCCCTTAGCCTATGTCCCAATAGTTATGAATCACCCTGTATATGGTACCACAAAGGCCATTCCAGCAAACTGCAAGTAGGTACATAATGCAGCGTTTCTGTAAAATTTCTTTTTATTGCAACTTGATTAGGACGGTAGTTAATGTTATTGTTTACATACGATATATTTTTGAGTTGTTACATTTGAAAAACAAAAATAATTTCTCATCATCCGAGAGAGATGCACTTATAACCAGTTTTTTCGTTGAAATATGCAATGTTTCCAATTGATAATGCAAGGATAAAGTGAAGGCAGACGTGGAGTGGTGGTGGGTGCCCGATATACCAAAAAAAATACTGTGAGATTTTTAAATTCACTCAATTTCACAATGAATCCTTTTGCAATTTGATCTAATATCTCTTAAAATTAATAATGTAATTTAATATAAATGCAACAGAAAACTGTTACAAAAACGTCAAAATAATTTCATTTCGAGAGTGCAGATCTGGTCCATATTGTTTATTTAAAGACATCACAATTTTACTAAGGGTTATTTTTTACTCAATCCTCTCAAAAAATTTTAATTGTTATCATTTACCTTTCAACTTATTTTTATGTACCTAACAAATTTTAAAGGACCATCAAAATTTCGCTTAATTCGTAATTTCTAATAAAAAAATATATAATTTTAATAACAAATATAAAATTAATTTTGAATAATTACCAAATTTTTTAATTTAAAATATAATTACATAATAAACTAAAACAAATATGAATTGATTTATAATGGTCCACGATAATTTTATTTTACAAATTAATGAGTTTAATGCTCAATTAAGAGTCTACTGTGTTTCCTCACTAAAGTTCGAGATCTGCAACCCAATGCTTCTTACAGAGGTCAATACTGCTTTCTGAGGATCTGCTTTAAGTCAAAATTCTACAGTTAGATCAATCTAAGACACTTCAGCCTTTAGCTTTCCAATGCAATTTAGAAATCAATGCATTGTCGGTGTAATGGACATTGCGACCGTAATTGCCAAACATGCCAGCCATTGCAAATCGGTCACCTTTGCTGAAAGTCCTTTATGATTCCTTTAGTACTCCAGGAAACTGAACTATAAATGACCGTCGGCACAATAGCAATTTAATAATTTGTTTGGGATTAATTCCCAAGTGTTACCATACATCCGTCCGAAAGTACACTACTGTTGTTGAGAGATTCTATGGTTATACTCATGTACTCAACTTCCTTCGCAAATGGTATTTCCTCACCCTGTATTACAATAAGGCAGGTAACAAAGATATGTGAAAATTTAATGTAATATTAAAATGTTAATGTGTGCACTTAAGCAAAACGTCGTTATTTATGGACATATTTAAAATACAAGTAAAAGTGGAAATACACATATTATGATATAAATATTTTACAATTTTCTCAAATCTGACAGTCCTTAATTCATTTGACATCAATATTCTTGATTTTATTCTTATTATTCTCCATGTAGTAATCAATATCATGTATATTTCTAACATATCTTTTAACTTTCATTGTTTTTGTACAAATCTTTTTCAAAACTGACAAATATTTCTCTTTGACATCCATAAAAAATTCTAGTTAACAAAATTAATTTTTTATCCTTCATTATATTTTTTCTAAAACTAGGTACCTGCGTTAATATCAAATTTGATAAGAATGTTACTATCGTTAATATAGCATTTATTAGCGACTAACTTCATTTTTGATACATGTCCACAATAAATAATTTTAATAGATGTGTTTTTATTTATATACGAGTTGGTAGTTATCTATTTTTGTACTTGTTCAATTTTTATTTTTTGGATACAATAAACATATATAACATATGATTATGTTAACTTCAGGTACAATTTGTTTTAAAGTCACGATCAATATTGACAATATTTAACTTATTTAACAATATTTTTGGTCACTACTACATACATCAATATTTCCCTACCTTGCATGATCAATAATATTGTCATTATTTTACATCCGTACACGGCTATTTTCTAGGGAACCTTCCATATCGTTGTAAAATTTCATGTGAATATTGAAGAAAATATTGACGTAGACTACCCTACAGGATCAATTACACCAGTTTGCGACGGTATTGATGTCCGAAAATCAAAAAATCCGGATTCGTATCATTATTTTTATCAATACATCAATACAGACATTACACAGTCAATATTGTCAATATTTTCAGATATTGATGTAATATTGTTAATAATATTGATCG
The DNA here is from genome assembly GCA_951812935.1 of Hermaeophaga mercurialis. Taxonomy (NCBI): domain Eukaryota; kingdom Metazoa; phylum Arthropoda; class Insecta; order Coleoptera; family Chrysomelidae; genus Hermaeophaga; species Hermaeophaga mercurialis. The sequence goes on from OX638358.1 coordinate 14,624,800, forward strand.
TGTAGGATGTGGGATTGAAAGTTAAATGGTCAATCATTTTTAGTTCATAATCAATCCATAATACAGAATTTCATTTGAAATATACTTCTTCTAGAGAATTGTGTTAAAATAATTGTACATTTATAATAAAAAATTGATCTCAAGGAAGTAAAAGTATACCAACAAAGCACAACCATAGCAAGGTCAATAAAACTAAAGATTCTTTTACATGTATCAGCAATATAGATATTCACTAAAAACAGTACCTAAGAACTTTTTTCTCAAATAAAAACTATAAAAGACTTGGCAACAATGTAAGCAAAATTGAAATCTGCAATTAATTTCTTATTAATAATTGATTAGTTAAAAAATTAAGCATAGTACTTCATTTTATATTGGACGTAGTTCTGGCATTGCACATGATAATTTAAATCGAAATTAATTTCCCAAAATTAATGAGTAGCTAGTTACGAAACTTTTTGGATATACTCTTTAAGTTAATTTTACGAATCCTTAAATATATATTAACTGATTTTGACAACAATATTAATTTGAGTCATATTCAAGTATTTCAGTTTTTTTATTAACAAATTTCTGGTATTATGAAACACTTTAAAAAGATTCTTGCCAAGCTGTGCCAAAAATAGTTTCAGCAGATAGTGTTACACTCAAAGCTTTTGAATAAAATCTTTAATGAAACTTTTGTTATTTTATATTGTTTCAATCCAAAAGGCTCTTGACACAATCATAACAAAAGAGTTAAGGGTTGAGGTTATGTTACAATTTATAAAAAAATATTTTTTTGCAATTTGATGAATATTGCAGAATAGGATAAACCGCACATTATTATAGATATATGAACTGCTGTAAAAGGAGCGGAATGCTATCCATACCTTTTTTTGTTGTTTTTCCCAGGCGGGATCAAGAAGCCCTTCTCGTTCCCATTCTTCTTCTTGTTCCATATAGCCATCGTAGGCCGCCTGATCAACGTTGTTATAACCGTCGGTGGTAATCATGACTGCAAAAAATTTAGGAAATGCTTTGCTATGCTAAAAGTTTCGTTTATTTAAAATTCGTTCGACAGTTGTAAAAAAAACCGTCGTGCCTAAGCACAACCACACGTACGACCTTACGCGCACTCAACCCCACTTGGCCCGAACCCGACTGTACACTCAATATTCAATGACAGTGTACTTCGTCAGTTAGTTGTCTGTGGCTTAGTGCCAACCTGCGTTGTTGTCAAATTTACACCTTAAATTACTCTGAAATATTTAGTTTACGCCTCCATAATTTTTTTTACTAAATTGTCTCGGGTTAATTATTTTTTTCAAGCATATAATAAATAACATATACATTATATGAGAAATAGCCTATTATTTTATTAGTACAAATATTTTTCATTATTTCATTAGTACAAAAAATTAAGTAAATATGTTCAATGTAACCCATAGCGACGGATTAGAGGAAAGCCTTGAGATTTAGTGATGAATATTTTTCCACTATACAAAACTGCACATTTATTAAATGTATTGTAATATTTTTTTATGTATTTAATACTTATTTTATTTTCAAATTGTTGATGCAACTCTCAACGGAGTGATTCTCACCTTAATTCTCGGATCATTCCTTCTGTGTGTCATCCTAGAATACAGAACAATAACAATATTAAAGATTTCATAGAACACAAAACATTACGTTCATTTCTCATCTGACAATTATCAGCAGCCTACTCATATAAAACAAAACACTATGTTACCTTAATTGACCTTATATGAAAAAATCCCTGTATTTGGGATAAAAGTAATGAAATAATTAAAATTAAAAAATTGGTTAACTTATGCTTTATTTTTCTGGTATAAAAAACGAAAAAGTTAGTAAAAATCCTGTATCCCCACACATGCGGTGAAGTGTGTAATCTAACAGAAAACGTTATCTTGTTGGTGCCGTGTCGTTTAATATGAAAGCACCCAAAACGTTTTTATCGTTTTATTATTTACAAAAGATAAAACATCTTTTAACTTTATCTGACAAAAATTAGAGCGTATTAAAAGCAAATATAAAGAGGGAGATTTAGCGTTACTCAACACCCCCCCCCCCTTCGCAAAAAACTCTTAATCCTAGTAAATTCTTAAATTTTGTGAATTTTTTGCCAAAATGTTTGTTGAAGAGTCACCTCAATATATCTTAAGCCTAAAATTTTATTCTGTATGTACTCTGTGTAAAATGGTAGGAGTGACCTGGTCTACAAATAGCACCGAACATTTTTTGCCAGGTGACAATTTTTTTTTACATCTGGTTATTTTTGTAATTGATACCAATAAGGATTATGAGTCATAATAAAAATAGCCTTTGTTGATATAATGAAGACACCTTTTGAAAAAAAAAATATTTTGTGTTTGTAAAGTGTGACAACAAATATTTCATATTGGGGCATGTTGTCACACGAAACGGAGTAAGTTGCCATTAATTAAAAGAAAAAGAAAATAAACTCATGAGGATAACTACATGAAAAAATAAACTAAAGAAACGAAAAAAAAAGAACTACGCATATCTACATATCATCAAGTGAATCACAGTTGTGACATACATAAAATGGGTTTGCATAGGTGCATCTTTATGAGACCAATATTTACAACTGGTATATTGCGGCTGCCGGGCTATTTGACTCCGAATTACTGTATCTGTCTTCACAAACCTGCAGATTCTGCCTCCAGTTTTTTCGCATATTTCTTTCTTTTATTGGAAATAACCATTTTTTTCTGAAAAAGTGTGTCGTTTTACATGCATGCCTTTTAATTTTTTCCTTTTGACAATTGCTGCGCTTTTAATTCATCTTTTACTGGAGTATCTGTTAAAATTGTAGATTTGCGTTTCCGTTTTTGCAGTTTTCAGTATTTTCTTTCTCCAGGTTTTGGCAGACAAACTGGGTGTGGAGAAACCACAAAGCAACTGAGGTCTCACGTGTATTAGATTTATCTTCACCCCGAGAGATCAAATGAGGATTTATTAGCTTGGACTTTATTATTCATTAGTACTAGACTAGGTGAAGTCAGCCAAGCCGGTAGTGATTTTCCATTTACAGTTTTTCTAGTATGTAGAAACATTCTCTCGAGATGAGTGGCACTCATCGATGTACGTAAAAGAGATCTGATAGAATGTAATGCTTCATCACGGACTATCTCCCACTGAAATATTTTCAGTCCTTTATCTTACAATACGGCAGAAATGGTATGCTCTGAAGCATCAGTCTCTACTGTAAATGAGAGTTTATCATCTATTGCCTCAGACGTCATCTTAATTGGAGGACATGTTGAAACTTCAATTATATATTTAATTTTATGCGAAAAATTAGGGATCCACCTAACATAATGAGAGAACATACTTAAGGCTCTCCTTATAGCTTCCCTTCTATTAGGTACAGAAAATTCCAACAACGGCTTTAGTCTCTCTGGATTCGCTCTAATTTGATTATTTTCTATACTATAACCAAAAAGTCTTATTGATTTTAAGGAAAATTTAGATTTTATTTCATTTAAAGTTAAGTAGTATTTATTTACAACCTCCAAGAATCTTTGCAAATTTTTATCATGATCGGTTTAATCCTACTAATTTTTCTTCTCTTGTTAATGAATCAATTGCTCTGTGAAAACAGGAAATACCGGCCATCAGTAACCACGAATGAAATTCTTATGGATTCCTATAAATTATCAGCAGCTTCAAATGTTGTATACGGCCTTCTTTTGTTCATTATCGGAATTTAGTGATAAGCACTTTTAAGATCTAGGGTACTAAATATTCGATATTTCGAAACTTTTGCTATGATCTTTTTTATGTTTGGAAGAGGATAGGTATCCAATTCCTTAAATCTATTTATAGTCTGAGCGAAATTAATAACCATACTTTTTTTTACTTTTAGAAGTTATTAATACTTGCGCTCGCAAATAAGACACTTTTCTTTATAATACCTTCGCTTAATAGATTCTGAATATCCGATTCAATGAATTTAGTTTCATCTTGAGAATAGCGATTAGATTTTATTGTTATTGGTCTACAGTCCCTAGTTATATTAGATTATAGTGATACTCGAGGGATAGTAGCAACAGTAAGATTGGAAGCGTTTGCAGAATCACAAATTTTCAATGTTGATTTGGGGCCACCAAGATTAATTTCTAGTATAGAATGTTGTTCTAAAAAGTCAAGCCCTAATATTATATCAACGCATAAATTTTCGATTACTGACAATCTTACATTGTCATCATAGCATTTAGCATTTAAATTAATCTTAAGTTGTAAACCCACCATTTCCAGTCGGACAAGTTGAAACCATCACCTTGGAAGAGGTAGAAACAACCATAAAAAAACTGAAGAACCGAAAATCCCCAAGCACCGACAATATCCCGAATGAATTACTTAAGTACGAGGGTCCAGAAATCGAAAAAAGAACTAATAAAACTATACAGGAAAATAGAAAGAACTGGGTTAATACCTGATGAATGGAGAACTAGTATAAATATTCCTAGTTACAAGAAAGGTCTAAAGTCAGACCCAAAAAGTTATAGATGGATACCGTTACTTAGTAGTGTGCTTAAATTATTTACCAAAACACTAGTAAATAACATAATTACTAAAGTAGGCATCTCCGAAGAACAAGGTTTCCGCCCGAATAGATCCCCGATAGATGCAATATTTATATTAAGCCAGTTGATAGAGAAGTCTATAGAATACAATAAACCCATGTATAGGTACATGTTTCGTAGATCTAAAGCAAGCATTCGATAGAATAAAACTCAACGACGTAATCTCTCGATTAAACACAAAAGGTGCCTGTAAGCATTACTTGTTTTTGAAAGATTTTCCTAAATATCCAAAATTAATACTGCGAGCAAAATCACAGCAAGTTTTTATAGATGAACGAAATGCGATGTCATCTTCACTGGAATTTAATAATTATTCCAGTTCGACTCAATGTAATATTCCACATCTTTTATCACAATTACAGCAAATAATAAGTGAATATGAAACTCCTCTCACTTATTTTTGTTCTACATTTCGATCCAAAGATCCAAAGATTTTAGATTGTTTTAATAAAGAAATTTGAATAAAAAATGTGTATATCTTATCTTAATGTTAGGACCAGTCGTTCTTCAGGACATATGCTTTTCCGAATGTTTCTTAGTTTGATGAGGTTAGGTCGCAGAGTACTCAAAAGTTTTCTTGTTCATGCCAAGGTAACACCGTGAAATTGCTTAGGACCATTATTCAGATCTCTCTAATATGATGAAATTCACCGAATGTGTCCCTTTTTAAATATGTATATTTCATTTACCCATTCGGTTCGACGACCACAATGATGCCGTTGCCTAAGAGTCACAAGAGAATTTTCTAGTAGGTGAAAGGAGAACCAATCTTTACGGACAAAAACTTAACACTGCATTATCATTCCCTCTGTCCTTAGATATACCTGTTGATTGTTTAGTTCTATCCCTTGTTCTAGAAACACGAAAGTGTTTTTCATGTAAAATTTGAACTTATCACTTCTTAAATTTACAGGAATAATTTTAATGTCATTATAAAAAATCAGATTACCTAATACACCCATTCATGTGATGTTTTATAACTTGTTGAACAGTAATATTTTCACATGTTTCACATTTTTTTGTGGCTGCTCGTACGCAAATGTTTTTCTACAGAATGTACCATTTCATTTAATTCTTCGTCAAAACTATTAGTGTTCTGATTATCTATACCTCTTGATAGGTAATCTGATATGTGTAAAAATTTTCCAGGTATATATGGAATTTTTAATTTGTACTTTAGTAACCTTAATCTAGTCCTTTGTAATCCGATGGAATTGATTTTATTTATAGGATTTTCAAAAATAGTAACATTTAGTTTATGATCTGTACTACCCAAAATTTCCCCTTTCCTAAACATAATTATGAAATTTTTTAAGAGCCAATAATATTCCTAACATTTCTTTTTCCATAACTAATTTTTTTCATTTTCCAACAGATGCATACGCCACTGACTTGCCATTTTGCAACAGGCAGCAACGTAGTCTATTCATGGAGGAATCTGTATGAATCACTATTTCTTTTTTTGGATCAAAATTCATAGGTGTTTGGGAATGACACATAATATTTTTAATTTTTTCTAAGATGTTTCATGAAATCTTAATCACTGAAGAACTAGAATTTTTTTAATAATTCTCGTAGTGGAGATGTAATTTCCGCTAATTTGGGAATAAATTGTCTTATATGATTTATAAGTTACAATTATTTTTGTAAATCATTTTTAGATTTTGGTGATTTTATCTCTTGTGTCCTGGATTAAAGGTAGTGTTTTAAATCTGTAACATCCAAGTAGTGTTGCGAAAGTACTCGTACATAATTTACTTAATTCAGGATCTTTCTTTAAATTCTATAGAATCTGTTTCTTTAGTTAGCCCCATTAGTTCACAATCTACTAAGCCTATATTTAAAGGCCTAACTGCTTTATTTACCAAAAAAAAGTCAACTTAAAAATGATTATTTTTAATTTTGCAATCTAATCTTACTTTTCCCACAGAGCGTATTTTCTAACTTCCAAAAGCGTGTAGAACCATTGATGTCTTCTACTGATTTTTTTATTTATCAGTATTTTGTCATACAAGGTGCGCCAGAGAAACTTACTTATTTGAAAAAACTCCCGAGCCGGGAGTTGGATGGGTAGAGGGGAGGGAGGGGGCGCATCTGGAGGGGGAAGTCTGTTTGTTTCCCCCTCTTGTCAGTTGCCATCATGCTCTGGTCTAGAGAGCAGCGGGCGTTCGCCGTCGAGAGCTTCTTTTCTAACGGTCGCTCACTTGTTGCTACGCAACGTGCCTTCCGCGCTCGCTTTGAAATTCCTCCTCACAGACACGTTCCTGGCCGTAATTCGATTCTGTCGTGGGTTCACTCATTTCAGGAGTGTGGAAGTGTCGCTAAACCCAGAAATGGACATCAACGGACCACCAGAACTCCGGAAAATGTCGAAAGAGTGAGGCAGTCAATTCTGCGTTCTCCCCGGCGTTCGGCTCGCAAATATGCAGCTGCTCTGGGAATTTCTAACACCATTGTTCGACGAATTCTCCATGAAGACCTTCGATTTCATCCCTATAAATTGGCTGTTGAGCAAGAACTAACTGAACGCGATTTTGTTGCCCGTCAAAATGCATGTGAAGTGCTGCTTGAGAACCTGCCTCAAGACGCGGTCGTTTTTTTCAGTGACGTGGCTCACTTTCACATTTATTTATGGGGTTATTTGAAATCCCTGGTATATGTCGATCGACCACGGACCATAGCTCATCTCAAGAACAACATTCGCGACGCCATTGCCAACATACCGATTGATATGCTGCTAAGAGTGGAGACGAACTTCAGAAATCGACTTAATCAATGTATGCACAATGGGGGTCGCCGTTTAACCGATGTCATTTTCAAGACCGTATGAAAAAGAAACTTGGGATATTGTATTCTCAAATAGAAAAAGAATTAAAACAATAACTGAAGTACTTTTGTTTTTATTGACCTTTCAAATAAGTAAGTTTCTCTGGCGCACCCTGTATGTGGATCTTGGCAATATATGGACCTCTAAATCTATATCTAACTTAACTTGAATTTTTTCATGACCTATTTCTATTATTTACAACCATAAGCTTCTATTTTCTATAGAATCTAGAAACCTTATACAATCTATAAACATATCTTGCTCATCATATGTTTCTTCATTTTCTTCTCTCCGTTCTAATTCCTTGACCTTTTAAAATTTGCAAGTTGATAAATAGTGCATACTTTTTCTTTTTCTTGAGCTACTTCATTTTTACATGTCCACATATTTTATTATCATTTGTTCTCTTTATGACATCTACATTGAGTTCTTTTCTAACTATTATAATTTGCATGTTTTTGATTTCGGCAGTTTTAAAAGTTCTGCAGCTTTATGTAATTTTAAATCAGGTATATTTAATACATTTTCTTGTCACTTTCTACCCGCTATTCCTCATACAATTTTATGTGTTAAGACTGAGTTTTGTTGATTCCCATATTAACAGGAAGCGACTAACTTTTGATGAAAATCGTTGTCCACGCAATTTATCTTTAATTTGTGGGAACAAAAAGGAGTCATTAGGTGCCAAGTCGGGACTGTAAGGCGGATGACCCATCAATTCGATCTTTTGTGTGTCCAAATATTCGCTTGTTTCACTCGATGTGTGTGAGCTCGCATTGTCGTGATGCAAAATGATTCGTCGTTATGAATTGGGTTCTCTCAATTTACCAAAACTTCTGGCAAGGAAATGATCTTATACCACGCTGAATTAACGGTCTTTTGATTTTCGAGAGCCACAGTTGCCACATGACCGGTTTTCGTGAAGAGACACACCACCATTTGCTTCTTAACACTTCGAGAACGAGTAACTTTTGTTGGCTTTTCTTCACACTGAAACAATTAACGATTTGTCACCTGTGACGATGATGTATACGGCTTTGGATGCACCACAGTTGTATTTTTTATTCATTTTATGGCACCAATCGACACGAGCCTTTTTTTGAGCATCTGTCAACAAATGTGGAATCCAACGCGCAGACAGCTTCCGAACACACAAATGTGTTGGTTATTTAATTATTTACTGTTTTGGTACAGGCTGTTTAACGTAATATTAGATTCAATCTGGCAACACTTGTTGTAAATACATTTTAAGCATTTTTGACATTTAATAAAAGTAGTGACATTTTATTTAATCTCTCCGTCACAAAGTTGAAAACGCATTACAATTATTTTATTTAACTGGTTATTAAATCCAATTCATCTGATATAATCAACAAAATGTTCGTGCAAAATCTTATGTATGCTGGTCATACTAATGCTTAAACATGCCTCGATTTCACGGTATGTCACATGACAATCTTCTTCAATTAGTTTTCTCATAGCATAGATGTTTTCCGGCACAACGACCGATTTTGGACGACCTTCTTTAATTTCGTCCGTGAGCGAATTACGGCCATGTGTACCAGCGATATATACTGACTTTGGATGGTGCTTCATCGCCTAAAGTAGAATTAAGTTGATTGATGCACTGTTTTTGAGTTACACCACGTCGAAAGTCATAATAAATCATAGCTCAAAAATGTTTGCGAGTTAATTCCATTTTTTGGCCGAAACGAGATTTTAAACTTACTGTAAACAACACAAATAGTACTCGAACGTCAAAAGGTTCTAAGTACGTATACTGTCAAAAATGTCAGACTTTAAGATGGCAATGACAGATTTCACCTGGCAACACTGTTGTTGCTAGTTCTCAATACATAAATAGCGATCCTCGTATTTTATTTTTTCCTGGGTACGTAGTATTACTGAAGCTTCTGTCCCACACAATCAAAATTTTTTGCATATGTTTTACTTAATTTAAAAATACTGTATATTTCAATACCTTCCGAATCAGTTAGATTTAGTAAAATTGCAGTATTCACGTTATCCGGTTCTTTACTTTTTCTAGTGGCTATCATACATTTTTGGATGAGGTGATTTACATCAAATCGACATAAAACTAGCACTACATTTTGCAGGTTTTTTCTGTGAAGTGAATTTCTGGATTCCCTGTGTATATTTTTAGCTGCTGAATACATTTTTTATCATTTTCAGCTAAATTGCCATTGTAGTTGTTCTGCTAATATTCTTTCTATTATTTATTTATCTATGTTTAGTTCTTTCCTGACTGCACCATATAATAAACGTATATTCTAAATATATACGTTTAAGTATTTGAAAAAAACACTAAATAGTTTTTTATTTTAATTTTAAGCTGGTAACTTTATAACGTTTAACTTGTCTCTATTATTAGCAAATGCATTTCTTGTAGGTTAGTTTCGTCTTCTTCTTGTTACCAACTTAACCTATTATGACAACATTTATAAAAAATATCAATGTAACATAAGAGGTATTAAAACAAAAATTATATATTGGAACATGACCCAACAGGGGTTGGAAAAATATGGAAAGAACACTACGAATCGACCCCGTATACGAAAAGGAACACACCAATATAACAAATGTAGAAGATAACGACGTATTGCAAAATACACCGGAAAACAACATAAGATGATATGTATCCCACGCTAGAAAAGAAATAAAAAAATGGGTAACTGCAAAGCAGCTGATGAAGACGGAATAGTGATTGAACTAGTTATATATGGAGGAGATATGCTGCATGAAGAGATAAATAAAATAATACAGAAAATTTGGACTCAAAACAAGATCATCATAAATGGAATGTAGGAATTATTGTACCAATACAACAAAAAGGTGGCATAGAACACGGGAAATCTACAAGGTCATTACGCTTCTCAAAGCTACATACAAAATCTTCGCAAATGTTGTTAGCCATCAATAGAAAAATTACGAAGAAAAGATACTAGGAGATCAGTAAAACGGCAAAAATCAAAATATGTAAGACATTAATTAGACCAACAACAACTTACACAACGGAGACAACCGTAATCGACAAAAAAAAAGAAATGGACCTTAAAATATTAGAGAGAAAAATCATAAGAACGATAATGTTACCAAAAATAACTGTTAAAGGCGAAAAAAGACTAAAGAAAATCTTGGAAATTGAATGGAAGCTGAATGGAGAAAATACAGTAAAACTTATTAAAGCTAAGCGTTTAGAATGGATAGGTCATATAATGAAAAGACACCAACAGAAATAATAAAAAGGATTACAAATTGGAAACCTATGGGATCAAGAAACACAATACGACCGAAAAAGAGATGAAAAGACGACGGGGAGGAAGACATCAATGGAATTAGAGAGTTAGAAGACTAAATGCAGAAACAGAATGGAAAAAGATTACTACCGTAGCTAAAACACATCCGCAGCTTTAAACAGATAAAAGAGGAGTTTAAAAATGGATAAACTCACGCTAGGCGTCCACCAAAATCCTTAAGGATTGGAAGGCAATGATAATGATGAGGTAATAAATAATAGACTAAAACCAATATTAGATCCACAGTTGTCAGAATCCTAAGGCGGATTCAGACCTGAGAGGAGCACTCAAGACCATATTTTTACAATAAAACAAATTGCAGAAAAATTACAATAACAAAGTAAAAATCTCTATGTAAGTTTCATATGCCTTAAAAAAATGTCAACACTGTCTCCAGAATCAAAGTATGGAATACTTTTAAAAAATATTGTATGCCATCACTTATTTGATTTTCTATTTATTTTATAAATTAAATTTTTGTTGAACTTATCTACGAAATTCATGTTTCTATTGTTGTCGACTAAAGTTTCCAGGCAAAGCACTAAAGCGATCGAGCCATCTTTATTTTTTAGTTTACCTATGACTGTTTTTAAAGAATCGAAAATTTTTACATTTTTACATTCAATTACCATGCCATTTGAAAACTAATAAATCTGTGTTGCTTGTAAAATAAAGGTAGTCATCTCTTTTTAGCTTGAACAGAAGACTGAAATTGTGATGTAATATTCCACAGGCATTTGTGACGTTGCTTTTTAGCTCTTCTAAAAAAGTCACAGAGTTAAAAAAATATCAAAATATACTAAATGGTTTTTATTTTCAAGATCGCTCATTAATGGTGTTACTACGTTAGCATCAAATATCTATTCAACCTTCACTTCTTTTTTCCTTTTTTGCGTTTCTTTTTCTTTATTGTCAGGATAGGTATATATAAAATGTATGGCAATATCCATCACGATCAGCTAAAAATCTAAATTTTATACCCTCTTTTGATAGCCTTTTTGGGCAAGTATTGTTTTAAACAACTTGTAGCCAATTTTCTTGATGGATATTTCAATTTTTTAAAGTTGTCTTGCACTTCTGTCAGAAAAGGGCGAAATTTATATATCTTATCAAAATAGGCATCACTTTTTTTGCGCAATAAAATAGTTTGATTCGAATGTGATTAAGAAGCCAACCAAATCTTTTTACAGACATAAACGAAGAAATCATGAGGATGGCAGCACTAATCGGGTATTTCTTATAACTAGGGGGTTGCTTCAAACCCATTAAGAAATTTAAGTCTAAGAAATGTTCTCATTTCCACCAAATACGTAGATTTGTAAGGTTTACCTTTTTATTCTGCATATAAATGTATTTCTTATTATCAATAAAAAGATCAAATCATTCAAATGTCCTCAGATTTTTAATAATTTTGAAATTATCTGAGACAACCACTTGACCAATAAAATCATACAGACTCTTTAAGAATGTACACAGACGACCAAACTATTTTAGTAAAAGTTTGTTGCATCCTCTTTACTGTTTCTCATAGGTTTTCATAGACGAATTCCAAGTGGCGTTTCATCATCAGACGCATCTCCTACAAAAACTTCAATGATACAGTTTTAAAATAACTCATCCCCGTCTTCAACTTCAGATTCTGCATTAACATATGATTCACCGTCAGAAGCTACATCTTCGGTGTTATGTACTACATTATATATATTTTAAAATATATTTTCCAACTCTTTTTTAATCATTCCCACTAATTTTAATGTTTATTCGTCTAGTTCAAATATCTCAGAAGGGACGGTGCTAGAAGAGAATTGAGAAATGTTGCACGCCTAAGGAAAAATTGATACAACTTTTATAAAAATACGATATGTAAGCTGAGTAAAAGTAAATGAGTATAATTACTCAACTTTCTGCATGTATAAAAATAATTTGATAATTTTAAGAACTTATTATTTTAAGTGATAACTTGTAAAAAGTGTCGTTTTACGATAATACACCACTCATAAGACCAAGCGGTCTGCATGGGACCATCGGGAACATGATGTGCATCGGTATCAAAGATCATTGTCTTTCCCAAATTCGCCGCATACAATACATGTGTTTTGATGGAGTTAAAATCCACATCATCAAGTTCATTATTATCGCAAATTTATTTTTCATCCAACGATTCTTCTGTAGTTGAACTATCCTTAAATTTTATTTTTCTTGTATGTATTTTCTCCTTTTTTGCCTTCCTTTTTGTCTTTTCGCTTTTTTAGTTTTCTTTTTTTAACGTTCTTGAGTTCTCTGTTTTCTTTACTTATTTTTCTCTTCTGCCCTTTTTCTTCAATAACTTCCAAGATTGTCTTCATATAATTTGTTGTTTATACCTCTCAATGTTGCGTTTGCCTTTTATTTAAGTTTTTTTTAATTTATATTACTGATGTCTGGAAGAGGGTATATTTCAATGAACAAAATATTAAGAGATGAAGATGGAAATTTGAGTTTTTCAGCTAATTTATGATCAGAATTTTTAAAAATAGAAAAATATTACTTGGCATGACCTAGCCCAGAAATACTGTAAAATGTTATAGAATGATTAGAAGATTGGCTAGGGTCATTTGAATGATTCAGGACAATCATCTTGCGTTTTTTCCAGGAACAGTGGGACTACCGCTGACGTTTTCATCTTCTTTATTAAATTTGTTTGGATCGTAAGAAAATATCCCTGTTGCTTTGAAGCCTAATACAGCTTTATTTATACTTGCTACTTCTGAATAAGCATTGTCAAAAGCGAGATTAATTATAAAGGATGAGATCGCGTATATAAATCTCATGGTTTATTATATGCTTTTTTAAGAGGTCCATAAAATTATACATCGAGTAGTTGAAGCAGGTGTGAGATATGTGGTGGTATGGAAACGAGGAAAAGACCATTATTTCTCCAGAAGTCGTAAGAAACTAAAGAGATATGTAGCTTGAATGGTTGTCTAGTATTAACACTAATGGTTCTCCTCTTTAGTAAACTTTGCATATTTTTGAAAATGTTTCAACCAATCTATAAATAAATTATCAGTTATCCATCCACTGTTTGAGCATTTATAATTTGCTCCGCTGGACCATTTCTTTGCATTGATTCGTTTTCGGGGGAAAATAAACATTGGAGGTATAAAAGAACCCGAACTACTAATCGTGCAAACAGTAGTGACCGGGCTACCCCGTCCTACTCGCTTCTGCCCCTTTTTCCCAAAAATAAGTTAACTTCTTCCTGATTGAAGGCTGTAATTCTGTGTTATATTATTATTATCCATTAATTCTATTAATACTTGTGGCTTCTAGTTGGCGTTATGTAACCTATGGATTTTTTCTGCAATAAACCTATCTTTTATTTTATTTTTCTCAGCATATGTAAACACAAGTTTCCGAAGTTCTCGGGAGTTATGCCGAAAAACATTTTAGATAATTTTATAATATACTCTGCCAATTCAGAGACTATAAGGTCTCACCCAAGCCTGCCTGTTTTGGCACTGCCATTTTCAGGTGCTCCCTTAATATCTATTCTGGCATGCCAAAAGCTCGAACTAATTTTCTTATTTTTCGTACAGATCAAACAACGCCAATCACTGCTATTAGTTCATGTTCGCCCTAGCTTCATTTATTACTTATTCTTGAGTAAGTTCTAGGCATCTAAAAAAAATTCAACGTAAGATCCTTATGTGGTGTAAATCCGCGCAGCGCGTAATTACCTCATTCCGAATGCATGGATTTACCCGAAACACACTCATTTTTTTAAATTCACTATAGGTATACCTAACTTATTAAAGATAAAGACTTGTAAATTTCATTAATGCACTTTACTCAAATATGAAATTTACCACTGTCTTCGAATGAGTAACGTCGTACTTTTTTATAAAGAAACACACTCATATTTTTGAAAACTTTTATTAATAAAATAAAAAAATAAAAGCTACGCCTGATAGAAAATGATCTGCGAATAATTGGTCAGCTAAAATAAATAATTGGTCAAATTAATTTCTATTTAAAAAAAAAATAAGTCACATACACGGTAAGTTAAGTTTATTCCCCGAACATCCTGATATACTCTTTCTGAGCCATGTATATCTACTTATATTTGTTTACCAGAAATTTATCTAAACATTATTTATTTTAACTAAGTATTAGCACATTATTTTCTACCCTGATACTGCTCAACGGCACCCGCGCATGCTCGTTTCCGTTTATGTGACTTTTATTTTTTTATTTTATTATTGATGAGGGATTAAAATTTTTGAATAGCTTTGAAAAACTTTAACCGTTAATTAAAAATAACTAATCAAACCCATTGATCTTTTCTGTCCTTTTAAATTATATAATTGGTCACTCGTAATTTGACATATGAAACGCTAAGATCACGGAGCCCAAATTTGGGGTGGTCGGCGTGTCGAACCTGTATCCAAAAGATCACATGGGCAATTAGTAGATATGTGGGTGCGCACTTTTCCTCTGTCCTCCCCTACACGACATGTATCACCTTTCAACTATCAAAATCTTATTTTTTAGATTAACCTAAAAATTTTAATAATTATTATCTCAATGTATATTACCTATAATCACTATATTATTTTTTACTCTTTTCTAAAAAATACGTACTAACCGACAAGTTCTAACAAGTCACCTACACTATCGATAAAAATGTAAACGTCATTGCACTCATCTAAGAAAAATATTTGAGAATGTGACAATGTGGTATATTTTATGTGGCAGCGAGCATAAATGACCCTTTTTTGACATAGTTAAGACAAAACTATGTAAATCAATTTAAAAAAACAATTTGGTTAAAATATATAAAAAAACAGCGGTAGTCAATGTGTCTAATAAGGTGAAACACGTATGATGAGCAAGGTAGAAACAATAAAATATTTTAATAAATGTGTTGAAATCACCAGTTGAACTAGTAGTTAAAAATTAATATACTATGTTAAATATTCATGATTCAAGTTTTTTATAATAAAAGAATGTTTTTCAATGAGCGTTTAACGACAGTTGTATAATAATAATACCCATTATATGTAAGTAGAATACCATACTTTGTTCACGACTGTGTGAAAATACTTTTATTGAGGCAAATATATATGAGGTTTAATATGGAAAATACTATTATTAATTAATTACAATTCAACGTTAATTATTTATGTTAATAGTTACATTTAAACAATATGTTGCAGTGCAGGAATAGAATTAATATCTGAATTAATGTTCTGCTTATTTATAGAAATGTGGTGACAAAATTATTTTACTTGTATGGAGCTATAACTCACCAATTTTCATATAATACGTCTTATTAGCAGGACAAATACCCACTGTTTCAATTATAAGTGCAATCTTAAAAAAATAAATACCTAGGTAATTATAATATAAGGGAAACATCAATGTCTTACCTCTGTTGCACGGTATTTGTCGTTTGATACATTAGTAAGAAAATTATTAATGTTTTTCTCCAGATAAAGTACTAGGCTGTTTTAGGTTGAAAACTATCAATTTTTCGTTTTAATAACCAGCATAGTTACGTATAATTTTAATAGTACTTCTAAGCATTGAATAATGAATAATTCCTCCATCTGAATGTATACCACTGGTAAACAAATTCCTAGAAAGTGAGAACATTAATCACATTTTAATAACGAAATTATAAACCTATTTAATTTAAATATCAAAATTACTTTGTTTATGATGATAAATTTTATATCCAAATGAAGGATCGCTAATTGGTAGCCAATATCATCATTTTTGCCAAATATTTTTATGGATAATTTGGAACTAAAAAAATTTGTAACTCAAATATTTCCAAAAATGTTGGTATAGATATATTGATGTTTTGGCTTGTTTTAGAGGTAGTCATAGACAATTGGATATGTTCTTTCATTTTATTGCTAAAAATAAAATTTACCGTTGAAATTGAAGAGAACAGTTCCATAAATTTCTTAGATATAACTATTCAAAAGAGTAAACTTTAATTTTCTATATTCAACCATCTCATACAAATATAACTGTACCTTATAACGCAAATCAAACAATAATCAAACATATACTGTATTCAGAAAGATTTATATTATTATACATTTAAAAAAAATGATCTACTAAGAATAGTCAGTTATACATAAAAAGTCCTTTGTAAAAATTCCTTACATATATTATTTTTTTTAAATCTGGCAACAGAGCCTAGCACCGAACCTGCGCTTCTACCAATTTGACCCCCGGTATGCCTAGTAACGGCTGCGAGTTATTCGGAGGTAAATCTATTTTCAGTTGTGGTAGTAATCAGAGTATAGGGAGTGCTTAACGGTATGGCCCCTTTACCTATGATCCCAAATTCTACACTTTTTATTATATTTTGGTAGCGTTGGTCTTTGTAAAGAAAATCAAGTAAATTTATTTTATTACCTAAGTTTTGGTAATGAATATAAATAATTAAAAGTGGGTTAAGCTTTCCAAAATATATTGTCTGAAACATTTACGCGTTAGAGAAGGGATTCATTTAGGCTAAGGGTAGAGCAGTTGTCATCAATCCATTAATTGTCATCTTAAATATTTTGTGGAATGAGATAATACACGTTAGCTTTAATATCGTGTGACATCTGTCAATGCTTTTAAGAACTAAAAGTAGTTTAAAAACAATTATATGCAATAGATGTCAGTACGGTCACTCGAGCATGATTTAAATTAAGAGTATTTGTTGACAAAAAATTTAGTTGCAGTTACTATACACAAATTTTTAAGTTAAGCAATTGACTTGGATTAAAAGTATGCTTCTTCTTTATTACAATCAATTGATAAAGTTTTCTTTATTAACAACTGAAAGTAATAGAGCAGTGGAATTGAATACAATGTTTGTTTATTTATTTAACCAAAGAGGTCACTAAAATCTAATTATATAAATACAGAAGGTTTATAATGTAGTAAGTAACTTATAGATACAAGTTTTTTTAAATATATTACACAGATAAATAACATTCCCTCTAGCACCAAATATTTTGTAAATATTTTATTATATAAAAAAAATATTATTAATTTTAAATATTTGTTATCCAAACTAAATATTTATAAATATTGTTTATATCTTTGAAAAGTAATATTTGGTAAATAATATTATACAGTACATATTCCTTTCTTTACGTAAGTATACGAAATATTCAAGAACATATAAATATTTAATAAATATTTTGAAAATAATCTATAAAAAATTATAACTGTATCAAAATGTAAAAATGTAATATCTCTCAATTTTTTGTTTATGGATTTTTTTAATAAAAGA
Organism: Hermaeophaga mercurialis; assembly: GCA_951812935.1. Taxonomy (NCBI): domain Eukaryota; kingdom Metazoa; phylum Arthropoda; class Insecta; order Coleoptera; family Chrysomelidae; genus Hermaeophaga; species Hermaeophaga mercurialis. Next base: position 14,642,845 of record OX638358.1, read on the forward strand.
TTTATTAAAATGCCTGCAGCGGCTCTTCTTATAGTTCCCATATTAGTGAAATCCCTGCCTGATAACATGGTAATATGGAAACATTGAGAATAGAGAGAGAAATATTAAAAAATGAGATTGAAAAAAAATCAACGAACTAATAAAGAAGAAAGAAGTAGATAAAAGGAATACACAACGATTGCATAAAATGAGAAAATGTTAAACTCAATGAGTTTATATACTGGAAAACAGTATTAAAGAAATTATGAAAGAGTTATAAGAAGAAAAATTAAGAGAAGAGATTAATGCACATTCTGATTAATAAACGATATTAAAAAATAAAGATACCATATAAGGTAAAATTTAAGACCAGTAAAAAATATCAACATTCCAAAATTAGAAATAAAAAAATTCGATGGAAATGTAAAAACTTGGGTACAATTTAAGAAGATACATGAAGATCCAGAAATAACACTGGATGACAAATTTCAAAATCTATTAAAAGTAGTAGAAGAAGGATCAGTATTAGAAATGTGATTGAGAGTTTTCCTCCATCCGGGGCTAATTATCACATGGTAATTGAACAGATAAAAAATAGATTTGCGGGAAACGAGATATTAATTGTAGTTTATTTAACGGAGCGAGGGAGAAAGTTTGTTCAGTCAGGGTCACCAAATAATGTAGGTGTGTTAACTGTAATAATTCTTCCTACAGCAAGCACTATTTTACCCGAATTTTCATTAATTATTTTATTTAAATTAACATTTGTTTGAAAAAAAATTATTAGGATGCCGCCACTTACAGCTGACATTGATAGTTTTGATATATCCACCATCATTAATGAATGTATTAATTCAGAAATCATTTTTAATAACAGACTGTAAAAAATTCTCACTCTTGAATTAGAATATTTTTTCTCCAAAAACATTAGTTGAATTTTTCTCTTCCTATGTGTTTTGCATATATTTTCCTTCTATAACGAGTTACGGAATGAATATTAATTGTTCTAAACAATATTCATAGTCATGGATGTCAAAACTGTCAATATCAGATGTAAATGGCGTCGTAGTAAAAACAAATTTTCATTTAAATAAAATAATGAATGAAAAAACGAGTAAATTTCTGATCGCGGAGAAAATATAGTCAAAATTCGATAGAATGTTCCACTCGTTTCGATTTTTTTTCATTTTAACCTTGTTACAGAAGACACTATTTTGAAACATTTGTTTCTTAGGTGTTTTGCAATTTTCATTCTGTAACTTGCTATCGATATAACAAAACTGTCAATGTCAGATGTAAATGGCGGCATCGTAATAATTTATTTTCAAAGAAATTTTAATTTAAATAAAATAATGAGTGAAAAATCCTGTAAATTTCTGGTCGTGAAAGCATATTCTGTTACTCAGTTAGAATAACAAAATTCGATTTCATTCTAACCTTCTAACTAATAATAGAATGAAAATATATGCAAAACACATATGAAGCAAGTGTTTCAGAATAAATATTCTATCTCAATAGTGAGAATTTTTTACATTCTATTATTAAAAACGATTTCGGAATAAATATATTTACTAATGGTCCTGGAGAAAATCAATTTCATTCCTGCAAGATATAATTGATACAGGAAATAAATGAACATGGGCCACTCTTTTTGCCACAAAATTTGAACAGATAAGTATATCTGGAATTATTGGAGGACACTGTTGATCTCACTTTGACTTAAATTAAAGCGCAAGACTGACCTACTTCGTTGGAAGAACTAAGATAACGAACAGTACATGAATGTAGTCTCATAACCCTTGAAATGTTTCAAACGTTAGACTTTATTTACAATTGTATAGATGTCGATGGAAAACATTTTGAACATTTAATTCATTAATTATGATGACTAATATGAGCAAACGGTTTAGAGATCATAAATTCGTCTAATATAGTTAATTTCAATTACTTTACATTTAATAAAGTTTCCTATTATTTTTGTTAAATTCGTTTTAATGTATTTTTGAGGTGATTAAGACTATTTATACAAACATGGAGTTAATATCCAAAGAAAAGTCATAAATGATCATATGGCTGATTAGTCCATCGCTATACCTTTCTAATGATGTGTCACACATGGTATATTCTCTATTTAAAATTTAGAGGTTGTAGAAACGGAACTAAGAGGGGTTAACATATGACAGATAACACTGTATCGTGGAAATGTGTCCCCTTTGGAATAAAAATCGGATTATTTCAGTATTTTCTTAAAGTGGAATGACTTGTAATTGATTAGTTTGTGCTAAAAATCCAAAAATTGTTGGAAACTGGCGGTTTAAAATTCTGATATATATATATATATATATATATATATATATAAGCTTTGTTCCAACCTGCATCAGTAATAGTTTCGGATAGCTGTGATTCTGCGCAGTATCTGAAATGCGTTCCAACCCGAGTCACTAACCATTATTAAATGATTTGTATTCTGTACCAATCGAGATCTAACCGTAATTGGAAACTATCAGAAGAGTTTGTGGATTTTTCACTTATCACTTGTCCGAAGCATGCGCATTGCGCATAACGATGTTTTGTTTTGACAACATAACCTAGATCACAGACCTCGTTTGTTATATTTCTGTGTTTTACTTAAATTTTAATTGAAATATGGATAATATTTGATTATAACGAAAAACTTAAGATTTCGTTAGTGATTCTTTGGTTATTCTTAGGTTAGGTTAATTCTTAGGTTATGTTAAATGCTAACAATAACAAAACATCTTTGGTACCAACCTACAATCAAACCATCAGAAATGGACCGTTTTGACAGTCATGCGCAATAGAAACGATTGGTAAACAGTTAGAAATCTATTTGTAATTTCAGGTTGGAACGAAGCTATAGTTGTTGTCAATGTGGCACCAAATTCATATAAACATTGTATATGCAGCACCCAATTTTACAAAGTGGCACCCGGGTTTGGGTGCTACACGGTATCGCCTGTATATTTTCTTCCTGGCATGCGCTAGAAAGTCTAAAAGCGGTACACAAAAAAATAGGAGGGTGCCACATTGCTGATGGTTTTTCTCACTTTATGCATTTTTGTTCGACGATTTTTATATAGAGGGCGTACCAGTATATACAGATGTATAAAATTGGTGAAGAAAGCGTCATCATGGAACTCAACGTTGAATGTTTTTCTGGCACCCTATACATGGCAACAGTGTTAAGCCTTTATCGCTTCTTCGAAAATGACCGAGCGCTAATAAAATATTATCTTTGCAAAATTTGCATTTCTTAATAGAGCTGGTTTCTATAATCGAATTTATATTAATTTTGTGTTGTGCCTAATATACGTATATGTGCAATCTAGTGTGTGTGGCTCCCATAGTAAAAAGTGCAATAAGTGGCTCCCAGTGCATAATTATTTTGCTACATAATGAGCCGAAGAACAAAACGAATATTTGCAAATCTTCGCGCAAAACAAGAAAATGGTAACCATACATACATATTTATATATAATAAATAAATAAATACCTTATTATTGGGGTAATTCTTTAAACAATGACAATTTTATTGCTAGAACATATTTTTTTTGTAATCTTTTAAAACACATGTACAGGGTGGACAACCACTTAATATGAAAATCAATTTTTAATGAAATACAAAAACTTAATTTATATTACGAACACCAAGTACGGTTTTTTGCCACCCCGTATCTGGAAAATGCAATTTAATTTCGTATTGTTTAGATGATGTTTACGAATTTAATGAAGGTTCAAAACCAGATCCTTATACCACGGACGATACTGACTCATATAAACCTTCAAATACTGATTCCAGTAACCATTCGGTAAGTCATATTTAATTTTTGTTTAAATCTTGTTTCTGCTATAAACATAATATTGCTTCATCAACTCAGATAGACGAGTTACGAGAAAAAGGAGAATCTGATATGAAAAGAGGAAAAAACCATACACCAAAGATTAATGTGATCCAGGAAATAATAATTCCAGCAAAGGTTCGTCATTTTTATTAAATTTAGCGTCTAGATATCACTTAAACAAGGGAATTTTGTTATTTTTTGTTATAAAATATTTTTGATACACATACTATGAAATTCTAAAAAGCTTATACGTATGGTGCAAATGAAAGAAATAAATTCATTATTTCGTTAACCGGTAAGTGGAGTAAATTCCTGAAACCCGTCGATTTTTACATTTAAACGCCCGTTCCGTGAGATATTTTTTTAAACGTGACGTCGTCTGTATGAGCGTGATGACGACATAGATGGTTTTTTTAATAGAAAGTGGGTTTTGCGATAAATGTACTTTTAGATACCTGAAAATAGCCGAAAATAAATGCGTGAGAACAAAACATAATATTTCTATTAATTTTATGAAATTTTATAAATTTTTTGACAATAAACAGGACTCAATTACTTCAACTTATTGATTGATACCTATGTGTTGATATTTTCATATGGTTGGATAGAAAATTAAAAGACCTTTCAAAAGAGGTATTGCATGACCTACATTTCTATTTACAAAATCATCGATGACGTCATCACCCACACACAGATGACGTCACGTATAAAAAAATATCTCACGGAAAGCGCGTTTAAATATAAAAATCGAAGGGTCTCAGTATTTTCCTCCACATTTAATGATTTACGAAACGAATTTATTCATTTCATTTGAACAATTATGCCTTCTACCTAATACGACCTTTGCTTCTTTGTTTATCAAAAGTTATTATGTTAGGTAGACTAGTTAATCAATGTTTGCATTTTTTTTTGGGGTTTTTCGAAACCCGTTATTATTTCGACTTGGAGAATATCTCAAAGTCGAAGAAGGTTTTTCGTGACATCCGAAGTTGCGTATAGACGGCAAATTACATTTTTGAAAAAAAAAATTTTAAGTCGATTTTCGGATTCAACATTAAATTGTCTACATTTTTAAATAGAGGACGTTAAATTTAAATTTTTTGAATTTTCGTGACATCTGAAGTTGCGTATAGATGGCAAATGGCAAAAATTTTTAAACTGGATTTTCGAATTCAGCCTCAAATTGTCTACATTTTTTTAAAAAAAAAAGGACGTTAATTTTAATTTTTTTGTGACACACTGAGGATATAGATGTTATTTAAGTTCATTAAAATAATTTTACTTTTTTATGTAGCTGGCGCAGTCAAATATTACACGTGGTAATTCAAACTTATTAAACTTAGAATCGGATATATGTTTTGAGGAGCAGATATTCGAGTATGACAATAGTTTAAAAGTAAGTTTTTTATTTTGAATTTTTGGTCTTGAAGTTACAATTTTAGTCACTGGCCTTTAAAGCGGTTCTACACTGAAGCAACTATAGCAACTCAGCCATAGACAACTTTATCTCTACCTTTACGGGTAAAGATTTCAACAAACGACTTGACGGGGAGAATGGACCTCCTCCAGGTCCATCATCAGGACCACCCTCGCTATCGAATTGCCTGTTGAATTTTTTACTTGTAATTATAGTGCTAATATTTTGTTTTAAATATAGACATATCACGAAGGCCACGAGTTAAATAGTTCGAGTTATATTAAAAGTTATATCAAAAAAATGTTTTCCTGGGTTTGCGCAATGTATTGAGAAAACCCCTCCCAAAGGAAACTTCTCGATGCGCCACTGCCCTGGAAATAAGTTGGTTCGCGTTGGGGCATGTTGCCATGGCTGCTGTAGTGTAAACCCGACTTTAATCCTAAACTAAACGGTCTAATTTCTGGCTGATCTATAATGGTTAATCATATTTTAGGACGATTTTTTAATCCATGACGATCTTATTGGCAGGACATCGGATTTTTTTCAAGGGGTTCTGGAAATAGCTTTCCAGAAAAGGGAAATTGAGAAAAAGGCACACACTGATATTGACACAATTGACAGTGAAGAAGCTTGTATGAACATAATGACAAGCCACTTTAAATAATTATTTGAATACAAAAAATAATTTTTAATATACCAAGTTTTTAAGACGGACTAATTTCTCCTGGCCCCATACAGATTCCTAACCTCATACAGATAGTCCTGAGAATTTGTGATTGTAAATTTTTAATACCTATGGAAATACTTATAAGATTTTAAATGAAAAAAGTGGGGCGCATGCAATAGATAAGCCGCTAACAATTCCATTGCACTACAAATGATATGGTGTGAGTTTTCTCAACGACAGCTACTCTCTACACTATTATCTATTGCATGCGCCCAACATTTTTCATTTAAAATCTTACAAGTATTTTCATAGGTATTAAAAAGTTATAATCACAAATTCTGAGGACTATATATATGAGGTTAGGAATCTGTATGGGGCTAGAAAAAATTATGTTATACTTTTTAGTCCGTCTTAAAAACTGGTATATTAAAAATTATATTTTATTCAAATAATTATTTTCTGCTTTTTTTCAGGGCTCCGTTAACCTATTAATATTTTGATTATTTACGTTTCAGAGAGCTACAGTTTACGAATCACCATACCTTATTAAAAATAAATATAAAAAAACTACATGTAAATATTGTGAATCCTTAGTTGTGTCCAGACACTTTTCCAGACATCTCGAACGGCACCATAGCAATGAACGAGAAGTTAAAGAGCTTGCTAACTTTAAAGCAGGTAGTCGCGAAAAGAAACGATTACTTGAAATGTTGCGAAACGAAGGAAATTTAGAGAATGCTATTAGAGGACAAATAATTCCAAAAAAGCGCTATTTCGATCAAATAGAAATTAAAGAGAAGGATTTTGCAGTTTGTCCACACTGTAAAGGATTCTACCGAAGATTGACTTTAAGTCGGCATATGAAAAAGTCATGTGTGGCGAAGGACATTAATGACGAAAATGAGGCTCGTCCCCTAGCTCATTCGCTAATATTTTCTGCGTGTACAAAAAAATTTGGTGAATTTCTAAACAAATCCGCTGTGAAAAAAGAAATATTCAGTAAAATGCAACCAGACGAAGTAACATATGAAGCTATTCAGGATGTGTTGGTGGTAAATTTCGGAGAAGATTTGTTAAAGAAGACAAAACTAAAACGCAAAAGATATCATGTCTCAAATAAGTTAAGAGAATGTGGAAGATTTTTAATAGAAATGAAAAAATTTCAGTGTCACCAAGGAATGATTTCCATATTGAGACCAGAAAATTTTGATGACTCTCTTACTGCCGTAAAATCAATGTCCAAATTTGACTCTTCTGCTAGAACGTTTGGTGCTGCTTCTCTAGCATTGCGTTTTAGAACAACCTTAACAGCTCTATGCGATTTGGCCACGAAACTAATATTAAGAAAAAAAATAATACAACCTCAAGAAAATATTGAAAAAAGCCTAAAAGATTTGGAAAGGTTTAAGAATTTAGTAGACACTCAGTGGGCTACAGAAATTGGAAGCTTAGCGCTAAAGGACCTAAATGAGAAGGGATCAACGAAACCCAAGATTCTTCCCGTTACAGAAGATATAATTAAATTAATAAATCTTATAAATAAAAAAGCTGAAGAGGCCTTTGAAAAACTTAAATCATCAAAAGATATTAATGCCTACAAAATTTTATCAGAAACTGCTCTAGTAGCAACAATACTTCACAACAGGAAACGTGTGGGAGATGTACAGTACTTGGAATGGAAATCCTGTGAAGAGCAAATCGAGAGATCCCACGAAATTACTCAAACCGAATTTACTGCCTCGCTTACAGAGAATGAAAAAATTTTGACTCAAAATTATTGCAAAATTACAGCGATTGGCAAAGGAAGTCGCCCAGTAACAATTTTATTACCGAGACACATTCGAAAGTATTTTTCAATGATATGTAAATTGAGGAAGGAAAAATGGTTTCCTGAAGAAAATATTTATTTTTTCACCTATCCAAAGTCTAAGTTCTGGATTGACGGCTGCTCAGTAATGAGAAAATATGCTGCAATATGTGGGGCAAAGCATCCTGAATTACTAACATCAAATAGATTACGAAAGCATATTGCCACTGTTACACAGTTGTTGAGCTTAAAGGGCAATGAAATTGATCAGCTTGCGAAGTTCATGGGGCACACAACGAGAACTAACGAGACATTCTAGAAGTAAGTTTAACTAAGAAATATTACAAAAACTATAATTTTCAATTTTGTTTTTAATTTTTATTAGGTTTCTTTAAACGGATATCGAAACTCAAGATGACTTCTTCATTACAACTTTTTAAGCTCTATAAATTATAGTTGTCAAATTAAATGTCCGACGTTTCGTTTCTTCGGGGCCACCATCAACTTCTGGGTTTTTTTTCATTTTAAATGGACATACCATTAAGTTTCCTCAAATTGAATGCAATGAGTTTTTCATTTACGATAATATGTTAGAAAGAGACAGAAGACTTAGTTCTATATTGATAATAGCTTTTATTGACACAATACACTAACAATAACAAAAGTGCTCATTTGATTTACTAAACTAAGTATGAAAGACCAGTGATCCGAGTAATACATCATTGCAAAGAGAACATGCAATGCTTATAAAATCAATCTAGGTTCGCATTAAAAAAAAAGAAATTGATGGTGGCCCCAAGGAGACGAAACGTCCGAAATTCTATTTGACAACTACTGTTTATAGATGTCAAAAGTTGCAATGAAAAAGTCCTCTTAAATTTTCGATATTGGTTTAAGTAAACCTGAAAAAAATTCAAAACAAAAATTCTAAACAAAAATTCAAAACTTTAGTTTTTTCTAAAAATGTTGAAAACTAGCCACTTTTCTAGATTTTTTTGCGGTATATTGCTCCTATAAATACGCAACTTTTCCCCAATGTAACTAATTTCATATCTCTTATCGCTTCCGAGATCCCAATAATGAGCATCGAAAATGAGACACCCTCTACGGGGTGCCCGAATTTCGTTGTAATTGCAAAGATAGAACCTCACTTTCATCACGAAAACTGCAAGTTTCTATCTTTAATAACAACCGACATACCATTTCTCCAATTTGGTTGAATTTTTGAATTTACCACTAATTTTGCACGAATTTAGCTGTTTTTCCTACTTTTAGCTGTAGTATACCTACTCGGTTAAAGAGTTGCCTCAACCATGTATTTGTTTTAATTTTAATAAGTTTTTAGTTTATTTAATAAGTTTTTAATTAAATTCTCCGCTTGAGTTCACATTAGGGTGGATGTCCAATGATTAGCAAATATGAACTAATTTCAATATATATTTTCAAGCTCTATGTGTTGCACCAACAGATGAAGTCCATAGAAATAAAAAAGAATATTACAATTCACTAAAGTCTGTTGTCACCTGTGACTTAAGTGCACTCTCGTTTTCCTGAAAGTTTTGTATTTTGTGACATCCGACCTAAGTGAACTCAAGCGGAGAATTAAAACATTTATTTAGCTAATAAAAGGTCAAATTTACCTTTGTATTTAATGGATGTTTTAATCAATTTGAAAAAAATTATCTTACTTGTTAACACTATAATGTATTAAATAATTTTTAACTCAAGAAATTATTATTTGTTAGATCATAAGACGAACTTCACAAAAATATAAAATGAAATGCAAAAAGTAACTTTGTTGTTTTATTATCATACAATATAATATAATTATAAATTTCATAACATATTTTTTAGAAACTTTGATATTATACAAGGTTGATTTGAATTTGATTCGGCAATCCAGAACAATAAGACGACTCTGTTACATATCTTTTTCTTCTTCTCCTCGGAACTTTTCTGCATCCACAGTTTACTAAAAATTGAACCATAATACATGATCTGTTGGGGTTATCCACCACACCTACTTGGCTTATTACTGACCCGGCAGGACAAATTCGTAAGAAGTCCGTTCGCACAGAAGTGAGGTAGTCACAATTATGATTATAGACGTTATCTATGCGTTCAAAACGCCCAATCCACCGATGTGGGTTTCTGCCTGTAAAAATTTTTTTCATGATTAAAAAAAATCTGATTAAAAATGGGGTGGTAAAGGGGGGGGGTTTGAAATAAAAAAAATCATAATAAAAAACGATATCAACTTGAAATTTTCAGGAAAAATCAAGCTCTGAAAGTAGACGAAGCCTATTGATTAAACAAAATCTAATTCAAAATGGGGGGGTTTGAAATATTAAAAAAATCAAAAACGAAAAACGATATCAACTTGAAATCTTCAGGAAAATCAAGCTCTATAAGGGGATGAAGCCTGATTTAGAAAAAAACATGAATAAAAATGGGGGGTTAAGAAGGGTTTGAAATTAAAAAAAAATCAGAAACGGAAAGCGATATCAACATGAAACTTTTAGTAAAAATCAAGCACTATAAGGGGATAAAGCCTATAGATTCTGAAAAAAAATCTGAATAAAATGGGGGGTTAAGGGGGGGGTTGAAATATTTAAAAAAATCCTAATTCAGAAACAAAAAACGATATCAACTTGATATCTTCAGGAAAAATCAAGCTTTATGTGAATGAAGCCTATTGATTCTGAAAAATATCTGATTAGAAATGGGCGTTAAGGAAGGGTATGTTAAACTGTGAAGAGTATAATATAGAATGCCAAGCTTTATATATCTTCATTCTAGTTTAAAGAACTGTATTTAAAAAAAAAACAAAGATAAATTATTGTAAAAAAAATTAAAGGAAATATTCAGGTATAATTTGGATGTGGTTGCCAAGCTAAGTTGAGCGGTGTAGTTTCAATAAAAGTTAAGAATAATTTTTACAACTGTGACAATATCTGTTTTTTATACATACCTGTCTGACTTATCGGCTCAGCTTCTATTAACCGGTAGTCAGGCGGTGTTGAATTCTCTAATATTCGTTGCGCTAAGGCCATACCCGCTGCATTCACACCTTCTGTGCATGGTAACACAACAATTCCCGTACTTTCTTTAAAACGTACAAATAATACAAAAAAACAAGATTACTAAACGGTTTCCATTGACAAAAACAATGTATATGTATATAATATTAGATATTTACTTTTAAAGTGGCACCATAAATCTGACAACCTCGCGGGGTGCTACTTTTCGCAGTATTAAAAATAAAGTCAGCCAGTAAATACAACATATAAATATATATATATATATATATATATCAAAGTGTAGTTTAAAGACTGCCATATCACGTGAAGAATTATGACTAATGTGGAATTCTTTACAAAAGTAAAAATCTATTTTTCCTATGCAATCAATGTAAAAAGAAATTCCATATTGCGAACAAACATATCAGAAATGATTAAGAAAGTCAATTAAATATTATTAATAACACTATCAATTTGGTTAAACAATTAATTGAAATAGAAATTAAAAATAAAATTGGGGGCCTGTTCTCCTTAAAGGATGAAATCTCAGACACCTTAATTAGTGAATTAGATCAGAAAATACTACTACTGTGATAAATATGAAGACTGTGATAAATTAAAGAAGATAGTTGATAAACAGCTCAGTGACAAATATACAATTAAAGAAGTTCCTGTACTAAATCCACGATTCAAGGTTGTGGGTATGTCAGAAAAGCTCTCTGATGATGAGCTTGTTAACTGCATAAAAATGATATATATGGTGACCTTAAAGTAATCTTAATTGTTCTATTAAAAAAAATAACAAGCTCCATCAGTTATTCAGTATGACATATCTACTTATAAAAAAGTTTTATCGCAAGGAAAAATACTTGTTGGCTATGATTATTGTAATATATATGATTCTATTGATCTGAGATACGGCTTTAAATGTTGCGGATATCACCATTCATCAAAAACATGTAAATCGTCTAAATTCTTATGTCCTCTGTACGCACAAAACCATCAACCTAAATACTGTCCAAAGACAAACCAATATTGCATAAATTGTCACAATTACAATAAAACTGCAAGTAATCCCCTTCCTGCCAATCATACAGCTATTGATAATAATAATTGTTATATATATATAAAGAAACTTACAATAAATTTAAAACCCATATTCTTTCGACCAAATAGCAATCATTGCCTCCCAATATCCCCAAATGTTTACAATTTATCTCTACTTCCAAAATTTCATATAATAATGTGATATCGATGTATTATCAAATTGTGCAAGGAATGAGAATGAAATCTCAAAATCTTTATTTAAACTCGGCGAGTGCTGTGCAATATGATGTTTTAGATTTTACTGAAACGTGGTTAGTGGACTCGATAAATAACTCTGAATTTATTAATACACATCTATTTGACGTCTTTAGATGTGATAGACAATACCATTTAAAAAATAATACTAGAGGTGGAGGTTGTTTATTAGCGGTAAGGAAAAAACTGTCAGCCTATTCAAACGATATAACTACGCAAGAAGTATTTCCTAATCTGCCCAACATAGATATTATTTCAGTTACAATAAGGTATAATAATAACTATTTAATCATTATAAATATATACATTCCTCCTCAAGTTTCTCCTACTGATTAAGACCTACTATTTGATAGTATTTCCTCTTTACACACCTTATATGATAAAACATTATTAATTATTGGTAACTATAATATCAGTGATTATGCATCATCAAAATCTGTACAGTTTCTTAATGCCTCTATTAAACGATAATAATCGTCTTCTGGACTTCTATTTAACTTTATTATATGTAAGGTTGAAAGGGCCCTTGACACATTACTTCCGATTAACATTCACCAGCGCCCCCCTCATTATCGACTTCTCCCTTGAATATAAAAACAATTATTTGACACCAGGCTATAATTTCAGAAAGGCTAATTTTCCCGTTCTATATCAATCTATTCAGGAATTGAGTCAACCAGTCTAAATTGCTGTACTAATGCAGATGAAAGCATAAATATTTTTTTCCTTGTGATTGCCTTCAGTGTTTTACTTCGGTGGTTGAATAAATTTATTTATATCTCTAGTGATCTTCCAGTGCAATTTGCATTAGATTTTCGGAGTTTCACTCAATAAAAACGGCAAAAACATTACAAAAAGCAAGCAGCTGATAACAGTTAATCACTTCTGATTGTTATGTTATAGTCCGGGAGATAACTGTAAATTTGTGCCTTAGAAAACTTTGCTGGTTATTTTGTTGTCAATGGCTAACAACTGTTACTCCTGCGCGAACGAGCTTGGTCATAAAAATGTTGTCTGCGACAGCTGTCACGTAACATCACATCCAACCCAAGACTGCGCAGGATTAGCACCCTCTGAACTTCGAGCAGTTGTACTGCAGAAAAGAACTCTTACCTACTTCTGCAAGGAGTGTCGCTCTTCTTTTAAGAGCGTACCCAAACTCCTGCGTGAAATGGATATTCTCAGAAAGGAAGTTATTACATTGAAAAATGACATTTCTAAACTCAAGGAAAACGCATCCTTCTCGATGGAGGAAGTTATAAATGAAATCCATGAACGGCAAAAAGATCTAATAATCTACTTGTTTTTAATCTACTCGAACCAAACAATGCTCGTGAAGATGTTGAACAAGTGAAAAATATTCTCTCTACTATTGATGACTCTGTAAACTTAGATGGTATTAAAATGACACGTTTTGGCAAGAAAAACAAAAATGGACATCGGTCACTCAAAATAATTTTACCTTTAGTTAAAGATGTTCATTCAATGATTAAAAACAAGCAGAAGGTGAGTCGAGAGAAAAAACTCTTCATATCTCTAGACCAAACCCCTACCCAACGGACACTTTTCAACACAGTCAAGACTGAACTCCTAGCACGTCAAGATGCTGGTGAGCAGAATCTAGTAATTAAGTATATCAATAATGTACCAACAATTATCCAAAAAAACTACTAAACCCGGGCAAGCTTTTTCTTTACTATCAAAACGTCAGAGGACTTCGAACTAAATTAACCGATTTAAGTCTTAATGCTTCAAACTGTTCTTATGATGTAATCATTCTCACAGAAACTTGGCTTACTACCGATTTCAATGATGCTGAGCTCGGATTGACAAACTACAATATTTTCAGACAAGATCGATCACCTGAGTCCAGTAATTTGGAAGAGGAGGAAGAGTACTGATAGCCACCAAGAAAAAATATCCCGCATATATTATTCCGTCGGATTCTTCAGTTGAACAACTTTTTGTTCACTTATGTGGTAAGTTGGTCCTGGGACCTCTGTATATCCCGCCTAAGTCTCCTACTAACAAGTATCAGGTCCATTTTGACCAACTTATTAGTATAGGTGAACAATACTCAAATTCTAAATTGTATCTTTTTGGTGACTACAATCTGCCCTCAGCCGAGTGGGAACTTGAAGATTTTTGCTCATCTGCATCAGCAAAACCTAACACACCAGTTGCAGAAACTGAAGCTATTGATACTGTTTCAAATATTTGTGCTCTTCATAATCTTTTCCAATCTAATACTATGGTCAATACTAGAGGCGTCATCCTCGATCTTGTTCTTTCTTCACATTAGCTAACGGTAACCCAAGCAGCTGATATTTTAATTTCTCCAGACCCGTACCATCCTCCACTGGAAACAACCTTGCAGCTACACTTCTGTCAAAACTCAACTGTTGGAGTTAAATACTATTATGATTTTCATAAAGCAAATCTCTCCTGTATACATCAATACTTAGATGCAGTTGATTGGGACAGTCTTATAGGTGATAAGGACATCTCTGTGATGATAAGTGTATTCTATGATACTCTTTACTACATGTTTGATTTGTTTGTTCCATTGAAAAAAGTTTGTACTAAGAAATTTCCTTGTTGGTATTCGATTGAACTTATACAATTGCTACATGACAAGAAGATTGCCCATATGATTTACAAAAGTAATAGGTCTCCTGAAAACTACGCCAATTGTCAAAAAAATGCTATTTTAGTTATATACGATCAACTGAGAACTCTATCCAAGATAATGTTAAAAATTTTTGGAAATTCGTAAATAATAAGAAAGAAACTAACAGCCTACCTGTCTCAATGAGACTCAACAATTCAGTCACCTCTAATGGTAATGAGATCGCAAATTTATTTGCTAATCATTTCTCTTCTGTTTTTAGCAATAAAACTCTAACTTATGATAATAACTTAATAGAATCCAAAGTTAGCGTATCTTCCTATTTCATACCAATCTCGAAAATATATGTAAAACTTTCAACTCTTAATGTCAATAAAGGTCCTGGACCTGATGGTATTCCTCCCATTTTTCTGAAAGAATTCTGCTTTATTCTTTCTCGGCCGCTTTTTCACATTTTTAACAAATCACTGCACTTAGGGGAGTTTCCTGACTTTTGGAAACTGTCCTATGTTACTCCAATATACAAAGCGGGCAATAAAGCCGACATAAAGAATTATCGCAGTATCTCTATTCTCGGCACGATTCCCAAGGTATTCGAATAGTATCGATACTGATTTTCTTAAGTACGACTGCACTTCTATATTGAATCCTCAACAGTTCGGATTTTCTTCTGGTAAATCGACAGAACTCAGTTTGCTGCTTTATGTTGATACCTTGTCTGAAGCTCTGGAGAAAGGATTACAGGTTGATTCGGTTTATACAGATTTTTCCAAAGCTTTCGACACGGTGAACCACGATCTATTGCTGCAAAAGCTTAAATTATACGGTATAGGAGGGCAAGTGTTAAAATGGATAGGCAGTTACCTAACTAATAGAACTCAGCAGGTTAGAGTTAATCATCATTACTCTAACACCATCTCAGTGACTTCTGGTGTCCCCCAAGGGTCACACTTGGGTCCACTATTGTTTAACCTGTTTATCAATGATATCATTGTCTGTTTTTCTAATACTTCTGCTCTCTTATTTGCCGACGACCTTAAATGCTTCAAAATCATTAATAATCGAAGCGATGCAGTGTCATTGCAATCAGATTTGGACGATCTAGCCAACTGGTGTCTTCTTAATGGGATGGAATTAAATGTTAGCAAATGTCACGTTATTCGGTTTTGTTGGCATCATCACTTGTCAACATTTAATTATACCATAAATGATAAATTATTGGATACTGCAGAGAAAATTAAAGACTTGGGTATTATATTCGATCGTTCTCTTAGCTTTAAGCTTCACATCAATAATATTATTTAAAAATCCATGAAAATGCTTGGTTTCATCAAAAGAACAACCCGAGACTTTACCAACGTGCTAGCTATTAAAACTCTCTACTGTTCTCTAGTCAGGACACACCTCGAATTCTGTTCTCCTGTCTGGTCCCCACACTACTTGCATCTCAAGAGCAAATTGGATAATGTTCAACAAAACTTTCTTAGATTTATTGGTTTCAAAATGCACATCAACTGCAATTATACAAACATGGAGCAATACTTGAATATCTCTTCTCTTTCTGTCCGTAGAGACCGAAAAGATCTTACAGTACTGTTCAATATTGTCAATGGCATATATAACTGTCTGAACTCCTAGCTAAAGTGTTGTTGTTTGTTCCACCACGTGCAACAAGGCAAACTCAAACTTTTAACATTTCTCTTCACAGATATAATTACTCATATTATACTTTTATTCCAAGAACACTAAGACTTGCTAATTCTCTGGATAACCTATTACTTTTTGGTAACTCTGTTGCTATTTTTAAGAACCACATAATGAATTTGAATATTTAACAATCATTAAATACATTGGTTTTTTATTGATTGTACACTTTATTTTTTTGCAATTAATTGTTTTTTTTCTTTTTATATGTTTGTTGTACATTCTTATTTTATATATATTTATTGTCAATGACATATTTCTGTATTCTGAATTGGGCTTGCCCGTATAAATAAATAAATAAATAAAAAACTTATTGAATCTTTCGAACAGTACGTTCCAAAAAAAAGTTTACAAAAAAGCACTACCCACATTACTATAACTATGATATTATTAAAACCCTCAATATTAAACATAAACTATATGGAAAAAGTATAGATCAAATTACAAGATTCAAGATTATTATAACTTTTCAAGATACAGATAGAGCCGAAGTAAAATATAAAATAAAAGTAGCCTACGAAAATTATGTGAGAAAAGCTGAAAAAAAGATTCTGACTGAGCCTACATTATTTTGGAACTTTATAAATACTCGGAAACACGTCTCATCCCCTATCCCTGAAACTGTGTTCTTTAATAATGCAAAGTTAGATAATGTTCAAAATATAGTCAACAGCTTTGGTACTTTTTTTTCAAGTAACTACACTTACTGTACTGGCATATACTTTCTAAATATACGGGGTGTTCCATTTAAAAAAACAAAATTTTTGTCTGGCACTGCGTTCCTGAACACACTGTATATTTGGGACTGATTTTAAAATGTGAATCTTAAGACTGCCTAGAATTTTTGTAAATAATTTTTTTTTATATCTTTGATAATAACGGATATATCGTACTTCGACGCACTAATTCCGTACCTTGTATGTCCTAATTTCAAAAAAGATAAAAAGAACGATATTTCCAACTATCGACCCATAATAATTTTAAATAACTTTTCCAAAGTGTTTGAAACAGTTCTATATAACTATATCTCTTTTAAAGTTCGACAAATTATAACATAATTTCAACATGGGTTTATAACTGGTAGATCTACAATTACGAATTTATTATGCAAAATTCAATTTATTGCGGAAACACTTAACGAGAGAAGTCAAGTAGATGTTGTCTATACTGACTTCTCCAAAGCATTTGATAGAATTAGTCACAATATATTACTCACTAAACAAGATGCACTCGAATTTCACCCAGCTCTAATAAATCATATTTATCAGATAGACCGCAATATGTAAAGTGTCTTGGGCATAAATCTTCAGTTTTCTATCAAACCTCAGGAGTACCTCTGAGTTCTACATTGGATCCACTACTTTTTGTTTTATCAACGATATTTTATCTAAACTAGACGTAAAAGCTCTGTTATATGCCGATGATCTCAAATTGATTCGATCGAAGACTGCATTAAGCTCCAACATAATATCAAACTCCTCAATGATTGTTATATAAAAAATGAATTGTACCTAAATATTATCAAGTGTAACGTTATATCGTTCAATAATGTAAGCAAACCGTAGGGCGGACCTGGGGATTAGCACCCAAAGTGGTCATATAGATCTACACTGCAATCATAAGGCCTATGCTAACCTATGGGGTACTAAAACTTTCCAAACAACGGCCATCCAAAAACTGAATTACATACAAATTATGGCTTGCTTAAACATCACAGGATCTATGAGAACAACGCCAACCATAGCAATGGCAACCTCACCCCTCTCGACTTACACGTTAAAGAGGTTGCGGTGAAGGCTATGTCATGACTACGTACGCTGGCATAATTACCGAGGTGGAGATATCAAGATGGAGACGGAGCTTGTAGCGTAAAGCACTCGAAAGGGTAACAGTGCTACAGGAGATCATTGACTCCATACCACCACAGGCTGCAGGTCTCGGAGGTGATGGAGGTGGACCAGATGGCATGATGCTTATTCTGCCTGGATTTTTCCTTCGACACTTACAACACCAGTATATTAGGAAAAGTCAAATAATTATTGAGATTGTCAAATAACTGAACCGTGATATGTGCTTGTTTACAAAAGGTTCGTTAATCGTTTTATCGAGTTCTTCTTAATATGGGGTTAACTTACGCTGAGCGACATTTAGGTCATCAACATCTAATTTACGTTTTAAAGGTTGCAGCTTTGGAAAGGCATGTTTTGGAGGTAAATGTCTACAGCATGCGTAGGGAATCAATATCGGTTGATTTCTGTAGGTGATATTCTTTTCTGTTACTAGATGCTTGGCATGAACTCTTGTACTTCCAATAAATGCATTGCATTCGGGTTGAAATCGGAAAAGTGAATTAATTTTGATAATTTTGGTTTCTGCTTACGTGTTGGCAGATTTAATGGTTATGGGTAGTGGATCTGTGACGGTGTTTAGCAATTCATTTATAATTATTTCTTAGATATTGTAGTCTTTTGTAAAGATTGTGGACGATTTACAGGTCTTCGGTACTTCTAACAACTGACGAAAAAGCTGAGCCTCGCATATTGCATTACTATCAATTTGCTATGGTAAAACGTCGGAACAAATTTTCTCATTTATGCGGAGTGGTTTACAATGATCCAAATTTGAGAATGCTACATAAAGCATCAAATCGTCGCCTTTCGTGATCAAATGTTTTGAAGTTAATAATAAGTAATAAGTAATGAGACTTGTTCGATTATTAAAAATTTGTATGGGAAAAAGTCGAAAAATTATACAAGGTTGTGAAAAAGTGTGGAACCAAGTAAATATCTAAATATCTAGAATTTCAAAAGGACCGTTAAATTTATCTGCGAGTTTATTTTTTACCTGTGACTCCTTTTACGTTTGTTTGTGTTTGTTTTTTGTATTGTTATAGCAAATAAGTACGGTAGTATAGTCAGACGGTTCTCACTAAAATTTTCAGTCTTATTAGCTCGTTCCAACGAACTATTACACTAAGGGTTATTAATGCTCCAGTATGTCAATTTAATGTCATACAAGCTTTTTAGCAAATCGTTATCGAATTTTTCAACTGAATCGCAGTGTATTCGAAGGGGAGTTCCTTAATGTTGAAAATAAAGTAAAAGTGTGTTGACCACGGATTTAGAGCTTTTATCGTCAATGGCGTAGGCGGATAAATTTTGTAAGTTCGTCTCTAATAGTCAAAGCGTAATATCTAGTTGGGATTTCTAATATGTCGGTATTTATTCGTTCAAAAGGTAGATTTGTGATTTGCTCTTGTTCTTCCTCGTTAAGACGATCTAGTCGTAATTACTTTTTTATTTCAATTTCTCTGTTAAGTGTTAATTGAAAACTTTCATTCAAGTTTACTACGAGGGGTGTTTCGAATAGTTCTAGAGAGGCACATTCAAACTCAATAGTTTTAGTAATAGCATTGACATTAAGTACGGAAGTAAAAAATTCACCTTTATCATTTATTTTAACAATAGCGTTCGGGAGTCTTTACATTTTCGATAACCTATGCTATGCCTCGGTATTGACTAAATTGGT
This sequence comes from Hermaeophaga mercurialis, assembly GCA_951812935.1. NCBI lineage: Eukaryota > Metazoa > Arthropoda > Insecta > Coleoptera > Chrysomelidae > Hermaeophaga > Hermaeophaga mercurialis. Next base: position 14,662,761 of record OX638358.1, read on the forward strand.
TTTTAATTTACAAATTTTTTCTGTTCGCGGTTCAATGAAAATTTCTTTCACGATATTTTCGCGTTCTATTTTATTCACGATATTTTCGTGTTCAATTAAATTTTCGGGTGAAATTCTGTTTCTAATTTGCTTACTTTAAACAATTGGATTGTTTTAAAATTAGTGATTAACAATTTGCCCTATTTTTAGTTTCTAGTCTGGTTAAAAGGGTATTGAGTGTCATATAGTTTCTATTAGTCTGCCCTGAGCGTCTTTTTGGTCAGGAGTTAAGGGTTGTTTGTATATGGACGCGTGTATTTTAGCATTATGTGTTTGTAAACGAGATATAAATGTCAATGGAGATTCACCAGGTAATTGGAAATTCTCTGTAAGTCTTGGATTAATGCATTCAAGTCTCTAGAGTCACCAAAATTAACATGTAACAAATGTCTGATTTCTTGCAATTTTTGGGGTTTCTCGAGTTAACTAATTCAGCGGATTTACCTCTTAATTTATTCTTAATATGCAAAACTCAAAATGTACGCTGGTAATTAACAGCCATCCTGTAGGCAGTACTACAAGATTGCAAAAATATAGTAAGAAAAATTGGATTACCGTCATATTCGGGTACAATGGAAAATATTTCACTTAACTTATAAGGTTCTATTGCCGGCGTCGGTAAATCAGCGGCGGCCTGGCCGTTCTCGGGATTTAAATGATTAATTCGTTATTCGGCATATTTGCGAAAATTAAAATTATTTTTAACTATTTAATACTTTTAGCAAATTTGAAGATCGAATAGTTATAAAATTTTTTATTTGCAAATAACTAGATAAAATCTGGACGATTCAGTAACTTACAGTCATCGTAGCATCGATTTCTCTTTGACTTCGATCTGCTAGGGATTTCAGTAGGTGTTCCTTCCACAGAGTCTTGTCATTTTTGGTTCTTTTTCTGGTTAAGGATGTCTCCACCAATTCTAGTTAGGGTAGCCTTGTTCTAGTCTTGTTCACAGAATCCTACTGACTGCGCCAATTTTTAAATCACCAAAAATATCTTTGATTTTTCAAAAAAAAGGAACTTTATTTTTTATTACAATACAATTGTAATTAAGTAGACATGAGCTGCAAGACGTGCAAAATTTCAGCCAAATCAAAAGACATTTTTTTCATAAAAAATTTTGATGGGTTGAATTTTTGGCGATTTTTCAAGAAAAAAGTATTGCGTAAAAAAGTATTGCGTAAAAACGACGGAAATAGATCTTAAAGGACACCCTCTTTCGTTTTTGATGAATATGTTTTCTTTAAAATAAATTATTTTCGTTTTAAAGAACATTTTAGAAAAAGAATTCCGAGGAACTGATGCTGCTCCGAAATTTGTTAACCCTCAAAGCCCCTCTGTGCAAAATTTCAGCCAAATCAAGACATTTTTTAATAAATTTAATATATATTTAAGGTTATAAAGGGTGTTTCAATAAGAGCGCAAGATTTTACGGTTAAATAAAACATTATTTTCTCTAGCAAAGTATTGAAATATTTATTGATTTATAATTATATATGAAACAAAATATCTAGTAAATGATCGCCACGGCTTTGCTCGCACATGCGTACTCTTTTGACAAAATTTGAAATAACATTATTGTATACATGTGGCTGTACTTCATTGATGCAGCGTCTAATTTCGGCCTTCAATACTTCGGTGGTCGCGGGCTTGTTGGTATAAATCTGTATCTTCAGATAACCCCACAGCCAGAAGTCCAATGGTGTTAAATCAAACTTTCACCATTTTTTAACATTATTAGATAGAATGTTGATCTATCGTCTAGTGCTCCATGGTTACTAACTCCCATCTGTCAACTTTCGATCTGTCACTTTATCATTACGCGTCATTATGACGGTCAAACATGGCGGGCAATTCAAATCATGCGCTCTTATTGACACACCCTTTATATACCTTTCGAATTTTTGGCGATGTTCGAAAGACGTTGACTATATAAGAATAGTATAGAGCTTTTTAAAAAAATAGCTGATCGACTTTAATATGGCCGCTGGAGTTAAACCAAAGCAGTTTCCCATATATTTGTTTTATACCGCTCAGCAACATCGGAATATTCAACTTGTAATTTAATAAAATATTCACTCATTGTTTATAAAAACTTAAAAATATATATCAGGTAAAGCACAAAGATGAATTAGTCAATTTAAAATATACAAAAGGCAATGTAAACACTAGCAAATTGAATTAAACGCCGATAAAATAATAAGTATATGGAAAACTGCTTTGTTTTACCTTCGGCGGCCATATTTATCTGAATATCAGCTGATGGTGACAGTTCCTTGGACTGCCCTATATTCTGTAATAAGGTAGAATGAAAAAAATTCGATACGCTCGCGTTCGGAATGTTCCACTCGTATCGTATTTTGTCATTCTAACCGAGTAACAGATTATATTTTATCCACGACCATAAATTTACTCGATTGTTCGCTCATTATTTTATTTAAATTAAAATTAGTTTAAAAATAAATTATTACGACGCTGCCATTTAGATTTGACATTGAACAGTTTTGACATATCGAAGGCTATCGTTATTGTTTAGAACAATTACAGGATATTCAGTCTGACACTTGTTATAGAATGAAAGTATATATATATAAAACACATAAGAAGCAAGTGTTTCAGAATAAATATTCTATCTCAAAAGTGAGAAATTTTACATTGTATTATTAATAATGATTTCGGAATTAATACATTCACTAATGGTCGCGAAGAAAATATTTTCTTTCTCAAAAGCCTAACGAACCCTCACCTTTAACTCCTAAATTCTCTTTATTGGTGAGAAGATTCTTGCGATATCAGATCAGGACTATAGAAAAATTTAAAAGTACCGACTTAATCAGTATCAACTAATTCAGCAAAAGTATCATATTTTTGGTCTCGATGGTCATCAGAATACATATTCCAACTTCAAACGAGCCAATAATGGAAACAGAACTCTATTCAACCGCTCAATCACTAAGGACATTGGTTTGCCACCTCTAAAATGGTCTTTAGAATGTGCTCTAGATTTTTACAACGCTAGAGATGGAATAACTCGCAGTGCTGAACTGAATCCAAAGAATGGAGTATTCCAGAAGCCAGCAAAAAAAATTGTGGCTCCTTCCATTACTTCCAAGTGACTTAAATGCTTAGAGCTTCCAAGACGCCTATTACTCTTACAAGACATTTATTCATTTCGCTAATAATCAAGATGTGAACGGTTATAAAAAAGTTTGATTTTTCTCATTTTTTCGTTATGTATGATTACTTTTGATATATATAATTCATTACCATAAAATAAATTAAATCGTTTATCTGATACTACATGAATACCTAATCAATAATATCCCTTTAAGGTCAATTCATACATAACAGTGACGTGTCAGTGCCGTAACGGTTTCGTATTTGTACCGGCCGTAATTTTACAGTGACATGTGTGAATACATAACAGTGTTCGTTCCGTGACTCGTCAGTGCATTTCAGTACTTTTGATGATTGCTCTGGTTTTTGATGAAGAAGAGAAAAACAAACGGTAAAGAAACAACGCATATGTGTTTATGAAATGGAGAGAAACAGAAGGTGAATAAATCGCGGCCGTGTAAACCAAAAAATATTGTCGGGAGGAATATAAAGACGTTACCTTTTAAAACGCCTAAAACAATTAATTTCACTTTACCGGTTGGATCTCGTATCGGTCACGGCACTGAGACGTCAATGTTGTGTATGAATCGATCTTTTTCATACACAAAACAGCCTTTTTTTGTTGAGGATGTTTTTATTCAGTAGCATACTATTCAATTCCAAAAATAATGCAAACTAGGCGACGATAACATTTTAATTAAAAGTTCTCATTTTGCATTTCAACATCTTGTTAAAAAAAATTAAAAATTACTTTACCTTCAACACAATTCGTTCATAAACGATATTTTTGTAGAATTTTGAATAAAATAATTTTTTAAGAAGCTTTTGCGGACTTTTGAATTATTTCAGCGCAGTCAGTAGGATTTGTGTGGGTTGTTAAAAAACATTTTTGCATTGTGTCGGGAAGAACTTTCCAGAATCTTAGTGTTTCAACATTGAAGTGCAAATCAAAAGAACCTACCCCCTTCAGTGGACCAAAGAGGACGCAGCAACTCCAGAAGGAGAAGAAAGAAGTCAGGGAAGAAACTCCGGTACTCCAGGCTACTACTGTAAGTGCCAAGTTCCTTTTGCCTTTCCTAACCTCTGTTTAAGGGTTTTAGGATAAGTTTTTAATTGAAAATCTGTATGAATGGAATTGAAGAACTATTAAGTAACTTCAATAATCTTAATTTAGAAAATAATAGAGAACATATTTCTAATTTAAATTTATTTTATAATTCACAAATGATGTCTCCAATTCAACAAGGCCAACGTGCCATAAATTGGGATCTTCTTAAATTAAAATTAGATAATATTAAACCTTACGACGGGGATAGCAATAACCTCAATAAATTTATCTCGCGTTGCAAAAAATGAATGGAGCATTATGCTACCTTATAACGATCAAAAATTAAATAATCATACTTTTGAATGCGTACAAGAAAACTTAGTGGGGAACGCAGAGACTATGATTGGTAATAGAAGGGAATAATGGAATAATTGGGCCACTTTCAAAACTGCATTAAAGCAATGTTTTTCTGATAGAAGGGATTTAAATTGTCTTAATCAAGAGTTGACAAGGACAAGGCTATTTAAAAACGAAACGATATTAATTTTGGTTCAAGACTTCAATAATTAAGAAGTAACGAAATTCGAAGAAGAAATCAATCATTGTGATAAAACAGCTCTGAACACTTATATTGCGGGTTGAACCGACACCCTAAAAAATAATATGCATCTTAAAAAGCCGGCATCTTTAGAAGACGTTATGGCTTATGTTGATAAATACCAAAAATTTGAAGGATTATATGTCAATTCAAAAGAACAAAGAAACCAATCTTCTATAATAATTTTAAATTACAATATATACCAAAATCAACATAATCAACACTATCCAAATTCAAATTATTTCAGTCAAAATCAATATCATAATAATTATCAGAAACCGGCTTTTCATAGCCAGCATATCAATATTCAACCACAGCCTCAGCCTCCTCGAAATTATCCAACGAATGCACAAGTATCCTGCCCCTCGAAAAATGTATTTAGTTAAGTATCGTTACTGATTTTCTTAAGTATGACTGCACTTCTATATTGAATCCTCAACAGTTCGGATTTTCTTCTGGTAAATCGACAGAACTCAGTTTGCTGCTTTATGTTGATACCTTGTCCGAAGCTCTGGAGAAAGGATTACAGGTTGATTCGGTTTATACAGATTTTTCCAAAGCTTTCGACACGGTGAACCATGATCTATTGCTGCAAAAGTTTAAATTATACGGTATAGGAGGTCAAGTGTTAAAATGGATAGGCAGTTACCTAACTAATAGAACTCAGCAGGTTAGAGTTAATCATCATTACTCTAACACCATCTCAGTGACTTCTGGTGTTCCCCAAGGGTCACACTTGGGTCCATTATTGTTTAACCTGTTTATCAATGATATCATTGTCTGTTTTTCTAATACTTCTGCTCTCTTATTTGCCGACGACCTTAAATGCTTCAAAATCATTAATAATCGAAGCGATGCAGTGTCATTGCAATCAGATTTGGACGATCTAGCCAACTGGTGTCTTCTTAATGGGATGGAATTAAATGTTAGCAAATGTCACGTTATTCGGTTTTGTCGGCATCATCACTTGTCAACATTTAATTATACCATAAATGATAAATTATTGGATACTGTAGAGAAAATTAAAGACTTGGGTATTATATTCGATCGTTCTCTTAGCTTTAACCTTCACATCAATAATATTATTAAAAAATCCATGAAAATGCTTGGTTTTATCAAAAGAACAACCCGAGACTTTACTAATGTACTAGCTATTAAAACTCTCTACTGTTCTCTAGTCAGGACACACCTCGAATATTGTTCTCCTGTCTGGTCCCCACACTACTTGCATCTCAAGAGCAAATTGGATAATGTTCAACAAAACTTTCTTAGATTTATTGGTTTCAAAATGCACATCAACTGCAATTATACAAACATGGAGCAATACTTGAATATCTCTTCTCTTTCTGTCCGTAGAGACCGAAAAGATCTTACAGTACTGTTCAATATTGTCAATGGCATATATAACTGTCCTGAACTCCTAGCTAAAGTGTTGTTGTTTGTTCCACCACGTGCAACAAGGCAAACTCAAACTTTTAACATTTCTTTTCACAGATATAATTACTCATATTATACTTTTATTCCAAGAACACTAAGACTTGCTAATTCTCTGGATGACCTATTACTTTTTGGTAACTCTGTTGCTATTTTTAAGAACCACATAAAGAACTTGAATATTTAACAATCATTATATACATTGTCTTTTTATTGTTTGTATACTTTATTTTTTTGCAATTAATTGTTTTTTTTTTTTTCTTGTTATATATGTTATTATTCTTATTTTATATATATTTATTGTCAATAACATATTTCTGTATTCTGAATTGGGCTTGCCCGTATAAATAAATAAATAAATAAATAGTTCAAATCAAATTCCAGTAAGCAGTATGCCAAACCCTGAACCAATGTCTACGACATCTAGAAATCCCTTTTTTAATATAAGACGTTCATTTAATCCGAACAGAAGTAAAAATGATAATCACAATTTTATCCGAAATAATTATTTCCAAAATTACGGAGAAACTCCTAATTTTGTAAGCGAAGAATTAAACTCTAACAATTTTTCAAATGATTATACTAATATTGAACTAGAAATTGCTGGCAGTAATAATGAATTTAACGAGTTCGAAAACCCTGATCAAACTGTAGAACATCTAACAAATTTCGAAAATCTAAATTTTCAACAACCGGCCTCAAAAGCAACTCCAACATAACAGAAATAAATATAATTTCTACCAATCTCCTTCCATATGTAGAAATTAAACAAGCCAAATTAAAATTAATCGTAGACACAGGCAGTAATAGATCTATCATTAGGCCAACAATCGCTGAAAAATTTTACCCATATTGTATTTATCACTCGAACGTAAATTTTAGAACCTACCAAGATATCAGGCAGGCGGGCTTTCCAGGAATTTAAAAAATAATTGCAAAATTAACTTTTTATTATATGATTTCCACGACTTCTTCGATGGAATCATAGGTTTAGAAGATATGATTAAAATGAATTTAAATATAGATTTTACAAATAAAAGATCCCTTTGTAGCTACGACTTTGGTGATCGGCATCATCCCGGCACCCCACCTCCTCTCGGGATCATCTTAACTCAGTAGTAGTAGTCATTTTGCCTATGACAGAACAATAACATCTTTAAAATAAAGTTCAATGATTATATGTGTTCAATGTTTGTTTTATTAAAGTTTCAGCGTTAATTTGTGATAAATATTATTTCGAAGAATCCCTCAACCTACACTGGTGACCAACTTGGGCTGAAATTATATATTTAATCGCCAAATCCCTGCATTTTTATTTTAAACTAGTGGACATATTACCAGTTTTTTATATGGTGCGGTAAAGGTTTTTAAATGTGGCGCGTTAAAGGTCATTGTTGTCAGCCGCGAGATTTCGATGTATTGCGAAGATTCTATTGTTAAAAACATTCACTAGGAGTATTTTAAAAACATAATAAACTGTCTAGCTCCCGGTGTACCGTTTTTGGACTAGATGGTTAAAGTTAAGTGTTCCTGATCAAGATACCTATCTAGCTGAGAGTTTGAAAGCTTGAATTTTAGTAAAATTAGTAAACAGGTATTTCTAAAGGAATTATTTTGGTGAGTAGATTTCATTCTCACTTCATGCTTACCGCATCTGTATTTCCTACGCTCTATTTCTAAAATTGGAGAAAATAATATTGTCTTGACTCAAGTTCAGTTCCAATAGCTAATCGAAATCAAAATATTTCTGCTAATGGAAATTTTTCAAAATGTTCTTCTCGTTTTAGCCGAACGAAGTACTCCGACGTAAACACTTTTATTGGTGCAATTTCGATATACAAGGACTATGTCCAAATATCTGATGATAACGAACTAAAAGGACACCCTATGCTCCTTGATGGTTTGGCCACGACATGGTTCCAAGGGGTTAAAAATATAATTAATTATTTTTTATTAAATTAATTAAGAAACCCCCCTATCGCATTTATAGAGAACTATTTTCATATGAACAACGGTCGGATGTTCCAACAGATGTGTTCGTATGTAAGGTGCGTGCGATTCTTGCTCAATTTCCGCCAAATACACTGTCGGAAACCGTTCAATTAGACATGGTAACGGACTACTATATAAGAAAATTCGTGAAAAAATTACTCTGGAAAATATTAGAATGTTTAATGAACTTTTATCACAAGCGCGTCAAATTGAAGTAATGTTTGACTCAAGTGAAACAAAAAATGTTCCCAAAAAACGAAACGATCCAATTTTGTCTGTATTGCAGAAAGCTGCTCACTCAAAAAATAAAACAAACTTCTCAAGTAGCCTCTAAACCTCAGACCTCGAATAGTATTTCGAATTCAAACGTCTCGCAGGGTATTCCTATTTCGTGTTATGGATGTGGTCGACCAGGAACCACTAGGTCAAACTGCTCCACATGTAACCCTTTAGAAACGTCTTCTGTAAATTTCTACAGCCTGGAATCTTTAGTAAACCCCCAGGCAAGACCTATTATAAATATTAACATATTAGGTTATAATAGTCAATGTCTTCTAGATACGGCTGCCAAACAAAGCGTCGCAGGTTTCACCATGTATAACCTTCTTAAAAATAAAGGTCATTCGTTTTCTGAGCAATCTATTATCGTGAAATTCGTTGATGGTACACCTAGAAAAGAAATAGTTCTTACCACCTTTGTCGATGTTCACCTGCATAATAGGATTATTCCTACAAATTTCTTTGTTTTTCTTAATGCATCAAATAAGACACTTCTAGGTATAGATTTCCTACAAAGTGCCAAAATGGTTCTAAATTTACATGATAAACTATGGTTTTTCTCCGATGAACCTTCCTTACGTTTCGACGTTCCATCATCTGTTTCTGCTGTTGTTGAACCGCTAAGTTGTGATTTTCTGAGACCAGATGAAGGTGCTGTGTTAACTCCTGATCAATGGAGATGCTTTAATGACTTTTTAGCCCAGAAAGAGGATATGTTCCGTCTGGGGGAGAGCCAACTCCTTATGCTGAATACACCATAAATACAGGCAATCATCAGCTAATAACACTTCCTCCATACCGACTTTCACCGGCTATGAAACAAATCCTAAAACTGAATTGGATAAGGTCGTAGAAAAAGGTTTTATAGAGGAATATGAATGCGCATGGACTGCACCAGTTGTTCTCGTCTCAAACAATAATTGAGAAACTAGTCTATGTGTGGGCTACCAGAGTCTAAACGCAATTACCACTAGTGTGTCTTATCCCCTACCAACAATGGATGGCTTACTTCACGCCGCCAAGACTACTTATTTTATGTCTACCATTGATCTTCAAATAGGTTATCACCAAGTGAGTGTCGCGGAGTGCGATAGAGACAAAATCACGTTCGTAACTTCATTCCTTCCGGTACTTTCCAAGAACACTTGCAATATTTAAAAATCGTATTTGATAGACTTAAACAGTTTAAACTTTCTATTAATCGAGAAAAAACAGTATTTGGCCGCGAACAAGAGAAATATTTAGGACCCTTAATCACTTCAAATGGCATCTCGGTTGACCCTGAAAAAACTGCTTCTTTTGCTAATAGGCCTCCACCTCGAAATGTTAAAAAGGTACAATCATTTCTACAGGCCGCTAGTTTGTATCGCAGGTTCATTCAAAACTTTGCAGCAGTGTCCAAACCATTAAGCGAATTAACAAATAAAAATACAACATGGCAATGGTCTTCCTCTCAACAAAAATCATACGAAACCCTTAAAAAACCTTTTATAATTCCCACCGATTCCAGTATCGCTATACTTTAGGTGCCGTGCTAGTACTAGGTCTAAACGAATATGAACACCCAGTAGAGTATGCAAGCCGCCTTCTAACCAACGCAGAGAGAATCTGCTCTCTCAGTGGGCTTTAGAAAAATTTAGAGGTTACGTTAAAGGTTCCTCAATAACCATCCAAACTGATCATCAGCTATTACGCTGGTTATTTAATCTGAAATCTCCCACTGTACTCATACAAGGTTATGACTTAAAAATCGAGTATTTGCCTGGAAAAAGGTACGTTTTAGTGGACGCATTATCCAGACCACCTTGTAACCACAGCCAAGAAGAGAACTGCGAAATATGTGAGCTTACGATAGAGCTCCCACATAGAATACCCTATGAACCTAGAACAGAACAGCTAAAAGACCCAGATTTAACTAAAATAATTCAATATTTTGAAGACCCAGAATGTAAGGAAACATCCAAATGGACAGACCCAGGATATATTCTGTCCCAAGGTGTACTATGTAAATATTCTTCTGAAGAAGACTCTGAAGAGGCACAATTCATTGTTCCATGCATGAGAGAGAACGATTCTAAAAGAAAAATATGATGCTTCTAAAGCAGCACACTATGGTATTGAAAGAACACTACAACGAATAGCCAAAACATATTATTTTACTGGCATGAGACGTTATATAGCCAATTATATTAACAACTGCTCGAATGTCAGCGGTATAAAGCCAGCAATCAAAAGCCCACAGGACTTGTTCAAACTCCAGCTTATACCCAACGGTTCGAAGTATTGTCTATGGATTTTTTCGGTCCGCTTCTAGAAGGTATACATGGAGAAAAGTGGATCCTGATAGTGGAAGACACATCTACCAGATGGGTAGAACTCTTCGCACTATGGCTTACACAGACAAAAAAAGGTAAGATCTGCCTCAGTTTAAAATTGGTGACTTAGTCTGAGTTGACCTTCACGCACAAAGTGATGCATTAAAAAGGATAACATCTAAATTTTATCCAAAACGTGATGGACCTTACGAAATTCGCAAGGTTATCTCACCAGTAAGTTATCAGATAGCCCACCCGAATAACACTGATTGTTCACCACATTTCGGCTCTCACGACAGCCAAATCCTAAATACTGTTTTCCGACGACAACGCTCCGTCTTAAATTATATAATAGAATTTAAATTGATTGTTTGACTTATTCAGGTTCATCGATCAGTTGGCCATCGTCTTTTTAGCCTTCTGTCATTGTTTATAGGAACGTTTAGTAGTTGTCTGACTTGTTCACTTGGGTGAGCTTCTAAGCGTTGGAGATAAGAGTTGGTTAGTCTAGTTATTTCCTCGTGCACATAGGGTAAACCTGAGTCTTCATGAAGAGTTTTAGTACTTACATGCATCGATAATGTAGTAGTAGAACATCTAACCACATCAATTCAAGCAGCAGGGTGGAAAGCAACTCCTGAAGTACACAATACTAGCCAAACAACTATATACCCTGAACGAATCAAACAGTTAATCAATGACAAACGCAAACTTAGGAGAAGATGGCAAATCACTCATGCACCCAATGACAAAAACAATCTTAATAGAGCAATAAGGAACATTAAAAAAATACTCAACGATTATAAAAACTGTAAAATCCAGGAGTATCTCAGCAATCTCACAGGCACGGAGGAAACAAATTTTTCACTCAAGAAAGCTAGTAAAAAGATCAAATATACACAAGAATAATTTCCTCCAATAAAAAAAAGCGTCGGAAAATGGGCCAGAGAGGACTCTGAAAAAGCAGAGACATTCGCTAAACACCTGGAAAATACATTCCAACCATATCCAGAGACTCCACCTATCGATATAGTGTCATCAATATCCACACTTCTAAAAGCCCCTTACCAGCTAGATTTGCCGATAAAAAAAAACTAAAGAAATAGAAGATGCCATTAAAAATAACCTTAACAGCTAAAGCCCCAGGTTGATCTAATCACGGGTAATGTCCTAAAGGAACTTTCCCCAGAGGCAATCAAACTTATTACTATTATCTTCAATGCGATTCTAACACAAGGACACTTCCCGCCACAATGGAAAGTAGCTCAGATAATACTAATCCTAAAACCCGGTAAAAATCCAGCAGATGTCATATCATACAGACCTATTAGCCTTTTACCAATACTTTCAAAAGTTTTTGAAAAACTCTTCCTTCAAAGGCTACAACCAGTTTTAGAAGAAAAGAACTTAATACCGAATCACCAGTTCGGATTCAGAAACGAGCACGCAACTATAGAACAGGTTCATAGAGTTGCGAATGAAATACGCAGTACCTTAGAACATAAACAATACTGCTCTGCTGCCTTTATAGATATCACCCAAGCCTTTGACAAGGTCTGGTATGATGGGCTTCTGTACAGAGAGGTACTTCCAAGTGAAATTCCGCGAATCCTATACTCACTTAAGCCCTATAAGAGCTGGGGTACCGCAAGGTAGCGTGCTAGGACCTATACTATATTTACTATATACCGCTGATATACCCACAAATAGCCACACTGTCCTAGCTACCTTTGCAGATGACATCGGTATACTAGCTACACATAGCAACCCAATTATCGCCACCAGGAACCTACAAATACACCTCAGTGAGATCGAGTTGTGGATGAAGAACTGGCATATTAAAGCCAATGCGACAAAATCTGTGCACATCACATTTACACTTAGAAGAGAAACGTGCCCAGCAGTATTGTTGAACGGTAACATCCTGTCCCAAAAAAATGAGGTAAAATACTTGGGAATTCATCTAGACAGACGTCTTACTTGGGCAAAACATATCTGGTACAAAAGATTACAACTTGGGTTGGTGTACAGAAAAATGTACTGGCTAATAGGTCGCTCGTGTCAACTATCACTATCCAACAAAATTCTGGTATATAAGTCCATAATAAAACCCGTATGGTCATATGGAGTACAACCCTGGGGATCAGCCAGCAATTCAAACATCATAAAAATTCAACGCTTCCAATCTAAACTACTCAGAGCCGCAACAAACGCCTCCTGGTTCATACCAAATTACGTTCTCCACCACGATCTACATATCTCAACAGTTATTGAAGAATGTTCCAAATCAGCCCTGCGATATCAAGAAAGACTTAATGTCCACCTACCCCAGCGTCGCTAGAAAGTTTTAGTTGCACCAATTCCTAGCCTCCATAGTGCAGTGCGTGCTGTGCCTTCGGTCTAGTTTATAGTTCTTAAGCTCCAGTTGTCAGTACCTAGTACCTATATGTAAACTAAACTAATGCAACTTACGCATTACTCGCTAGGAGAGATGTCACTGGATGCCTCTTCTCTATGTCATATTTGCATTTGTTAACCTAAGTACTTGTTGTTTTGTAAAAGACAGATTGTATATTTCTTGGAAGTTAATAAAAAAAAACATACCATGGGACGTTATATACCATTCGTAATATTTTCGACTGGAGACGTTGTATTATTTGTGTGTTGGAAGGCTTGGCACAGCCCCAGAGCTGAATCCCGTAGGTCCAGATTGGCTTTATAATACATTTGTACAGTAGAAGCTTGTTGTTGGGTGAGAGCTGTAATTTTCGTCCAATGAGCCAGTTCATCTGCCGCAGTTTTAGGTTTATTTGCAATTTTTTCGCCAATATGTGGGATCTCCATGTCAATCTCTGATCAAGGGTTAGACCAAGATATTTGATCTCGTGCTTTACTGGCAACTGTACGTTGTTTATTGTGACTCTGGGAAAATTAACACTCCTATTAGTGAACGTTATTTGGGCTGATTTCGTTTGGTTTACTTTTACTCTCCAGCGATTGATCCAGTCTTGGAGTTCATTGAGGTGGTTTTGGAGATTTTGAGCTGCTATTTGGGGATTTTCGTTTGTTGCTACGATGGCAGTGTCATCCGCGAACGTCGCAGTTTCGGTATTATTTGTTGTGGGAATGTCGGCAGTAAAAATTAAATATAGGAAGGGTCCCAGCACGCTACCTTGGGGCACTCCAGATTTGCTTTGGTGGAATTCTGATGTGGTCGTGTTAAATTTGGCTTGGAAGTAGCGATCTGTAAAGTAGGATTTAAGAATTAGGTAATGGGGTGTAGGAAGGTGAAGTTTAAGATTGTAAAGGAGGCCATCATGCCAAACTCTATCGAAAGCTTGTTCAATATCTAGGAAAGCAGCAGTATATACTTTATTTTCTTCTAAACTTCTAAGTATCTCGTTTACTATTCTGTGGCTTTGCTGAACAGTTGAATGTTGCTCCCGAAACCCAAATTGGTGAGATGTTATTAGGAGGTTTACCAGGTTTCTGAATCGGTATTATTTGGGCGAATTTCCAGCTCACTGGGAAATACGTCAGCCTTAGCATACTGTTGTAGATCGTCGTTAGCAGCACAAGACCTTTCCTGGGCAATTCTTTGAGCATTTTTCCAGTGATTAAGTCAAACTCTGGTGCCTTGTGGCTATTGCAATAGGATATTTCCTGTTTCACTTCTGTTGGCGATATATGCTTGATGAGCAGTGTCATTGGACATGGGCTATCTAGGAATGTTTTTACGTATTCATTGTCGTCGTCGTCGTTATTTGTTTCTGGTATACTGAATATTTTAGAAAGGTGTTCTCCAAAAATGTTATTTTTTTCTTGGTCGGTTTTTCCCCAGGTGCCATCTTGTTTTCTGATAGGCGGTATATGAGGTGTTGGCCTTTTGAGGTTTTTAGTCGCTTTCCAGATCGAGTGGTCTTCTTTAGATAAATTAGTGATATATAATTCGAAGGAAGCGTTGTTTCTTGAAGAGCGGTTTTTAAACATCTCGTGAGCCTATTATATTCTCTTTTGTCAAGTGTCAGGATCTTTTAGTTTGATGTTGAGGTTTATATGGTTTTCTATATGATTTCTGAAGATATTCCAATCAGTTTTTCAAGATGTCAGCCTGGGGATTGGAGGTCTGTTGATTATATGTGTACTAATTGTAACGATTATTGGGGAGTGATCTGTGGACAGATCCCAATTTGCTTCAACATTTACGTAGTTTAATCCTAAGCCTTTTAGAATAAAGAAGTCCAGTACATCTGGTAGTCTGTTTGGGTCTGTGGGCCAATACGTAGGCTGGCCAGCAGACAGATAGGAACCGTTTTTGTTGGCGATTGCTTGGAGAAGATTTCTTCCTTTCGGTGTAATTAGCCTTGATCCCCAATTGGTATGCTTAGCATTCCAGTCTTCGCCAATGATGAATTTTCCTTCAAAGTGATCAAAGAATTCTTCATATTCGTTTGTTTCAATTCTGTGTCTGGGTGGGCTGTGCATTGCTGCTACTGCAAATGACCAAGGCCTAGCATTTATTTGTACTATTGAGGCTTGTATTTTATCGGTTTGATATCCTGGTACTTCGTTATGGGAGAATGAATTGAGGATAATGCACCTCCGTGTGCTGTTCCATCTGGGTGAATGGTATGGTATACTGAATAGGAGGGTACTTTGAAAGTAGTTCTGTCGGTGAAATGTGTTTCTGATACTAGTAGAACGTCTATCTTATTATTTTGTAGAAAGTTTATTACTTCGGCCTTATGGTTTGTTAAGCCATTTGCGTTCCACTCAGCTATGCGTTTAGATTTAATGTCGTCCATTAGTAAGTTTGTTGTTTAGTACAGTAGTTAACATGTTTATGAACATATCTTTGAAATCTTTTAAGAAAGTGGTGAGTTGTGCTCCCAGGTCTGTAAGTTGACTAGTTGTGTGTGTTCCATTTAGGATATATTACTTCTCACTTCTTGTAGTCTGTTTTGTCTATATGTTTGTGGTTGAATATTGATGCTAGTTGGTGGGTTTATGTTGATTTGTTTTCCTCTTGCGATCTGTAAATCTCTATATACTGTGCAACCTTTGTAGTTGGCGGTATGTTCACCCTGGCAGAGGGCGCATTTGGCGGTCGTATTTTTTCGTTTTTGACAATCTGCTGACTGGTGGCTTCCTCCGCATTTCACACATTTGAAAGGTTTTGCAATATGATTTAGAGTGACCATAAAGCTGACATCTAGTACATTGAATGATAGTTTTCTTTTGATTTGGAGGTTCAACTGATATTCTTAAATTGTTGAGGTATTCAAGTTTATAGATTTCTTTGTTATTTGGTTTGGGTTCTAGATCCACGTAAAACTTCATTAGAGGTTGCTTATTTATTCTAATATCTAATGTCTAATATTTAAGATATTTCTTACGATATGGCCATGTTTTTCTATCTCTTGTTTTATATCTGGGATCGGTATTGAATAATGTAAATTACGAATGACAACCTGTAGGCTCTGTTTTCCTTCATTTGATAGGTGTCATATATGATTTTTCACTGTTTAGATATCTAATTAATTTTCTGTAGGTATCTGAATTTTGGGTATTAAGTTTTATTGTGTCATTTGGTAGTGCTTTGCATTGGTATGTTTCTTCTTCTGTCACTTGGGATATATTATCTAACATTTTTTTGAAGTCAACTACTCCGTATATAAATATCGGTGGCGGTTTAGGCACTGCTTGCATTTTGTCGTTTTGTATATTTTCGATGTTTGTTGACTTTGTTAGAGGTTCAAATCTATTGGAGGAAGTTATTTGATTTGTTTTTGTACTTACATTTTCATTTCGAAATTGATCTCTTTTTCTTTTTTTCATTATCTGCCAATCGTGTATATTGTCTTGGGTTTCACTATCACTACATTCTGCTTCCATTTGTTGACTTTCGTTTGTGTGGCGTTCTGGCATGATGACTGGAGAGTTAGGAAGGGGTGGAAAATACTCATTATATTGTTGTGTGCTATTAGGAATTTGGATATTTGGAGGAGGATATTGGTTTATGGGTTTTTGGTAAAAGGTTGGCATTGGCATTTGATGTGGGTACATTGAAGGTTGAGGATTTTGACAGAATTGGTTGTTCATCGGGGTATTTGGATTTAACTGAAAATTCATTTCGAATTTTTAATTTGTAGGACGACGCGACGGAGCACGCCACTGTACTTTTAAATTTGTTGTTGTCTGTTTAATTATCCTTTATCACTTATCACTAAAGTCTATTCACAAGGCTTGGCCTCGCGGCCGTTTTTTTTTAAAGCTCACTTACTTTCGCAGGAATGAATCGATGTTTACTCGGCGATAGTAAAACGAGTACTGACCTTCTTCTTCTTTGAGTGCCGTGCAGTTTACTGCGTAGGCGTCCTCCAAACTTTATATATATCTGTTATTCGCAGCGTCTCTAAGCGCACCAAAGTCGTGAATTCCAGTCCATTGCCGGATGTTGCGTAACCAAGATAATCTCTTACGGCCAATGCCTCTTTTACCTTCCACTTTTCCCTCCAATATCAGACGCTGAAACTCATACCGGTCACCTCTCATGATGTGTCCAAAATACTGTACTGACCAATGTTTCTTTTAATAAAATTTCGGTGTTAATTTGCGATAAATATTATTTCGAAGAATCCCTCAACCTACAAAGATTAATTAGCGACCATGTAATAATACCAATTAAATTTAGGAAACCCAAGGACATTAAATAATTTTCCATGGGTCCATTGGAAAAAATTTTAAAAGCACTTCCCGTCAATATTTCAGAAGGTGAACTTCTAATAAACGAGACAAGGTTGGGAGAAGTTTACATACCAGAAATTTTAACCATAGCCGAAAATGGTTATGCAGTAGTAGAAATAATAAATGAAAATGATAAATCCGTATTAATTACCCTAGAAAATCCTATTATTGTACACCCTTTCATACCTTCTATGTATGAAATATTAAATTTTAACTGTCTCAGTAATCAAAATAAAGATTTCATAAATAAAAACAAAATAAATACAAGTAACTTAATTTGAACAGAACCTATGAACTCAGAAGAAAAACATAATATACTTAAATTATGTCGTGAATTTGCTGATATTTTTCTCAAACTAGGTGACCCATTAAGTTTCACTTCTAAAATAAAATACCTCATAAAGACAACAGATGAAATTCCAGTACACGCAAAATCCTGCAGGTATCCATACATGCATAGGGAGGAAGTACAAAGACAAATTAATGAAATGTTAGAAAAAGGAATTATTAGTTTTAGTTCCCCAGTATGGATCGTGGAAAAAAAGATGGGCGCCTCAGGACGTTAAAAATATCGCCTCGTAATAGATAATCGAAAACTTAAAGATAAAACCATTTCCGATAGATACCCAATTAATAATAATAATAATAATAATAATAATATTTATTTACCATTCAATTTGAAATATACAATAGTTTTCAGTTAACGATAAATAAATATAGAATTCTCACAGAAGGATGAACCTATGCGTGGGTTGTACCATATAAATATACAATGGGTTATAAGTTTACACAATTCCAACTAACATATACATCTTTAACTAACATTTATATACTGTAGTAATATGTATTTTTCATATCGACATATTGGTGTACCTGTGCTCTGGACAAACTTAAGATCCAGACTTTGAGCTTATTTTTGAATAAGATATTACTAACGATAGTTTTTGTGTCTGCTGGAATAAGATTATACAGCCGAGGAACTAAGTAAGTATAACATTTTTGTAAAGTGTTTTTCTGTGACTTTGGCACATAGGTTGAATTTATTTTGTGGCGAGTTGCATAATGATGTTCAATTTTTTTAAGTTCGTGTTTATTTTTGTGTTGCCTTATAATAGTTTTGAAAAAGTAAAGTTGTCTTATGTCTAGAATCAATGTTTCTTTATATAGCGCTTCTGTAAGGTAAGTTTTTTTTATTAGTAATTATTTTCAAAGTTAATTTTTGTATTTGTTCTAGATTCTTTAAATGAGAAGCATTTGTTGCTCCCCAGGCAACTATCCCATAGGTGAGGTGAGTTTCAAATAGAGTATAGTAAAGCATGCGCATTTGAGTTATGTCTAGATAGGGTTTCATGTATTTAAGTTTGTATGTTACACTACGTAATTTTTTTACCAAATAATCAATATGTGCATCCCATTTCAAGTGAGCGTCTATATATATGCCAAGATACTTTATTTTATTTACTGGTGAGATAGTGAGATTAACGTTATCATATTTTATAAGTAGAGATTGGAAACTTGGTAAATTGCTAGCATAAGATGTAAAGGTAATGTAAAATGTTTTATCCATATTAATACTCAGTAGTTTACTCTCAAACCATTGAATTATAGCTTTGAAATTTTTTTCCACTTTTTCTTTTAGAGATCTCCATGTTTCCGATTTGTAAATAACTACTGTGTCGTCTGCAAAGCTTATTATGTCCCCTTCCACATCTAGTGCAAAGTGATCGTTTACACCATATTGAACTATTAGGTTCACTGAGAGTGTCTTTGATTTTAACATATTGATTCGTTTCATGAAGATAACTATAGAGAAGTTGGTGGGATATTCCTCTAAATCCAATACTCTCAAGTACCTCTAGAAGTTGGTTATGTTTAACAGTATCGAATGCTTTCTTCAAATCCACGAATATACCTAGTGATGGTAATTTATCGTCTACATATTTCCTGATTTTGTTGGTCAGGAGTGTTATTGCATCTTCAGTTGATTTGCCTTTTTGAAATCCGAATTGATTATTTGATAAAATGTTATATTTCGTTAGATATTTTTCAATGCGTGAATTCAAAATGGTTTCGAATAATTTCGCAAAGGTTGTAATTACTGATATTAGGTGGCGGTAGTTATCTACTTTGAGTTTATTACCAGACTTGAATATTGGTGAGATGATAGCACATTTGAATGGAGTTGGACATTTCCCACTACTAAGAGACCAGTTTATTAGATATGTCAATGGTATTGCCAGTTCTTTTGCTATATTTTAATAGTTTCAGCTCTAAGAGTGTCAATTCCGGGAGATTTTTTGTTGTTTAAGTTCTGAATAACTTGCAAAACTTCATATTCATCTCCGTTTTTTCTAGGAAAAAGGAATTCATAGTTTTGGTTTTCGGTTTATTTTTTATATATCGGTCTTTCTTGTATTTCATTCGCCAGGATTACACCAATTTCGCTATAGTGTTCGACAATATTGTTGGCTATTTTTTTATTGCCAGTAATCATAGAGCCATCATTGCATTGAATCTCTTTGATTGTATTGCCGTTAGTTCCTTTATTTGTCATTTCATTTATAGTTTCCCACAGTGTAGAGGATTCTCCTTTATTTTTGTCTATTTTGTTTCGATAAAAATCTATTTTGGCATCGTCTATTATTTTTTTCAGTCTATTTTTGTACTCTTTATATCTTGTTTTATTTGCTTCTGTTGGGTTGTCTTTCATTGTTTTATAAAGATTGGTTTTTTCATGAGTGGACTTGATTATACCATCAGTGATCCACGGATTCCTTTTCATATCTTTTCTATTAATTTTAATTATGTTTATGCTTTTTTCCACGATTTCCTTGGTTTTCTGAATGAATATTTGAGTGGAAAGTTCAATATCATCTGTTGAGTATAAATCCAGCCAATTCTCTTCGCATATATTTTGTTTTAGTTTTTTGTTATCGATGAATTTCTTATATTTTGTTATTTCTGATGATTTTTTTCTTTGTTTCAGGTGAAATGATTTGTAGAGCAATAGAGAAGTGATCAATTATATCTGTTTCAACGACGAATGAATTGTATTTGAAGTTATTCGAGTTATCTTTCACGAAACAATGATCTATACAAGTACCAGAGTTGTTACAGAATTTATATTAGATATGAATCCATAAGCATTAAGTGTATTCAAGTAGCTATTTTCCATTATGTTAAAATTGATATTTCCTATTAGAATATGATTGCAAATATTGTTATCTTCACAAGATTCTAGAAATTCTGATAAACTTTCAATGATATTATTAGTAGATGTAGGTGGTGATTTGTACATAGATGTTAAATGTATATTTTTATTGTGAAGTTTGACTTTCACCTGTATAATTTTGATTCCATTTGATAGATATACTATATCATGAGTAAAATATAAGTTATTTTTTATAAACATTATTACTCCATCATTTTGGTTCACGTTACCATAATTGTAGATGAGATCATACCCATTCATATTATATGTGTCTAAATCTCTAATTTGCCAAGTCTCAGATAGAATTATTATGTCGAAAATATGTTTAGTTTCTTGTAATACTTTCATTTGATCTAAATTCTTATTCACACTCCTTATATTATTGTGAAGTATTTTTATATCTACTTTAGTATTATCTATAGTTTCATTAGTTGTGAGGCATCTTCAATTATTTTCGCTTCAACTGTTTCAATATGGAACTCTTTGAGATATTGGTTCATTTTGAATTTTTAATAATATTCACCAATAATATAGTAGATTACAGAAACTGAAATATTTATAAAAATAGTAAACCCGTAATATATAGTGTTTTTGTTTTGCTTTGAGATTTTCTGGGTAGACCTCGTTTGAATTTCTTTCGCTTTTTTCTTTCTCTGGTCTCCGGTCTCCTTTGTGTGGAACTGCTATCAATATGTCTATTAGCTGTGGTTTTATTTTTCCCCTCTTTTGCTTCCTCTTCTATCTTCTTTGTAGCTTTTTCTGATTGGATCTCCTCTTTTTTAGTTCTTTCTGCGGATGGCCTTGTTAGAGTTTCTGGTATTTCACGTATTTTCTTTAGGTAATTTCTCAATATGTTGTTTTTTTCTTGTTGTTTTTTTGTCAAATCGGCTGATATAGATATGTTTGTACCTTTCAAATTTTTGCAATTTCGTAGAATGTGTATTTTGTGAGTGTTGACACAAGTTCAATTTTGACTGGGCAATCTCTTGACTTACCCAGCGAATATATGTTGCTTATATCAGTTTTTGTCAATTCTACATCAAGTTTGGAATTCAGTTGATTGCATACATTATCTACCAGGGATTCCTCTTCACTTTTCATTAATCCAAACACTACTATATTATTCTTCCTGATGTTTCTGTCCAGTATCTCTATCTGTTCTTTTAACTCTGTGTTTTCTTTTTCCAATTTCCTAATTTTTTCACTATAGGATTCTATTTTCAATAGCAATCTTACTTCACTTGCTTCAATAGTGCTTTTAATCTCTTGTTTGCTTGTCAATACTTCCAAATATTAATGATATTTTAGATAAACTGGGCTGGGCACAATATTTTAGTACACTCGATCTAGCTAGTGGGTTTCACGAAATTAAGATGAGCAAATGATCCACTGAAAAAATAGTCTTTAGCGTAGACAATGGACATTACGAATTTTTGCGTATGCCTTTTGGCCTAAAAAATTCCCCATCAACCTTTCAAAGGGTTATGGACGAAGTATTACGGGACGTTCTGAATAAAATATGCATGGTATACATGGATGATATAATAATTTTCAGCACAAGTTTGCAAGAACATATACAAAATTTGAAATTAAGAAACGTGTGCTTAAAAATTCAGCTAGATAAATGCGAATTTCTTCGTAAGGAAGTTGAATTTTTGGGCCATGTAGTTACACCCAAAGGGATAAAACCTAATAAAAATAAAATTAAATCCAACAAAAATTCCCATTTCGCGCACGTAATAGGAAATGAAATCTTTCTTTGGTCTTTTATGATACTATAGGAAGTTTATTAAAAATTTCGCAAAGATAATTAAACCAATGAGAGTCTGTCTAAAAAAGGACCGCAAAGTCAAACACTCTAAAAAATTTGTAGATTGCTTTAACATTTGTAAGAATTTATTAATATCCGAAACAGTTCTAGCATACCTAAATTTCTAAAAACCCTTTGGATTATTAACAGATGCTCCCAACTACGCAAAAGGTGCTGTTCTACAACAAGACCGCCATCCTATTCCATACGCTTCACGTACTCTCAATTCTGCAGAAATGAATTTAATCCACTATCGAAAAAGAACTTCTGGTGGTCGTATGGGGCTGTAAGTATTTCCGTCATTATCTATTCGGACGGGACTTCCTTATTCTGATGGACCATAGACCTTTGGAATGGCTCTTCTCGTTAAAAGAACCAAATTCGCGGTTAGTAAGATGGCGGCTAAAACTGGAAAAATCCAATTACAAAGTTAAATACCAAAAAGGTAAATACAACCAAGCAGCAGATTCTTTATATCGAATAAACCCTAAATCGATTTAAATGCTTTACAAACAGCTTCTTTATACGTATATATAGATGATCTTGATAAAATAATCCATAATTCCCATTTAACTAACGATTTACCTAATTTTTCAACTCAAGAAATTACCGAAATACTTGAAGACCGTCCCAAAATTAATATAATATCTAACATACAAATAAAAGCCCCAGGAGACTACACTGATATAGAAAAAGTACACACGTCTCTAGAAAACCCCATTTTTGGTATCCGATCACTGAAAAGCCATTAAATTTATATAAAAACCAAATGTTATTAACTTGCGGAGAGATAAATACGCTAAGAATTAAAAAAAACTACATAGATCCAAATAGACTTTACGCCCTTTACTTTAAAACCCCTCTAACAACCAAAATTTTTGCTATTACTACTGAAATTTTTTTTAAACTTTCAGCTTTTAAATTAGTTCATTGCACAAATATATTAGAAGATTTAGTTGCTGGCGACGAACAAAAAGAAAAGTTAGAATACTATCATAATTATAAGAAAGGACATCGAGATATTAACAAGGTTAAAGCCTCTCTCGGAATAAGATATTTTTGGACTTATATGTCCCAAGACATAGAAAACATAAATAATTGTGAAATTTGTTTGAAAAACAAATACGATAGGGATCTGCCTGTAGTAAAATTTAATTTAATTTAAAGATTCATTCTCAAGGTAGGGCCAAGTATAACAATTGCTAGTATTAGTGGAATATCAGTAGTAGATGCTTTACTAAATTACATAATCCATCATGGATTGCCTTATAAAATTACAACCGATTCTAGTACAGAATTAAAAAACCAGGACCTAGAAGATTTCTGTAAACTTCACAAAATTAAGTTACACTACACTACAGCCAAAAATAGTAACTCCAATTCACCAGTTGAACGATTTCATTCCACGTTAATTGAACATATCAGATGTTTCCGGGAAATAAATAAATATCTTACATCAGACCAATTAATTAAACATGCTATTTTATCTTATAATAATTCTTTTCATTCTGTAACCAAATATACGCCTTTTGAAATTATCAAAGGTTACATAAATAATCCGGATCCTTTCGATTTAAACGACCACCTGATACTACCCTATTATGTTCAAAATCATAAAGTCGCGTCCAAACAGAGACATGAAAAAATTCGAGAAAGAAACGTACTAGTTAAAGAAAAATTAATAAATAAAGCTAACGAAAATTGAGAAGATCCACCCGATTATACCGGTCAAAACGTTGCTTACATTAAAACTAAATTCAGCGGCAAGAAATTGCCTAAATTTAATAAAACCGAAATCATTAATGACAAGGGTATTGTTATTGAATCTAATAAAGGTACATACCAAAAAAGTATCGCTCGGAAACCACGAAAAATTAAGTATGAAAACTTTTAACAGGTACAACAAAACAATAATTGACGATTCTGCTGTACCTGGTAAATCTAATACAGAAGATAGAACGTAACGACGATCTCAACGTTACGCCATTGGGAAATTTCTTATCCCCAATTAGATTATGAATTGCTAGAACAATCTATACTAAACATACTTTTATTCATTATTTAGATTTAGGTGAAATAGTTAAACAAGTCGAATCTTTAAATAACCGAATTGAACAAGTAAAAATTAATACTAATAAGATATATAATTCAAATTCAATATCTTATGACAGACCAGCTGAAAACACAGCAGATCGAACAGATTTCTTAATTAATTTACTAAAAAGTATATTCGAAAACATTTATCCTCATATTCGTACGAAAAGAGGATTGATTAACGGGTTAGGCTTTTTGGAAATCTCGATTCCGATGACGATTACAACAAAACCTATATACTATATGGAAACAAATTTACAAACTACACTACATAAAAAATGTATTGATCATTATAACAAATCTCTGAATCTATTATGGCAAAGTCAAGAAAAACTCCAAAATAATTTAGAAAGATTCCAAGCCGCAATTCACAACCAAATCGATAGTTTGGCAAGTTACGTTACAATACAAGTTACACTGAATTAAATAAACTTAAATTGTCAAAATTCACTATCATTCGTTGATATTCTAGAAAATGCTATTTTATTCTCAAAATTAAATTCCCTTCACAGTTCAATTGTGTGTAGTCATGAAATTGGAGAAATGATTGATTACTTAGAAAAAATTTATAAAGAGTATGAAATTCCTAGATTTAAAAATATTTTAACGTACTATCAACTTAGGAAGTCGAGTAACCTTTTCAAAATCAAAATTAATCTTTGCTATACACGTTCCCATCCTTAAACCTAAGTTCCTAGACTTCTATCATATATATCCACTAATCCAAAACAAAAAAAATCTTCACACCTCCTTACCCATATTTGGCACACAAATATCCCAATTAGAAAAAAAAAGAATATCCAATCCTGGAAAATGTATATTATTGCCAATAAAACTTTATCCCCAGAGACAACTGCAGCTTACGTATCCTTGATGGAAAACAGCCGGAAGATTCCTAAGCCAGTGAAGTCAGCATCCAGGAATCAATCATCGAACAAATAACCACAAACGAAATACTTAGAAATCTCGCAAAACCAGAAAAATTACTCTCAAAATGTCACAAAGATAAATACTTAGAAATAAAGTCCCCCTAATTGATAAAAATTCAAGAAAACTGTGAAATAGTAATAGGCGAGACAAAATTCAGCTCGAATCATAATGTTCAATATGGTAAATCGCTAATCCTTCCAAAATTCTCAACGAACTTTCTACAAACACAGAAATCATATCATACCGAAAATCTAGCCAAGCCAAATTTTTGAATTTTTAAAGACTACGAAATTAACAAGACCATTAAATATTTAACACCTATCCCAGAAGTAAAAAGCACGACCATTACCACATCAATATTAGGGACTGTGACCATCATCTGTATCATCTTAGCTGCCTTATTCTTCATTAGATATCGATGTCGCAAAATGAGAATCAATCAAGAAAAACCAATCGACGACTTCACTGAAACAGCTGAGAATCAACGCTCCAAAAACACCTCCGTTATTTTTTCATCTTAAGGACGGAGGAGTTACATGCCACATTCCTAGAATAATGCAAACTAGGCGACGATAACATTTTATCTAAAAGTTCTCATATTGCATGAAATATCTTGTTAATAAAAATTAAAAATTACTTTACTTCTTCTTCAACCTTCAACACAATTAGTTCATGAACGATATTTTTGTTGAATTTGAAATAAAATAATTTTTAAAAAAAGCTTTTGCGGACTTTTGATTTACTTCTCACCCTCTTTTTTTCCATCAAATCGGTTATGCAATTTTATTTTCAATAAGGAATTAGGACAAGTTCCATGACATTTTTATATATTTTTTCCTATTTTTAATAGTTTTGCTATTATTCATTAATACATTATTAATCTAACCATTTATTAATATTAAAATTTCCTTATAATTATCATTTACTAGATTATAAATTCCGACTTATTTCCTGATATTGTTTATTATAAAAACCTGACTTTTACTGGTAATTTTCTTTATAATTTATAATTCTTCGCAGATTTATTAATTTAATTCCCTATTTCCTTGAGAAATAATTTTATTTATTACGAATGTCAAACTAAACGCTCTATAAAATAAAAAGTTCCGTTACAGTATATACAGAGTGTTTCTAAATTCACGAGAAAAAATTTTGATGGAGATTCCTCGTTGAAAATTATGAACAGCTTTTCCTATAATAAAAATTCCTGGCCGCACTTCTACAGAGATATCACCACCGAAAGGAGGGAATTAATTTTTTAAATTTTTTCTCAAGTCCGGAATAATGCACAAAAACATTTCAGAGATTATATACACTCATAATGAATAATTATATATATTTTTTTCAGTTTTACCATTGTGTTATTAGGGGTTGAAATTAACAACCTTTATTTCATTTTATCACAGAATTTTGTCATGGTATTGAATTTTATAAATTAACAATATTATTCAGAATTTCTGAACAAAAAGAAAACAAAATACAATAGCATTGCTTTTAATGGTTACGTGAAGTAACAAAATTGAAAATGTAGGATAATAAAGATGTAAAGAACATACGTTATAATTAATCTAATAACATATTGGTAATACTGGAAAAAATTCTATAATTTCCCTCTATTTGAGTGTATAATTAATTTCAAAATTTTACTTTAATTCGGATTTGAGACAAAAAAATAAAAACTCAATTGTAATTCCGTCTTTTCGGGGGGTGATATCTTTCTAACGTATGACAAACTAAAAATTAAATGAATCGTCGCAAATTACGCACAGAAGTTTGTAGTAGTGTACCGGAATCACGTGGTAAACACGCCGTATCTGCTTGCACATCGAGAATAGTGTAAAGATCAGTAGCACCGTTCAGAAATATTAAAATTAACAACAAGAAACAAAGTACTAAAATAAATGTTAATACTCCATAGTGTAGCAGTGCTTTAATTGTAGTATAAATAGTTTTGTACCTTTTCCAAACAACATTTAAAATACATAACATGAATGAAAATAAATATATCTTAAATATAAGACCAAAAAAAATAAAAATTAATATTACGTATATAACGAACGAGAAATCCCCTCCGTCACTGACCCAGGGATAAACCAACCGGTCCAGTATACTGTGGACGATCAGTCAGTCCATCACGTAGATGACTCATTTATTTTGTCAGACATTAGGGGTGCCGGCCCCGGTGGTCGAATGATCTGAGAGCTGAGTTTCGATCCCGGAGTGCCGGGTTCGAGTCTTGGCATGGGCATGGGTGTTGTGTGAATGTGGAATGTTTGTATGTATGTGTCGTTAAAAGAAAAGAATTACCAATTGTACGAAATTTTACTGAACCTGAGTAAATAATCCAAGTGGATTGAGCCCAAAAAAAAGATGACATTAGGGGTTACACTAAGATGTTTTTATGGGCAAGATTCTTATAATTTTTAACGAGGATCCTTCTACTAATTTTTTTGCGTGAATTTAGAAACACCTTGTATAAAAGATAGACAAATTCTTGGATTTAGATCAATTAATCATAGGCAAAACTAAAAAAAGAGCTAATCGATTAATCAATACAGGGTAAATTCAAATGTGTGGTGGCAATATGTACTATAAATTCGTAATCATATCTAATTGTCCAAAAATTTGAAATTTTATATTTTGATGAATATAATTGGTTTTCCCACAGGGAGTGTAATTGGATATTTTTTGTTACTATTTATCTAAACGATTTAAGCAACACAGTACAAAATACTGGCGAAAGCATCTTATGCAAATTTTGAATCGGTGCTAAGATATGAAATGATATTGTGGGACATGAAACATAATTTGGAAGACGTTTTTACTGTTAGAAAAAGTGTACTCGTATTAAGGACCATTTATCAACTAAGTTTTAAAAAGTCTATTTAGAAAGAATACAATACAATAATTGTTAAATTATTAGAGAGAAAAATCCATTATAGAATTATATTTTTGTTAACCACTATTTTGATACCATTTTGCTTAATGTTTATATGTACTTACTTCATAAATATACTGTTACATATAAGCCTTATTTGAAATCATGATAATTATTATTATTATTAAAAGTGACAAAATAATATAATTTTCATGGATTCAACGAAACGGCAGTTTGAATAGGTGTCTCATTTTTCACAAATGGCAAAAATTGATAAAAATATAGAACAAAGGGGTTTATTCTGTAAGTTTGTGGTTAAAAATAACCCAGGGTTATAACATCCTTTTAAATTATAACCGTGTGTTATTTTTAACCAAAAACTTACAACAGAATATACTCCTAAGAGCAATAAGAACTCAACTTTAACCAGAATAAAAAATTAAATAAATGAAACGAACTTCTAATTTTGGTACGCGATCCAGTGCATTACTAATTCGCCACTGGTAACCAACCCTAAACAAATAATGCTAGCCTGTCTTTAAAAGATATTTTGTATAAAAACTTAAAGTTGACAGGATCAATTTCTAAATCCAAAAAATTCTTTTCACCTTCTAAGCATCCACAACACAATTCAATTTACAAACTTTCACAGATTTTAATTAAAAATAATAATGTTTTTATTTTAAAAATACGAAAACTAACCGCAATTCTATTCTAAAATCGTCCTTGAAGATAAGCGAAAAGCGGAATGAATTACAAAATGTTTCGGTTGTTGTTCGCTAAACTTTCACGCTCAAATTCAAATTTGACCCGAAATTCGCGTGTTATACAATATGCGCTCGACCGAAATTTTATAACAAACCAAACTTACATGCGCTGTCTTTAAATCGAACTTAGGCCAGTCAATAAAAATCAATAAAAATCAATAAAAATCGTTTGCCTAAAATTATTTTGGAAGATTCTTTAAACTGGACATTGCAAATAAATTAACGAAAAAGAAAATTGTAACAAAAGCGTGTAACTAACCCTCCAATTCATTTTGCAATAACCCGTTCGGGACCACTTTTGTGTAGTAAAAAAAATTTGAAAATGTTATTCTTATTTAGGAACTTTTTGCACACTGGAACATGTATCACCCATTGGAACACATGAGTCGGTTATTTTTGTCGCAGTGGTATATTAAACCAGTAGCCAAAATTAACGCACCATTAATATTTTTTAAAATTTTCATATATTGATCATTTTTGATATGTCAACTGTCTTATGAATAGGCTTTAGACCTCGTCTGACATTTCAAATATATTTCTATTTTGTTTTAACGTATCAAGCGTCGATTATTTAAGTTAACAACTTCTTGTTGAAAATCTGTTTGACAACTACTGACTTCAACAAGCTTTTAAGTTCATCTACAAGTGCTTTACAGCAAAAAAATGATCACGCAAGAAATTTAACAGTGGAAGAGGCAGTACTAGCATCAACTACGCTGGATGAGGGATATTCCATGCGTTATGTTACCACCGTGTTAGGAATATGTCATTCTAGCATTAGTCGTATTATTAAACGATCCAACGAGACAGGTTCTTACACCCGACAGCCACGATAAGGGCAAAAAGATGTACTAATGAGAGGTATAATCATTTTCTTAGACAATCCAATCTTAGAAACCGCAGAACTACAAGTAATATATTAAAAAATGAATTATCAACGGTTCCTAATGTTGTAATATCGACTCGAACCATTAGAAGACAGAGATCAAAGAATACGTTTTGCTATACATCATCAACATTATTTTGTAGATGATTGGAAGAAACCTAAGGTTTCCAGATGGACGTGAGCGTGTTTGCAGAAGACAAGGAGAGAGGTTTGCAAGCTGTAACATTACTCCAAAGCTTTCTAATGTTTTAGGGAGGTATTTGCTTCGACTCTCGTATGGAGATGGTCTATAAATGCACCTTTTTATTTTGAACATATTATAGTCGAGCATGTAATGCCATATGCTCTTTTTGTGGGTCATAATTTTTAATTCATGCAGAACAACGCTCTTCCCCACGTAGCTGAAACTTGCATACCTGTCATATACCTTTGTTGGCACAACCACCTAGTATATTCAAATAATCGGTATGATAAGGTGTGAAGCAAAGTTTGCATAATTGGCATAACTGATTTGTCCTCCTTTCAACTTTTCGCTTAAGCAACTTACACAACGTCTTCTAGTGCCTCCTATAATTGTTAAATGATCATTTAAGAGTATGCTAATCTTCGATGGTCTACTTAAACTTACTTCATTGTATACATATACTTTCTTCCAGTTAATATTCTTCCATATTCAACCATTTCATCGGCCAGATCTACCAGAAAGTTAATTAATTCTTTCCTTCTTCTTCTTTTCATAATATATTATCCAGCTATTTATTGCCACCACCATTGTCAACCTGTAGAATATATTTTTCTGCTATTTAGCATATCTTCTGTTCACAAGGATTTTTAATCAGCTATATTTGCGCCCCTCATGAATTTATTATAAAATGAGGTCTGCGCATGCAACATCAACTTTTTCACCGTTCTTTTATTTGCCTTTTACATACCTTCATTATTTGAGTGATTGTTACTAAAGAGTAATAGTTTTTTTAGTGATATATCCAATTTCGATGAATTTCGTCCAATACTTTCATGAATAATGCAATCTCTTTCTAAGGATATATTAAACTTTCGTTTGAATTTTTTTGGTACTGGAAATCAAATAACATTTACAACACTATCATTTTTTGTTTTCTTTCAGCAACTGTTTCATGATAATTTTCGTCTTCTTCATTATCCGCAGTATCATCGTCTTCTTCAAAATCTAGCTCTTTATCTGATGTTTCTTCGCCATGATTCTTTATGAGATGCATATTCATCCGATTCTAATGAATCGATATCCATAAATGGTGTGCGTAGTGGTTTAGTTCCTCAGTTGTCAATTTTTGTCTTTTATTGGGTCTACTGCTGGGATTATTATACCTATACCCCTAAAAAATACCAATAGATTATAAATGTCCCGCAATGTAAAATTGTACAAAAGATTATGTAAACATAAACGAATTATATTTCAATCTTTTAATTATAAATAATATTTGTTACAAATCAACTTACCACATGAAAAAGTCAAAAATAGGTGATTTTTAAATAAACATGCAACCAAATTACACAAAACATGAATATGTTCGAAAAATTACCCTTACACACAATTTGCATCTTATTTAGGGTTTTCAAGAAATTTTTAAAGATGGCACTTTATTTAATATTGGTTTAAATAAAATAATTTCACAACGGTTTCCTTTAAAGTTACAATATGCGTTATATTTATTTCTAGGAATGTGCCAAATTAAATGGAGTGAATATGGTTTTTTAAATGTAGTCATTAGCGACTCGTTTGGGTGGGGTATTGAATATTTTTATTAATAACTTTCTCTCTAAATGTCGCATTTTGACCGAATAGTTAACAAATTTGACATTTTTAAAAATATGTTACTATTATCTGAAGTCTTTATGACGAACAGTGTTCGAGAAAAATTAATTTAAAATATTCAAGTGTCTCTGCATACGTTTACATTTACTAATAAATAAATCTTTAATTTGTCAGAATAGCGATTTTTAAAAAAAATATCTAATACCCGACCCATCGTATTTAGGCAATTTAATTGAGAACATTTCAAGAAATAAATGTACAGAATAATATAATGCAATAGAAATTTGTTTTGAAATATTATTTGAATTAAACCGATAGTTTTTTCTGAGAAGCGACTTTCTGGACACCCTGTATACAGTATAAGGTATCGTTGACGCGACGATCTGTTACATTTAAAAAAGAGTATGTCTTATAAAACGCCCATATATGAGAATAGATTGTACGTAAAAAGCGAGATGATTTTTCTTTGTGGTACGCTTTAGACATTTTGATGGGTTGGAAATCCCATACAAAAAAAAATATTCCGTAATAAGTGAATGGAGTTGAATCGAGCTTTAATTGTTGAACTAATTGGAACTATTGATGTAATTGCGGTAGTTGAGAATTCTAAAGGGTATTTCATTTCACGTTTAATTTAAAAGAAACTCTGTGTTTTATTAGTGCGTCATGTGGCAGATTATGTCACAATTCAAGTATGCGACGGACACTCTGTATTTTATTTTCTTGTGAACTTTCAACCAAGTGTAAGGATCAATAAAATACTACTAATAAAGTATTGGATGTCAATTTAATCGATTTTAATTTCAAAGGAAATAAGAGTATTATCTCAGCCTGTATACACAAATCAAAAATATATTTAAAGAAATAATTTAAATATGGTTGTTATCCATTATTTCCGTATACAAGATAGATTTTTTTAATAATAAAATTTTATTTAAATTGGAATAAGATCGAAGCATTCCATTTCAAACAAATTAAATTGGTTCAATTATTTTTTTTAGATCATCCAACGTAATAACATGTCATTTGAAAAAATATTTATCACTTTGGGCTAATGAGTAATGACTAATGACTAACATGATTTTTTTATTTTCGTGCCAGAAACAAATTGATAAAAGAAATAAAAAAAGTCATAGCGGCTGTTTAATTTCTAGCGGTTCATTTACACTTATACACATCTGTCGGTTGAAGTTTAATAAAAATAAAATAACTAAATCGACTGGTCTAATTACCGTCGAGCTATTGGAAATGCAACAGGCAAAACTAGTCCCACTAACAGTACCTCGAAGAGTACAGGGAATGGCAATAAGTCAGAATGAACACGCGTACGAAACGTTAAACCGTTTTTGAAAAACGAAACGCTCTTTCTATTGGACAAATGTTTTTTTATCTCGTGACAACAGCAGCAACAGTCATAGCAGCCAATTCCTAAGGACGAATTTTCCTTTTCGAATTATGTAATTTCATTACAACCGAAAATATGCATGGATGGATCGTTTTTATTGGACTCTTCGTATGTGAGTAGAAAAACCGAAAAGGAATTATTTATTTGTTTTTAGTGGGGGTACCCCATATAATCAAAAAACAAATTATTTGTTTGTTTTTTCAGGATTTAATATGACATCCCCCTGTACAATTAATGAACTAATTATTAATTTTCTTTTTAGACGCATCCGCTCAAATTGTGCCCGACGAGGTCGATTATCGTCATTTTCCGATTCCATTTGCCCTAAATTCGGATAAAATCAAGGCAGCATTTAACATTGGAAGTTGCCGCATCGTTTATAATTCGTAAGTTTTTATACCCTGTTTCGAAATGGGAGAGAGTGACCGTTTATGCGTTACCGTTCATTTAATCCATTTTTAACGCTATGACGTCACAGCAGTCAATTTTAATATTAATTTTACAAAATGGAAAATAACTCGAAAACTAAAAGACTTTAATAATAATTCATCGGCCAATAAGTTCGAAATTAGCATTCGAATAGGTTCTTAAAAAAAGTATCTTATTTTAGACATCTTTCTTATGTTTCCAGTTTTTGTCGATTTTTTAAATTGTTATATCATATTCTTATGATATTCCTAACAGTAGTATTGAAAGATTTCCATAGAGTTTTAATATTAATAAACGTATTTAATGCTTTTGCAAAATTTATTTTAGCAAGTTAATCACTATATTTAAGTACTAATTTTAAAATATTTTCGATTATTTTTTTATAGACGTATCCTCTTTCTAGCCATCCTTAGCGATATTTTTATCTTTTCATTTAAACGCTCTTTACACCAATTTTTACAGTTTATTCGTTTTTTTATTGACGTTTCCCGGTTTCCTTCTTTATAATTCTTCTCCTAATTTTAACAATTTATATTATCTCATTTTCGGTATAATTTTGACGATATTTTGATATATGTTTTAAAATATTTGTTAGAAATTATTTTTAAGTTATATTGTTCATTCTTTTTTTGACATGAATTTCACTAAAGTTTTCATTAATTTTCACATTTTTGTTTTTTTTATTTAATGTTTTTGAGCCAATATTTTAGTATTTTTTATTTTATAGTTGCCCTTTTCATTTTGAGAGATTTTTCATTATTTGTCTCTTTTGTTTTCTTATTTCTTTTTAAGATTTTTTCTTTATTTGCTTTTTGGAATTTCTTGAGATTTTGCGAAAATTATTGCGAGATTTATTTACCAAATTTTTCAATATTTTTTCATTTTATTTACAATTTTTCGATATTTTTTCATTTAATTACCTCATTTGACTTTCAGCATTTTCAGTTTTTAGCAGCACTTTTCGCCATCTTGAGAGAAATTTCACCATTTCTTTCGTTTCCGGTTTTTTATTATTTTAAGAAATTTTTGTATTCCTCTTTTTAGGAATTTCTAGCGAATTTGTCTAATAGTATTTTTTTTTCGTATTTTATGTAGTTTATCTTTCTTGTCATTTACTTGTAGGATGTGTCCAGATCCGGATGTATCTTTTTTCTTGTTTACCAAACACGAACCGGAACGTCCGGTTCCAATTTTAGTTGGATCTAAATATTCGGAATCGAATTTGAACCTGACTCGATTCGATCCGAAACAGTGCACGAAGATCATTATCCATGGATACAATTCAAACATGAATATAAGTGCTTTGGTGGAAATTAGAAAAGGTAAAAAGAAAATGTTACATTCTTTTTTTTAATGTACACAATTCCTGTCTTTTTATTGAAGATAATTATTCTTTTCATAAATTGTAACTTAAAAAATATGATTTGAAATATTTCTTTTTTTCTGTTTTGTTGTAGTTTTTTTATTTCAAATAATTCTTGTTTATTAATATAGGTTTTCTTCTTTTTTATGCCAATTTCTTTTGCTTTATGAAAAAATATATTTTTATTTCAAAGAATTTTTTATTATAGAAAATTGTTGTTTTTTTACAAAATTATCTATTTGTGTATAAAGAACGGAAAGTGGCAACTTTCTGCCTCAAAGCGACAAAGTACTTTACGCTCGAAATGCTCTCAAGATTTTTTCTACAGTCACATTATTTTAAAAAACAGATAATTCATTAAATCATGAATAATCGGTTTATATTAAAAGTACATTGTCGCGATGTTTACATTTAACCAAACTGTTATACTATAGATGGCGCTATTATATATATATTTTGCATGAAGATTACTTTTTATTAATTAAAATACATATAACATGGTAAAATGGTAAAAACATAAAAGATATAAATTTAATTCACTAAATACCATTCATTTGCCTGTAAATATGTTTAATTTCGTAATGAACACGGCAAAAACGTATCATATGATCGTGTTCCATTTTGTGATAAAATATAAAAATAACTTTTCTTTTTTTATTGCAATAAATTTTTCTTTTTTATTGCAGAAATATTTTCTCTGATTGTAGGTAATTCTTCCTCTTTTTTGTTAGAGATTTTTTTTTATTGCAAAGTTTTTCTTGTTGTAAAAATATTTTCATTTCCATTGTACAAAATTCTCCTTTTTTTACTAGAAATGTTTTTTTTATGTTAAAAAAAAGAATTTCTTTTATATTATAAAAATAATTTTCCTTTATGATAGAAAATTTTTTTATTACCTATTCTCTTGGTTATTTTTAAAGAAAACTGTTTGTTTGTTTAGTAAATTCTTCCTTTTAATTCTAAAAAATTATTTTATGGCAAAAAATTATTTTTTATTTCAGAAAATTATTTTCTATTTTAGAAAATTCTTCTACTTTATTGTTGATATGTCATCTTTTCTTATTCTAAAAATGTATTTTCCTTTTTATTCTTCTTTTTTAAAAAATAATTTTGTAATATAAAATGTGTTCTTTTTATTGTTGTAAATTTTATGCTTCTTTGTTTTTTAGAAATGTCTTCTTTTGTACTGAAAAATATAATTCTTTGTTATTGTTGAAATATTTTTTTTATTGTAGAAAATTCTTTTTTGGTTTTAATTATGTTCTTTTCATTTTAGAAAATTATATTCATTTATCGGACATAATTACTTTTTATCAGGGAAAACTCTTTCTTTTTAATGAAAACTCCTTTTTCTAAAAAAAGTTCCTTTTTATTATACGCAATTCTTGTTGTCTTATTGTAGAAAATTCTTCTTTTTCAAAAAATTTCTTGTTTTTTTAGTAAATTTTCCTTTTTCTTGTAGAGATGGCTTCTTTTTGTTGCATAAAATTCTTTTCCGTTACATTATTTTTTACATAAAAAAATTCTTTATTGTTTAATAATAAGGATTGTTTCTACCTTTACTTTATAGAATATATACATTATAAATGTGAAAGATAAAATATACTTATTTTTTACATGTATGTCTTTATTTTTTGCAGAATACTTGAAGACAAAAGACTACAACGTTATAGCGGTTGACTGGAGCCCACTAAATCAATCGCCTTGCTATTTGGGCGCCATTTACAACTTGCCGCACGTGGGCGCGTGCGTGGCTCAATTAATTCGCCGTCTTTTGGATGTCAACAACAGCGATATCCACGTCATCGGCTTCAGCTTGGGTAACAACCACCAAATTTTACAGAACTTTACCAAACCGCAATTGATTCGTTTCATTTTTAAGGCGCCCACATAACGAACTACGTGTCGATTTCGTTACTCCCCTATCGCTTGCCGAGGATCACCGGTCTGGACCCTGCTCTTCCCGGTTTCATAACGCCAAACCTGGACCATAAATTGGACAAGACCGATGCGGAATTCGTGGACGTTTACCACACGAACGCTTTCATCCAGGGAAAAGTCGAGGAAAGCGGCCACGCGGATTTCTACATGAACGGCGGCATCATACAGCCGGGATGCTGGGCAGAGACGAGTAAGTTGAATGGGAGTCCTCACTGTATTAAAATTTTCAGCTTCATAACTATAAGTAATCAGAGAGATATTAGATAAATCTGACAAAACTACAGAAACGAAATTCATCACGGATATTTTGTCCAATCAAGTATAATTCAAAACTTCTAAACAAATAACATCTAACCTTTATCAAACATATAAATTGGCAAGCCCATAGTTCAGCCGAAATTAGTATATTAGGAAAATATTTTTATATAACCAGAAAACATTATAATGTTAAAATTTTCAAAACGACCAATTCGAATAACCGTATGAAATCTATAAATAGTAAAACGTTCAAATTGTACTTTATCCTATTGGGAAAAGTAGAATTCGTTAGAAAGCACTGCCATCAATCTGCAAAGCAGTAAAAGAAAAATCGGTAAATACGATTCTTGTGCTTTTCAATAAAAAATAGTA
Source organism: Hermaeophaga mercurialis (assembly GCA_951812935.1). NCBI lineage: Eukaryota > Metazoa > Arthropoda > Insecta > Coleoptera > Chrysomelidae > Hermaeophaga > Hermaeophaga mercurialis. Next base: position 14,700,469 of record OX638358.1, read on the forward strand.
AAGGTAAAGTAAGTACAAACAAATTTACACCATGAAAACTCCAAAACAACTACTGCCTTATAGCTCAACTACGAGTTATTTTAATTTATTTTACTGGTTTGAAGGTTTCACGTTTTTTCACCAGAGGTCGTATTCGAATTATACTTCGGCCAATAGAGTTCTCGTGGTGATATTAAACGTCACCGTATGCAAGAAACACAGAAAGAACAGTTCCGATACAGAAAGTTAGGTTATGATCACGGAACAAGGAATCAAAATAAGTTTTTCTTCTTAAACCCTGTTATGGTCTATGTCCAAAAAGACATTTACCCAATTAATACAAAGTTCGTTTAAAATTCACTCATTTTAAACTAATATTCAACTCACATTAGTACACCCTGTACAAAAATTAATATCTCTCTCTCTCTCTCTCTCTCTGAGCTCACATTTAACCAAATAGACGTGATCACCCTCAATGTGTCTCAGCTAATTCCACAGTTTCAAAAATTAAGAGTCGCTAAAAACCCACTTAACAGTCAATACACACTCCGCTCGAAAAGAAATTTTCTCAATTTCTTTATCGCCTCACACAAATGAAAATATGAATTTTCACTTATAATACCACTAGTGCCTAAATTTCGTCTAGGGTACCCACCAAGAGAAAAATTTCCGGAAATTTTGGTGGTTGCCAAAGAAACCATTTAAAATAAAATCATTTGATTGGTTATAAAATAGAGGTATAAAATTTTCATTAAAAAATAAATATCAGTTTTTTATTCGTTTAAACTGATTTGTTCCAGAAGATAAGGACATAGGATTTATGCTAGATAATTCTAACCAAGTATCGGCTTATAATAAAGTTTATTTTTGTATAAAAAGCAATTATGATATGCATAAAATACTACAAAAGTAAATTAAAAAATTATTTTCGTTAATTTGTTTTAAATTGATTTGTTAACAATTGTGTTTTGGAGAGTAAATAAATGCACCTTGTTATTTGTAATTTTTAAGGCAATTCTCGTTATGAAACTTTTCCTTATTTCAAAATAATTATATCATGCAGGATGTTTCATTGGTAAAGGGCCTAACTTTAGCTGTAGATGGACGTCACTTTGGTGGATCCAAATAACCTATATTTAATGGATTTTCCACACTTTATCACTGAGGTATAAGGTGTTTTATTAATCCAATGAAACACCCTGTATAAGTTTGATGACCTGTTAAGTTCAAACGAGAAAAAATTGTGAAAATCATAGATGATCTGCCAGCGAAAAGACTGGAGAGGAACTGTACAAAGAGTTGTCGCAATTGATCGTGAATAAAAATGATTAAAAATCATACTATGAAATGTTAGAACAAGTCTTATATTAGACGTTTTATATTTTAGAAAGTAGTTTCTTTATACTTTGGGCTCTTTGTTATGCATTAAATTTTTCTTATATCCACAAATAAACTGTATTCTAGTAAATATAGTATTTTTTGTTTATTTTTTATGTATATTTCTGAGTTCTCTATTTAATCGTATTTAAGTACAAAATGGAAAAATATTGCAAATTAAAAATATTCAATATTTTTCTCAAAACATCAATTATATTTAAAAATACTTACTAATTACACAAGGTATAAAGTAAGTATTTCCAAATTATTTCATAGTTTATTAATAATAAACCCAATATACATAAGCAGAATAGAATAAATCAAAATATATTTATATAAAAAAAGAAATTGCAATTATAGATTGGTATTAAAAGAAAAATGTAGGAAAATATTTCATAAATGATAAACATATTATTTCTATAAAATTATTGTGATAGAAAAAGTCTCACTTTCATTTTTATTGCTTATAAAATTTCATTTAAAAATTCTTTACAGTTCTTAAAATTATTTAATGTAAATTCTTTAGGGTTGTTAGTAGATTTATTTCTCAGATTCTAGCTGAACTTATTAATTTTATTTTTTTACACGTATATTTATTTCATATTTCCTGAAATATAGGAATCATTTATGTAAACTGCTCAACAATTGAAATGATCCACCCTTAGTTTTAAGTGGTTGCGCATAAACAACGGTACATAAAAAAAAGGGACCAAAAAAAATTTATTTATTCAAGACTAAATACAGAAAATGAAATAATTGTGTTCGAACGTTCCAAAACTTTTGCAGAAATGTAAAAATCACAAAACCAACCAAACCGTCGCGAAAGAATCTGTGAAAAAAGTGTAAAAAAGATGCATTATGTAACATTAGTAGTTCGTTGGACCCTCATTAACTCTAAGGACAGGTCTAAATCTATCTGGCATACTTCTTATCAGAGTATTTATGAAATCTTGAGGAATACTTTCCCATTCTTCTAAAACGACATTTGTTAGAACTCCGACGTTCTCCAAATTTTCATTTCGTAGGGATACCTGTAGTTTGAGACGTGACTAAACATGCTCGATTGGGTTCAGGTCAGGAGAATGTGCGAGCCAGTCGATTCGTTGAATGTTGTTTGTCCTCAGTGCTGTGGATACCAGATTGGCATGGTGTGGGCAAACGTTAACATCGGCATATAAAAAATATCGACCAAAATTTTCAGCAAATGGGACTACAACAGGAAGAATACATCTGTCTCGATAACGAACTGCAGTCATATTATCTCTGTGGAGGCTGATCAAGTCTGTGCGTCCGTTCCAAATAATGCCTCTCCCAGATGGTAATGCCACCTTCACCAAAAGCTACCTGAGGTTCCATAAGTGCTGCATTATATCGTTCATTTTTCCTCCGCCATACTCAAATTCGGCCAAATGAGCGAAAAAATGTGATTCTCGCCTCGTCCGCAAACATAATTCGACGCCAATCGTACTCACCTCAATGCAAATATTGTTGTGCCCATTGTCCTCGAACCACCGTTAAGCGCATGTATATGGCACACGTTTTTGACCACAGATCATACTAATGCAACCTTTTTCTTACTGTCTGAGTCGATATTACAACACCAGTAGTTTGTCGCAAGACATTATTAAGTTAAGTAGCATTTATTGTAGGACGTCGACGAGCTGCAAAGTCTAAGACGTATTGTTAAAGCTCTTGGACGACATCCACCATGTCGAAAGCCTACCTCATCGGTTTCATTATATCTTACTATGACCTTATTGATCACCCCATGAGCCACATTAAACAATCTTGCGACTTCTCTATGTGATCGACTTGTCGCACTACACGAACCACATGTTGTAATTCCCTATCGTTTAGTCTTCTGTACACCATTATCGGATTGCTTTTCAAAATCAAAAACACAACTTATAGATCAAACTCTTAGTAACAATTGGAAAAATGATAATGATACGCCTATTACGTGTATGCATTTTTTGTGCTAACATTGTAAATCCTTTGTTTTTGTGTCCTACGGGTCATAAAAAAGATTTTGTCCGATTCATTTTATACACAAAGGTATACACTACAATTCAGTAAACACATTTAAAATAATTTAATACCAGTTTAGTCATATGGATCTTTTCAATTGTTTAGCAGTTTATTTCAGAAATAAAGAAAATATACTCAAAATTAAATGAAATTACACACTTTTAAGTAGCTATTGGAAAAATTGCACATGACAACTTTTTTTCCAAAAAATATAAAAAAATAAACTATTCATGACAGTCTTAATGGTAGCAGAATATTTTGTTTACAAAAATATTCTATATTGTTCTGCTTATTATTTTCTATAATAAAAACTAGACATTACTCGCCATTTCTAGCATTTAAAAGAAGTAGGTATCAATTATAAACAATTCATTCTATTTCTTCAAAACCAAAACATTCTGTTTTAAAACAACCTAAATAACAGCTTGTGTATAGTACAATCCTGCGGACTTTCCACAAGTAAACAGATTAGGTCAAGTACAAAGATATATTAATCCATTTATATTATACAAAACGGACTGTAAACACTAGCAAATGGAAAACTGCTTTGTTTTACCTCTAGCGAACATATTTGTCTGAAAATCAGCTGATTGTGACAGTTCCTTGGACTACGCTGTTGTAGAAAATACGGTCTTGACAAACAAACTACTACTTTTCTATAGTAAGACGGTTCGCATAGATTCGTCTTTTGAAGTTATGTGGGTTTAAAAAAACTGATAGGGTAATACAGTGTGAAGTATTAACTGATAGCATTATAGCTACAACCATAAAGAAATTAAATAATCAACGATGAGTGTTGGAATTCGGGTAATATCTTGATAGAGATGTATTTTCATCGTGGGGTACCTAAAAATAAAGAAAAATTTCAGTTATTTATTAAATAAATGTGGGAATGACTAAATATTAATAGGATATAGACAAAAGGGGCATTATAAATGTATAGAGAACAGAACACAAAGAATACAACTCTAGAGTAATCATATATTAGTACTCAAAATAGAAGTAATAGATTATGTCAAGATTTATATTTAATAGCGGGCAAAAACAAGTCAAAAGGCAAAAGTAAACGTGCTCGAATTAAAAAAGATATAAAGTTAATTTCAAGATATTTCGTTAACCTGCCACTTGCATTTAGAGAACTATTAGTAAATCCCTCGGTAGGTGGTCATTAATTCAAGCAAATTAGTACAGGATGGTATTTAAACCCCTAATAATTGCTTTGCTTGAAGCGCTTGAGCATCACAAGTCACTAAATTCCTAGCAGACATTCAAGTAAGTCAACGAAATATCTTAAAATGAACCATACCATAATGTGTATGACAATGTTGATAGTAACATGACTCGGAAAACTTTCAATATTAAATTCAATGGCAAACTATGAGAAACGATGTTAAACCTTATAAATGATTCAAAGAATCTATTTCGATTGAGATGTCGTCATAAAATCTTATATTTTGGAAAAATTTAATAAAAATTCATTTTGACCGATGAAAATTTTCACGAGCAAAATTAAATAATTTAGAATGTATCTAGAGATCCCAAATTTTCAAGGAAGTAATAAATCTTGTTTTGTAAACGACACTTTAACTTATCTCATAATTTTGGAATTGGCTCAGAATAATTTTAATAAGAAAAGGTATCTGTCAAGTAGTAATAACGGTACTTTATGACCTATCTCATGAGTCGGTCTTGTTCCAATTTTCGTCCGCATCTAAATGAACTTCTACGCAATTTTGAGCATCGCTGGGAAAATAAGAATGTCCCAATATGCCACCGGGTCCGTCTAAAAACGATAGACAGTTTACCTTTCCCATACAATTTGTGCGAAATTTATGACCTCGCCTAACAAAAGTAATAGTAATGTAAGGCTGCGGATGTCCTATGTTTACCATTTCAAAATTTAAATTAGATATGTTTTTCCATATCTCAAATGCTTGAATAATAACATTTTTATAGAAACTATGATTGCTATACGAAAGTTGCGAGTTTGGAAAATACCATTTTAATAATTTTTTCTTCCATTTTCCACTCACTCGAAACTCAGTGTCGGAGTGTAGACATATAGGTCTTTCAAGTAATTTAATAGTATCATTATTTAACGTTCCATCAACCAATAAATTGTTATTTTTCTTGAAATCTCACCAAGACATCAGTGAAATCTACTTGTGAATTATTGGAAATGTATCCATATTTTTCTCGCATCATTTTCAGTTATTGCATTTACCGAAACTACGCACAGAAACAATGTTAAACAAAGTTAAAAAATTACAAATTCATTTTTTATATTAGCTTGATGTAAAAACATTCGTCCACTTATAGAAACACTACGTTATTCGTAAACTTCAAACGTCAACATATCTTTATTATTACACCATCCTATCTTCGTAATCGTCAAACGTCAATGTCAACATATCTTCAAATCGCATAGCTCCCATCCCCCCCTCACTTCCCCGCCAAACCACTTTATAATGATTAACATATTTCATTGTTTATAATAATAGGTGTTAGTTGTATTAAGTTAACTTAAATAAAGGTGTTGCAAGCATTCATGAGAAGTTAAAAATAAGTTTTGTTGACAACAATTGTAGTATAACTTTTTTTAAAAACTTTTTATTTTTCAGTTATTTACCTTCGAATATCCACAATTAACATTTCATGCATTTTATGCATATTTACAATTTTTTTTTATTTACAGTAAATCGATTATCACATTGATTTCTTTAATCACTGTTGACACTAACACGACAATCCCGCCAATTTTGTTAAATACTTTGAACCCCCACTGAGTAAGAGATCATGAACTACTCAATTATTCAAATAATCTATTAATAATAGTTTAGCCGGTGAATTATAGATGGCAACATATAATTAAATTCAGTAATTTAATTCGGTTTGGATACATATGGACCCAGTTGGACCGTTTTTCCGCTAAATATTTTTGTTTTTTTTTTTTTTAGGATTTTTCGCGTGCAACCACCACCGTGCGCCTCTCTACTTCGCGGAGTCCATAAACACGGAGAAACAATTCTATGGGTGGCCGTGCCCCACGTACTTGGACTATTTGATGGGCAGGTGCGGCCCCGTAGATACGCAAACCATAATGGGAGAGAACATACGACGGGGGGTAGCCAGTGGCGTCTATTTGGTTATTACAGAGTCGGTGGCGCCGTTTGCGGTCGGAAAGTACGTGGGGCCCGCCGTTGACATTATTAAAATGTACCATGAACTTATTTATGTAGTGGATGAGGGGGAATTCGACTCGAGCGATGGCTGGTTGTTTTCGGATGGGAATATTTTGTAATTTTTTTTATTTAAATAAAGTATTTTTTTATTAATATTACTATTACAGAGCGGGTTAACAGTTTTTTTTATTTCATTTAAAGTTTTCGACATATCAACAGCAATGGATTTGCTTATCGAATTATTAATCGACGTTATAAAAATTGTCGGTCTTTCCGATTTCTGGGGGTTGGTTTAAAAAGAGAAACATATAAATTGGCTTAAAAGCGAGTCAAAAAAAATACAAAAAAGGGGAACCAAAGAGAAAGATGGATCTAAATTATGGAAGCTTTTTCAAGTGCAGTTAAAAAATCATGAAAAGGATGAGCAAAACCGTTTTAGCGATTTTTTTAACAAATAAAAATTACATCGTGAAAGTAACTTTTGCGAGACATTCTGGAATTGGCAGCTTTATCCAAAGATAAATTGCTTCGGAAAAAATTGGTTTGTATTTTTACTAAAAAGCCATAATAGATCATAAAAAAATATTTTTCTCGAAAACGGTTGATTTTAGCATGGTAAAATGTTTTACTTTTTCTCTAAGGAATGTTGGTAGAATTCAAAAAGTTTTAAAAATACAAGATTTTACCCAGTGGCGGAAAATTTAAGGGTGGAAAAATGGACCCTGATCCCCACTATATTCCTCTGGAGAAAACCAATCACCTATTCATATTAAAAGTAGTTTCCCAACCTGATAATCGATCAGCCCATTTGAAATTTATTGACAATAAATTATTTTATTTTTTAAACTTTAACACCCTGTATTTTGAAAAGGGTGTATTTACGGATATAGGTTGCCTACCTCAATGGATATAATTTGGCACAAGGAATTTGCCCTAGATCCTTGGCACTCGAATTTTGGGACATCCTCTGTATATATACATATATATATATACTCATTAGTGCGGCAAAGCTCGATTAGTCGGCTATTATTGAAGTTACGAAAAAAAATATTTGTAAAAAGTGTAGACAGTCTTAAGATTCACATTTTAAAATGAATGTAGTGCCAAAGTTATGTTTTTTTAAATGGAATACCCCCTATGTTTTTACATTTTTATAAACCTCTTAAGAATCTCTTTTTGTAAATACATTTTTTTCGTAACCTCAATAATAGCGTACCTATATATTATATACATATATGTGACTATTCCTACATTGTACCTATGTCTCAAATAAATAAATCTAAAAACATTGTAGAAAAATCAATAGCGACAACAATATTGAAAAATATGTAAATTAGATTAAAAAGAGGCAAATGAAAGATAAAATAGTTTTTAACAAAATTAAAAATCAAGAAATAGTGAAAATACTGAAAATCTAAACATTGTGAAAAATCTTGCAAAATTAAATATCAGAAGAATCAAATTATTACAAAAAAGCTGCCAAAATTAGAGCAAAATCCCTAGAAATTGCAAAAAACCAAGATAAAGGAAAAAATAGTAATAGTGAGATATTGGGATGAAATGAACCTAATTGGCAACATGGCTAAAGGAAAAATTAATAAAAGGTGATATTCGCTAAAAACCGTGAAATATTGCTAAAATAGGTTTTGGAAAATACATCAAAAGAACGACAAAATCGCTATGAACATTAGGCGACATAAATTGCTAAAAATAACGGAAGAATTATAAAGGAAAGAAAACTGGAAATTGAAAAACAATGAAAATTTATGTAAAATGCGTTTAAATAAAATCCTAGTAAAGAGCTATTAAAATAGCGAATAACAGGAAGATAATTGAAAAAAGAAAACCGCGTAAAACAATGAAATAGCAAAAATAATGAAACGGGAAACCTCTTTAAAATTAATCGAAAATATTTTAAAAAGCATCTTTAAAAAATAGTGAATAACTTGTTAAAATAAATTCCACAAAATTATTAAATACTTTTTAAAAAACAGTAAAAAAATGTGAGCGTTACAATAGCTATTTTATTTTAAGAAACAGATATATTTCAGTAAATCAAGAATAATCTATTTATATTAAAAGTCAATTGTCGTCATTGTTAGTCCATCGTAATTAAAACTATATAATACCGTTGCACGTCAGGAGTGACGTACCTCTTTCGTCATAGTACTGCCAACTAATTAAAATTTCCCTAACTAAGATAAATCATACGAAACATCACGAAAATTCACGAGGACTCATGAACGTAGTCACAGTACTAAAAAACCGAAAAAGTAATCGTAATTATTTTGATAATTTTAGAATTATTTCAATTATATTGGCTTATATACGTCTTATTCTTTATAATATAAAGTTTATAAATCATTATTATATGTTTAGTACTCAAAAAACCATAATTTACATTAAATAATTTTGAAATTTTCTACGCCCATGAGACTCGTATTTATGATGAAGAAATGACATTGTAGCGATTGGCATGCCTTGATGCGACGTTGTCGAGTATTTAGATTTAAATATTTCAACGATTTCTGACGTCCGGCCGTCAACCAGTTGTGTGTTTTCACCACGTTTTCGGTAATTTTATAATATTGTCTTTATGTTTTTGCTTTGCTAGATAGTTAACTTATAAAAAAAACTGTTTTTTTCAAAACAAACATAGTGTGAATAAGCTGATTATTGACGTTTATTTCTACAAAATGCCAAAAAATTTAGACAAGCCGACAACACTGCAGGGTCGTGATCTCATAATTGATATATGACGTGCAACGGGATTTGTATTAAAAATCCTATATTACCAATTTGATAGGAATTTTAATATAACCTAACTTAAATCGTACTCACTTTCATTTTTTCAGCGAAAAATAAGTATTTTATGATAAATTGGGACACGATCATATGATATGAATTTACCTAGTTTATGATGAAATAAACATATCTACAGCTAAATAAATGGTATTTGGTGAATTCACTTAATTTCTATCATGCTTTTACGATGTAAATATATAATTAACCATCACCATTTTATATATATTTGAATTAATAAGAAGTAATCATTATGCAATTGACATAAAACGTCAAAATTTAATAGCGCCATCTATAGGATATGGTAAAAATGGCAACAACTGATTTTTAATAGCTTTGTTCCAACCTGCATCAGTAATAGTTTCGGATAGCTGTGATTCTGCGCAGAATCTGAAATGCGTTCCAACCCGAGTCACTAACCATTATTAAATGATTTGTATTCTGTACCAATCGAAATCTAACCGTAATTGGAAACTATCAGAAGAGTTTCTGAATTTTTCACTTATCCGAAGCATGCGCATTGCGCAAAACGATGTTTTGTTTTGACAACATAACCTAGATCACAGACCTCGTTTGTTGTATTTCTGTGTTTTACTTAAATTTTAATTAAAATATGGATAATATTATTGGAATGAAAACTTTTTCTCGTATACTGAATTATCCTCATTAAATACTTCCAAATATTATAATTTTAATTAATTTTAAGTGCAGTTTTAGAAATATTAAATAATTCTGACAAGTGACTTTCTTGTATCTCACTGTATTTGATAGTCATTCTAACCCATGTTTCATTATCCATTATAACTATAATGGGACCCCTACTAAATATAATAATTTTTCAAAGTGCCGTTTTAGAAATATTAATTTTAACATATAAATTTTTACGGTATTTTCCATATCCCTGAATGGTCGTTTCAACCTCCATAAATTTAATATACTTGTTGAGAATTCCATCAAATATTTTAATTTTTTATATTTTGTTTTACAAATGATAAATTAAAAAAAATGTTGTTATAATGTTGTATAATGCATCCGTAAATTTGGTGAGCTTGCTACGTACTTTCTTAGAATACTTCTAATTCGTTTAATGTCTTATAATTTTTATTTTTTTATGTAAAATACGGAAAATATTTTTTGTATGGGGGATGACCATGGAAATCGTTAAAATATATTTTCTTTGACATTTTACATGAAAAAAATAAGAAAAAAATATAAAAATGACATCATTCCACATTCCCTCTATCCTTGGATTCTTGTTTGACATTTTCAGCTTGTTTTGTGATTTTTTGATAGATAAAAAGCTGGATCGGGCTCGAAATAATTATTGCCACAAATTATTTTAATAACAAAATATTTAATTTAAACTAAATCGACGATTTTATCTACTAAAAAATAGCATATTTTTTTTATTATAAACAATGTCATTTTTTACTTCAGTTCACTTTAAAATGCCAAATGCAATAATTACATTTTTTTGCTGAATCCACTTTAATGAATTTTTCAAGCGTCTAATGGAAGTGTGTCAAATAAATAAAATTCAATAACGTCCGCGTAAGCTGAAAAATGAAGAGAACTCGTTTTATTTTATAAATGTTACATTTATGACCCGCTTTAGCGCCCTACGATTATGGTAAGAATCTATATTAAAATTACTAACTTGTTCCACCGCCCTTGTAAGTTTGTTACTTAAAAAAAGAATTAATTTTCGTGGCACTAATCATAATATTCAATTTTTATCGTTAATTTACGATTTTTATGTTGGGAATGGTTGACATCAAAAGATTAGAAAAATTGGGTTAACATTTGCATTAGTAATTAATTACTACTAACACTGTTCTTAGAAGTATTTTTAAATTTTCAGTTTTATGATATTTTTATATATAGATAAATTTATAAAATTAATACATTAATATCTCGATTTATGAATTTCCAGAAAAATAATTGAAATAAAACTTATAAATTTCCAAAATTTAACCTTAAATGTAAAATTTCTAACTCGGAATTTCGACTTATAAATATATAATTTCAAAAAGATATAATTCGAACTTTTTTTTTAAGTTACATTTATGACTCTGGCAAAGCGATTATCCAAACTTATTTATGAATTTTGGAAAAATTCGCGTTTAAAAAATTAATATGTTTTTTAATTTTAATGTAATTTCTACACATTTTAAGTTTGGTTTTGACAAAATACCTGGATCGAACTGAAAGCAATTGTAGATTTTAAAGTTATACTAATATTTTAATGTAAACCAGGTTTCTGAGAGCAGCGCTACGGAGATATGTATTTTGATATAGTAGATATTCGAGACTTGCTTTGTTAGCTACTGTTGAAAGAGTTCCATTGCAACAAATTGATATTTATAGTGAGGTCTGCGAATTTGAAAACAAAGTTTTGTTTATATGTATAATAATTAACTGAACAATTTCAAATTCTGATCCATTAAAGTTATTTGTTTGTTTCTTACAAATAAGATATTAAGTACTACTTCTAAAGCTAAACCAATTGTTGAATTTAATTCATCTGATTATGAATTTGTTACACTTGTATTTTTAAAACACTGTGAACTATTGAAAATCCCTCCAGGAAAAGACGATGAGTTTGATTGTGCCTTTATGTCTTATCTTAAAATTTCAGTTTGATCGGGATTGATTAGTCTACCTTTTATTGGTATTCGAGGTTGAGGGACTTAATATATAATTTTGTAAAATTATTTTTTAAATTTAGGGTGAGAAAGTTGGGTTTGCAAGCATTGATATTGGGGAGATTGGGACTGTGTGAGGCCAAGTGAAGCAGATTGAAATTGAAAATTTTGGGGTTCAGAAAATTGAAAAGAAGACATGGAATTACCTAACATACCAGTCATATTATTTGCGACTGTATATGGTCCAACTTCTCTAATAACTTTATTGATAGAAATATATTTTGGCAGGATTTATGATTTAGAAGTAACAATACATGATTTAGTGGGGACGTACTTTTTCCACTTTTCGATTTATTCTTTTAACATTTCGGGATTTCAAAACTGCAATATTGGTCATATTTTGGTATATATATATACAATGTGTCCCCCTTAGTTGGAATCATATGGAAAACTTTTTTATTATTAATTTTAGGAAAAAAAGTTATTCTTCATAAAAAGTTCTACATTATCTAAAACCTAGAATACAGTCATCGAATTTCAAATTTTTTTAGTGGTATACGAGGTTTGTCAAAAAATATGAGTTTTACTCAAGAGTAAAGTACCTTTATTTTTGACAATATCGAAAAATGTTACTAAAAAAAGTTGATCAGAATTAAAAATTACGTTTAAATATGCATGTACATCCATTTAAATTAATAAAATTATTTTTAAAACGTATGTCTATAGTAATGCAAATTTAACTGTAGTGCACTTATTACGCGTTTTAATTGCAAAATTATTAGAAAACATCGAAAAACTAAAAGGTTATCATGTGTTTCGTAATCACAAGAGATAAATGTTCATTCAAAATAGAAATATTAGTAAAAAATAAAATAATCTGAAGTTTTAATTTAAATGGATGTACTTGCATATTTAAACGTAATTTTTAATTCTGATCAACTTTTTTTAGTTTCATTTTTTGATATTGTCAAATTTAAAGGTACTTTACCCTTGAGTAAAACTCATATTTTTTGACAAACCTCGTATACCACTGAAAAAATTTGATATTTGATGATTGTATTCTAGGTTTTAGATAATGAAGAACTTTTTATGAAGAATAACTTTTTTCCTAAAATTAATAATAAAAAAGTTTTCCACATGATTCCAACTTAGGGGGACATATTGTATATATATATATATATAATGTTTGTTACAAAAGTGCATGATTTCTTATTATTTATTAAGAAATTTGCAGATTTATAATCCTTTAATTCTATTTCTCTTGCGGCCAATGGAAACTGTACTAGAAATTTTATTATCCATCATTATAAATCGGTACTTACATACAAAAACTCCTCTCTTTCTTTCGATGCATTATTAGTGTTTGTTGGTGTTATTTGTGTTTTGCTTTTTGTCGCATTCTGATTAATTAATAAATAGTATCCATGTTGACGTCTTCTTCTAAATCGTATTATTTTGAAGTAGGTATGTCTGATGGTGGAGAGTCAGGGCGTGCCTCCCATTTAACTGGTCCATTTATTTTATTTTTAAAATCACTAAGTCACTATCAAAATGTATTTTTACACAAAATAATAAAGTTTTATCTACCAACACCGGTCTTGCCGATAACCACGTGTAACTCCTAGCCTATCTGTATAGACAGTTTATTTTCGGTAATTACTAAAACCGAATTGATTTAAACTTTAGATCTACCAATTTGCTGGTTTCTCTTTGATTTTTGATAGTTTTTTAAAAGCTAATCAAAAATATCCTCATATCAATTTGACTTTGACAAACTGACATTTCAACATAAAACTCGGCATTCTCAAAATTCTCACTTATAAATTCCCAAATAAAACTCAAAATTCCAATTCAAAAATTATTACTAAGTTGCTCCACTGCCCTGTAAGTTTGTTTAAAAAAAAACTAATTTTGTTCTTAACGATATTCATGTTTTTACTTGGATTGTAAATCTTATTTACTTTTTTTAGGAAGGGAATTAATGATCACCGAATTTTTCATTTTTATCATTAATTTGCGATTTTTATGTCACAACAAAAGATTAGAAATATAGGGTAAACATTTGCATTAGTAATTACTACTAACACTTTCCTTCAAACAATTTTTATATTTTCAGTTTCATGAATTTTAATATTATTTAGATTAGCAGCTAAAAAAATATATATTTAGGTTGTACTATTGTTTTCTTCAGTTTTCACTAATACAATCGTAATGGACACTTTTCGGTACGTTTTCTTGATTTTCACATCGTTGAATGGTAAGTTGTTTTTTCGATATGAAGGATCAGTATAATTGTATAATGTAATTATTTAATTGTAGCCGTGGGTTTTATCGAAGGCGGATCTTACAACTATTCCCGTGAAATGTTACAAAAAGAATTTCCCGGTTTCGGAAAAGATTACGTAATATTTACTGATGACAATGGCAAGGAAGTGTACGCCTATTTAAAAAGTAGTAATATGGCAAGGATCAACATCGATATTATGAATTATACGACGTACGACCCCGACAGGGATCTTATGTTTACTTTATATAACAGGTAAGCTATATAGGAATAGAGAATGTTGAAGAATTAATAATTTTAGGATAGTACCTCAATAATTTTGATAATTTTAGGAATCTTCCTCAAGGCAGAAAAATTCCGCTAAACTTCAAAACGTTACCGAAAAGGGTATTCGACGCTTGCAAAAAAACGAAATTCATCACTCACGGGTGGATGTCGAGTGGATCGTCTGATATTTGCGTTTCTATAAAAAATAATTTTCTTAGTAAATCCGATGTTAACGTATTTATTATGGACTGGAATTCCATATCAGGTATACTTTCCATTTCCGAATTATCCTTCGATTCGATATCGATTTTTCTTTTTTTATTAAGGAAACGTACTGTACCCGATCCCGATGGCCGCCACGAATTGGGTGGGCAATATTTATTCCAAGTTTATCAATAATCTTATTGCGAAGAATAAGGTAAACCCAAAAGATGTCCATTTGATTGGACATAGTTTGGGAGCGCATGTTTCAGGATTCGCAGGAAGGAGAGTGGCAGGGAAAGTCGCAAGGGTCACAGGTAATGTCTTCTGACACAAAAATTTCTCGTGTGGAAAATGTACAACTTTTATTACTTACAATTGAATAGGTACAGGAGCAAGGGGCTTGTTGTAACAGGAGTTAATAGTAAAACGGCTTTACTACCGGGATTATAATTTTATTTATTTATTTTTTGACTCAATCTTACCATTATATCACCCCGCATCACTTCACTGTGGCCAGTGTCCTGGTAGGCAGTGCAGAGGGATGATGTGCGTATGCATTTCATTTTGACTAGATAACGGAAAATTTGACTTTCTTAAAATTTAGGTTGTCGCTATTATTATGAACTAATTTAAAACTTTGGTTTTCTTGTTCCTTTCAAAATTTACCTGTCAATGAAGTTGCAAAAATAAGCCGCGAAGAAACCAATTCCAAGTTGCTCAGGTTTGCAAAAAAGAAAATAAAGCTGGAGAAAAGAGAAAAAGCAGAGGCAAAATGGAAAGGTAAAGGTAATTCAGCAAGAAAAATTTGAAGTAAATAGAGTTAAATAAAGGGTACTATAGTAATTCAAATAGTGGGGAATGAGTAGAATGCATTCTTTGAAAGATGCGGCACATATAAAAGCTGTCACTGAAGATACTATTTCCTTTGTTTGTATGAACTGTAACTCAGATGAAGACTAAATTTATTCACAAAGAAAAAAACTTATCAAAGGCTGATTGATATATTGAATAAGATTCTTTGTAATAAGTAAAATGAGAAAATTACTAGACTTCCTTAAAATGCACCTAATGTGATTTAAAGTGCTATGTTGATTATAAATAGCCTAAAGAAATAAGATAAATAATGAAAAACTTAAATATTTGTATTAATATTTTTTTATAAGAATATTTCAGATTGTTTAAAAAACATTTGTGACAATCAAAAAAATAAAAGCTCAATTGCGTCGTCACAATCTCGATTTTTTTACTGTTACGTGTCTCAATAGATGTTACAACTAAACCCACAGAGAGGGTAAGTTGCAACATCGCACTTTTTTTATAAAAAGCTGTAAAATGAATATCAAGATTTTTAATGCATTTTCTATTTGGTTTAATATAGGAATAGTTAAAATTTCAATCAATGATCAATTAGTGGTAATTCAGCGCATAGATGTCAAGGTATATTCGTTTTTCTAAAAAATATTACAACCCGCTGCGCCCTAGTACCTAGTTCTTGGATGGACTCTCCTGACATGAATAATCCTGCTGATTCAACTTTTCACGTAACAAGCCAATAACGAGTATTAAAGGGTTAACTTGTTTTTCTTATTGTAGGTTTGGATCCCGCGTTGCCCGGTTTCGAAACCGGTCTCATAACGGGTGGACGGTTGGGCCCCGACGACGCGGATTTCGTGGACGTGATCCATACATGCGCCGGCTATTTAGGCGTTAAAGACCCCATCGGACATGCGGATTTCTATCCCAATGGCGGCGATCCTCCGCAACCGGGATGCGGGGTATTGCAGGTAAGGCATGATTATTTAATGTACAGCGGTAACTTCAACATAATGTTTAATAATTTTTTTATAAATTCCGAAATTGAATCGTTTATTTTAGAAACCCGTCAACGTTACGTTACGTTTAAAAAGCTTTATTATATTAATAATTCAACATTGTTTAACATACAGGTCCAATTTGAAAAAAGACTTCCTCCCTTGAACTCGTACGTTTTTCTCTTATTTGAATCCCCCACCCTTACTCCTTGCTATTATGGCATAATTAAGGGAATCTTGGGTAACTTGCGCGGAATTGACCTCTTTTACTTGTGGTTCCCTGATATATTCATCACTTAAAGCCCTGAAAAACCCAACGAAAAAACAGGAATACCCGAAACCCGTCAACAGACGTTTTTACAAAAATCACCAACTGTCATTGTAATTGCTTAGAGATGCGGCCTTGAGGTTATAATTATTTTTGTAGTGTTTGTTATATTTTAGTAGTTATTTGTGATCGTTCCTAATATCACTAGTAACATTTCAGAAGATAAACCTCAATCAAAAAGGAATCGTGGTATTATCAATAGCCTTAGACACGAAATATAATAAAAAAAACAAGGGTGAAAGGTTTAGCATATAAAAACTATAATGGTAAAAAAAAATCTGTTCCTGGTGAAATTATATGCAAATGTCCAGGTAAATGCAATTTAACTATCTATGACAAAACCAAATATCAGATTTGAAATTATTTTATACATTAGATACCAAAGATCACCAAGAAATTTATTTACAAACATTAATAGAGATAAGGAAACTAAACGTAGAATGAAAACAAAGAAAGATCAAGATGCCGAAATAAATAATTTGTTTACAATCTTAGAATAAATGGTGTTCTTACAAAAATTTGCAAAAGTATATTTTTACAAATTCATGGAGTTTCACACGATTCAGTTGTCGATATGAGAAGTAAAACTTACAGTAGAAATGTAATCTAAGGTATTAATTGTGTTTTTATAGATGAGCATACATTGAGAAATATTTGATTGTAAGATCAAACATTTCTAAGATGTATGAAATATTTCAAAACGATCATTTCGGCTTGAAACATACAGTAAAATACAGTTTTTATTAAAAATATTTTAGAGACAATTTTAACTTTTCACTTGGGCGACCACAAGATCATGTTTGTAGCCAGTGTGAAAACTTCAGTACTTCAGTTACTGAGAGATCCTTGTTTGACCGACAAGACAAAATTAAACGTACAGTAAGAGCTAAAGAAATGGTTCACAAGCGAAGGATAAAAAGTTTTATTCAAAACTTAAGGAAGTGGCCGAAAACACAGATAATGATGCAGTGGTACTTTGTTTTGATTTTATGCAAAATCTGATGTTATCGAACATAACAGTCCAATAAATATTCTATATGCGTCAACTTTGGCTTAAAGTTTTTGTATTCATAAAAATATGACATATTTTTATCTGGTGAAGCAAAAAAAATCGCCAGATGAGGTTTGCTCACTCTTGACTTATCATAAAACCGAAATTAGTGAAGAACTAAAGCATTCAGTTCTCTTCAGTTACGATATGTAATCATGATTTTGGAATAATAAAACATGTTTTGAGGAAAGTGGATATAGTGTACATACCTAAACAGCTGATCTAGTTTAAACTGCCCGTTTTTTGTTCATCAAATAACCAGCCAGAATATATTCAGCTTCAAATCTTAATGGCTTAAATTTTACAAAAAAGTCGTGGACTCTTTTGAATTATTTGGAGGAGCTGTTCCCATGAACCATAAAATCGTATTCGAAGTTTCATCATACAAATAATTTGAATAGAAGAAAGCTAACCTAGGAAAAGTTGTTTAACACTTTATTGATCTTACATCCTCTACGTTTACCTTAAAATAGTATCAGAATGTTCCCCAACTCCCTATAATTAGTGCACCGTACTGGAAAAGTATACACCAATAACAAAAAAATAAATGATATGAAGATGCTAAGTATCTAAACTATAGTATATGAGAGTTTCTCTGCTAACATCTTCCATTAGCCATGTACGGAAATAGAGCTCAACGTAGACAGCGAATAAGAATATGAGTAGATCAAAACTGAAAACAGTGGTTCGATTTTTTTTTAAATATATGTTTTTCATGTTGTATTGGTTTATTAAAAATCCAAATACTAGTACAAAATGTAAGTGAATTGACTTTAAAAATGTACTTTCTTGTAATAAAAACGTATTTTATTGCAGAAATCCGTTAATTGCAAAAATTTTTAATTTTTTTTGTAAAATTTGGAATAAACGTTATAATTTAATTGTAAGCAATATTCAATTTTAGAAGATATATACTCTAAAATAAGAATTAATTCAATTTCATTTTATAAAACGAAAATTTCTAAAATTTTAAATTAAAACTTGGAATTTCCAAAATTTTGGCATAATGTAAACTTTCTAATTCTGAACTTTTATGATTTCCACTAATAATAATAGAATTCCAACCAACCAAAATTTCAATGTAATACTAGACACAATGAAACACAAAATTAGTCCCATTAAGGGAAATTATTCACTAGCAATGGGAGAAATCAAAACAGCATAGATGAAAAGAACGAAGCCCGTACGAAAGTTAAAGGACCAAGGAGGAGAAATGTAATTATAATATCAGTTAATAGACATATTAAAAACTATGAACAAAATGTCGGAACAAGTCATTTTTGACAAGAAAGAACAGTAGAGAATTGCTGGCGAATTCAGTAAGAACCAGCTGGGAAATAGAGCTCAATAGACCAGGCCAACTAGTAAGAAGGAAAAGAAGAAAAGAAAAGGTTAGGTTGGAATTGTAAAGAAGAGGACAATGACCCACAGACTGGTATTATTAGCACACCTACTTAGGTAGAGTGTAAGGCAGTCACTAAAACGTCACCAGTCAGGAAGTGTGGTTTTTCTCACTCTTTTCTTGCCTTCTTGTTTTTTCTTGGCAAAATTGGCCAGAGGTCTGTTAATTTCGGGATTTATCCGAAAAAGCCTGGAAATTCAGGATATTCATATACTTTCATCGACAGTATATGTATAAAACTTGATTGAGTCGATCTACCCATCTGGGGATAATATACTCTCTGTCTTAGGCCACTTCTCTCTCTATTAAGCTTTTGTAGTTTCTGCTAATTTTCTATTAAGTAGCATCTGCTTCTAGGCCATTAATTGGAGTAGGAGTACCTTGCAGTAGTTATTAGCACCATCCGTAGTCCCTCATTCGTAGTTAGCATCTTAGCCAGTTGTGAGCAGCCTAGTCCTAGGATTTCTGTTTAAGCTTTGGTTACCTACCATCCGCTTTAGCCGTAGAACGAGCTGTAGAATATCTGCTTGCGCCTGAACATCATCCACGACAGCATTCGGCTTTGCACTCTTCACGACTACCTACCTCCCAGAGGTTCTGCAAAATCGTACCTTGAGCACTGCTATAACATAAGTAAGAACGTTCCCTTTTAATACTCCATCTTGGAGACCAGAGGTCTATCCTGCACCTGCATTAAGGGACATATTTCTCGAATTAAACTAATTAAAATTAGAGAAATCCTCCTAATAGTTAAAGTACTTAAGAATACTATTAATAACTTAGCTGTGAACCTCGTAGTACTACTGGGGCAACTTATCATCACTTTGTCATTTACTATCGGGCTCTAATATTCTACATTACTCCAATAAACAGTAATCTCTCGGTTCATTTTATTTTATTATCTTGCTTAACCCACACCACTCTCCAAAGCAGTAAACAATCAAAGAAGTGAATTGAGCCAGTTAAGGTTTTAATAGAAAAATTCCTTCTTGGAATCTGGCTAAAATCAAAGTATAGTAACAACATTCCATATAAGTTCAATTTAGTTTATATTTGCTCATTGTACCTTAATTTATAATTCCAACCTAACCTTCTCTTTTCTTCTCTCCCCTCTTACTAGTTGGGCTGGTCTATTGAGCTCTACTTCTAATAGCTAAGGCTGTAATTAAGTTTCTCCTCTTTCTTTCTTGAAGTTTCGTACGGAATGTATCCTTTTCACTGGTGCTGTTTTCATTTCTACCGCTGCTAGTGGATAATTTTCTTTATTGGGACGCATTTTGCTTTGTTTCCTGAATTCGGCCATGTCTGTTCACACCTTTGAATAGTGGTATTTACCGTGACCTTTTCTTTGTTATGGTTCTAAGACCTCGTGAATTTGTTTTGCATCCTGTTTCTCATTTTAATGATCCTCTTTACCTTCATTTTCCCTTGGTTTGCCCCTCCCTGCTTAATATACTTCTCCTTGTTTTCTTCTCCTTGACTTCCAATCCTAATTGTGTTCTCTACCTGCCTCTATTTTGGACTAAGTTACCTAGATTTAGTTTTCCTCGATTCTTTTTTCTTCATACATATAAGCCTTATATTTTGAAAAATTTCTTAATATCGACAAATTCGGAAATTAATATTAATATCTAAACTTATATTTATAAAAAGTTTTAAAAATTACAAGTTGTAAGTAATAATTTGTGAATTTTTGAGTTGTAAATTGAAATTATGACTTTTCTCAGAATTTCTAGCTATATTTAAGAAATTAGAGATGTAAGTATAGGAGTTTCATGAAATATTTCGAAATTTGCAGTTAATTATAAATAAATAATAACGAATATTTTTTAATCTACAGTTAATCGAAGCTTGCAGTCACGGCCGAAGCTGGAAACTTTTCGGAAATAGTATAGTATTAGACCACCCGTACTTGGCCAGCCAATGCCAATCTGTTAAGGATTTAAAAACGAGTAACTGCGTAGGCAACTTTACTCCCATGGGAGAGCCGGCGTCATCCAACGCCAGAGGCATCTATTACGTTGAAACAACGGACACCCACCCTTTCCTCAAGCCCAAATTAGACTTTGTTGACAACAACCAACTACAAAATTAATAAAAATTATGCATTAAATCTTGTTTTATTTATGCAAGCTGTCCTAAATAGTTGTAAGTGAAATCTTAAATAAAAGTGGTGTCTGACATTATTTGACATCTGTAGCGTGATAAATTTAATAATATTGGTAAAAAGCATCTTCCAGTCACCTAATTCGTGTGGTATAAATTTGTAAATAATGGTCTTCATTAATTCCCATAAGAAAAAATCTAGGGGATTATGGTCTCGTTACCTCGCTACTTCAATTTTCATAATATTTTCATCTAAAAAACTAATTACTTAAATCATGTAATTTATTAAATTTTTATAATTAAAGGTTTCCAATATCAGATATTAATAACTTATTATGAGATAGCCATCGAAATAATTTGTTTTAATTTAGAATTATAAAAATTGTGACTTTTGTGTTTCATTAATATTCATACCTGTAAAATTGTTCTTAAAACTTAAAACGCACCCTTATAAAATTCAACTTCATCAAATGTTGGCTGATGGTGATTTCGACTGAGAGTCAAATTTTGTCAAATAATAACAGATATGATTTAGCAAAATTAAAATGTTTTTTGAAGTATTTGCTTCAGTGATGAACGTTGCTTTTACGTAAATAGTCTTTCTTGTGAATACACACAACTGTCGTTATTGGAGCGTCGTAAATCCCCCACATTTTCTGAGAAGGCCGTACACAATATCCCCAAAAAATTTATAGAATTTCTTAATAACCAAGTAATTGCCCAATATTCTTTCGGGAAAATTTAATTGAACCTAAGTACTTGTTTGGAAGCCGTAATACATCTTTTTATCATACAGCATCTGGAAGAAAACTTGAATGAAATAGAGGAGCAGCAATTTTACTTCCAATAAGAAGGAACTGACCATATTACTGTAGTTAGGGATTATTTGGATAATGTTTTTTCATGATGTTGAATAGGACCTAGTAAAGGACCACCCCGCTCCCCCGATTAACTGCCCTAGATTAATTAATTAATCCAGGACTACTACAGACGTATTACTGTTGAACTGATAGCTAAAGAAGTGCACGCGAGTGTTGGAACTGTCCATAACATTATTCAGTACAAGCTGCAGTACAAGAAAACATGTGCAAGATGGGTTCCAAGACAACTTACGAATGCTCACAAAAAAACCAAATTTGAAATCACTCAACGGTTGAAAGCACGATGTTTAATTGAAAAAGAAGAATTTTTCAGTAGAAAGGAAACTAGCGTCGATCGGTAGGTTAATGCCAAACATTGGAGGACCAAGTGAGGCAACACAGTAGGCAAGAAATAGTCGAGCGCCGAAAGTGTAACCGCCGAGTGGATAAGCTTGCTCGTCACTAATGTCGGGATATGGAAAGAATGTGGGCACAGAAGGATATACTACTTCTTCACACAATTCCTAGCTGGTGCTTCGTCACCTACAGAAAGAAAATAGGGGAAGACAGAAACCGATAAGTTCTATTAGTGCGGTGAGAAAGATGCATGAAACTATATTGTACCTAATTCATTGTGCTAGGTGGAGGGCCATTAAATCGGAGGCTGGGTTAGAAATTGATATTTAATAATTCTTCCGAATGTTTTATAGACGCAAGACAGCAGGAATATAAGTCCATAACAATCATCAGCATTGTTCGTCTTTCATCCTTTTTTTAAAATAGGGACAAGAGTAGCCCTTTTCCAAGCCTCTATGTTTTTTATATAACTAGACGTTGATGAATATTTCGAGAAGGAATTAGTTTCCCTCTTCTACGATAATTATGCTTTATATACAGAACTTTGCATTTTTTGGCTTAGTGCCATAAATCTGTATACAAAGTATTTTTGTTTAATTTACTGAAGTAGTTATTTTAATAAGTCTTTGCTTTCATCTTAAGAATTATTTAGTTGATATCATTTCTTTTCTAAGCAAGATGTAGTACTGACCTGTGTGTATCGTCTTAAGGCATCTTTTTTTGTGTGATTAACTACATTGTCGTTGCAAAGTTATCAAAGCCAAGGGAGTCTACTCCAGTTTATTTTGTTTGCGATAACTCGAGAAGTTATAATAAGGTCAAGAGCGAAATTTTTACCAGCTCTGGATATTTTGGTGGGAGATCCATTATTAAGGAGTGTCGTATTTATCAGATTTAAAACATTAACTATAATTGAGCCTGAAGGATTTAGTTTGTAGGATTCCCAGGGACTATGGTGGCCAATGAAATCTCCCCCTATAATTGTAGAACCGTTGTTGTTGATAAATAAATTTGTAAAGTTCTGTATTGTAGTAAGTTCGGGGAAGCAGTACACTGAAAAAAATTTAAAGTAGCTTGATTTTTGTAATTTGGGCTGCGCAGGCTTGGAAGCCGTCTACATCTGTGGATGTGATTCTTTATATACAATGGTATTTTTACTCAGTATAGCAACTCCAGTTCTACCATCGTGGCTATTTTTGCGTACTAAAGAATATCCAAAGTTATATGGGAACATAGGCGGGACACTTGTATTCGCAGGCCTACCGAGTTAATATATGACTATAGTTGACGAAAGCATGTTGCCTTCAAAAACAACTATTACGGTTTGGCTAGGAACTAAATAGGTTTCCCCATTGTTTGATTTTTCTTTCAATTCTATATGAACTTCCGTTATAGTAACTGGTGAAAAAAAATTAGTAGCGATATTAATTTATTATTATTATTATTAATGTAATTGACCTAGCTGACCCAGATAGCTTCATATTTTTCTATAAATCACATTTTGTAAAGAAAAATTAAATCGTTTTATATTCAAATTCATTTTTCTTAGGAAGAATTATTCCCACGAAATTCAGTATTCTTTTAGATGTTTATAAAACAAACACTTGATTTCTAAACATTACATGCACCTCCACACAGCATAACCATAAAAACCATAAAAATTAATTTTAGTTTAATACAAAGTTCTATTCCAGACATTATAATTGTAATTATAAGATGACACAAATTTTTATTATTAGATAATTACTGAGTTTAGGGATACTGTGAGAACAATAGTCTGTGATTAAAATCAGTAAAAAAGCCGAGCCGAAAAGAGCTCAAGACAGTTCAGTTTCAAACTTCGAAAAATCCATATTACTAGTATTATACGAGTATATCAACAACGTTCCAGCTGTCCCGACGTTCTGACAACGTTTAAAAACTTCCGACTTCTACAAGACCGACGCCCATCGTTCTGACGAACAGCTTCCTTTGGAATTTCGACGCCCTTTACTTGTCGGTACTCTGACCGACACATTTTTCTTTTCTTTCAAATTCAGACGACGTCTACATTAAATTACGACACCCGTGATATGTCGGAACCACTACCTGAAGACATTCTCCCTATGGTCTGTGTATCCGATGGTAGGCTAGTAATTCACGCAAATTTGTAATGAGATTAGCAATGTAATAGTAGAAATTACATGTAGAACAACACTGAGATTTTTCGCTTAGATCCCGCCAGGTAGATGGGGCGCAAGGGACATTTGCCTTTAATTTTTACCACCATAAAGATACTACGATTTGGTGCGACCGAAGTGTCAGTTTACAATCGACCTACAGAAGATGCTGCTTGCACTTATTCACATAAATATGGTCGATATTACTACAGGGTTGGACTCTCTTTACTCTCCTTATATCTGCGCCATTAGGCAACTATGAACATGAGGGGTAGTTCGCTGGTACTATCTGGCCCTACCTCAGCAAGATTATCTATAACAATTTCCCTGCCTAGGTGGGCCTGAACATAAGGATTACTCGTCGATATTGATGTTAAAATAGCTTCTTGTGTTTGATTTCATTCACAAATTTGCACCAAACTTTGCAAAGTGATTTTGGGTAATTTTTGTAAGGGGGATAATTATAGAATGTGGGGCATATACCTAGAAACAAAACTAGATAATCACTGCCGGAGGAGAAAGGCCAATAAAGGTAAGTATAAAAAATTCGGGGGAAAGGAAAGAGGGAGAGGTATAATCATTAGTTTCTTTTTCTTTTTAAAATTAACTAGTACCCAGGTGTTGGTAGGTTTAAGTAATATCCACCTGTTTGATTACGACCTTTCTAGATAACAGATTATTTGGAATGTAAGCTTTTAGATTTTCTTTTTAAATTTGACCATTAGTAACAAGTTTATTTGTATATAAACAAAATTAAATACCTTACTTGTTTATTGGTATCGCTTATTTCCTTAGTTTTACTTGTTTGCCCCTCAACGTGTTTACTTAACTTTGTCAAACCTGATATTTGGCTATGTTTGGAGCGATTTCTGAAGTGGCTCGTCTCCATTGCTTATTCCCACTTTATCAGAGGGAGGATCTTCCTCCATTCAACTTTATGGCCGATAGGTTTCGATTTGGGAGCCCATTTGGAATAAACCGGCAAATATCAAGTGTTTACCGTAAGACGGCGTATGTTGGTTAACAATTATAATCACATTGTTTTACTGTGAAGAATAAGATGCTGTTGGTCACAAGACTAGTCACTATCTTGATTTCAAGACAGAAAAATATAAAACGATAAAATCTTATAAATTCTACTTTAATTTTCCAAAAATATAAAAGTATTTGGTTGTGAATGAAACTATTTAGAAAAAGATAAACTGTCTAATAACAGATCAATCAATTTACAAAATTGCGATTATAAAATAACGTTTAATTTCCAGAGAAAATGTTTACTTCTAAACCTGTATGGAAGTATGCTGCAAAGTAGGTTGGTTCAGATTCACTATTAACTTGTTCCCAAAATCTGGTAGATTTATCACTGTGTTTAAAAATATTTTAATAACCTATCTGCAATATTCTCAACACCAAAATTTGATATGTATGATAATCGTTTTTAAGAAATTACTACTATCAAGTTTGAATTTATTTTATATAAGCATATTAATTTTCTAAACAGGAAAAAGCACTCATTTTGATTTATGTCTTCAATATTTGGCATGTTTGGAATAATATGAATTCAAATAATTTTATCGAAAATATTTCTTGAGAACAATCACTTTCAAGCATCTATCCACGACATTGTAATATATGAAACTGTATTATTATGTAAAGCAGCCCATACGCTTTTCTTCTTAACAGAAGTCCCAAGTCTCCCAAATCCAATCAAATCCAATGGAAAAATATTGTTAGTTAAATTTGTACACCGTACTATAAAAAGAGCATGATAACAGACTGGGTCACCTGAATAAACTAAAAAATGTCCTCCAAATTTATCACCTTCAGTGATATAATAACCTTTCTTCCATAAATCAGAATATACTGCTCTTTTAATTGGTGTTGTTAGTTTTAATATGTCATTTAAAATAATTGTTTTTAAGTTATCATATGAATCACACTTAGCAGAAATGTTTGTAGGCCAAATTATATTATATTTAGTTATATCTGGAATTTTTTTCAATTCTTTATCAACGATTTCTTCTTTGGTCTTGCTAGTACTTTGATTAGCTATGATTTTGTCGGCTACAGTCTCAATTTGCTGTCTTCTAGTTTTTTTATACTCTTTTGTTTGTGCATCTAATAATTCATCCTCGTATTTGTCTAAATTTACTTTTTCACTCTTAGTTTTAGTAATTTTTTTTGGAGATTCTAATATCCTTACAATGTTCTTTTCAATCAATAAACAAGCCTCTTCTGGTAAAATTTTTACTGGCAAAGAAGGCACATGTAAAGAATTTCCAACAATTTGGCCAACTATTCGGTATTCCTTTCGTAATGTCAACCAATCATCAGCATCATACAAAAGTATTTCTCCATTTGTAAAATACAATATAATCATTTTTAACAAATATTTCCCACTCGCTCATATTTTCAGGTTATGGTATGTATAAACAGAGTATCGATGGATTACATTACGAACTAATTTGGCTAACCTTACCCAGCGTTGCCAAATTTTCTGACAGAAATATTATAATAGGAATATTTTTATTTTTTACTGTAATAAAGAGTTGCACTAAACATTTTTTATAGACAGATCATTTTTAAATAGAGTCGTATGAAAATTTTTCATTAAAAAATAAAACGTGCAAATCTCGTTTATTAAAATTTAATAAATCAATAAAAACAATATTTCTGTCGATTGTAATGATTATTCACTTATTCAATCATTTTTACTATTAAAAAATATTCAGCAACTGAATAAAAATACCAAAGTGGAATAGGTCCTTTATTTGTGGCATTTTTTTATTTGGTTTTAAAAATGATTTACTTTTATTTCTTCAGTGCAATTCTAACTTTTACATAGAAAAATAATATCGGAATTGCATTGCTTCATGACGAATAGGAAATTTACCTGAAGATGATCGGAGAAACTATGAGAATATTAATAGTGTTATCTGGTAATATAACATACGAATTGCAGATATACACTCATCCTCACTCAACATTGTTACCTGAAAGTTATGCAAGACACAATGTCCGTTAGAATCGGTACATATATATATATATATATAAAATGAAGAGTAACAAAAGTTACGTGTTGGTGCGTACACACTTAGTGATGAAGAAAAGCCAAATTTTGTATTTCAAGTGTGTAATTCTTTAATATGAAGATAAGTGTTGAAGAAATGTATATTTCTTAAGTCTAACAAGTCGAGCGCTTTCGGCAATACAATGCCCATCATCAGGACAACTGAAATAATTATTAATAGAAGAATAGTAGGTACATAATGAGAATTAAGATACTTACAAAAATATGCAAAAACTTGAGGGCAAGAAGTTAGTTTTAAAGATCTTTTTAGAACATTTTAACAGTAACAATACATATTAATTAACACCATTAAAATGTTACTGTTTTACACTTCATTGATGTCGTTTAAAGTTAATTAATTTTTTTTTTTATTTTATTTATTTAACGTCGGCCTATTTCTGCTACCGAGGCTAAACACCGACGCCGGGAGCACGCTACCCCTAACCGGAAATTTTGCCGAATCCTCAGGTATTCCAACCCGAGGT
Organism: Hermaeophaga mercurialis; assembly: GCA_951812935.1. Taxonomy (NCBI): domain Eukaryota; kingdom Metazoa; phylum Arthropoda; class Insecta; order Coleoptera; family Chrysomelidae; genus Hermaeophaga; species Hermaeophaga mercurialis. The sequence goes on from OX638358.1 coordinate 14,728,866, forward strand.
AGGGATCTTTAACGAGCCCAACATCCATGGACTCGGGACCGACAGCTTAACGTCTCCTCCGTGCTCATTGGTAGAGTGCCTGCGAGCTGTGATATGCTACTAGTCGCTGCAGGCTGTACGGGCATACGGTGTTCGCTGGTGGTCACCCATCCAACTACTAACCGCGCTGGACATTGCTTAACTATAGTTATCGCATCACAGGCGTATCCACTATAGAGCTGGGCCCTTGCCCCTTTTTATTAATTAAAACTGCAAGAAAATTGAAAATACAGGTATCTTAAACCGTATTTCTACTCTTCCAAAAATTTCAAGTAAAAACTCATGTATTGATGATGTAATTGATCAAATGTGAACATAACAGTTTTTTGAAACTCTGGTAAACTCTTATCAAATCTTATTTCTTTTTACTCTTTTACAAGCTACATATATTACCTTTTCAAATCAATTCTTAAATATGTAAAACTTTAACAAATCTCAAAAATGTATTTCCTAAAAGCAGTTTATTTTGCATGCTCTTAATCTGCTTTCTAAAACTCTGATCAACTTTCATCAATATTATTTTGCTACTCTTTCAACTATCTTCAATTATTTTTTTTTAACACTGTTTAGCACAATTTTCAATTACTCTCTTTAAAACCAACAAACTCAGGTTTTTAATAGCAATAATTATTTTTTGTCTATATGAAACCCATAAATTCCAACTGTTTTTATCAGTTTTAAGTTTTCCCGTAAATATTCGTTAAAACAATCAAAATCAACAAATGTCAGGCATATATCCACTCAAATCTTGTCATTGTCGTCAAATTTCTTATATCAACGTGTATGACTTTTTAGGGTAAACTTACTCAGGAATTGCAGAATAAAATTGAAATGTCGGTACTTACCTTTTTTGCTAGTTGGTTAGCTTTAGTATAGACGGATTAGCTAGTTTTTAGTTAAGGAGTTATACAAAAATGTTTCTAAACAATTTCTTTATAATACATTTAATATTTTTTAATCTCTTTTATTTTTTCTAACAATATGTTTATAGAATGCTTATATTTCTGAATACGTCTATATATTTTGATGAGATGATTTTTTTGTTTTTTTATCTATTTACAATTTTTTTGTATCATGAATAGTTTTTTTTTTTAAAAATACGTATATGGTTTAATGAGAAGTTTTTTGTTATTATAATTTTTTTCATTAGGTTAAGGTTAATATTATAAAAAAATAATCCGCACCACCATTCTATTTTTTAAATATTTCCCCATGTTTTTTATATTTTCTTTGGTCATCTTATTTTTAGAGCCTAAGCACTTCGTGGACGTTCGATAGTTATGACAAAAAATGATTGGAGGTGTGGTCAAATTAAATAATGCGTAAACGACACCTAAGGGGATAACACGTTTAACCCCGTTCGGACTACCCTTTTAATACTACAATAATAATTGATATTCTTTGTTTTTTTTAAATTTTTCTTAGGAATCCTTTTTTTATTTGTAGTGTGGACAAGGTTATTTGTTGTCGAAAACCGCCATAGTCAATTTCACTTTGGCACATAGTTGGATTGGTAAAAAAGTTGTCAGTTACACACATGAATCATAAGTTATGATGTTATGATTCATAACACAGATACCATTGTCAGCAATAAGGTTGTAATGAATTATATCTTATTTTTTTATTTTTTTTTATAACAACTGTGTAAATATAGCGACCGGCAAAATTATCGCATCACTTGTAACACGACGATTTCCGGCTATGCTATGTTTCAAATAGTGTAGAAGAATTATCTGCTAAATTCAGGAGTTGACTATAGATTTTTTAAAAGCTATTGCAATACATGTTGTAGTGAAAAGTCAGTGTCAAAATTGTTACTAGTTATTTAATGGTTTGAAGAACAATTGACTTGTACTGTGTTTAAGAACTTGTAAGTTGGTTTTTCATTATTGAGTTGATTTGTTAATTTAATGATTTTTGACAGTATAAACAAAAATGTTTGCAAATTAAACGTTTAAATGCACCACAGCTCCAGAATGAGGTTTGTGTTACCAGAAATGTTGAATACGAAGGCGACTGAAAGAAAACGATTTAACCAGTAAATTATAGAGTGAAATTTTCATTTTAAGATTAAGATTTATTCATTTTGTGTGTTATTTGTTAATTAAATGTTAATTAGTTAAGTAATTGGTATTGTTATTGAAACTTCATGTTAATGTAAAGTTTTCAAGTTACTTTTTTTAAATAGTAACATTTTTGATCATGTGATGCGATAATTTTGCCGGTCAGTGTATATAGGTACTGCTAACATTTTACATATATTCGAAAATATATTTAACAATGACAAACCCTTTATCTAATGTGGGTTTTTTGTAGTATTTGATTGTTCATCGACGCTTTGCTTTGTGGTTAAATCAAAGATATTTATACGAAAATTAAAATAATACTCACAAAATTCTATACATTTCCCCTACCAGTGTATAAAAAAATGATACAACTTAAAATATAAAATTAAAAGTCCAGTTAACAATAATTTTCAATATACCAAACAATTTACTGTAATGTATCTTACTGCAACTTGCTCTTTTCACTAAATTTTCTTGAGTTTTTCAGTTTTCGTTTACCAATAGCAGGACAGAGACATGCAATTTCACACTGGATCAGGAGTATCTCAGAATAACAGTAATATTAATATAATCATAAGAAAATTACGCTTGATCTCCAATATCTTGCTGCTGGCATTTTATTTCGATATCTGAAATATATTTTCATTTACACCTCATAAATGGTTTAAAGAAATATACTGAAGATAGAAAAAATATATATATATTTCAATAAAATCAAAGCGTCAAATCTGAATCCACTAGTAATAAAATTATTAAAACAATCTGTTTAACTTTTAACTGATGTTTTTTATAATGTTATAGGTAATCAGTTTTTAATCATTTTATTGCTATTTTATCACTCTTTTATCATACATTTACTATTTTAACATTTTATGGTAGCGGATGCAAATTTAACAATATTTTTAAAGAACAAAAAAATATTACATTTTTAGTAAAGAAAACCTTAAGAAATGGCTTAAAGTTAAAAATAAATAAATACAATAGGAAACAATTTCTTCAAAAGTTTTAAAACGATCACCTGTTAATATTTTATTAATCACAGATAGGAAAATAAAAGAGATTCTAATGAATACGCCTGTAAAAAAATTGAGAACTGATATAATAAACTATTATTCTTCAGAGCTATTTTTTAATTTACTATAACTATAGTATGAAATAACAGCTAACTCATGAATTATTTTTTTTACAAACGCCATTAGTACGTTTTCTCTATTTATTTTAAATTGAAAATAAGTGGCTTCAATAATGGAATAAAAAAATATAATGTACAATATAATAATTTTAGCTCTAGATTGTTTTCACAGGTTTCATGCTAACTGCAAAGAGGAGTTTCCGATTTAGCTTTAACGTTATAATAAATGAAAGATTAATTTTTATATATGAAACTTCACTTTTTGAATAAAATGATTTATCTGCCTCTTCAACCCCCTAGGGGTAATTATTACCTCTTTAATTTTAAATGAAAAGAGGTAGCGCGCTTAAAAAGAGCATTCTATTGTCTATTCAGCAATATATGACTAAATTTTGGATGGTGATAAACAAGAAAAAAGTAATTTTACAAATATTTTTTTGAGGACAAACAAGTAGCCGCAGAGCCAAATACCTGTTACGATTGACTAGTCTATTAGTTATCTTCATGTCAAAAAAGTAAATTAGGATCTTTTTGTGACATTTAGGAATTATATAAAATTAGAACTTTTAATTAATGCATTATTTAATGATACTTTATTAAACAGGTAAATATTGAAAAATAAGGACAAAAATCGATAAAAATTAATTATACTTCTTACAATACTACTTAATTGGTTTGGAAATTTACAATTATTCTAATAACACAATCAACAAAATTGCGGATTTGTGCACAGACAGGGGGCGGTCGCGCCTCTTTAAATTGACTTTACATCTTATGGTAATGTCAACAGATATTTTTTATATTACTAATTAGAAATCATTTTAGAGAACAATCTAAAACACCTTGTAGCTGTATAAACCTAGTTAATATTTTTTTATTCCTTTGTATGAACGCACTCAGATCTGGTAACAAATGCAAAATAATGTTTGGTAAAACTTATTCCTTTATTGGCATTATTTATTTATTCAAATATTTAAGTATCCTACAAATAATAAATAAGGCTGAGGGAATAATCATATTAAATTGTCATCGATTATTTTGATTTTAAGTAAATCAGTTTTATCTAAAATAATTTTAAATATTAATAATAAATGCGACGAGTTTAAAAACAAATTTGTAATTATTGCTTCTGTACAATTAGACAGTAATATAAGGGGTCATGATATTATTATTGTGGTGGGTGCCTAATATCGATAACTCAGAATGTATTGATTTTAAAAAACAAATTCTCTGTACGAATGTTTTTAACAAGCCTATGACTTTAGTACAGTGTTAATATTTTAATAAGAAATGGGAGTAATTCATAATAATAGATAACTAACAAATAGGAAATACTGCCAGTATTTACACCGACTTGTTTATGACAGTCACATACAAGAAAATTCAAATTTAGTTCAATACTGTATCATTCCTCGCCACTTAACAAGATTCATTCTAATCTATTTATTTTTCAAAAGATATAATGAATAAAGGGTTATTGAATTTTATTTACCATTTTTTATATACACGACACGTAAATTATCAAATAGACTAATCACATACTCTGTGCATTTATATTTTGGCAACTTAATTTCAGTACTAATTGAAATGTCACAAAGAATTAACGTAGCAATAGTAGCAACAGAAATAATAGGCTCATACTACAAATACATACTGCCTTTAAACGAATCCATTAATCATTCTTGATTTCAGGAATTATATTAATGGTTACTCTTCATTATTATCCAATATTAGATAGCCACCATAATGTTTTAATTCATCAACACACTAATTAAATATAAAAAACTTTTTAAATTGATACAAAATCCGTTCCAATATTGCTAATGAATAAATTAAGTTATTTTATGGAATAAAATTTTGATTCCTTCTGATCAACATCATATCAATATTTTGTTTAAACGATTTTCCCACCAGCCAATAAATAAAATATCTATAAATGAGTAAAGTTACAAAGTGGTGTTACCTTCGTTTGCAACTTCACTCTTATCACCAATTTTATTCAGTACATCCTCAAAAGCCGTTAACGATGTAGTAAGGGACAACTTTAGTCCTTTGCTAACAGGTAACAATGGGAACTCTGGAGTTGTCTGTTCGGATTCTTGGCAGTAGCTGCGAAGTCTGTGACACAACTTGAGTCCGTTTTCAGCAAAATGGGCGTAAATCTCTCGCTTGAACACCTCTGGCGGTGATTGAAGCAATTCTTTCATCGATTGGATCAACTTCAGTATCACAAGTTCATTGTAGGTTCGTGAATTTTCATAACCTGTAGAGAAAAACAAAATCTATAAGCGCAAAAAGTACAGTTATTTATCTCTAGGTTTGTATCAACATCATTGAGATATAGGTCACAATTACCAGCGCGCTATTTGTTAATTACCAGATCGTTCAGAATTTATAATTAATACTTTAGAGATTAGCTAATAAATTATTAATGTTAATAGACAAAATAGGCCTATGTTGCACAAATCACCATCATTTAATCCAAAACTCTTACTACCAAGTAATTTCTTTGAGTTTGGAAACAGATAATAGCCGCAGGTGGCAAAATCTGGAGAATATGATGGATTCATGCAGTGTTTCAACTGTTACTTGGTCTCAGATGTGTTGTGATGAAACCATGTTTCGACTACGGTTACGAAAAATTGAGCAAATTCGGCACCCATCTAGCAGTGAGCTTTCTCATTTTCAAATATTCGGGCAATATTTTCTCTACTTGTTTACATGAGATGGTCCCAGATGCAGCAATCTCGCACAATGTAACTTATCAATGGTTAATCATCATACCATGAATTTTATGAATCATTTCTAAATGGCATAAATAACTGAATAGTATTTATTAATAACAATATTGTATGGATATAGTTGGCGTCATCTCTTACCTAACCGTAATATCTTTCAGACCACTTGCATATGTTATGGTACAGTCACATTTAAGTAAATTAAACAATAAAATATTTGAATATTTTGAAACTATCTATTATATACTCGTATATTTTGTAAAAGTTCACAAATGTTTTAACGGCAGGTTGTGGTACTTCAATATTTCAAAGGATAATGTGCAGAACGAGTAAACGTTTTATTGGTGTCTTTTGATTGAATATTAAGGAATCATCGAGGAGCGCATAACTCAGGAGGACAATAAATCTGTTACACAGGTTAAACTTGGGGCTTTTTGAGAGAATACCAAAACTGACAAAACAAATCAAATTCTGTAAACAACAAATATTAGTGAATAAAGTGTAACAAGGTTTTAATGAAAAAAATGGAATTAACACATTAAACTAATGGCCATGGAGAAAATTACATTTATTTTGCGTGTTTTCCTGAACTCGCCCTTATCTCTTAACATATTTACATAGTTGAATTTTCTTTTTCCCAAATTTTCCTTTCCTGGATGGAGCTCATTCACTTTTAGCCTTACTTTCAGCACTTTACACATTTCTCTGACCCTTTTTCTCAAACAAAAAGCCTTTTCGCTATATTTCAAATGTCAAAAAAACGAAATTGGAATTCGATGATTTCTTAATATTCAATACCCAATGAAAACGCCCCAACAAAACTTTAGTTAGGAAGAGCTAATTATATTACCACTTAGACTTAGCATCTGGTTAACAAAAGATAGAAATTGCAGAATCTGAAATAGATAAAACAGCATTTTCTGCTCTGAACGGCCATTATGAATTTCCTTTAATCCTCCTTTACAAAAAGACATTTCTATACTTAAGTGGTTTTGGTAGATTTAACCAATTCATCAATGTTGGTATTCATACGAAATAAGTTAAAATGTTACGGTTAAGTTCATCTATGACATAAATGTGTTCTTTTCTATTCATTTTGGCCAATTGTGGTAATTCTGATCGTGTTAATTTTTCATCAAAAATGGATGTTATTTTTTTTTACTAATACAATAATTGATGATAAAAATTCGACTTACCTTGTTGTGTATCCGTCTGCTTCTCATACCCCGCTTCATTATAATAAGGCTCCGAAACTAGAATTAATCCCTGTATAGATACGATAAGTTGTAAGAGAGTACTATTTGGCCCCCAAACTTCCGTACCCCTACCCATCCAGGTGCCAAGCAATGAAACACAAACTTTGCCTTCTACATATAAATTAGGATTCAATCTCTCCAAGCTGTAGCTTATATAGTGAACTAGGGGAGGAGATCTAAATAAAAAAACAAAACTGTAATAAATTGTGAAAACATAATTTAAAATTTAAAAAAAATGACTATATTTCGACCTGCTATACAGGGTGATCAATTTATACTCCGAAGTTTGATATTTCCGTTATATTGTAAAATAGGAAAGCAATAAAAAATCCCAAAATAGAATAGAAGTTCGTAAACTAAATCAATACATGAGTAAACAATACTGGCGGAACAAAAGACACCCTCTTTTTACTTTCAATATATACAATAGTTCCAGTTGATTGTATATTGTCATCATATTCTTTCTTGTTATAACGCTAATTACGAATTAGGTGAACTCCAAATCACTGTACACTACCTCAGTGCCAAATTAACAAATTCAAAAGCTTTAGATTCAATAACTCATATATAGTGAAGCTTGACTCTATAACTTTTATTTAAAACATTCCTTCCTATTTCTCAAGAACGGAGAAATGAAGCTTCGGAGTATAAGTTGATCATCCTGTATATGAGAATACTACAGTAGAGTTACATAAAAATATAAATTTAAAAAAATATTACTATTATTTAATGTTTCTTCTAAAAGTGAGCGTATTTACCTAAGAATCAATGTGTTAAGAATATTAAATTCTAGGACAAAAACATCCATTTGGTTTTTAGTTTTGATTATCTGTTAACGCTTATTACCATATAAACCTATACCAAGATTAATCTCTGTAGTAAGACCTATTTTTTATTACCTGGGATAGTCATTACTGAGCTGTATATCGAAAAGAAAGAGGCCATCTTCGTAAGGAGTTTTTGCTGGACCTTTTATCATTACAGATAAAAGGTCTATTCGATTCCCATAGGATTTTACCCAAACGCCTGCAGGTAAAGAATCTTTGAGCAATTTGTATTCTTTCTGCACTGCTTTTACAAACCTACAATTATAAACAAATTTTAATAACAGTATCTACCCATACTTTTTGGAGCCTATCCATTAGTAATATAAAATATACAATATACTTATCTTAAGATTTCACGATTTTCCAAAAACCCTTTTTTATAAGCTTTTTTTAAAATTATGGAATTTTAACATAACTATATTTTATCTTTACATTTCTAACATAAACAAATAAATGTTTTATTTACACTTGTAAATTGATGGTTAATTAATAAATAAGATATATAAAAATGTTTTACAATTTCTTACCTTTGAAGATCAGTAGGCTCAAATTTACTACTAAAATAATGGTGTGCAGACGGAGCCTCATCGACCAGTATATAAGGATCATTCTCTCCTGATCCTTTTGACATTAATTTGGATTTCAAAGGACTTAACGTCGAAAATGATTCATCAGGAGTCGATGGTATGCTTGGTAAAGGTGTAGAAGAGCTAGGTGTAACTATATTTTCCGAAGCTTTTGTTAATACTGTGAACGCTTGGCATCCCCCTATACGACTAATTATTTCGGCATAAGCTAGATCCATTCGAACTTTTAGCATGGAAAGAAGCTCAACGCAAAGATTATCCTGTGAGGAACAAGGAGTATCTCCATTATCTGGAGTGAGTGGTGTTGTTGGTGCTAAAATGAAAACGAATATTAATGCTTAATATTAAAGAAATTCGAGATTCAAGGTATTACCAGAGAAAATATCAGTGGTAATAATAATGAAAGTTGAACACATACTTTCATCAATGGAGTGTTAAAGAAAATAACATAAAAACCTACTCAGCCTTCAGAAGTTATCTGACAATGAACAAACAAAAAAAAATTGAAAAATCACTCGAGAAAGTACTGTGTGAATGTGGAAAAGCAGAAGACCTATTAGAGTAAGGCACATATCAAGTGATGAGACGCAAGCAACATCAAAAAATAATACTAATTTAGATATAGATTGGAATATTTACTATATTAACATGTTTTTCAAAAAAATTGTAATGTTTTATATTTTTTAATTATTAGGTTTTTATTCAAACATACATAGTAGGAAAGTTTTGAAGTTACTAATTTGGTATTTGTTTTTTATTGTTGTATTTTATCTTGTATCTTTTATATTAGCACGAACTTTTTTTCGCTCTATTAGTTCCATGAATTCGTATATAAAATCATTTTATTTCGTAAAATAAAATATATTTAATTTATTTATAGGACCGATAAAGATCAAAGTCAAGGCGTTAGCTATAATTTAGTGGTTTTATATGCCAATCATCAACCGAATAAACAGATTAACTTATACAGAGACGTTCATATTTAAATGCAAGAAGCTGAAGACACAAAATAGTATACTGTCAGCTGTCAATGAGATATTGTTTTGAAATTATCCCTTTCGATAGTTTTTTTTTTAAATATATGTATGAAACATTTGACAGAAACTGGCTATGGTTGCTCATTGCAAAGCCTGTCGTGTTGCTAAAACTAGTAAATTTTCTTTGTACCAAAGTAAACACTATGAAATAATTGAATGAAGTGAGGTTTATCTTTTCTTTTATATTTTGACCATTGGGTATTTAATTAATTATGTCAACCGTTTTAACTACTACAGTTAAGCTATTACGTCTTTGTTGCAATTAACCTTATAAATATATTTTTCAATAGACTCACCCGATAAATCCTTGCACTCTTTCTTTTCTATTTGTGCGTTAATTTTATTTTCCAATTTTATCATTTTATTAATGTTCTCCTTTTCAGCAACCTTAATCTTAGAAATGGACGGACAAAAGTTGTCACTAGAAAATAGCCTGCCTCTCAATTCGATGCCGAGAGATTTCGCTTTTTCTTTGGCTTGAAGCAATAAAACCTGGAAATGCTTGCTCTTTAGACTAAAAAACGATGTACCAAGAAGTTTATCCAAGTAACTGGAATTCTCGTAGATTAACAAAAGATCTTTAACGAACTAAAAATTGAAATTTTGAATATCAGTAAGCAATCAAATTTATTGTGTAACGCAGTTCTTTTATTAACTTACTATAAAAGTTTCCAGAATAGTATGTTGCCTGAAAGCGTCTTTCAAATAGATAATCCTATTTCGAACAAAGTCTAACCTTGCCGCTAAATTCTGCAATACAGTTTCGTCACTTAAATCTCCAGCATACGATTCTATACTCTCGGTTTCCCATGACACACAGGCACCATCTTCATCTGTTGATTCTTCATCAGAAAAATCGTAATCAGTCGTTTCAGGAATTAATTCGATATCTTGAGGCCAACAATTTTCTTCTATTCCATCTAGCCACTGCACTTTCACATAACCCTAGAAAATAATTAGTATCATCGACCATATTCACTAAGACTAAGAAACTTACAATATTTGTAATTTAGATATTTGAGTATTTGACCTACTATCACACATATCTTGAAATATTCAAAATGTACTTTTTAGAGATCGCGACTACTATGTATTTAATAACTTTAGTTATTATCTAAATTAAATTGTTAGCTTCATGTAACAATAGAATAAACAATTTTTAAGTTCTAGATTGACTATGTTTATCCTCCAATTGGTGTACCACAATGAGAGCTATTGTAAAAGCATAACTTGATGTACGACAAATGTAAAAAGCTACTTAACAATGCACTGGATTGTTCAAATATTTTAGAGAAACTTGAATTTTGCATATCTAAAAGGACGAATATATATAATGTACTTGGTGAAAGTATTGACATTTTTAATTGTTGAATTAGAAGCATAAAATCTTATTTTCGTAACTGTTTCTAAGATGTTCTAGATCTATAGAATTTCTGCTTATTTCTAATTTCCTAATATTTTCTTTCTTTTTCTTTATTTTTAATGTTTATGTGTTCTTTATGTTTTGTAGTATTGTAGTCCTGTAGAATAGTGTATGAAATAAAGTAAATAAATTAATAAAATTAACATTATTACAAATGTTAGAAATATGATAGAAAAATGTGACTGAAGACTATTTTTTTGTGAGAACTAAATAATATAAACTATATATGGAAAAAACTAAAAATTCAATAGTATAAATTCGATATAGAATGACACAAAATTTTGGAGAACAACAAAAATAATAAACAAGAAATAAACAAAAAACTGGAATGAAACGTCCAAAATAAAAAATATGGGACAGATAAATAAAATAATAACAAAAGCAAATAGGATATCCATGCCAAAATTAACTATACGAAAAGAAGCAGAGAGGCTGTTGTGAAAAAGAATGTATAAAGTAATCGAAAATAAGACAGATGATGAAAAACTATAATGAACTAAATAGCTTCAAATACTAAGAATCAAATGAAAATACTATGAAGAAAGGGAAATTCTAACTAAGAATAATGAGTGAAAGTGGAATAACCTCAGAAAAAGAATGATCATTATAGTAAGACAAAAAATTTGAATGGTTTAGAAATAATAGATCGTTAAAAGATCATATTTTTTATTTCAAAGAATTCAGACTACATTATATGAATATAAGACTAGTCTTGACGGTCTATATATAGATTTCAAATAAAATGTACCAAGTCTTGAATAAAGTATGTGTACCATCAAAAATGATTATATTAGTTACAATAAAACCGAAGCAACAAAAATAAAGTAAGTACTCTGGAAAAGTAAAAAATTCACAAGAGTTATAAATAACTGTACTCTTTAACCTTAATCTAAAACCTTCTGGCAGAGGCAATAAAAAAATTGAAAGTGGGGTTTTACTTAACTCACAGTAATATTGCAGAAAATGGAACACAAGATCAACAAGTCAAGACAAGAATAGTTAAATATAACAGACTGTTTAAAATGTCAATACTGCGGTGTCGCATTTAACACGGATTCACGTGAAGAGGCTAATTCCGTATAAGGCAAGGTTGATCGTTCAGAAATTAGAGATTTTACCACATACCACATGATTTTAAAGAATTTGTGAAAATAATCCGCCTGAAGACTTACCAAACCACACAAACAAACACTTGGGAAGAGGGAATTACATGATTTTTAAAATGGTTAAAATAGGTCAATTTTTCTTAATAACCTGTTTTTTCTAAATAATTTTCACTGTTTATTTGATATCTTGTGAAATTTAGGCTAGACCGTATTTTTTTAAGTAAAAGTAAGTTTTGTTACCAAATAATACTACAAACTTATATTTATTTTCAACTAAGTAGCTGTTTTAAGCTAAATGGACCACACTGCAAAAAAGAAAGACGAAAAATTAATTGTCTTCTGATCCTGGAAACCATAAAAAGATACAAAGTCTGTTAAATTAAATAAAATTTAAACAAAAACCTCTATTTACAATGTCACAAATTTCTATCATTTTTAAATTTACAATTACTGGTCCACTTAACTGACTTTGTACATTTTACAGGTTCAGGCATGACAATTTTCTCCACCCTGTATAAGAGTTAGTTTTTTCTAATATCTGAAAGTATGTTTTAACAGTCCAAACATTTTGTATTATTTATTTTTGTTGTGGTTTATTTTTAATATTTATAGATATTATCTCTTTACCTCTATACAGCTGTCAATAACTTGTCCCATTTTTTCTTCCTGAGCAGGTTTTGACTTAACTATACTACGTGGACGGAACACAAATTTTGAATGTTTATTCAAATCATAAACACTCATTTCATTTGTTGCTAATTCTGTAGGTTTTTTCTCGTTTTCAGAGTAAGTAAACCATTTAATCTAAAAAAGGCTTTAAATATAATAAGAGTATTAATTTTAATATTACAAAAATCGTCAGTTTTAAAATTAAAATTCTAGTATGTTTTTTCTATGACGGTGTTATGATGACGAATTGGAAACAAATTGAAGAAATTGGAGCAAGTATAGAATTTCCGTTCCTACGACAGATTAAAACATAATTTAAAAAGGATCTAGACATACGTAACTAGTTTTTGCATCATGATACCTTTTTCTAAGGCACACCTAAAATATATTAATATTTTCTCCACTCTATTTTGTATTATAATAATAAGCGTTTGCTAGGTAACTCTAAATATTATTCCAATTTAAGCATAATTTTTTTATAAACAAAACAAAATGTTGAGTACCAATTCTTTGTAATTTAAACTGGTCTTGTGCGATTGTGTATGTCTACTTTTTCTCCAATGTAGGCTATTTTCGAGTAAGCACATAAACTTAGGTATTCAATACTATTTTTAATTATTCCTCTTTATTTTTTTGTAATATGACTTAATTGACTTTATTTCTCCACTTAATACTTACTGTAAAACTCTTTACTTACAGAGACACTAGTGCCATTCTTTAGTACTTGGATGCAATCACATTTAAATGAGGAATATTAAGAGTTGTCAAAACAATAAAAAACTGAAATTTGTTAAAATTCATCCGAAGGTTTTTCCTTTGAACACACATGCTGTAAAAAGTAGCTTTTGGGAAGTAACAGTATGATTGTTTTTATTTTACCAGTGTTACCTAGATAACGTTTGTTGGATGACTTATCAATAAAATCATTAATTTGTCATTAAATAAAGAAAGAAAATAAGAGAAATAATTCAATCTCCTACAAAGTCTAACTCTATCACATTAGTGAGATATCTCTGTGATGTGAGAGAAGAAATATTTCTGCAGCGAAATTTTTTAGTTTACTTACACAGGCAGTTCTTTCCAAATAATTGACACTTTGGACAACACCATAATTATCACTCTCAGGTTTACTGTCATTAATGACCCATTCTCCAGGAAAAAATTCATGGTCATCCAAAGAAATCGAATAATAAAGTTGCGTGGAAGGAATGTCCTTTTCTTCAGTGCCATCTTGCCATACTACATTTACTTTTGACTCTACACAAATTACCTATAATCCAATAATTATTCAGTATTAAGGCATTCTGTAATTTGTTACAGAGCTATTAAGGACCCCAGTTACGTTCAGATCGGTATCGATACATGTTGCAAATATAAGTCTTGATACAAATCTCATAGTATATTTGGCAGTTTCAGTATCTCTGTATCGTTATCAGATGTTATCATCGTCTGTATGGCTGTCTTGCAAGTTCGATACCGCGCGTGCATCTCACACTTGGCTCCGCGATGTTAACACCTCATACGTTAAATTTCGAGTGACCCATTATATCATTTATTATCAGCGATAGAAATTGTTTTATTTAATGGTTAAATTTTGTCAAGGCCTTTTAAAAAATGTTAGTACCTCATCACCAATAAAATAAAAATTCAAAGCTATTGTATGATAGGAAATCATCTGCTGATAATCGATCAACTAATATAAATAATTGGTCAACTTAATTTCTTCTCTTTATTTCATTGGTGATGAGTTGCTAACATTTTTTGAATGGCATTGATAAACTTTAACCATTAAATAAAAATTTTTTTTCGCTTTTAAATGATATAAATGAGGTGCTACCATCGCGGAGCACTTATATTTGTCGCAACGTGTATGTTAATGTTTCTTGTATCGCGCTACTAAAATATAAACCATTTTATTTTCAATTTTATTTTGAACATTGTGGTACAATATATATTTGATTTCAACTTAGGTTGGCTAGACAGTCCCTACCAACCTTGCTTCGGCACTTACTGCAACTCTCATGAGTATTTATTTTCTCAATTTTTTATTTTATTTTACCCAACAAATTATTTATTCATTCGTAAATAGGTTTTGAAATCATTTGGTTCCTCGACCTTTAATTCTTGCAGTAAATTTTCTTTTTTGACGATTTTTTAACTTTGTCGTGATACACGTATCAATACCGATTTCAACATGAATTGGGCCCTTCATAAACAATAAGGTCCTGTATGTTTAATTTTTAATGCTTTTAGCTACCTTGTACCCCAATGGACGTTTTCACATTGGACGACACGGCAACGACATAACAGAGCCAATATGCAATATGCAATGTACATTGAAATAAATGAAGTGGCTTCACACTAAAAGACATATCGGTGCTGTGCCGGGGTTGTGTCGGTGTCGTCGCCAGCTGCCGTGAAGGAGCAATCTTCTCTCTGGTGTCGTAACGATTTTTAAATAAAATAAATAACAAAATTTAAAAAAAAAATCGTTAATACAACTCTCAGAGGAGTGATCTCACTTCATCTCTCGGATCTCTCCTTTTTTTATATCACCATAGAACGTCGAATAATAACAATATCAAAGATTTCATAGAACACAAAACGTTTCTTGTCATTTCTCACCTGACAATTAAATCAACAGCCTGCCCTTATAACACAAAACACTACTACCAGATTTTAACATAAATAATTTTGACATTTATATAAATTTTACATTGCAATAAATATTCAAAAATAATTTTCTGTAGTTTAAATTTTTAAAAACTTAAAATTTTCTAATTTTGTTTTCAGTTAAAAAATTCTTCCTATTTAATTATTAATATAAATAAAATTGTGAGTATTTATTGTTATTTTTATTTTTTGGCAACAGTCTCCTACTACTCCCTAGTAACATAATATACTATTAGCTTATCCGCCATACTTTAAAAACATTTTTTTGTATCGCCTCATATGCCGTGAAGAATTAATATAAAACGATATCGTGTTGGTGCCGTGTCGTCTAATGTGAAAAGAACCCAATCTGTGTATCGTGCACGGCAGAATTTATTGTATGCTATTTAGTTACTTAGATAGTTTCCACTTTGGAGCAGGAGCCTTGTAAACCACCTTGTCTAAATACTAAAAAAAAAAATATAAGGATGCCATCTAACCTAAAATTTATTCTTTAAAGTAGATATTTTTTTAAAATTCCAGTGTTTAATTGATTAATATTTTATTATTCATATGCAACAAACTTTTAAACCTTTATTGGCACAATGTTTTGATTTCGATTACAAGTAAAACGCAAAACATATTTAAAAGCATTCAAAATAATAGTAATTATATATATATATATATATTGAGATTGCACAAGCAATGCTGAGACGTATATATATATATATATAGATATTTATCTATATATATCAAAATCATAAGTAATAATTAAAAAAGTATCCACTCCTTTAAACTAAGTACTTATCCTGTGGTTCTTTCCACTATATTTATGGTAACAAAAATAGTATATAAACATTTCAGTAGTGTTATGGCAAAACATGTTATCTGCATTTTTTGCAAAATATACTTTTACACATTAAATGATCGCAAATAGTGTATTCGTTAAATAAACTGGATTTAGTAGTCAAAAATTATTTTTTAAAAATACTATGTACTTTTTTCAAAATGACTGTTAAAATTACTTCTTCTGAAAACTCTCTAAAATGGCAAGTAGCATGTTTTTTCATAACACTTTACTGACTTATTTTATTTTTATTATTTAACTCGCGCACCCTTTCAGTTGTACATGATTTATCTATCTATCATTTGGCTTTCCACAGTGCCCAAAATTGCTCTATTGCTTGGCATGAGAGATATTTGAAGGACTTTTATTTTTAGTTATGTTTTAACTAGCAGAGTCAATTTTGTTCATTAAAATAGGTAACAATGTCAAGCCAAAACAGACTTGGTGCTTTAGGACATGTTTATGTATGAAGGATATTAATAATTTATTCAAATATTCATTTCAGTAAAATTCCCCCGTCATTGTCATTTGCGAAATGTAAGGCTCTGAAATATCCCTATAGAACCTGCAATATCAACTATTTTTTTTTCATTTTCAAAAACGGTTTTCCCTTTGTTGATTATATTAGAAATTGAATTCGATCATTTAGGGCCAGTTTTGTCATATAGTGATATAATTTTATAAATTATGTATCAGAAAATGTGTCGCAATCTTATTAAACATTGTAGAAAGATCAGACACTCACTTTGAGTAAGTTTTTAAAATAGAAAATAAAATATTCTCTTACCTCAACAGCTAGTGTACTGCCAGGTACCAACTCCCTAGGCTTAGGAGGATAGTGCCTCTTCTTAGTTTTAGAATTATAACTAATTTGAGATGTGGTACCATCATCCTCAGATTCCTCTGACTCTTCTGTCCACCATTCCTCCTCATCTGCATTTATATTCATATCTTCACTTGGGGAATAAACTAGTCCAGATGGCCTAAGTTTACTTAATCTAGAACTAATTAGCAGAAATATAAATAAGTTAAAATATTATATTTTAATAAAACGCTTTGGAAGACTGTGCAAATTCAAGATAAGTATTATTTATCTTTCCATATTTATTATGAATTATTTTCATAAAGCAAGAGTTGAACCAATTAATTTAATTATTTTTTAACATTATAAATTTTATATACTCACATTTTTGTATTGCAGTTAACAATATGCCTTACTTTTGGTATTTCTGGTCTATAAGTTAAAGACGATTTTTTAATCCAATCTTTCTTTTTGAGCAAGACATCGCCACCAGACAATTTTAATAACCTACGATCTGCTAATTCCAAAAAAGTGTCACTTGGGTGTTCAAGAACCTTTAACCTAAGAAAAAACAAGCATAAATATAAGCTCTTACAGTTATAATTAGTTTAATAGGAAATATTTATTTTTGATAAGTTACAGAGTTCTAAGGTCCAAAAATGTTTCGGTTTTCAGTTACTGAGTCACAAAAGTGTAAAAAACTTTATATTAATATATGAGTTCTTACTTTTTTATATCATCTTGACATATTTCTGATATATGTGAATATCCAGATGTATTGTTATACCAAGCTATTTCTATTAGTACGTCTTCAACATTTTGTACTGTAAATCTTTGGCGGGTTTGTATATTTCTCTTCATGCTTTTGGATTTTTTAATCCAATGTGGTTGTTCAAAGTTTCCAGGTACACATATCTACAAATGTTTTAAAATTTAGTAGCAGTAAAGTACTAACTTAAGAGCGAATTGATATGGATTAATGCATAGAGTAAAATAGTAAAACACCGTGTAGTAGAGCTTTTTTAATAAAATAGTTATTTTATCATAATTCAGTGCCTTATTAAATAATACTACTTATTCTTATATTTCCAAAATTTTTCTAATTGATAATTTTCATGATTCTTTTATATCCTTACATTATTAGAAGGTTGGTAATGTTTATACTACATTTCTTTCTTACACGAAAAAGTCGCAAAATTAATATTATGTACAAAAAATCCCAATCCCAATTCCGGCTGTAGAGATAGTCACCTAACAGCGATATATTAAAATAATTATGTAATTTCAAACAAAAATTGCGAACAGATAAGTTTCGGTTTTGAAAGTCGATTCAAGACAAATTAGGACCTCTAGTGCAGATTTCAGAATCGACGAGGATAATTTTCGAGGTATTACTTAAAAATTGGGTACAAGATTCTGCAAAATTGTTACTCGCAGATTATCTATCGATTATAATTTAAAATTTATTTAATTATTTAGTGTTCAAAAAAAAAAACGTTGATGCTGAAAATTGTGTTTGAAATGAAGATTTAATTCAGACTTCCACATTACTTACTCCAGAAGAAAATATTAGAACATTATCTTTTTCTCATTATTATTCATATGAAAAATCAAACTTAGGAAAATACTAATAATCTAAATGAAAAGGTAAAGAGAGGGGAAATACTGCAATAACCAGTAGAGTGTAGAAGGAACTCTTCTCTTAACTGTCAAAGGCTATACAACTAATCAATATCAGGATGTACCACAGTTATAAACTTTTCAATCGAGGAATGAATGGGAGAGAAGTCTGGTGGAGATTCTAGGAGCTTGAAGTGTTACACAGATGGCTGTCGAACAGGCGGGAGGTCAGGAGCAGGCATACTAATAGAACACCTGGGAGTGCTGCAGAGTTATGGTTTCGGTTAGTATTCCAATCAGAAGTGTTTGCCAGATTTAAGATGATAAAAATATTAGAAACAAGGACGGGTTCGCATTGCTGCTCAGAAAGTCAGGCGGGTCTCAGAGCACTCGGCTGCTCCATAAAAACGACTGCTACAGTTGCTTGATAAGTGAGCTTAAAGGCCATTAAGTAAGGCATGGTAAAGAAGTGGAGGATGCAGGCAAACAAGCAATTGTCAGTACAGATCCAACTCAGTCCAGGTAGCTACTAAATTATTCATAATTTGGTAGGTGTGCAATATATTAAATTCCAACCACAATATTTGTCTATTATTAAATGTTTGTAAATAAAAAAAAATGTCTAGAGTCAACCAGAGAAGAAAATAGACGAAAAGAAAAATAACAAAAGTTGCAATTTCTGACTCTGACAAACAAGGACAGAAGCAGAATAGATACTACGTTTTTTTGAGATAACTAGAAGTCAACTTGGAAAAAACATGACTACATACAACATACAAAGAAAACATAAATTCTATATTAAGGAAAATACAGAATAGATAATTAAAATAGGAGGACCATTCTCCATATAACAAAAGGAAGATTGAAGTAGTTCTGAGAAAAATATTGATGTAATTAGGAGCTAATGAAAAAAAAAGGATGCATTATATTCAAACAGTTTAGTAATTTTAAAATATTGTAGATATATTGTATATATATATTGGGCAACAGTCTTTACCGGAGAAAATAATTCATTTCTAAATGCTTCAAAAATAATATGTAAACTGAATTTGTATGTTTTTATGAATCTATATAATTATCACTATAAAACAACAGGTTTTTATTTTAATCAGGTATATAGAACAAAAACAACATTCCATTAAAATTTACTTACCACTTCTTGTCCAGGATAATAGGCATCAAATGATATTCTATTCCTTTTTGACAACCAATAATCATCGAGATCATGGTTAATACTTGTTAAAACATCTACTAGGGAACCACATTTTGACTGCATTGAAACCAACTGCTCCACAGTCTTAAACAAATTATGAGAATTTTTTATATTTCAGATAAAACTTGAATTGGGAAAAACTAAATTAAGGTTAAATGAGGATAATTAAAAAAAAACTTACTTCGATTCTTCCAAATTTACTCCCCAAGCAAACGGCATCATCCACGTCATAAGGTCTTACACTGTGTAACCTTTCACTAGCAACATGCTCAATGACTCTATCTGTTCCAACTATTTGGATAGTAGCTACTTGCTTAGCTTCTTTACAATAGCCCCTTTGCGTTTCTTTTCCTTTTTCTAATCTCCTAACTATATCACCAGGAATAATACTTCTATTTATTAAACGAACCTTACTCTGTCTCCAAACTTGTTCCCTAGAATTGTTATTCCATAGGACTCTAATTTGTCCCTTTTGTAATGAATGATATTCATCTACATCCGACGAAGCTTCATAACTATCTACAACAACTCCAAAAATTATTCTCTTGTGCTTATCAAATCTATAAACTACATCATTTGTATAGAATTCTTTAACTTTTTCGGTAGAGGGGTTGGACATTTTTTAATTTTTACGTATACTATTTCGCATAGATTTTATTTTGAGCAGAATAAACGGAATTCGAAATTTCTTTTATATTTTTTCTGACATTTCTTCACTAACGCATGGCAGACAACTGACATCGTGTAAACAAAAAAAAATCTGAAAAAATCAGCAATGTCTTGGATGTGTATACTGTTCCGCTCCTACTAATTTTAGGTTATAAAAGTAAGTAAGTACACATCATATACTAAAGCATTGTAATTATGAACTCATAAAATGAAGAATTAAAAAAAGAAATAAATATAAAATTGAATAAATAAATTATTTAAAGCTGGAAAAAATGTTGTATCCTAAGATGAATATAAAACAAAATATATATTCACTAAGAACCATTTTATTAAGAATCTTTGCTTTTTTAAATAAATAATGAGGCACTTGCTTTTAATGATGAAATTTTATGACAAGGAGACAGGAAAAATGAAATGTTCAGCTCTCAAGTAGGTATAACCAAATTTTTGTGTCAAGTGTTTGATATTTATAGAATTATAACAATAAACTATTTAAAATGTATATTTTAGTTCAAAACATTTTTATATTTGATAAAATCGTTGTGTTAACTAAACATTTATAGAGCCGGTTTCGGAATTATAGTCATATTATCGCCTAACATTTATATGACCAGTAAAAATCTATTGTAGTGTGGGTGGCCTAATGCACTATTCAAATAATCTATTACTAGCATTTAAAACATTTTTTGTATTGTAATTTAAAACGGGTCACCCATCTGAACATTAACTAAACAATATAATAATAGTGTTGATTTATTATATTTTTATAACAATAAAATAGCATTGAAAATTAAAAGAGCAACATCGAAAAAAACAATCAAATATCTTAAGAAACTAACATTTCATTTGATACCTATATTAGAAATATAAAATAACATAATTTACCAGATGTGCACGGTAACGGTGGTTCTCGGGAAGCAGTAATTCTCAAATATTTATTAGCCTTACTTCTTAATAAATGAAAAACCAAAATTATAAAAAACAGTTATTTTCACAATTATTTAAACTGCTTATAGAGATCAAGCTCAAATTCGCATCAGTTCCTTTATACAGTCTGTTCGAAAATAAAGGAGGCATATATCGCAGATAATATTTTGACTAAATTAAAAGTTATATATACAGGGTGCGGCATTAGTGCGTCGAAGCTCGATTAGTCCACTATTATTGAAGTTACGAAAAAAAGTATTTACAAAAAGTGTAGGCAGTCTTAAGATTCACATTTTAAAATTAGTCCCAAATATACAGGGTGTTCAGGAATATATATATATATATATATATAATATATAATATAAGTATTAACGAAATTGTAGGCTGTTAAAAGTACCCAAAAATATGGATATTTTGTGTATATATACCAAACTTTAAAACAAATTACGTGTTAGTAACAAACAATATACATATCGCCAAATGATGTGTCCATGAAATTTAATAAAATAAATTAACTTCAGACTTTTGATATTTTTGGTAATATGAAAATCAAATGTGATGCGATTTGTAGTTTACTGAGGGTTGTTTTCTTATTGTTCTTAGGGGAAACAAATGGAGTTAATTTATCGTTCTTGTATCACCGTGATGATATCTATTTTATTTCAACTGCCGCACAAGTGTTCTTCTGGGTTGAGTTGCGGGAAACACACTGGCTACTGCATTACATTAATACCTTCTATTAGGAGAAATTATGTGGCTCATCTTGCGGTCTCCACAGACAGTGATATAGTATATAAATACAAAGTGATCTCCTACAGCCCTAATCAAAATCTGTCATACTCCAACACCAGATCAACATATTCTTTTTGTGCAGTAAGGCTCTGATAAATAGGAATTAAGGGTGTCTTTTGTCCCACCGTAATGCTTGTCCAAAACATCATACTTTCTCCACTGGCACTGACCTCGGCGATCGTCAAATTTTAGACTAATTCTAGTTTCATTTGAAAAATCACATTTTGCTAATCTTTAATTGTGTAATTTTCGTGATCTCTACACCTTAGTCAATCAATTTTGTTTTGTCGTCGGTACTAATTAGGTGAGTAAGTAATCGGTAACAGAGCTGTCTCTGTAAAAGCAACATAAAATTTAGACAGTCAGTAATCTTTATTTTTTTAAAGAATATCTTAATAAAAGCACTTAGATTTATTTCCAAATTTGCCATTTCAATAGTTAAAAAACAAGCTATCCTGAGAATTATAAATAATTTTCAATACAAAGAATCTTTTAGAAAAAATATCCAAAGTTTTTGAAAATTAACTAACAAACATATGATTAATTGCATTTTAGAGGATTTATTACTGAAATATTAGATGACGATTCAAATGACATCAAATATGAGTTTATGATTGTAATTGTTATATAGAAAAAAAATGGAATAGCTTAGGGAAACTGACTAAAGGTGAAGGTTTTGCGGGGTTTTGTCCTGAAGTTGTCGTACAGTATTTGTTATCCTATCGTAAAAGAGGATATTGTTAGGTTTCTAAAAAGTCACAAATGCCAGTAAAAGCAAATTTAGCGCTAAAAGTTAAGATCGAAGAGATAGACAGATTTGGAAACCAGTTATCGTTTAATGCCCGTCTCGAAAAGTACTTTCCTGCGAACGCGTCATTATACCCATTTTGAATTTTTATTAGTTTGTCAATATTTTTTTGAGTTAGTCGAAAGAATCAAATCGGTTTACTAACGAACCCGGGAAGGATTAAGAGGCAAAGATACCACATAAAATCGTAAATTCCAAATATTTCGAAAACGGATTGAGTTAATGAGATGATTCTAAAACTCAGAGACGCAGATTCTTACACCAAAGGAGCGACATATTTCTTTTTTGAAAAATATTTTTAAAAACAGGTGAAGATTACAAAAAACTATAAAAAAAGGAATACGTACCATGCAGATTTTTTAAATTTAAAGTTTTAATGCAACTTTTTTAATTTCAACCGCTTAGGAGTAAAACGAAATTTCAAATACTGGAGAAAATTAGTTCAATAGATTACGCCTATAGGATTTTTAATACAAATCCCGTTGCACGTCATATAGAAATTATGAGATCACGACCCTGCAGTGTTGTCGGCTTGTCTAAATTGTCGAGGAATGTAGGAAGTTTCAAAAATGTAAGGTTAGGTTATGTTGTTTAGCTTTATTATTATGAAAAATTAATTTATTGAAGCGTATATGAACAATATATGATCCTCACACTCAAGACACTTCATCCTGCCAGTTTTAAAGTACATTTGAAAAATGTTTTTCTCAGTTGATTCATTAGCAATCTACAACTGTGATATTCTTCTTCTTCTTGCTGTATTATCTACTTTTAATATTCAATAATCTGTTATAAAAATCGTTATATTATGTTGTTTATTTGTACTATATTTTTATTAAATAAATAAAATAGAGGCATATAAAAAAGATAGCAAACTATTTATTGTTATTAAAATAAGATGAATATACAAGCTCTTTACAACGACTATAATCAGCTTATTCACACTATGTTTGTTTTGAAAAAAACAGTTTTTTTTATAAGTTAACTCTCTAGCAAAGCAAAAAAATAAAGACAATATTATAAAATTACCGAAAACGTGGTGAAAACACACAACTGGTTGACGGCCGGACGTCAGAAATCGTTGAAATATTTCAATCTAAATACTCGACAACGTCGCATCAAGGCATGCCAATCGCTACAATGTCATTTCTTCATCATAAATACGAGTCTCATGGGCGTAGAAAATTTCAAAATTATTTAATGTAAATTATGGTTTTTTGAGTACTAAACATATAATAATGATTTATAAACTTTATATTATAAAGAATAAGACGTATATAAGCCAATATAATTGAAATAATTCTAAAATTATCAAAATAATTACGATTACTTTTTCGGTTTTTTAGTACTGTGACTACGTTCATGAGTCCTCGTGAATTTTCGTGATGTTTCGTATGATTTATCTTAGTTAGGGAAATTTTAATTAGTTGGCAGTACTATGACGAAAGTGGTACGTCACTCCTGACGTGCAACGGTATTTGTACTAAAAATCCTATATACGCTAGAAATATACAAAATCTATGATCTGGCAACAGTGTTTAACATTTTTTTATACATTCTGACGTTGACTGCGGCCAAGTACAGGTTTTCGGGAAATTTTGAAATATTATTTGTACAGTACCGTTTGCGGAAATTGTAAAAGACTTATGTTAGACTTAATAATGTAGGCATTTTACTTTTATTAACATAATATACTATTTTTTATAAATATTTTGCTGTGTAGTTTTTAATAGCCTACTCAATTATTCAAAATTTTTCTAAAAGATAATAATATATTAGCCAATTTAAAAACTTACTTGATTTTGTCAGAAGTATATACATAAAAGAATAATTTTTTCGGTAGAATTTCAAACAATCAAACTGTATTTTCATGAAAATGTATGAAACAATTTTCAGACGAAATCACTCGTCCTTCGCACTCATGATTTTGTCACAAAAAATAATTCATACATTTTTATGAAACCGTGTTTTCATTGATAATTGACATTTGACTGGAAAAAGCCAGCAAATATTTGTTGTATCGTTTAAAGTTTTATTATCATTAACGTTTTGATTATTGATCCATTCTTGGAAACTTTCTCTCCAAATCATTTTCAGTGCACCACTTCTCCGTAAATTTAACCCACAGCAAACATACATTATACCCCATCCATTCGTATGTGTGTTAAAAAAATTAAATCTATTTTTATTAGAACCGGGCCTGTGCAGTATTCTAGTGGAAAAACTATGTTGCCAAAGTAGTTTTGTTGAAATTGTATTCGTTTCTCTTTTTGTTTCATGTAATCAAATCAAAAGAAAGGAGACGTGTTTATAGTTAGAATATTTGTAGGTCTATATGGACTATATGGCCTATAAGGAGGCAAATGTTTTTAGTCGGAAAAAGTCACATGATGATGTTGGCTCTTAATAATTGTTCCAGCTATTAATTTAATTTCGATTCCATTATTAACTCGCTTGTTGTTTCTATCATATATTTTATTGTAATTTTAACAAATTTCTCGCTCAATAGATATTTTAGAAAAGTCTCAAATTTTGAATTCCAGATTTCGACAAATCTTGTATAAATATTAAAAAAACTTCTCTTACACTTTAAACTTAACTTTAAAGTAATTTTATTAAATTTTAGTGAATCTCGTCTTTAAAAAATCTTAAAATATTTCATATTTTTCTTTGATCTCTTATTCGAAAATTTTAAGATTTTAATGAATCTTGATTTTAATTAATTTTATTTTATTAATTTAATTAAAAAAAAAGCAGAAAGTTTAAAAATGTCGAATTTTACTTCTATATAAATCTCGACTCTATATTTTTTACTTTTAAGTTGATGTTTCTATTAATCTCGATTTTATATCAGAAATCTTTAAAAATCTTGTTTAATTTCATATAGCTCAAACTTCTTGGAGTCAATATTTCAACTTTAATTTAGAAATATTAAAAAGAAATCTTGAGTTTTTCTTTAAGATCTCGATTTTAAAGAATCTTGATTTTAAAGTGCATATTTGAATTAATTTCGATTTTAAAGCTAATCTTCTGTTTTAATTTAAAAGTCGATTTTATATTAGATATTTTAATGAATCTCACTTTTAAAGCAAAAATATCAGAAAAATAACTTTTTTCTTTAAGATATCAATTATGAAGTCGATATTTCGATAAATCTTGATTTTAAAGTTGAGATTTCAATAAATCTTGCAAATACATTTGGAAAATCTTCTTTTTACTTTAAATCTCGACTTTAAACTTAATATTTTAATGAATCTTGGATTTAAACCAACAATATTTATTGAATTAAAATATGTACATTTGATTGACACCACAATATCTGATGAAAATACACATTACTCACAAACAGTTATTTTATGGAAATCTATATAATATAAGGTTAGGCTAATGGACCTTGATGTCCGCAGTCAATAAATTGAACCCCTCCCCCCCTATATTAAAATTAATTATTTTTCTTTAAGATCTCGATTATGAAGTTTCAAAATATTTTGTTTTACCTTAAATCCGAGTCTAGTCTAGAATTTTAATCAAATTGTTTTTCTATAAGATCTCGATTATCAAGTTAAGATTTTATTAAATCTTGATTTTAAAATCGAGATTTTAATGAATCTTGAAAAAACATTGGAAAAATCTTCTGTTTTACTTTAAATATCGACTTCAAGTAATTATTTGAATGAATCTCGAATTTCAATAAAAAATTTTAAAAACTAATTGTTTTTCTTTAATATCTCGATTATGAAGACGAGATTTTGATAAATTATAATTTTTAAGTCGAGATTTTAATGAATCTTGAAAAAATATTTGAAAAGTCTGTTTTACTTTAAAATTAATTAATTTAAAAATATTAATAACTAATTGTTATACTTTAATATCTCTACTTTAAAACGATATTCTAATGATTCCCAGTTTTAAAGCAATAATTTACTCTGGACTTTGATTTCCAGATTTTAATTAATCTCGATTTTAAACCAAAAATCTGATAGAAAAAAATTCCAAAAACAAAATAGTTAAGGGATGCTAAATTTTTAAATTTTAATATCATTACAATTTTCATTTTTTATTTATCCTTTTAAAAATTTTTATATATCATAAAATATATATTTTATATACGTAAAGAAATTAATATTTACCGTATATTATTTACCAAATATTAATTGTCGAAGATATAAATAATATTCATTAAATATTTGATACAGTGTATTTCATTGGGCGTAAGTTTGACTGTATAGATGGACGTCACTTTGATGGTTTCATATAACCTATATTTAATGGTTCTTCCACCCTTTTTAACTGATTTGTAGGGTGTATTATCAATTTGGATTGTTTCTTTCGTAGATCATAACTTCCGAATTACTCTGGATATTATTTTGATATTTGGTACGCGTAATAAACATTACCTGGAAAATGTACGAAAGCATTACCAAAAAGAAAATCCAAGATCCGCTTAACAAAATATTCAAAAATTCGTCTTTCCAAAACAACACCCTGTATATCGAATGTTTTTAAATTGCTTTTTATAATTCGAAAGTGCAGAAAAAACTGAATCTACTCATCTACTTTTTATTTTCCGCAGACAATTGTACTACCAACATTTTACATTCAAAGTATAATTGATGAGCATTTTGGGTGTTACGAAATGGTATTGGAGAGATTTTTGTGGAAGCCCAATTAAATATAGGTGATTTGAAACCACCAAAGTGACGGTTTCATTCAAGGTGTCATTGAAGTAGGGTTACAAAATTCGGGAGGTGATAGTACTAATAAAAATATTAAAATAAATTCTATAACTATGGGTCCACAAATACATAGTAAAAGAGCTAGGGGAGAAAGAAGGGTGGTTTTAAAAAATGGTTCTTTTCCAATTACGTGTTATAAAAAATAGGATGTGTTTAAAACTTTAAAACTTTGTATACCCAAGTAAATTTAAACACTGAATAAGCTGATGACTTTTCTGGTGTGCTTTTTTTTACACTGTGATACATTTTCAAATACAACGATTATTTGGCTTTTTTCTGCGATTGTAGCGATTTACAACTTTACACTTTATTCTTCCATTGAGAACCTCTTGTAGATAAAATGTTGTTATTCGAGGCTAAGTAAGCCTGGCGGTTATGTTTTAGGTTATAAAATATACAGGGTGTACGCGAAAACGATGCATATTTTTAAATGGTGCGTAAAACTTATCATTTGCAATAAAACATTCTAATACATTTTTTTTTCTAACATCATTGATTTACACAAAAATTCACTTGAAACATTTACCCGGAAATTTATTCGTGGCAACACCGCACATATGTCATGTAACCAAGGAATATCTGCCCGATGAATCATAAAATTGGTTAGTCTGTAAATGTTTCGGATTGTTTAATCATTTTAAGTTTATCGTCTGATAAAGTAGTTTCAATGATTCAGTGAAAAATGGCATTTTATTTAAATCAAGAACATTACGACATGTTAATTAATCTAATACGCGATGTTTTGAATTAATGTCTCAAAGATTGTTGGAAATATGTAGGGTAGTATTATCCAAAAAAAGCAGTTTTAGAAATTTATTTTTCACTCTTCTACATCCCCTGTAATCGATCATTCTAAATATCTAGGTAAAAAAAAATAAAAAACGTTAGATTCGTTTTTAACAGTTGAATGGGAAATTAAGTTGATAAGAAATGAAAATTTATGATATATGTATTTTTATTTATTTTTTATCATTGGCGCTTACTTATAACCTACAACCGGTTCTGTGGTATGAAATAAAACATATTATTGATAAGAATTATATTTCAAGCAACAATTGCCTGGGTATTATATATCTAACAATGTGTTTAATGTGATAAATGTTGAACATATTGGAGATAACCGATGAATTCTGTTAAATTAGCCAAATTTCTCATGGTTTTTTATTAAAGGAACAACATGGTAGAGATAAGAACAATACTGATAAACATTTTCTCATAACTCCTAAAAATGTAATAATATTTATAGAGCAGGAAAACTTATATTTTTGATGTTAATTTTTTTTTACTTTAAAATAACTACAATTAACAATTAAATATAAATTATTTTCTATTTTATTATCATTTTCGAAAAATGTCGAAATTTTTCTATAAAAATGTTTATTACAGAAAAATTCGGAGATTGAATTTGACTGTACTAAGTATCGGATTCTGATTAGAAACTATGGTATGTTATTATGTATTAGAAATAGATTCATTGTCATATGAAATATTAAAAATTTTATGGTTTTTGTTAAAAACAATATAATCATACAAGATGTGACACCAAACACAGAGCGGAATGTTTACCCGAACGATAACAATATTGAAGAAACACGTTTTCTATGTAAGTTAATAAGGACTATATTTTAAAAACTATTATACAGTGTGAGCCATCTAAATTAGAAAATAGTGTGAAGTTATTAAACGATTTCAACATTTTTTTTAAATAATGTGCATTAAAAACTTTATTTGGAGACAAGGTTTCAAAGAGGTATTCCTATTTTTAAGGCACACTACGATATTTTTTCATAGTCAAAAATCCCAGAAATTTTATTAGAGGATTTTTTATCAAAAAAATGAGTACGACGCTGAAATTAGATAGCTCCCAAATAAATGTGACCCAACTTTCATTAAAATATATTTATTAATGAAAAAGTTATGGGATGGTACATTTCAAAAATATACCAGGTAAAAGGTTACACGATGTCAATCGGCGATTTTTTATCAAAGAAAAATAAGTACGCCACTGTATTTAGATTGCACCCAAATAGATGTGACCTAACTTTTATTAAAATAAGTTTACTAATAAAAAAGCTTTTCTATTTTCTTACAATAAAGATTTGTTTTTTGTAGACCATTTGTTTAATAACATACTCTCTTTTATTTATAAATTAACTACTTGTTCTATTATTTAACAATTATAATTTTTACCTTGCTTTCAATCTAAGAGGTTAATCAGTAATGTTTTTAATTATGTTGCCCAAGATAATATGATTTTAAAATTAAATTTAATTTTGACATATAAAGATTTCATATTTCAAGTGGGTTGTTGTTGCCATATGTTAGTGTACATTAATGAAAGGAAAATTGGGAGAACTAAGTCCTTTAGTCTCAGAGTCTAAGCTTTCATTTTTTCATAGAAAAAGAGGATAGAACTACCGGTTTCGTGTCTAAATCTTCAGGTTCAAAATACAAATTTCTGAAATTAAAATAATAATGACAAATAGTTTTGTGTAAAATAATTAGTTTGGATATAGATTTGTAGGTAGAGGGATATTTTTAATGTAAGATAAAGAGATTTTTATTTTTTATGTTGACTGTTATTTATAGAATTTTTTTTTATTTATGTAGTTGATAGGGATTATTTCAGTAGTAGATTTTAGTTTTTAATACCTTAGTTTGAATTCACAAAACTACTAGAAGTGTGCTTTAACCAAAACTTTTTCCTTTTATAATGATATTTATTGCCAAAAAAGTGGCCTTTCTATGGGTTCTTCATTATTCCCGATGCTGGCAGATATTTTTATGGATAATTTTGAAAAACATAAAATTATGAACAATAATTAATTTTCTAGATTCATCAAATTCTATTAAAGGTATGTTGATGATATCATTATCTTGTGGACTGGCACCTTAGATAAATTAAATGGATTTTTAAATCTTATTAACAATTTACATAACATTATAATATTCACTTTAGAAATAGAATAAAAAAATCTAATAATTTCTTAGACTATTTCACATAACACTAATAATAAGTTTGACTTCAATATATACAGGAAACCAACCCGTACAGGTATTGTTATCAACAACACATCATTACATCCAATCACACATAAACGAGCTAGTTTTAACAGTTATATTTAAAGATTAATTAATATTCCACTTTCACGTAATCATTTTAATATTGAACTTAACACTATTAAATTAATTAATAGCATCTTGTCAGGTTTTGAAACTAAAATGATCGATTCAATTATACAAAAAAAGTTAAATAAAAATACCCTAAAAGAATCCCACATTAGTAATTACATTCACCCGAATGACTTAGATACTCGTAAATACATTTCACTCACTTTCATAGGTAGTATTTCTTACAAAATAGCAAATATCCTTAAGCCTTATTTTAAAAAACCTTTAAATCATCTAATTTTTTAGCCAAAGTACTAGTCAATAATAAATACAAATCAGATCCATTAGAACAAGCTGAAATTTATAAACTCAACTGCAATTGTGATGCGATTTACATTGGTAGGACTTTTAGAAATTACAAAACCCGCCTAAAAGAACACCTTTGAGCTCTGAACAACAACTCTACATCATTTTACCACTTCTCAAACCATCTAATAGACTCAGGACATGATTTCGATCCTAAAACATGTTTAAACATACTTCACTTTACTAATAATACATTTCTCTTGAATAATTTAGAAAGCTTAGAAATTTGCAGACTAGTTAAAAATTATAGAGATAATTGTTTAAAAGCACAAGTAGATTTTGAAACAACACCTTAGTTTAATTTAGTTTTCCTATTCAAAACATTATTTATCACCTATTTATATTATCACTCAATAATTTTGCTACTTGCTTCACCAATATATCCTTTAATTATAACATTTTCAATATAATTTCCCCAATTTAGAACGAAGTTCTTATAGTTAAAAATATTGTTTTTCTTCTACAAGCTTACGTGTTCTTTTACTATCGATACAAAAGTAAATTTTCCTAGGTTATGCTATGCTAATTTTTCTTTTTCTCATAAAAATTTTCCTATTTTCATTAAGATAATTGATTGATTTATTGCTCAGTAAACATAAATATCTTGAATAATTTCTCTTCAAGTAATTACTATTACCCAATAAGTTTCATAATTATTAGTCATGGGTTTATTCCCATTTTATACAATTAAAACAAAATTTGAACTTATAATAGTATATTAAAAATTTTTTGGTGTCCACAATAAAATTTTATTTTCTTTAAGTTGCTATCACATAAAAAATTTCAGTTCTTTAAGTTACCAATACTGAAATAGTTATTAATTTTTATTATATTTAATATTAGTGTGAAGATTTACTAGATGTAGCTGTCTTATACCTTCTATTTTCGCGCCCTTACAAATGACTTTTTTGATAAAAATGTACTTTTTGTTAATTTGTAAAAATAATGATACTAAGATGTTCGGCTAATATATTTCAGAGTTTTATATAGTTTGTCCTTATTTTAACTAATTTTTAATATGTTTGTGTTCGTCTCTTACGACTGCTCTAATTCGTGTTATTTTATTTTATTTATTATCCAATTTCATCTTTTTGGCATCTATTCTTTGTGATTAAACAAAATAATTTGGTGTAAGACTAGTTAGTCTATTTTACAATATCGGTAAGTTTCTTCTTAAATTATATCCTACTTAACTAATTAATACTATATTTATAAAACTAAGGTACTAAAAACTAAAATCTACTACTAAAATAAACCCTATCAACTACATAAATAAAACAAAATTCTTAAAATAACAGTCAACATAAAAAATAAAAATCTCTTTATCTTACATTAAAAATAACCCTCTACCTACAAATCTATATACAAATCAACTATTTTACACAAAACTATTTGACCTTTTTATTTTTAATTACAGAAATTTGTATTTTGAACCTGAAGATTTAGCCACGAAACCGGTAGTTCTATCCTCTTTTTCATGAAAAAATAAAAACTTAGACTTGAGACTAAAGGACTTATTTCTGCCAATTTTCCTTTCATTTCATATTTCCTTAAGGTCGATTATCGAGGAAAACATTTGTCATTTTTAGACCACGGAATTCTATTGAAAAGAGTCAAAATGAACTTTTGAATGGTTATTTGCCTAAAACAAATTGTTTTCAAAAAAGTTTATTTTTATAAAATATGGGAATCACTAATCTATCCACTTTAAAGAACAAAAAAAAGTAAACAAATTAAAATGTTTTTTTAACTGTAACGTTTCTTGGTTTAACTATGAAAATTTGCACTTCGCCATGAATTGACATTAAATTTTACTAAATTATGTGACATATCAAGCAAAGAACGCGCTTAGAAAATTTTAGATTTTTAAATGGAAATTTAATAAAAATCAGAACATCTCAGACACGTTTCGAATTTTTCACTTAATATTAAATTCATTTTCAATACATCTGGATTTATTAAAAATCAGCAGGAATGTTTCTTTAACAACCAATCCTTATATTTTTATTATGGGCGCTAATGCTTAAAGTAAATATAATATAGATTTCCATTAATAATAAAGTTTGAGAATTATTATCATGGTAGTAGAAAAAATATTGTATGCAAATCGTAGTGTTATTTTTTGCACTCATTGGATATAATTCCTAAAAATGTCTCATTTGACACATTTATGATAATTTCTTAGTGTTTATTGAGCCATTACTTCAGCTGAGGAATTTCCCGCGTAGATCGAAACTAACCAATGTTAAACTGAAAAACGGTGGAAGAACATGTTTGTTATAATCATTACCAATGACCAGCCAGGTGAACACAATAATAATCACCTGTAACTTTTACTAAAGGTAACTTTTTTTCAATTTTTTCCAGAATTGCACGTTGAAAACATGATACATAGTATAAAACCAACTTGTCGGTCTTGAGTAATGGAGTTCAAATATTAATTAGTGGTGGGTTTGTGGATGGACTTTTATTGGCAAACTGGCAATGTTTCGGCTCTAAACCCTGCGGTCGAAGTGTTGACCGCGTTTACGAGCTTATTGTCGATTCTTGGTTACATGTTGACCGCATACTCGTATTCATCATTACCTTTTATGCTTTTCTATATACTTTGAAGTGCTCTGCTTTCTCCTTTGACACTTCATCACTTTTGTTTCGCGAGCTATAAATGTACAATGTTAAGTTTTAATGTTATACGGGTATTTTAATGGTTGAATTTTATTTTAATTTTAAGTACATACGTGATTGTGTGCATAAGTGTAATATCGAATTGTTTAATTTAGAAAAATACTTTGTTTTAAAGTGGATTTAAAAAGTTACCTACACTGTTAGTAGACTGTAAAATGTATAGGGTGACAGAAAATTTAGGAAATGTTTTATGTGTAACACAGTGACACAAAATATTAGAGTAGGTTTTAAGTTATAGCGGCTTGAACGTTAGCACCGCTCTCCACTGCGGCTAACTATGATCTATTGTGGCTCACATCTACAGAGTTAGAATTAATAATACAATTCACACCTTTCTATAAAGTGAATTGTTTGATTTTGGTGAATCTTTCTTGGTGTGTTCAGGCTAGAGTTTTACGAAACAAAACATACGGAACCTATTTATTTTCAGTGCTGGACAGGAGCATAGTAAGTGTTCCGCCATTTCGGGCGATGTCTGACTCAGACCTGGCTCCTGCGATATAGGTAGCACTAATGGTTCGAAATGGTTCCGCTCCAATGAATTCCGATTCTGCTTCTTTTCTCGCCAGAGTGTCGACTTTCTCATTACCATCCTTCCCTTTAGGCCCAAGTACCCAGAGTAGAGTTACTCTATTACTGGTAGCAATGCGATCCAAAGATTCGATACAGTTCCGCTCTAGCTTCGAGCCCAGCTGTTGAAGCTCATTGCCTGCTGTCGACAATATAATTTTGTTCACAAGAGGATGGGTTTACAACTCTCTTGTGCACAGTTCTATCGCAAATACCTCCGCCTGAAAGGTGGTAGCAGGATTATTGAGAGTAAGCTGTCGGTTCTATGTTGTACACTACAGTTCCCATTCCATTTGGGGTTTTTAAGCCATTTGGAACAGAACACGTATCGACCCTGGATGGGAAATACTTAAAAACTTTTCCATTCGTCTTTCCCTGGAAGAAGGATGTAAAAGACTTGTTTATATGTATGGATGATGATGCGCGTCTGAAGCCATTCCCGGAGTGTGGTGAATACTTATTTCTAGAAAAGGAATAATTCTTTTATGTTTATCCACAATGTTGTTGTTCGTTAGATGAAACTGTATGTGCAAAATAAAATAGTTTAGCCAACAAAATTTAAAAAAATCAGATAACTACACTTCAATAAGCGCTACGTTCTATACGGAGTGGTTGTAAAATGTTTCGTATTTAAAGAAATTGTTCTATGTCAAGGGTAGCGAGCGAAGTGTATGAAAATATAATTACAGAAAAAAGTTATATTTAAATCTACAGACCTATCAGCCAAATGAAATAAATTCAATATCTTCATATTTTGACACTAGTCACTGACATTCTGAAGCACGTGAATCGATTTTGATTGTAGCGGATATTTGTTGGTTGCACTAATGACTCTCATGACTTTTTTTTAAATGAAACGGGATGCCAAGACGCACATCATTGCAATGGGTATTCAAAGGTAAATTTAGCACTGTATCTGGTATTTGATTCACATTCGAAAGTAACGAGCAAAAAGAATAGTTTTGAAAATATCAATTTTTATAAATATAAACAAATTAATGTAAAAGGTGCTCGAAATGTTCTCCTGGCAACACCTTAATCTTAAATAAGTTTAACAGTGACTTGTGGAGTTAATGAATTAGGGTTTTCTTCAAATGTAACAATGATTTGTTCTTTTATTTGGCCGTCCAAAGAATCTCCGTGTTTCTTAATTTTGGGAGCTAGGAATCAACGCAATTGTTACAGCAAGATTCAAACATGCAAAAAGATAAAGAAATGAATTGTTGCAAAAAATGAGGATGCTTTATTACAATATACATTTTTGTAGTTTATTCGCAGTACTTTATCGTGGTTATTTATATATTTCAATATTTATTTACCTACCTTCAAAGTTGTGTCAAAATTTGAAAATCAGTCAAAAGCAAATTCGAAAAGTTCTTCGCCTCTTTACGGAGAAATTTCCAGATTTACTGCCCATATTTCAATGTACATTTAGCAAAAGTCAAAAAGCAGTGAATTTGGACATATACGACAACTCAAGAAATATGGTGCTTCCTTGGACGACGAAACAAAATTAAATATCATAATTATATTTGAGGAAAAGCCACATGCATTTACTCAACAAGTCATGTTGAAGAATATCAGTCAATCCTCCGTTGCACGAATATATACTGAAGGAGAATAAAATGCATGCGTAAAAGGTAATTCCAACTCGGGAGTTATGTGAAGACACCTATGAAAGGAGAGTGGACTTTTGTGAGTGAATGATGGGAAAAGTAGACAACAATAACATACGAATAGAAAATGTTTTGTTTTCAGATAAATCATCATTTACAATATGATAGTGCGAAAAGGCATTACTATGGTGATGTTCGTCAATACTAAATTGTTGGTTTGGATGGCGCGGATAATTAGAATGGTCAGTGAGGTCATCAGATCTAAATCTAGATTCTTTCTTATTACAAAACCACTTTTTACAAATCTAAAACACCAGATTTACATGACTTGAAGATACGTATTACCGACATCATTAGATAAATCATATATTTATTTATATTTATTAAAAGTAATATTTTAGAAATTACTTTTTTCTTTATTATTTTGGAATGGGATTCACCTTGGAATACACTTTGAAATTAAAAATTTTTTTTTTCACATGTGTCATTAGTGTAATTATATTTGATAGACTTGTTTCGGCATACCAGTGACAAATGTCAAAATATGGAGATATTGTATGTAAGTACTACTAAGAACATTCTAAAAGGGTAATTTACAATTAAATTTGTGTAAAACAGAAAAGAAGACATAAAACTGGATGTCAAATTGTTGGATTGTTAATTTGTGTCGTTGTTAATATTATGGCCTACTTGATACTAGCCAAAAAAAAAACATGTAAATCAATTTGAAAGTTTCTGAAAAATTATTTTACGATAGTTTGTGTTTAAATTTTATCACCAATGTTATCAAATTAAACAAATTTTTCTTTCTTAGACACTGGTGTCCTTATCTTGTGGTCACCGCTGCGGTGAATCTTAGGATTTGTGGCTGGAACTTTTAATCTCTTAGCTGGAGATGGTATGGAGACTCGTCGAGGTTGTGGAAAAAAAAACATAACGGATTCCCACTTCCACTATAGGTATGTAGCCGGATGCCTTTTTTTTTGTTTATATATTGTTTTTTAAAAAAATTCACTTGACTTTATACACTTATATGAGCCGATTTTATGGACTCAATTTCACATAATCACTAGAATTCACTTTTATACAACTGTAGTATGGACAAAATACAGGTAGCTACAATCTTCTTTAACAAAACTTTACTATTACGACAAATTTTTCTAATAATTTTATTTTAGGTTTTACGTCTTAGCAACGGCAAAAATATGAATGAGTCATTTTGGACCTGCAAGGCTATTTATACCAAAAATAAAATTTCAGAATCACTCTATCGGGTTTATTGTATTTATTTATTTTATTTTGTTTTCCATACACCACTCTACAGTTAAGAAACCATTTACAAAGTGGGAAAAAATTAACAATACATTTAAAAAAATACATAAATACATTGGAAATTAAACAATAAATTACTAACAAACACGTAGTAATTAAGTCATCAATTACAAAAGAAAAATAGAAATGAAATTTATCAGAAATTATTCTTTATAAGATTAATACTACAGTTAAAAATGTCGAAATATGCCGGGCTATCTTCCAGGAGATTATTTTTGCACATAAAATGTAGAGGAGAGAATTTTAAAATATTAGTCTTGGGAGTGGGTAAGTAAAAAGTGGCTGAATATCTTGAGTTGACTTTAGGCACCCGAAACATCAATAAGCTTAAAATTTCATTACAATTGATATCTGAATTCACTACTTTATGAAGGAATATAAGAGAGTTTAATATTCTCCTATTTTCCAATGAGCTGAAAGAGAATCTGTTGAGCAGTTCATCATGTGGAGTATCTTTAGGTGGATACGTAGCATCCTCAGTGAAACTTAATTTTAAAAATCTTAGCGTTACGACGCCTATATCCGTAAAACCTTTACACGTTCCAAGAATTAAACCATAATTTTTGTTGGCAGCGAATTTAAATTAAGTCAAAAATTACTTCTAGATCTTTAGTTGAATTAAATCTCGGTATCTTAAAGTTGTTAATATTATATTCAAATTGGAGTGTGTTGTATTTTCTAGTGTAAGTAATTATGGACCACTTGTTTATATTTATATTTAAAATTTTTTTATTGCACTAGTTATTTACAATATTTAAATGCCGTTGTAGTTTATTTGCAGATTTTTTACATTCTAATTCTTCAGTTATATCATTAAAACATACGAGGTCCTAGAACAGAGCCCTGGGATACTCCAGACTTAACAAATATATCAGATGATTTAAAACCTTTGTATTCAACATATTGTTTGTATTCTTCAAGATAAGACTGAAAAAATTCTATAAGGGAGGGGCTTAGACTGAAGCAGGAGAGTTTTTCCAATAGCTAATAGTGATTTAATTTGTCAAAAGCTTTAGAAAAGTCTAGGTAAATAACATCAATGTGGGATGATTCATCTAGACATTGCGCAGTATACTGGGTAATATAAAACAAATTGACTGCTGATTTCCTTTAAGAAAACCCTGTTGAGCAGAAGATAATTCACTTTCTATGTGTCTATACGAGTATAATCTATTGTGTAGAACAATCTCAAATACTTTTGAAAAATTAGGAATAATAGTTATGGGACTATAATTTTCCATATTGGCTATCACATTTCTTAAATACCGAAAATATCCTACTGAATTTCCAAATAATAGGAAAAATATTAATTTTTAAGAATAAATTAAAAATAATGGTTAAGGGATATGACAGAACATAAGCACAGTTTTTGATGAAAAATGCAAGGATATTATCAGGAATCTTTGTAAAATTTGGTTTTAATTTTTTTAATGCAATCAACACTTCCTCCTCACGTATATTTTGTATGTAAAACATATTCGAATTCGGAAAGTATGGGGTGATGAGAGAGTCTTTAAATGTGTTTTGAAAAAGAGTCGCAAAATTTCGAACGATTTTGTTGGAACTTTCACAAAAAATTCCTTGGTAAGTCATTCTAGCAGGTAGGTCAGAGTATGATTTATTTAGATTAACGTAATTCCAAAAAGCTTTAACATCAGTTTTTAGGTTGATTTCAATTTTCTGAATATAGTTTTTTTGCGAAATATTTACATTTCTTTTTATCTTATTTCGCAAACTCCTAAATTCAGTCAATAAAACGTTATCCTCCGATTTTTTTAAATTTTTAAAAATTATCGCCTTTTTTCTTATATTTCTTATCGTATCTTGAGTACACCAAGGTGGATATGTTCTTCGTCTGCTTCGAGTTTTTGGCACAAAGATATAAAATATTTCATGTAAAGTATTGTAAAAACTTTTGCAAGCCGATTCAATTTCGCAAAAACCTAATAAAAAATCCCACTTTAGATTCAAAAGAAAGTTTTGTTAACTGATACAAAAATATCAAGTAGAAGATGATATGAGTCAACTTTTACTAGCGGATCAGCAGATGCCTTAAGTTTTCAGTTTTCACTGGATAGCATTAAATCTAATAAAGATACTAGAGCAAATTTTTTCGCACTGTTCTCATTTTCTATACTCAGGAATATTAAAGCCACCAATGATTAAAATACGATTCTGAAAAAAAAAAATTAAAAGTTTCGATTGTCTCAAATAATAAGTCATATGATTGCGATTGTAAACAAGGGGGAATGTAGATACCAAAGATAAATAGATTGTGAGATTCCGATATTTTCAATTTAACTCAAAAGATATCAATAGTTGGTAATGCTTGTGTTTATGTAATAATTGCCAAAATTACCCTCTAATGGGCATTGAAATTATTCTGAGCCAATTCCAAAATTGTGAGATAAATTAAATTTTTATCTACGAAACATAAGTACCACAAAAATTATTACTCCCCTGAAAATTTGAGGTCTGTAAAAGTATTCTAAATAGTTTAATTTTGCTCGTGAAAAGTTTCATCTTGCAAAAGTTAATTTTATTAAAATTTCCAAAATATAAGCTATTTTATGATCATATCTTATTTAAAAAGATTTGTGAGATTTTAACATTGTTTATCATGGTGTACAATTACAATTAATATTGAAAATTTTCCGAGTTTTGTTGTTATCAACATTGTCACACAAATTATGGTATATCTTTTTTAATTCAGGTATCTCTATAATTTGTCTACCGTCTTCATTCTACAATTCGTGCACATTTACTTTTTCCTTGAGATTCGTTTTTGAGTACTATTAAATGTAAAACTTGACATGATCTATTTTTTTCATTTTGAGTACTAATATATAATCACCCAAGAATAATATTCTTTGTGTTTTGTTCTCTATATATTTATAATACCCCTTTACCTATAACTTTTTTTTTATTTTTAGGTACCCTATGGTGAAAATAGATCCCCATCATGATACTACCAGAGAGCTTATCATTGATTATGTAATTTTTTTATGGTTATAGCTATAGTGTTTTCAATTAATGCTTCACAACATTCCCTGAATTTTTTTGAAATCATTCTGATTTTGTGTTAGCGAAATACAGAATGTTTCAAAAACATTCACGAACTCTTTTGCCACTAGATTTATCTTTTAAAATTCATGTTGCATCAAATTAATGTAAGTTATTTTTACTTTAATTAATTTTAAAACGTGACACAATTTTATTAATTTTTTTTTTTATTATTATTATATATAATTTACAATCTGCTTCTGAGAAGCTCTAAGTAAATAGGTTTAATGAATAACATCTGAGGGAGAAGTTGTCCAACGACAACGCTCCGACTTAAATTATATAATAGAATTTAAATTGATTGTTTGACTTATTCAGGTTCATCGATCAGTTGGCCATCGTCTTTTTAGTCTTCTGTCATTGCTTATAGGAACGTTTAGTTGCCTGACTTGTTCACTTGGGTGATCTTCTAAGCGTTGGAGATAAGAGTTGGTTAAAGTTAAAGATTTATGAAAATTACTCTACGGTTGACAATATTGCTATGCAAGATTTTAGAGATATTACTAAAGGTTCGATATCTGTTATATTCTATCATTACATGATCCATTAGTTTTTTTATAATCATTATTATGATATGACTCTCTTAATCCTAGGGAATTTAAAATAATTCTCTTCTTAAGATATTTCTGTATTCTTTGATTTCAAACAATGCATTTAATCTTGTACCATTCTATTCATTAATAATTCTTCACACTTTTCCATCATTTTCATAATTTCCTGCACTTTTCCCATCTGCACAATCACAATCTATTTCATACCATTTTATTATAATTATAACTATTATTATTCCCTTTTTTCTTCCATTATTTCTTCTCTTTCAACACCATCTTCAGTTTCTTGCTTTAATATACTATTAATTTTCTAATTAATATAACTTTTTCTATTTCTATTCCTTCAAGATTATCATATTCAAAATCAAGCTGCATTTCTTTTAAATTAACTTTTCTGGTTTATAATTAATAATTCCCTTATATTTATATAGTTTATCTGGTATCCTAGGTACGTCACATCCCATATTATAATTAAGGTATTTCAAAATTTTATCTAATAAATTTGATTCTATAATGATAGATTCATCAGCCTCGCCTTTTTGAATTTGTTCCTATTGAATTCATATTCGTCACCTTTAGTAAAATTATTCTTAATTTAAAATTTCAATTAAATTCTCTCCACCACCGTTCATTTTAACACCATAAAAGATTTTTACTATTTTAACAAAAAATGTACAGAAAATTAAAAAATATTGAAACAAAAGTTTTCCGCCAGTGGCATAAAAAATAGGGGGGCAAGAGTTGCCACAAATCCTGATAGCGCGCCAATGGTTCAATTTTTTAAAAGTTAGTTTATGTCAAAATTTGATTTTTTTAAAGAGTACATTGATCACCAGGTTTGAGAAAAATAATTTTTCTTAAATGTAAAACCTAAAATTAATACATTTTCAAAATCGTTTATTTACAAACTAAATTGTTCGGATTGTAACGCCATCTATCTTGGCCAAACATTAAGAAATTTTAACATAAGCTACTGTGAACATTTACGAGCTTATAGATTAAAACAACCAGATAAGTCACATTACGCAAAACACCTCATTGACACAAAACACAAACCTACACTTAATACCACAATCGAAACAACAGTGGAAGTATTTAATATAAATAAGTGACAAAAAAGAAGAACTTGATTTTTTGGAGGATTATGAAATAAAGAAACACCTAAAATATCCTTAATATACAGTATTGAATGAACCACTAAACCTGGGAAGTTCAATTATCTTAGGTCACCGTTTGAACTAAATAATACTAATCAAATATATTTTAAGAAAAAGAAGAATATTTCATAATAATGATTGGTTGTCAGGTTTATGACATGAAACTTATTTATGTTTTTTAAAAAGATCTGTCAAACTTCGATCTGTCTTGGAAAATGGTATTGTCAGATACCGAAACCTAGGTAGTTTAAAAATATATTAAAACGCTTTGGAAGACTGTGGAAATTCAAGATAAGTATTATTTAAAATACACAATTTACCTTCAAACAGTATATTATCAATCGTCTTCTTTTCAAAGATTTGTTGCAACAGTTACATTTTGCAAGACGACTGCCCACGTACTTGCAATTTTTTTATATTTAATGTATTTAATGTATTAGTCTGCATGCTAGAGATATTATTTGTTTTGTATCATCGTTTTGTTTCAACTTTTTTGTTATTCGCTCATATTCGCGCTGAACCACAAATTATGTCACCCTCTAACAAAGAGTCCACACATAAGAAGTTGCTTACCCGAAGGTTATGTAGATAAGCCTTACGTAACCACCTAGGACTCATATCCATTTTTATAAATAATACAGTTAGTTAGTTGTGGGAGCTCGAGGTATAAACTCGTTTATTATTGTAGTACTTTTTAATACTTGTAATAAAAACAAATAAATTGTTTTTTAAAAAGTAAGTTTTTGGATCAAAAACTATTATTGGCGCAGTCAGTAGGATACTTCGGGAATATACAAATCGATTGTATATTTTTTCGTATTAACGGTTAGCCGAAATAAACGAACACTGTTTTTGTTGAGAAACTGTGGAAGTGGTTGTTCAGCGAGGTACACAATTACTAGGATTACCCATCAGTTCATCGAGGACCTGTACAATCCTTTCCAAAGTGGATCATCGAAATTTGAGACTCAAATTGCTCAAATTTGCGAGGACAAAGACCTGGTGAGGACTACATTGCCAACCCAGCCGTTGACCTTATAGCTAGTAAGAAGAAAGTTATGAAAATCATTTTTTTAATTGTGTAAGTACAATTTATGATTTTTGAAGATTTTATAGACGATTTCAGAACCACTATTCGGTGTATGAAACCGACTACTTTAAGCGAA
Organism: Hermaeophaga mercurialis; assembly: GCA_951812935.1. Taxonomy (NCBI): domain Eukaryota; kingdom Metazoa; phylum Arthropoda; class Insecta; order Coleoptera; family Chrysomelidae; genus Hermaeophaga; species Hermaeophaga mercurialis. Next base: position 14,772,429 of record OX638358.1, read on the forward strand.
GCAATGCAATTTGTTTTACAAGAGGAAAACGCTCACTATTTGCAAAATACCTCTAATAAAAATTTACCAAAACCAAACCAAAATCAACAATTTAATAGAAATAATTTTAGACCGAACCAAAACTCAAATTTTTCTTTCAGTAATAATACTCCTAACAATTTCTTTGCTAGACAAATTAATAATTTTCCTTCGTAACCTATACCAATTCAACCAAGACCAATACAAAGAAATTTTCCCACAAATATTCAGGCTTTTAGACAGCCAAATCAAAACAGGAACGTATTTAAACCGAATCAAAATGCAAGATTCCCTGCTCCTACGCCTATGACCGTTTCGACAAGAAACACTCATCAATTTAACAATAATAATAATAACAATAGACAACAGTCTACACGTTTTAGACCAACTGGTCCCCCAAATTTTATTTCAGAAGAACTTTATAACGTAGAAAGTAACGAAAATCAGTGTAACGAAAATTTTGACGATTGTTACAATTATGACAATAATAATTATTCATGTAGTGACCAATATGATCAAGAACAAGACAATGAAATAAATGATTACCAAACCGATATTGATAATACCGAAAATTTAACAGAAAACGTAAATTTTTTGTTAAATGCCTCGGATCCAATATTTTTAAATAATCCATACCCAAAAGTTATATTATTTAATTGTACAAATTCGAGTGAATTGCCCTATATTATTTTTCCAGAATTTAATCTTAAATTTTTAATTGATACAGGGTCAACAAAATCATTTATCGATCCTGAATTAGCTTTCAGATTTTACCCTAATACAATTAAAGACGATCCTTTTGTAGTTTCAACTGTATTTCAAAAATCAACACACAAACATAGTGCAAATATTTTGGCATCTAACATTTTTAAACTTCCAAATCCAGCCAAATTAAAATTTTATCTCTTTCAATTTCATACAGTATTTAATGGCCTTATAGGAATTGATAATTTAAAGGCCTTACAAGCCAAAATAGATGTAGATAAAGGTTATCTGATTACACCTTTTTCAAGAATAAAGCTTATGTATCATAAGACTAACAATGAACTTAATTTAGTAACTTTAGAACCAAGAACAGAGCAAGTAATTAAAATTCCAACAAGTATTTATCAAGGAGACATTATTATTCCTTATCAAAAATTTCACAGTTGTGAAATTCCTGAGTCCCTCAGCACTGCAAAAAATGGTTATGCTTTAACCACAATTTTAAATAGTTCAGTAAATAAAGTAACATTAGATTTATCAAAATCAATTCTAGTAGAAAAGTTTTGTGAAAACGAAAATCAAAATTTTGAAATTAATAACATTGAATTAAAAAAAGATGAACCATTAGACTTATCAAAATTTAGAACTAAACATATGAATAGAGAGGAAAAAGAAAAAATTTTGAATTTATGCCATGAGTTTAGAGATATATTTTATAACGAAAATGACAAACTAAGTTTTACCAATAGAATTAAACATCAAATACGAAATACCGGTTTATACAAAAACCTATAGGTATCCTTTTGTTCATAGACAAGAGGTTGCCAAACAAATTAAAAAAATGTTAGATTCAAAAATAATACGCCCCTCAAATTCACCCTGGTCAGCACCTATTTGGATTGTATCCAAGAAAAAATATGCTAGTAATATCCCAAAATACAGAGTGGTCGTAGACTACAGAAAACTAAATGAAAAAACAATTAATGACAAATATCCTTTGCCAAATATAACAGACCTGTTAGATAAATTAGGGAAATGTCAATACTTCTCAACCCTTGATTTGGCCAGTGGCTTCCATCAAATTGAGATGGAAGAAAGAGATGTTGAAAAAACAGCTTTCAACACAGAAAATGGACATTACGAATTTCTTCGTATGCCATTTGGACTAAAAAATGCTCCTGCAACATTCCAACGAGTGGCAGACAATATATTATGGGGTATACAAAACGAAAAATGTTTAGTATATCTCGACGATATAATAATATTTTCGACATCACTACAAGAGCATCTAGAAAGACTCAAAGCAGTTTTTCAACGACTTAGAGAATCTAATTTCAAGATACAGCTCGACAAATCAGAATTCTTTAGAAAGGAAGTCGCTTACCTAGGGCACGTTGTGACCCCAGATGGAGTCAAACCAAACCCTGACAAAATTCACGCCATTGTTAATTTCCCCGTACCAAAAACGCCTAAACAAATCAAAGGATTTCTTGGTTTACTCGGTTATTACAGGCGCTTTATTAAAGATTTCGCACGAATAACAAAACCCCTTACTAAGTGTCTTAAGAAAGGCGCAAAAATCGATCTTAATGACGAATACCTTACTTGTTTTGAGACATGTAAAAAATTACTGAGAAACAGACGCATCCAACGTCGCTATAGGAGCAGTACTGTCTCACGGAACTCTTGGACAGGACTTACCAATTGCTTACGCCTCACGTACATTAAATGATTCAGAACAAAATTACTCGACTATAGAAAAGAACTACTTGCGATCGTGTGGGCTACAAAATATTTCCGCCCTTATTTATTTGGACGACCCTTCGTTATTGTTACTGACCAAAAACCCCTCGTTTGGCTATTCTCATTAAAAGAGCCCAATTCAAAATTATTACGGTGGCGATTGAAACTCGAAGAGTTTGACTACAAAGTAGTTTACCGGAAAGGTAAATCAAACGTAATCGCAGACTGTTTATCTAGAATAGAAATTCATACAAAAGAAACCTCTTTTTGGAATGATTTAGACGAAATTTTAAATGAATCACCTGATTATCAAAATCAATCAGTCAAATTTCAATACCCGAAACAAAGCCAAAATTCGCCACAGCCTGGCACTTCAAAACAACAAGACGAAGTAGAAAACGTTATAAACTTACAAGATGACTTAGACAATATTTCCATGGCAGTAAACCTTGACGAGACGCCACTGGAAAATGACGAAAATAATGAAAATTCAAACGATGACCATACCATACACTCTAATGCGGACGAAAACCCTGTAATAGGTATTCCCATCGCAGACTACGCTGTAAATTATGGAAAAAATCAAATTTTTATAAACTCAGTCCACCATTCACCAGCAAATCCAAAAATTAAAATTTTATTTGGAAATAGACAAAGAATAACTGTTCAAATTTCAAAAAATAATCTAAATAGTGATATAATAAATTTTATTAAAGAATATATTTCCCCTGATGTCTCGTACTATCTTTATTTTGAAGATCCAAATCTGTACGAACCATTTTCTATTTGTTTACAACAACATTTCAAATCTTCTTCAATTAAAATGAAAAGGTGCACTAAAAAATTATTAGACATTGTAGATCAATATGATATTAAAGAAACTATAGAAAACTATCACGTCAGTAAAACAAATCACCGCGGAATTGAGGAAACTCTTAAACGAATTAAAGAAAAATATTTCTGGCCCAATATGAAAAAATCAATACAAACATATATTAACGAATGCGAAATTTGCCAACAAAGTAAATACGATAGACGGAAGCAGTTTCAGGTACAGAAGCTGCCGAAAATTTAATTAGATTCTTTTCGCATCATGGTATACCTAAATTAATCATTTCTGACAACGGGACAGAATTCAAAAATTCAGTCATAACAGAACTTTTAAGTCTCCATAAAATTAATATTCATTTTTGTTCTCCAGAACATCCTAAATCAAACGGAATAATAGAAAAATTTCATTCTACCATAATTGAACACCTACGTTTATTAAATACACAAGGATTTAACAACACTCCTATAAAAACCAAAATGATAAATGCAATTTTAGCTTACAATAACTCCATACATAGTGTCACGAACTTAAAACCAGTAGACGTCATCAACGGGCATATTACAGATAATGACCCATTTAACATAGACATTGACAAGATATTAATTAACGACTACGTAAATCAACACAAAGAACGAGCTAAAGTATTATACTCAAAAATTAATTCAGATTTAGTTGAAAATAAAGAACACATTTTGGAAAAGGTAAATAAAAACCGTGAAGACCCTACAATATTTAAAAGAGGTCAAAACGTCTATATTCAGAAGAAAGCAAGAGCTAAAAATGCGAATAAATTCCATAAGCCTATCACTATACAAACGGTTAATGAAAATCGAAAAACCCTGACGACAGAAAAACATGGCAAAGTACATATGGACAATGTAAAACACCCACTTAAAAGATTATACTCATTTGACAATAATAACAATAATTAATTATCATTTCAGGTTACCCGAAATACTCGGATTCCCACAAACAATTAATCTAAGAAATTTAGAAGATAATCCAGGCTTGTTACCAGTAAAACTCGGTGCCGTAAAAGTTACCGAATATTATCACAAAGTTCTATACTACTATGACCTAAACCCTATAATTACCGAATTCAAAAAACTAAAATTAAAATCGATCAATGTAACTAAATCAATAAAAGTAAATTATGAATATATCGATGACATTTCTAACTACATTAAAATTTTACAGTTCTCTGAAACTAAATTAGAAAATAAACTTAAAGAAATATTACCTTCTTCAAAAAGAATTAAAAGAGGTCTTATTAATGGCCTAGGGTCAATATTTAAAGCAATAAGTGGAAATTTGGACGCCAGCGATGGCGAGCGTTATGAAAAACTTATAAATCAACTCCAACAAAATCAAGTCAAATTAGCAAATAACATAAGAACTCAAAATTCATTAGCAGTGTCCCTTATTGATAATTTTAATCTAACGATTCAACAAATAAATCATAATGAAAATGTTTTAGAAAACCGATTAAAACAAATTGAAACAATGGTGGCTTATTCAATTAATGTTACAAATAGTATTTTTATAAAAGACACACTTAATCAGATTTTAAATATGTACGAAATAATAACATCTATCTTACAAGACATTGAAAACTCTATTTCTTTTGCAAAACTAGGTGTAATGCATCCTAGCATAGTAAAAACATCTGATTTATATGAAATATTACACAATGTATTTAATAATCTAAGAAAATCTCAAATGCCAGTAGACTTGGATATAAACAAGATGTTGCTATTTGAGAAACTCATAAAAATTTCATGTTTCATATTAAATAACAAAATAACTTATATTTTACATATACCGATAACCCTACCATTCGAATTAGATTTATTTCATCTTTACTCTATACCAATTAAGAAGGAGAGTCAGTTTAAGGTCATTATACCCGAAAATACATTCATAATTAAAAATAGGTTGTACTACGCATTTATAAACAAGCCATGCCAAAAACTAGCCAACCAAAAATATATATGCGAAGAGACTAGCCTCCATGAAGTCAAAACCAGCAAAATTTGTGAAATTCAACTCCTAAACCTTAAAACCACCTCCACCTGCAACCAGTTGCCCATAGAAGTTTCCCGATCAACAATACAAAGACTAGACACAACCAATCAATGGATATTGATTTTACCAAAAGAAGCTTAAATGCTACCAACAAGAAGAAATGTTAAACCTAGCCGGTACTTACTTGGCTAATGTTCCAAAAAATTGCCAAATTACTACTGATACAGAAACCATTTCCAATAATGGCCCAATTAACTTTGAAAGCCAGCCGGTCCTGTTCCCATAAACAATAATCCTACAAAGAGAATCCAAGAATGGAATGAATAACATCAGCTTACCACCAATTAATATAGACAAACTTCACACCTTAAGAGATAGAATAATCAAAAATGAACCCAAATTAGAAGAAAGCACATTCTCTTCTAGTCCTAGTGTTTGGACTATAACACTTTACTGTCTCTTAATATTAATCGTTCTGCTTTTAGTATATAGAAAATTTAGAATGACCAAGCGACCCACAAGCACTCAAGAGGCCTTTTATCTTCAAGAGGCCCTAAATCTACAAGATGTTCACCTTCCTTAGCTTGCAGCCCTCGGAAGCTGAATCTTCAGGGGGAGGAATTATGTCACCCTCTAACAAGGAGTCCACACATAAGAAGTTGCTTACCCGAAGGTTATGTAGATAAGCCTTACGTAACCACCTAGGACTCATATCCATTTTATAAATAATACAGTTAGTTAGTTGTGGGAGCTCGAGGTATAAACTCGTTTATTATTGTAGTACTTTTTAATACTTGTAATAAAAACAAATAAATTGTTTTTTAAAAAGTAAGTTTTTGGATCAAAAACTATTATTCACATTTTATGTAACAAATAACACGCAATATGTTGTCGTCATTGCTTTATTTTATAATGCAGATTCCAAAAGCGGAAGTTGAATGGAGCATTGTTGCGATGTAAAATTTCCCAAATTGCTTAGGAACTGTGGTTGGAAAACATATTGTAAACATGTAAATTAAAACTACAAATGTCTGATGGTGGAATTCCAGGTACTAGTAGAAGGATATCAGATGGAGATATTTTAGGTTAGATGCAGTTTGGGCAAGCATTAAAGGACAAGATATTTTGAAACCAAACAATACCAAAGAGCAAAGTGGAAGTGTCATTCGTGTTCAACATTTTTGTTGACAACAAATTTTATGAAACAGTACAATCTAACAGGTTTAAGTGAACCAAGGCACAACTTTAATGATCGTTTAACTCGGACCTATCTAATTGTAGAAAATGTGTTTGGAATTCTTCTTTCTAGATGTGATGTATTTCATCAACTTCTTACTCTTACTCTCGGATAAGTACAAATAATTGGGTTAATATATTGAATTAATTGTTTCAACCCTTACTTTGTGGAAATTAACCATAATAAATATAAAAAGATAAATTGTACTTATCTGAAATTCCAAAAAAATAAGTTCTTCTTTCTTATCACTTACGTAAAGTACCTCCACTGTTATTTCAATTGTGTTGTTAAGTGTAGATTTGTGTTTAGTGTAAATGAAGTGTTTTGCATAATATATAGTCATTTGAGTAAAAACATTTGTTTTCTCTTGACTTCATAGACATTGATAGTTTATTGTCTGGTGCCATAATACAAGGAACTTGGAAAATCATTTTATAATAAATAGGATTGCAAAAATCTGAAACTTGCAAAAATGAACTTGCAATAGCAAAAGCTGTCAAAGTCTGTTGTTCCAGTTTTGTAAATAGTGAAAATCAAGTTATTTGGGAAAATAAATTTATAAAATTTTTATGAAAATTTTGTACTGATCATAGTATTTCTTGTAATACGAGTATTTGATTATGTGTGTTTGTAAAAATAAACTAAATAAAATAAATAATTACATTAGTTTGCTTAGTTGCAACCACATCACCTGCCTCAGCATTCTCCACCACATTTTCGTTTTGGCTTGTAAAAACTTTATTTCGTCAAAGTACCATAACATCGGTTTTATGATGTCAACATCAACACCTCTTTTTTCGATTTAACTTTTTTCTGAAGTTTGTACCGCAATACGTTAAAATTGTTAGTTAGTTATTTTCGGTCTGCTTCTGGGTATCTCTCTTTGTACTTTCAAAGTAACTTATCGTAGTGATGATTTTTATTACGTTTGATGTACACCTTCGATTGTATTTTCAGTAATACATGGTGATCGATACAGTTTGGTACGCCCCAAAACTAAAATAAACTTCCGCTTTGAATCTTTACTGGCCATCTCGTTATTCACAATAAAAGCACAAAGATAGAGGTGGACTTAGGAGGGGCTAAGGGATTATAAGCCCCGGGCACTGAGAAAAAAAAGCGGTAAATCAATACCGACAAACTAAAAAATTGAAACAGAATTTAAGGCTATTATAGAGATGTGAAAAATTATTATAAATAAACCATAGAAGCAAAAAAATTGCTATGGTAAGTGATTAGAAATCTTGATGGAATTATTATATTGAATATACACACCAAAATATCAATTTATCAATTTTTAAGCGAAAAATGGTGAAAGGTTCGTCGTGAATATACTACTTTTTTCTTTCACAATTATTTTTTCGGTTGGAAAAAAGCGTTAGAAAAATTGGAAAACCACGAACAGTTCCCAACTCATTTAGAAAATCTAAAATGTTTTCTGATAAGAAGATCTGAAAGCACAAGAAAATTAATAAAAAATGGAAAAGTCGCCAAGTATATGAACGTAATAGACCAGGATCTACCGTACCTTTTTAAAAGTGATTACTAACAGGCAGACTTTTTGTGAGTAGCTTCGTCTTAACGAGACGCCCAACTTTTTCCTTGAAAACTCTCGATAGTGGTTGCTAATACAGTTATTAAATATTCGTCATGTCCTTAGCCAGAATATTTAGTTTTTTAATAGTGAGATTGAGTGATAGTCTTGAAAAACGGTTATATATTCTAACAGCAAGCTTATTCTTTTTTGTTACAGTTAATCTTGAGAACGAGGAAATAAAAATGTTTCCTTTGCTTGTATTACAAATGTGTAATTTAGCTTGCGCACTGAAGTTATCTAGGTTGTTATGATTAGCCAATATAGTTTCTAGTATGAAAACACAGGATAATGATATGTGAAGCTTCTTGAATAAGGGAAGGCAATGTGTGTCATACTCAGCAGATGCCACAATGCGTACTGCGACCTTTTGCATTCTAACTACTTTAATAGCTGTACTAGCTTTATCACATAGTAATATGCGATACGTAAACAAACTATGCACGAGTGCAAAATATAGTTTTTAATCCTGATGTATTTAGGAAAGCTTGCATCTGCCTAAGAGCAAATATCTGTGACGAAGACAAAGAATACAGATTGTGTATATGATGAGCCCAGCTTAATTAGCATCAAGTGCTACACCTAGTAGTTTAACAGGTTTTTTGACCAATTTGCTTGAGTTGAAAATAATATTTTGATTCTTTTCCTCATTTATTTTAAATTCATTAAACTAATATTTTGTCATTAAGACACAGTCACTATTCATAATCTCGCTGTATTTAGTCAGTATGGTTGTATCAACAGCGAATATCAATGTAAAACCATGTTCAACTACTTTTGGCCAATCATTTATATAGATAATTAACAACAAGGGTCCCAGAACAGACTCTTGTGGGACTCCTCTGTTTATTGGTTGTAGCGAGGATTCATTGTTATTGAAACATACAAATTGTTTTCTATCAGATAGTTTCCTCGTATACCACAGTATTCTAGTTTCAAAAGAAAAACCTCTTTTTAAACTAGTCAAAAGCTTTACTTAAGTCTCACAGAGTTGCAGTTGTATTGGTACCCTCATCAAGTTCTTCGACTATTTCTTCAACTAATGTCAGAAGAGCCTTTATGGTTGACCTTCCCTTTCTAAACCCAAATTGTGATGAAGTGAATATACCTATGTATTCAAAATAGCTATTTAATTTGTCTTTTAATAAGATTTCAAAAACCTTATCAATAATAGGTATAATAGCTATAGGTCTATAATTGTCAGTAATATTTAAGTCGCTTTTTTTGTAAACTGGCAACATTTTGCCGATTTTTATATAATTTGGCCAGATACCATCTTAATAAATTACCAAAATATTCCGTCAACCAGTGAGTTCCTTAGGGTGTCATTCCCACTTAAACAAATTGCAACTTGTCATCTCGAACAATAAAGATATTCGAGTTCTCAAGTAACACTGCAATTTTTCTTATGTAAAAATTAAATAGATTTAATAAATCTGACAAAGAATTTATTCAGTAACAAAATATAACAAAAATTTAAAACAAATAAAGCAATTATTAATAAAGAAGGGTGTAAAAGTAACAATAAATGCTGTATGTGCCTAGCCTCTTCTTCTATGCACATACGCAAGCGAAATTTTAAATTTTCAAAAGATTTTTCTAACATGTGTGGCGGAATATTTTCGATTATGTTACTAGTTTTTTTTATAGTTCTTCTAAGTTGACAGGCTTGGGATTGTAGCACTTATCCTTCACATATTCCAGAAAAAAACAGGACAATTAACTCAGGAAATCGCGGTTACCACTCAATCGATCCACTTTTGAATATAAAAATGTTTTAATGAATCTCGTACTATTGATGAATAATGAGGTTGTGTGCCATCTTGTTAAAAAGTAAATGATATCTCTAATTCCATCTTTTACTAAATGTGGGTAAAAAACCTGTTCTAACACACTTTGACACAGTTGGTTCCTAAAGAAAAAAGGTCCACAGATTTTTCTCTGTGACAACGCACACCAAACTTTAACTTGCTTTATCAGACATAATTAACAAAGTACTGGGTTCATTCCTGAATAAATCTAGGAAAGTCTCGCATAACACTTAGTCGTTTTTCATAATGTGACTTATATAATTTATAATAGGTCTGTATTTTATATGGAGTTAGTTTTAAAATTTTTAAACATCTTTGAACGACACGTTTGGAAATTTCTAAAATTCCGGCAACTTTCTAATTTAACTTTAAATTTAAAAAATCTACTTGAAGGGGAGCATGTATTTATTTTTTGTTTTGATGTATTTTTGTCATTTCTAAGGTACTTACTTTTAATTTTTATCTCAATCCGTTTTCGAATTATTTAGAATTTATGATTCATATGAAAAATTGTTTTTAATAATAAGAAAAAATGTATTCTTTATAAAACGTTTCAAAATAATAATCTCGTTTTTTAAAGCAAATGGATATTCAATTTTGATCAAATATTTCATATGTACTTGTTAGAATGGAAAAAAAATATTATTAAAGTTTTAAATTATATTTAATTATTACTTAAAAAAAAATAACTTCTTTAGGTAAATATGAGAAAACATTTTTATTTCTGTTCTTTGCTGAGGCCTTATTTGGAGTTCCCGTCATTTCTATTTTGGGGTAGCCTAATCCCGAATAAAAAAAATATTTTAGATGCCTAAAGAAAGAAAGCGAAAGTCGTGGAATCACGAAAATATGATAGAACCTATTAAGGAATGTCGCAGTAAATTAATGGATTACAAAAATATTTCTAAGTACCATGGAGTACCCCAAACAACCTTGGATATATATGTAAAAATGAATGAAGATCCAGAAAGTATTGTTTTAATAAGAATGGGGAGAAATCTTGTTTCTTCCAATAAACTAGAAAATGCGTTAATGAAGAAACATATCTTAGAAATGGAAAAGAAGTATTTTGGATTGACAACATGGGATATATGTTGCTTAGAGTTCGATTTATGTAAATAAAATTAAAAGTCAATATGATTTTTGAAGAGTCTAAGGATTGTCCCTTCAGCGATGAAGATGAGGAAAATATTTATAAGTTCTGTGAACAGGATTATGAAAACGTCAGACCTGGAAAAGAGTGAGACAACCCAATTATATTTGTGACTTTTGTGCTTAATTTTTATTACTAAATTCATACATTCACTTGCTTTGGTTTTCTATACTTTTTTAGTTGTTTATGGGTATTCGTACATTTGTACCGTGTTTTGAATAAAAAAAATGTTTCAATGCCATATACTGAGTGTCCCACGACGATTAAGACAAGTAATATATCAGAATTGGGCAGTAGTAGAGAATTATAATTTTGGGGGTGTAAATTAGAGCAAATGTTGCATCTTTTCTTGTTATTGTGTTACCCAATGAGGTATTTGTTTTTGGTCACGTGACGTCGCATTCAAAATTATTAATGGGACAACCTGTATATTTGTGCCTTTCTGTATTCCTCCCGATAAAACAATTCCAACAAACTAGCACACTTGGGGTCTAAAGTGATTAATTCAAGAGCTACCGGTACTTAAACGATTGTAAGTTAAAAAATTCATAATTGAATCCCTTGTAATTTTCGGCAATCTTACATTCGTACGTAATGATTAAGACAAACCAATATTATAATTTTTAATAAAAATTCAAATTAACTGTCACAAAAAAAACTTACAATATTAAAGGAGATGTTCAAATCGTAGTGGTACAATCGTTTAAGTACCTGTAGCTCTTGAATTAATCACTTTAGACCCCAAGTGTGCTAGTTTGTTGGAATTGTTTTATCGGGAGGAATACAGAAAGGCACAAATATACAGGTTGTCCCATTAATAATTTTGAATACGACGTCACGTGACCAAAAACAAATACCTTATTGGGTAACACAATAACAAGAAAAGATGCAACATTTACTCTAATTTACACCCCCAAAATTATAATTCTCTACTACTGCCCAATTCTGATATATTACTTGTCTTAATCGTCGTGGGACACCCAGTATATCAGGTATCCCATACTAGGAACTATGAATACCCCATAATAAGCAACCACTAGGGCTTAATATGGGGTACCTCCTTTAAAATCATTTTAATTGTTTAGACAAAAATAGTAACTATAAATTACATTATTTAATAAAATCTGTTAGAATAAAAGTAAAACAAAGAGTAGCCTGAAGATCAAATAATTCCACCAATATCGACAAAAAAAGGGCCCCATAATTGGAGGATTTTCTCTGTATCAATCTCAAACAAGAATGTTGCAGTTTATGGATTTTTCTTTTGTAAATGGAGATTAAATTTGTCTCATAGAGTGTTGTTTTATCAGTTTCAGGGAAAAATACTAAATTGAATTCAGATGAATTAATAAGAAGACAATGGTTCGAGTTTGAATTACGAAGTTCTGCCAGCTCGCGATTAATTATTTCACAAGAATTTTTTGACAACTTTGGTCGGAATAATAAATCTGAGTGTCATCCGCATAAAAATGAATTTTACAATTATTTAATGAATTGATCAAATTAAGTACATTTACAGAGAAAAGCAAACAGACACTGTTTACGATTGACCAGATAACTTGGAATAAGAAAAGTCGCATTCTCAGTAAATCCTTTATAATGCAATATGCTTCGTAGTAGTTTACCCATCGGTGTCAAACGGCCAAGTAAAATTTAATAAAAGTAGAATTGTACATTGATTTTGATCAATTGACGTAATAATGTCATCAATAATTTTTTGATGTGCCCTAGTATCAAGTACAACGTACCCTTACAAATATTAGATTATACTGCAGGTAGTAATGAGCGTTACTTAAGTCATCTCTTTTTTTTCCCATTGTTCTTTCAAGAATTTTAGACAACATTGATAAAAATACTTCTAACCCCTAAAATTTTTATACTCAACAGGATTTTCTTTTTTTAGTAGAATTTTAACGATAGCTTTTTCCGTACCCTAGGAACAACACTATCTATCAGACAAAAATTTAAGGTACAATAAGGGGACAGCAGAGCTGATAAGTTTTACATTTTAATCATCGCATTTCATTGCGTGTGATTTTATTTTACATACATTTTTTAAAACAAACGTGTTGTCAACTTACCTAAATTTAAATGTTAAAGGAACAATGTTATTTATTTGGATTTTTCAAATTTATAGAAATACCTATCGTAATTTTTATTTTTAACAAAATTTTTAATTTTAAGTTATGTCACAATTCTTTAGTTGTACAATTGTTAAATTCATGTAAAAACTAAGCCCTTTTGTCCTTTTATTGCTTGATTGTATAGTTTCTTAAATTTCTGTAATAGTCAAAATAAACATCTAAATTTGTATGACTATATGTATCTCTTTTTTTTTGTTAATCTAGATGTTATTATACGAACATGTCTATCAAATCTACTAACTAAACATATCACTAAATATGATACCTTTTTGTCATAATTTTCCTTATCATAAATTCTAAAGAGAGACTTATTTCTTAAATCGTTTTAAAATAATTCTTCATAAAAATTTTTAAAATTTAGCAGATATATACAGAATACCTTGCTGTAACTGTACAAATACTGTGGAAGTTGTAACGTTTGACCATTTGTATATAGTTAGGTATATTCCTTGTAGAAGCCTTATTGATAGCAGAAGAAATATTTATTTTTCTTAATTGGACCTAAATACAACAAAGTTTTTAAAAGGAATAAAATTATTTAGATTTTTTTATTTATAAACGGGGAAAACCCCTTTAGAGAAATACACGAGCTTTGTCAATACATATGTGAATAAAAGATGAACATAAGTAAAATAAATACATGAATAAAGTATTAAATTATAAGTAACTAAATGTGCAAAAATTTAACAATTTCAAACAGCAGTATTTAAAAAATATTTAAAATTAATAAAAAAGTTCAAATTCTCACTGAAGTGGTTAGTTAATTTTGTAGAACGGTCAACAAATGAATTCTGCCCATAGTTTGTTCTGTGATAAGGAATGTGAAAGATGTTGGAACGAGTAGTTCTCGGAGGAACGTGCATACTTATATAACTGGGCATGACACAATCGAATTGACAGCATCACAAGATCTTTTTGGTTGCGTCTTGTTGTGATGTTTATTCGCATTTTACCAGTGGTGGAACATAGGTCTCAAAAATGAATGACTCTACAAAATTTTCAAAATGTAAATTAAATAAAAAGATGGAATGGTTGGAGATGAAGGTATATGTTCAAAATGGTTTCATTACCCATGTGTTGGCCTGACTAATGCAGAATTCTCTATGTTTGACAAAAGTAAAAATCTCTTTTTCCTATGCAATCAATGTAAATAGAAATGCGATTTTGCGGACAAACATATCAGAAAAGATGGGGAAAGTCAATTAAATATTATTAATGACACTGTCAATTCTGTTAAAGAATTCAGTAAAATTAAATGAATTACAAATAAAATTGGGGAACTGTTCTCCTTAAAGGATGATATCTTAGACAGCTTACTACCAACAATTCAATTATTTCATAAAACTTCTAACCCTCCACTAAAAGAAAGCTCGACTGCTCTATTTTCACAAGTTGTTCAAAAACAGCCTTCTTATATAATAAGACTTAAGTATAAACAAGATTCTGTTACGACTAAAAATAACATGGTTAAGGCTGCCAACCCTATTTCTATTAAAATAAACCTTACTAAGGCAATTGATGTTAAAGATGGTGGACTAATGGTCAGCTGTGATAAATGTGAAGGCTGATAAATTAAAGAAGATAGTTGATAAACAGCTCAGTGACAAATATACAATTAAAGAAATTCCTGTACTAAATGTATTACAACAACTCTAAAGATGATATTGAAAATACATCAAATAAATGTTTCACCAAAAAAGGGTTAATTTCTATGCAAAATAAATAATTAGTTGATTGGGATATTGCTTATGACGAAAGTAGTAAAATATATAAAACAGCTGAATTCATTAATACAAATTATAGCTCTCTTGTATATCAAGGGATCCCAATAAAAAAAGTCAGCACCAAGGTAAAAAGACCTGTTTTTCAATGACAAGTTAAAACAAATGAGAGAAACCCTGCAGATCTTACGCTTCTGATAACCCTGATCACTATATTGCATTTATAACTTATAAAAAGCAATATGTAGGTGAAATTGCTAAAAGAAAAAGGGAATCGTATGATAACTTTATTAAATAATCATATAATAAAATTAAAGATACTTGGAGATTAATTAATTACGAGCGAAACTCTTCCTTCTTATAATATAGATGCACTAAATTACCTTTGTTACACTACCCAAAACAAGCACTTCTACTTTCTTAACCGAGTTAATGAAAACGAAGTTATAGACGCAATAACTAAATGTCTGGATATATACAACTTAAACAAAAAATAATCAAAGAAACTGTAAATGTTATATCTCGTCCACTAACTGTCCTCTTCAATCGTTGTCTTTATGAAGGACTATTCCCGAAAACTTTAAAACAAACAAGGTATGTCTCTGTTGACGAGCTTGTTAAATGCATAAAAATGATATATCTGGTGACCTTAAAATAATCTTAATTGTTCTATTAAAAAAAAAATAATAAGTTCCATCAGGCAGTTATACAGTGTGACATATCTACTTATAAAAAAGTTTTATCTAAAGGAAAAATATTTGTTGGCTATGATTATTTTAATACATATATGTATATGATGCTATTGATCTGAAACGCTGCTTTAAATGTAGTGGATATCACCATTCTTCAAAAACATGTAAATCGTCTATCTTCTTATGTCCTCTGTGTGCACAAAATCATCAACTTAAAGACTGTCCAAAGACATACCAATATTGCATAAATTGTCGCAATTACAATAAAACTGCAAGTAATCCCGTGCCGGCTAATCATACAGCTCGGGATAATAATAATTGTTATGTATATAAATAAACTTATAATACATTTAAAACCAATATTCTTTCGACGAAATAGCAATCATTGTCTCCCAATATCCCCAAATGATTATATTCTACCTCTGCTTCCAAAATTTCATATAATAATGTGATATCGATGTATTATCAAAATGTGCAAGGTATGAGAACGAAAACTCAAGATCTTTATTTAAACTCGGCTAGAGTTGTGTAATATGATATTTTAGCTTTTACTGAAACGTGGTTAGTAGGCTCGTTAAATAACTCTGAATTTATTAATACACATGAATTTGACATCTTTAGATCTGATAGACAATACCCCTTAACAAATAATACTAGAGGTGGAGGTTGTTTATTAGCGGTAAGGAAAAAACTGTCAGCCTATTCAAAAGATATAACTACGCAAGAAGTGTTTCCTAATCTGCCCAACATGGATATTATTTCAGTTACGATAAGGTATAATAATAACTATTTAATCATTATAAATATATAAATTCCTCTTCAAGTTTATCCTACTAATTTAGACCTACTATTTGATGGTATTTCCTCTTTACACACCTTTTGTGATAAAAAAGTGTTAATTATTGGTGACTATAATATCAGTCACTATATATCATCAAACTTTCTACAGTTTCTTAATGCCTCTAGAAGGGTATAATCACTAATAAACATTCAAAATTTTTATAATCTTAAGCAGCTTAACGAAATATTAAACGATAACAATCGCCTTCTGATCTTATTTCTATGTAACATCAATAAATGTAATGTTGAAAGGGCCCTTGATACATTACTTCCGGTTAACATTCACCATACCCTTGAATATGAAAACAATTATCTGACACCACAATCCAGCACAGGCTATAATTTCAGAACGGCTAATTTTCCAGCTCTATATCAATCTATTCATGAAATTGAGTGGACCAATCTAAATTGGTGAACTAGTATAGATGAAAGCATAAATATTCTTTATCAGAAACTATTGAATCTTTCGAACGTTCCAAAAAAAAAGTTTACAAAAAAGCACTACCCACATTGGTATAACTATGACATTATTAAAAACCTCAGTATTAAACATAAACTATATGGAAAAAGTATACCTATACCAAATTACAAGATTCAAGATTATTATAACTTTTCAAGATACAGAGCCGGAGTAAAATATAAAATTAATGTAGAAAACATTCTGACTGAGCCTAAATCATTTTGGAACTTTATAAATATTCGGAAACACGCCTCATCCCCTATCCCTGAAACTGTCTTCTTTAATAATGCACCAGTTAGGTAATGTTCAAGATATAGTCAACGGCTTTAGTACTTTTTTTCGAGTAACTACACTTACTCTAGTGGCATAAACTTTCTAAATGAACCAAACAATCATGGCATTATAAATATTAATATTATCTCTGAGAACGAAGTACTGGCCGCTCTGAAGAAATTGAAAATCAAAAAACCACCGCCGGAATTGACAGTATACCTGCATTTATTATTAGAGTTAAATCATTCACAATTATTTTCAATCTAATACTAAAACATTCCTACTACCCTCTAAAATGGAAGGCATATATAAGATATGTCCTGTCTTCAAAATAGATAAAAATAAGGATATTTCCAACTATCGATCTATAAAAATTCTAAATAACTTTTTCAAAGTATTTGAAACAGTTTTACATAACTATATCTCTTTTAAAGTTCAACAAATTATAAAACCTTCCCATTTTGCGTTTATAACTGGTAGATCTACAATGATATGTTACGCCTAAGTAACTGACACTTCCCCAATTTTTCAAGAAGATCTATCAAGTATTTTAACTTGGAAATCGCTTAAATTAATTTATAGTTTTATGTGTGTTGTCCAGTTTGGGATCCGGTGCATCTACGGACGTGTTGGTGTTGCTGTGCGGCCCCGATTTGTGGTGTTTGTGATTGATTTGTTGGGTTTTTGGCTTTTGTGCCTCATCTGACGGGAGAGACATTTAGACTTGATATATACAAGAGTATAAGTGTGCAAGTAAACAGTCAAATATGCCTACGTCAGCTAATTGTGGCAACTGTTTAAAACCGAAGGTAAACTTCAATGTGATGGATGTAAGCGACATATCCACATGAGCTGCACTGAGGTTTCAGTAGAAGATCGCGTAACTAGACGAAAAGTCCGGTGAATTTGTATCCTTTGCAACTCTTGTAGCACTAATGTCGCTAATATTGCTCAAATTAAGGATATATTATCTGATCTTAAATTAGATATTAACAATAAAATGGATGCGCTCGAAAATAAACTGGCAGAATAAAATAATAAATTATAGCAAAATGAATTAATTAAATTGGTGGAATTTGCGGATAATATAGCAAACGAAGCTGTTGATCGTATAACTAGAGCTAAAAATGTTTTAATCAGAGGCGTCCCCGAAAAGGGCTCTACTGCCCAGGGTAAGAAAGACCATGATAGTACCGTCGTTGCATCGGTACTGAATTCTGTCGGGTGTCAAGAAGGTCCATTGAGCTTTTACAGGGTTGGCAAACAAAATCAGCGTTTCCCCCGCATGCTAAAAGTTGTTATGTCCTCCGATCATTTTGCTAAACAAATTTTACGTAATAAAGCCAATTTTTCCATAATCGATGACAAAACTCCTATTCAACAACAACGTCTAAAAGACCTTAGAAGCGAACTGGAAACCAGAAAAAACAATCGTGAACGTGACTTAACAATAAAGTACATCCAAGGGATCCCTAAAACCACGGCATTTCCTCCCAGAACTAACTTCTCTTTATTTAACGATTGATTGCTTCTTTACACGAACATTGCATTACTTCATGCTAAATTTAGTGAATTCTTGTTGAAACCTCAAATAATTTTTATAGCCAAAAGTTGGTTAAATAATAATATTCCTGATTATATTATCTACCGGAAGGATCGTCTAAATCGCGTAGGAGGAGGAGTTTGTATTTATCTCTCGGGGGTAATTTCTGATAACTATTCTATTTGTACTAACGACATACAGATTGCCAGTTTAGATGTTGTTCACTTAACCATCACCAGAAATTTATTTACTATTATTCTTATTTGTCTTTATCGCCCTCCTGACACTCAACCTGGTACTGATAACCAACTTATTGACTTTTTAGAGGAAACATCATCTTTTGATAATCTACTCATCGTAGGTGACTTTAACTTTCCAGAGATTAAATGGCCAGCTATTTCCCATCCGATGGTGTTAGTTCTCATATCTCATTAAAAAATTTCATTATTAACTCCAACCTGTCCAAACCCATAACTAAACCTACCAGATTTAGGCAAAACAATCAACCTTCTACACTCGATCTACTAATTACTAATGACGAACAACTAATTACAATGATTGACATTACCTCTCCTATAGGTAAATCCGATCATGAAGTGATAACTTTTCATGCTCAATTTATCCTAACAAAAAATCATAATAAAATAAATACAAAGATTATAACTGTTACAGATTTCTTCAAAGTTAATACCGATTTGTACCAAGTTGACTGGAATGATCTTTTCCATAATCTAACCGACCCTTCATCAATGTGGGACGCTTTTCTTATCACGGCTACTGAGACTATTTCAGTTCACACAATTAAATGGCAAGTATACAAAAATCACTTAAAACCTTGGATTAACTCATCCGCTATACGCTTAATTCAACACAAACGGAACCTTTGCAAACATATAAACATACAAACTGCCCTGATGATTTCATTGCTCACCCTAGATTTTCCAACACAGTCTAACAGGCCTTGTTAGCTCTAAGAAAAAATGTTGAGGAATCTATCATTGCTCTAAAGTCTCAATTCCATTACTTCAAAAAGCCGACGGGTCGTTATGTTCTTCCAATAAAGAATCCTTATTGTGGTTTTTCTCCCAGGTTTTCACAGATGAACCTAACGATAATCTACCTCAAATAGTGCGTCCACGTCTCTGTGCAACTCTCGACAACATTCATTTTTCACCAGAGGTAATTAAACAACATTTACGAAAACTGCGTAATAATTCATCGCCTGGATTGGATGGATTAACTTTTTTTTCCTTAAACAATGCGTAGATTCTATAGCAACCCCTCTATCACTAATAATGCATTCCTCTTTTAATCCGGATTTTCTCCCTTCTTCCTGGAAATTAGCCTCAATTACTCCAATTTTTAAAAAGGGTAACAAACTTGATTGTAATGATTATCGTCCAATTAGCCTGGTACTTATTGTTAGCAAAGTCATGGAAGCCATTATTTCTGAAGCTACGTCCGAGTTTCTACTTCAAGAAAATGTGATCCCTTACCAACAGCATGGTTTCATCAAAGGGCGGTCAACAATCACAAATTTACTCCATTGTGTCAGCGACTGGACGACACACATAAACAATCGCCATCCTGTCGATGTAGTCTACTTAGACTTCTCCAAAGCTTTTGATCGTGTTCCTAAACGTAGGTTGCTAGCTAAATTGGATCACTTTGGCATCCGTGGAAAGTTAAATCTTTGGATTCAGGATTTCCTATCTGACAGATATTTCGGAGTTCGTGTTGGTGAAGCTTACTCATCAGAAAAACCAGTCAGAAGCGAACTTCCTCAAGGTTCAGTATAGTATTTGGATTGCGACACAATTTCATCAGTGTCTATAAACACTATTAAAAACAGGCTTGATTGTTCACTATTTTATTTGTAGGGCTAAATATTTAGTTTTTAACTAATTCATTTTTCATTTTTTTTTTGGTCAGTAGTTTTATATTGTCTTTCTTCTCAGATTTTGGGCATAACAGGAGCTTGCTTCTCTGCCCTTATTTGTAATTATTATTAATAATAATAATAATAATAATAATAATAATAATAATAATTACGAATGTATTCTACAAAACCCAATTTATTGCGGAAACACTTGACGAGAGATGTCAAGTAGATGTTATCTATACTGACTTCTCCAAAGCATTTGATAGAATTAGTCACATTATAGTTATTACTGGCTAAACTAGATGGACTCGAATTTCATCCAGCTCTAATAAATCATATTTATCAGATAGACTGCAATATGTAAAGTGTCTTGGGCATAAATCTTCAGTTTTCTATCAAATCTTAGAGGTCAACTACTTTTTGTATTATACATTAACGACATTTTATCTAATATAGACGTACAAGCTCAGTTACATGCCGATGATCTCAAATTGACACACATAATTGATTCGATCGAAGATTGCATTAAGTTCTAATATAATATCGAACTCCTCAATGATTGGTGTATAAAAAATGAATTGTACCTTAATATTATCAATAATTGTAATGTTATGTCGTTCTGTGGAAAAGAGTCAATAATTACTTTTCAATATAATGTGAATAATTCTATTTTATCACTTCCCGAGCTAATTAAAGATCGTGGTGTATATTTTGATCCAAAATTAAATTTTACTGCCGATATTGATAAAGTCACCACAGAGGCATATCACATTCTTGGATTTATAATTAGAAATATTACATTTTTCAAATAAAAAAAAAATGAATTTACTATTTTCGGCACTAGAGTACGCTAATATTATCTAGAATCCTATTTATAACATACATATATCGACAATTGAACGTATCCAAAGGAGTTTTTTAAATCTATATGTTTTGTACTTAACGGTACATATCCAACGAGGCGCATTTCCCAACAGTACTTCTATGATCGATTTGGTGCACATACATAGTTTACTAAGTTAATGTACTCTGTACTTTTTCTATACAATATTATTAATTAAAAATTCGATTGTAATGATATATTTAATATGCTGTCATACCACGTTCCCAGATTTAATTCTCGTCGTAATCAATTGTTTCATGAACATCCATATCGAAATAACATATATATAGCATCTCCACTCCATTTTATGATTCATAGTTACACCAACATTGAAAATTCCATTGCTATTCTGCATTGTAACATACCATCAAAATCAAATGTTATTTCTTAAATCCATAAACTGTTTGTGATAAATTTTAATATCATTCATTGATGTACTTTTGTTATATTTATTTTAACGTCCACGGGGTAGTTTAAACTGAACGAATACCTTATATCTATTATTTTCGTTGTAGTATTTTTTCAGATTATACTACTCCAAGGTATATTTAATCAGCTCTTTACCTTTCTGTTGACAATCTTTTGTTTTATATTTTGTATCTTATTACCTTACCTTATCCTGTAAATTGGGTTAACCCCGTTGTATATATAAATAAATAAAAGTTTTAACTCATTCTCTAATCTGGCATAATTATTGTTAGTAACAGTAATACTCTTTTTATAAGCAATATAAGGTAAAAACTTGTGCTGAACAGATTCTAGTTTATTATTTTGACATTATAATATGTTGACCATACACATCAACCATACTCCAAGTGACTTCTGATTAGTGAGCAATATAATATTTTAAGTCTTTCGATGTTAGTAAAGTCTCTTTACAAAGCCTAACATTTACAATGATTTGTTGACGATATTTTTGATATGAAGTTGAATAGTCAATTGCAAGTCGAGGAGGAAACCTAAATCTTTTACATTATCTGGTACATTTATAATTATATCATGAATGTTGCACTGAAATTGGGTTAATTCACGAGAGCTATGGAATATGAGAGCGAGACATTTGTCAGAATTCAACTCCATCCCATTTTTTTACACCATTCAATCATATTTTGCAGGTCTGATTGTTTATAAATACAATTAATAACAGACGATACTTTAAAATATAATTTGAGGTCATCTGCAAATAAAATAAATTTAAAGTATTCAAATAAAGACTGATGTCATTTGTAAATACATTAAATAGTAAAGGCCCTAGATGAGAACCCTGAGGAACACCTGAGGATACTAAACCTTAATTTGACTTGTAATTGGAAATCCGTACAATTTAACATCTGTTAATTAGATAGTTTTCAAGCCATTTCAGTATATTTCCATGTTTGTGTAACAATACTCTACGATTAAAATGATCAAATGCCTTAGAGAAGTCAGTGTACCTCGCATGAATTCTCCAATGCGTTGATATGAATTGAGTATAAGTCAACAAATTTAACTAACATTAACAATTTTAGACTTGTCACCTAATTTAGTATTAAACTTTGTAAAAAATGGGTCGCATTTTAACGTGATTTAAATATTAGGTAACAATTTAATTATAAAACTTGGTATCAAGTGAAGTTGCATCAAAATTATATTGACATTAACAATCTTTTAATAAAACATTAGATACAAGTTAAAAATATAATAATATACTTATAAGGTATTGACTTTACATTTTGCTTACTAGATTTTATTTAGAGAACCGGTATTTAAGTAATTCAATGAAAAAGTAAAGAGAATACATTAAAAACAAGAATCATTCAAATGTAATAATTTTATAAGAGAATAAATAAATATTTAAAGTCATAAAATTAACTATAAACCCATGATCTGTGATTGCGATTATCAAAGACTAAAACCCGCCTTAAATCCCGCCTTCTTCCGGAAAGTACACGTTACTTTAAGTTGAAAATCCTTTCTCACACAACCAAAAATCAAATCTGCACCTTAAACATTGGTTACATACGATCTGAAAACCTGCCTACTTGGTCGCGCGTGCGTCTCTATCTTTCTTTGTTTAAATGTTTAGTTGATTTTACAGCGAGTAGTCGACCGCGAGTGCTTGAAACCGCAGTTTACATTGTTTTCTTTAGAGCAACATTCGGGCGCGCTGGGCTCTAAAGTGAGGTTTAAAGGATAATTAAGGACCAGTTGGCGCATGTCGCGTAGTCCCTTCAAATGACCCGCCAAGAAGTTTCGTTAAATATTTGAGGGTAAATCTTCATTTTTAAAAAGTTATAGTTGATTAACTTATGTATTTACCAGTGATTCATCAATGAAACAACATGTGAAAGTCAGCCCATGCACGTTATAGTGTGAACCGGAAAGGATTGAAATTTTTAAAAAATTTGTTTATGAAATTCTGTTGCTTCTCAGAACTGACAGTGGGTTTTAACATTGAGAATTAAGAACTAGGTAAAATGACGTAATTTTTTTTGAAGTTCCCATTCATAGAATGGAAAGGAGTTATTTATATTTTGTAGGATTGCTAAGATTCTTAGTATCCATAAAATTATTAAATTTGGAAAGTCCATATGTTTGTTAACTAGCAGTTTGAAGAAAATAATATATATGTAGATATCTGGGTTTCTCCGGATTTTTGCGTTAGTGATATGAGAAAATTGCATTCTCATTGTTTCAAATTCTAGGAAATACCTGTGTGTTCTTTGAAAATACAGACAATTTTTAATGGTAAATAAAAACAATATGATTGCATTGTTTCCTAGTCCAAAAATTGAGTGCCTTTAGAAATAAAAAATTTAAAAAAATAGTCAATGATCATTTTCTGATGAATTTTAATCCGTTCGCTTTTTTAAGACGTAATTGTTATGGTATTGGTCACCTTGCATAAAATATTGGCTTTCAAAAATTTGAGATGCACTATCAAATAAAAATAACATGAATAGAATATTTTTACTAAAAATTCCTGATTTATAGTTTTAAATAATTTATTTATAAGAAACCATACACAAATTAAAAATATAAAACATAAATTATACTTTTCCAAACCTTTTTCTAAAAATTCTTGTATAACTCAAGTTTCGCTTGTCTAACATCGTCGGATATGCTTGATTTCTTATTATAAATATTCTAAGCAATCAACATTAGGCAAGCTATAAGAAAATATAAATATTTAAATATATACAGTATGATTTCATATTATAAATTACCTAATAAATAATATTCTCCATTTTCTAAAAATTTTGTTAATATTATATATTTAGTCTAAAAGGTATAAAATAATTGAACTTCCCTGGTTTAATTGCTCATTCAGTAATATATAGTGACGATATCGCAAATATTTCTTGATTTCAAATTCTTGCAAATAATCAAGTTCTTGTTTTTTGTCACTTATATGAAGAACGTCCATTGTTGTTTCAATTATTTTGTTAAGTTTAGGTTTGTGTTTAGTATCAATTTGGTGTTTTGCGTAATGTGGCTTATGTGGTTATCTATATTTCATTTAAAAATTTCTAAGGGTTTGGCCAATATATATAAATTTATAATCCAGGCAATCTAACTTGATATACCTGATTTGGTCTATTGGCTTTTTATATTTGTAATTTTTTAAATTCCAAAGTTAAATCTGAGAAAACAAAGAATTTTTAAATAAATCTTTTTGCCTAATAGAAGTTACACAATTACGACAGAGGTTTGCCGGATGCTGTATAATATTAACCAATTTTATAGAAAATTAAAAATATTGCTTAGAAAATGTATAATATAAAATCATTTTGTACATATAATATACCTGTTATTTCTTATATCTTGTTTAATGTTGTAGAATATTAATAATAAGAAATCAAGCATGTACCTAAAAAAATCTGTCAATTTCTTTGACATTCCTGACGATGCAAGAATAAAGAAACTTGGCTCATATGTGAATTTTTACAAAAATATTTGGAAAACTGTGGAAATTTAAGATTAGTATAATTTATCTTTTATATTTACAATTTATACAAAGACACAAAGTAAGGCTAGAAACAGTAAGACACAAATTAATTGTACAAATACGCCTCTGCGAAAATTCACTGCAAAGTCTAAATGTCAGATTGCCTATGGATCAAGAATTTCTTGAATTGGCTTTTTTTCACTTGACAAATATTTTATTTAATTACATAACATTTACTCCAAAATGTCGTACATTTTGACCAGTCTTTTTCAACCTTCTTAAATACGCTACCCCTTAAAAGTAAAAACGTAATGAACCAATTGTTGGTAATAATTTCTTCTTTGTAGGATACAGAGCTTGCATAATTTGGAAGAGAAAGGTTTAAGTTACTTTCTAGATCTTTACCCTGGAGCTGAAAATAAGCATAGAACCGATATTAAATCCCTTTTGTATATATTAATACAATTAACTAATTTGACCACGAAGATGAAAGAAAATCTTATAGATTTTGCTGCTGAGCGGCATATTTAAAATAAAATTTAATTCGCAAAAGATTGGCGTCTTCTAAATGAAAAGAGTAGAAGAATATCCAAAACTGGCAAGGGGAGCTTTGAAATAATTAGTGCCATCTCATCTTTAAATAAATAAATAAATAAACATATATATATATATATATATATATATATATATATATATGACTTTTAAATAATGAGACTTGATAAATAATTTTTACAGAGTAAAAAGGAGGCATTTAATTTCTTGCGGCCAATCTTCATACTAGACCTTGGAGAATATCATTAGGCATATTGTTGAATTCAGGAATCATATTTCGATAAACAACTACAAAAAACGCATTTTTAATACCAAAAGCAATAAATTAAAACATTTGTAGGTATTTACTTACTATTTTAAAATATTAGTGAAATATTTATATTTTATTATACATATACATGGTGATTCATAAGTATTGGGACATAGGCTAAGGGCAGGTTATTTTGACCAAAATATGGCGGTAGGACCAAATATACCTCAATAAAATATGATGTGGAATAAGATATAGATCGTTAAACTTGAAATGTTTTTTTCGTTTTTTTCTGATAATGACAGTATATTTATCAATTGCTGAAATCGGCACAGAGGCATAGCTTTGGACAAGGAATATTATTTTATGTATTTTTTCTCATTTTGTTACAGGGGGTACCACGTGAATGATTCCTGATGATGAAATTAAGTGGTAGATTTTTTTGACGAAACTTTTTAGTGATTTTGATTAAAAAATATGATGTAAACATCATTTCTACGTAATATTGGTACTTATGTTTAAACACGATAATTTCACCCGTTTTCGAGAAAAACGCAATTAAACAGTTCTTAGCTTATGTCCCAATAGTTATGAATCACCCTGTATAGATTATAAGATGAAAGCACTTTTTAAATGTAAATACAATGATTAACACTTCTTATTTTTTCTAAACCATAAAAATATACAGATAATTTTTTTATCCTACGCTAATGAAGGGATACTAAGTTAGTTAAATAGGGCAATGATAGAACCTTCTCATATCTCCAAAATCCACAAAACTAGAGGTAGCATATAAATTTTATTTTGAGACATTTTCTACAAAACTTTTTATAAATTAAACAAAAATCTTAATGACTAATATATACTGGATGTAAACGAGTTCCATATAATTTTTGAAAGTTCAGATATTTTTTTAAATTCTCATAGGTTATATTAGAGACAATTTTAAATGCAAAATTAGTTTATTTATTTAGAGTTAAATTAAGTTTGTTATTATTTCAAAACATTGTTACCTTACCTAAACAGTAACGGCTTCAGGAGCATGTTATGTTAATTAGGAAGTAAGGAAATTAGCTTGTACATCACTTTACTGGTACTTGAGAGAGCTTTTTAAAATACAGGTTGCTCCGTGTAAGTTTCTAAAAGTGAGTATCAGTTAAAAAATTGGAATTTTTAAATTTATTCGAAAAATTAATAAAATAAATTAATTCGCTGATATCATCCACGGCTGCTTTTTTTACAAAGTTGCTTATGGCTTGTCTATTGCAAACTTCAAGAGACAATTTTTGGTAATTATGATCCAATATTGATTTAGTGATAGTATTTTCAGAACTTTGCCTTTTCAAAAATGCTTTGCTGGTTTTGTTTTGCTAAATATCCCTCGTTTTATTGAATGTTTGGTCTACATTTATAGAAAACCGAATGTAAAACCTTCAATCGGTATCAAAGATTTACCGTTTTTACAAGAATACAATCTTGTTTGACTCAAGACAACTTGATCTTGAAATGGACAAACAAAAACTGATACAGGAAAACTAATAAATCTATAAGTTTTTCTACAGAATTCAGTAATCATCAAATTATTAGAAACAGATTATCACATCATTATACAAACTCTTAAAAAGAGATAGATTCATATAAATAATTTATGGTTTTACGAAAATAAATGAAAAAATTAAGTAGAATCATTAAAAACATATTATTTGATCCTTATACAAATCCGTAATACGAGATTAAGAAAAAAATAGAATCGTGCAAAAAAGTACGCTAAGCAAATTGGGATATTTAATACTAACCTAAAATTATACAAAGGTTAAAGTGAAATACAAGCAGATTATACATTAACACAGTATGGTTTTATGAAATTAAAAAAGTGTCATACATTGAAATGGTTTTATGTTAATATTTTTAATGTTTTTTACATTTCAGGGTGTCACTGATTTCCTTAAATTAATGGCTCTCTCTTTATCTTATTTTGCTGCTGATAACAGCATTTGTGTAAAAATATGAGAAAATAAATATCCAAAACAAATTTAAATGGTAGAATTATCTATAAGAAAATTTAAGACAGTGATTGCTTCAGGTTTAATTTAATTTTTGAATATTTCCTCTTGATTACATTGTATAGTTTGGAACAGAAAATTTTTTATTCAAATATTTCCAAAATTGGATTGATTTGGTATAGATACGTTAATTTTAATTTGGCTGGTTTTATAGGTAGTGATCGACAATTAGATATTTTCTTTAAATTTAATAATAACATAAAAATAAATCCAGAAAGTGACTTTCACTACGAAAAGTTTACAATTTAATAATTTAGGAATAATTTATAATAAGCAGATGTAGGTAATGAAACTTGAAGAAAACAATATAGAAAACTTTAATATTATTAATTACGATTTTTTTCTCAAATTTATGAAAAAGGAATGATATAAGAAGTAAAATATTTTTAACTTTAAAAAGTTTGAAGCGGCACGCGGCATATTTTTAACAGTTGGCAGCCTGGACATTTACTTTATCGGTATTTATTGACCAGTAAAAAGTCATGTGAAATAAGCATTCAATTTTATTTCGCGAAAATGAAAATTGATAACATCATCAGATGAAACTATATATTTGCTACACCAATCTCTGAAGTTCTTGATGCCGTTAGGTTGTTGTCATCTATACCGATTTTTCGAAATCATTCGAGATCATGGCGTTCGTCTGACAAAACTTCCAAATATGGGTCTTGAAACAAACTAAAGTTATGTCTTTTTTGCCAATTTTGATAAAAATCTACGAATTCATTATGAAATTATAACCAAAAAACGAAAAAGATATCTCAACTTTAACACCGTCTATCTTTTAACACATCAATATTTTATTAAGGCATATTTGATTTGAACCATATATTTTGGTCTGATTAACCTGCGTTTTTTTTTTGTCTTAGTAGTTATGGCTCACCTTGTATAATATAAGCATTATGTATATATTAAACAGAAAAGGTAAATTCGGAATTAATTATAGTACTGTTTACCTTGAATCGACTGGTAAGGGAATCCCTCTATTCCCAATAAGGTATTAATAATTATATAACAATTTTTTTAAACGTGAACTGTAATGCAAAATGTAAATATTTCATGTTATTTTTATTTATAAATTTGAGGTGATTCACTAAATTTTAAGTGCGTCCCCATAATGTAATTTTCCTATCAATGGGAAAGTTTTCTGGTCTGCAGAATATTAGTAATACATTTATTGCGAACTTAGCGGTTTAAAAATCTATTCTATTATTTTATCTTCGGTTTTTAAATTTATCGCGAACTTTTTTTTTAATTATTTATTATTTATTTTTATTTATTTTACTGTTTTTACCCAACTACAGAAGAGAACAAGAAAATAGAAACTATTACAATAAAATATTAAAATAATAAAACAAATCAACTTAAAGGATACAATGTATCTAGATTTTAGCTCTTTTTCAGATAGAATAGATGCTACAGTTAAATATATCCAGCTGGCAACTTGTCACATTGCACACAGTACACATTCCATAAAGGGGGGAATATTTTAGAACATTGGTCCGTGGTGTAGAAAGTATTAGATACTCTTGATTCCATTCTCAGTACATTGAAACTGAATTTATACAAAAAATTTGAATCATTGATTTTATTATTTATCAGCTTGTGAAGGAATAGTAACGAATGCCAATCACGCCGGGAATTTAATGAACATAGGCCATTCCTTGCGAGAAGTTCGTTGCTTGATATTCCAATGGGGGCATAAACATTATCCCCTTTAAAGAATAGGAGTTTCAAAAACCGGCCATGTATAGATGCAAGTTTATGTATATGCACTTCATAGAATGAACTCCAAACTAAATCAGCGTATTCAATTTTTGATCTGACATATGCGTAGTACAAACTTTTTAGTGTACCTGTGTCAGTAAGATCACCACGCGAGTTACGTGCGATAAATCCATACATTTGATTGGCGTGCGCGGATATTAACTCAATATGAGGAATAAATGATAATTTAGAGTCAAATGTCATACCTAAGTCGATAAAAGTAGAGGGTAGTTCAAGTGTAGTGTTCATAAATAATTTTATCCATTTTTAGTGTGTAAGTCATAACTTTATATTTATCAACGTTAGGTAATAAGTTATTACATATATATACGAGAAAGTCTAATGCAGTCATTTACATCGTTTATCCGACAGTAGATCTTCATGTCATCAGCATATATCAAACACTTAACGTCCAGTGCTTCGATTATGTCATTTAAGAAAATGTTAAACAAGAGAGGGCTCAGGTTACTACCTTGGGGAACTCCATATGTTGCTAAGTATTCGACAGACTTGAAGGCATTGAATGCATCAAATTGACGTCTATTTCTCAAATATGATGAGAAGAGTTTAATCAGTTGTGTAGATAATTCATATCGTACCAATTTATTCAACGACACTCCACGATGAAGTCTGTCGAAAGCTTTTGAGAAATCAGTATATACAACATTTGTCTGGCTTCTTTCATCGAAGCTTTCAGTTATAAATTGAGAAATGTTCACCAAATTAGTCACCGTTGAGCACCCCTTCATGAAACCATGCTGGTTATACGCAATTTTATTATGCACATGACTATATAATCTGTCACACAAAAGTATTTCAAAAACCTTACAAAAATTAAATATAATTGAGGTAGAAGGAAAATTGACAATTTCAGATTTGTCTTTTTTTACACAGGACTTACTTTAGAAATTTTCCACATATCAGGCACCCTAGAAGTTCTAAGACAGAAGTTAAGTAAGTTTGTTAAAAGAGAGGCCAATATATGTGCACAGTCTTTTAAGAGAAACGATGGAATAAAGTCAGGACCAGTGATCATTTTATTCTTAACTTGCTTCAGAGCTGCAAGTACTTCATTTACATGAAAAGCGGGATTGTTAAGTACTTGTACATTTAAAACTTCATCAGAAGTGTCATAATCTGAGCTAACCGAGTAAGATTTAGCAAAAATGTCAGCAAACCCATTAATCATCATCATTATTATAAACAGAAATATATGTCGATCCTTTTTTACTATTAACAAACGCCCAAAATTTACAGGGGTCAGCCTTCATACCTCTCTCAAATGACTTAACGTAATTTTTGTAAGATTTGTTGAGTTCAGATTTGGTTTCAAACCTTAATTGTTTAAATTGCTGAAGAGCGTCTACATCATTATCTTTCTTAAATTTCTTCAGATATTTGGATTTCAAACAAATTTTTCTAATTATATTTTGAGTAAAGCAAGGTGGATATTTACGTTTAAACATTCTAGTTTGTTTTGGAAAATATTCTACAAAATTTTCCATAAAGCAATTTTCCGTTAATATAAGAAGTAGGAAAATTTCTTTTTAAGCTATGGGTAGGATTTACTTTACATGATATATCAAAAGCAGAATGATGCCGATCTTCCGTTAGTAGAATATCTGCGGATTTATCAACACTGCAACTGTTGTTATAAAAAACAAGGTCAAGCAAATTTCCAGAATCATTGTGCACGGAATTATGCTGAGTTAAGTTAAATATTGGCAAGAAGTTAATTAATGCAGAGATGTTCGGATTTATTAAATTGTCATTTAGATCTGTAAACTACGAGGAAATATTTAAATCACCCAAAATAAGTACGTTGTTGTTTTGTAAAAAATCCAAATTACTTAGAAAATCAAACAAATTGTTATAAATGTCAATACTAAATCATGGAGGGACATTCAAATTCAGAATAAACACAGAACTTGCATCACATATTATCTTTACCACTACAACATCAATACAAGTTAGAATACGTGGAAAAAAATTATCTACATTCACACGAGAGGAAACAATATCGTTGCTTACAGCAATAAGAACCCCACCACCTCTAGAACATTTTTGCGCTTGAAAATTACGCTCAGAACGGTAGACAGAATAATTATTTGGGAATAATTCATCATTATAAAATGAATCATTTAACCATGTTTCCGATATTGTAATAATAGAATGATCGCTCAGGGAGACTGCATTTAAAAACTCGACAGTTTTGGAAAGCAGACCTCTGATATTCTGATAATACACATGTAAATAGATAGCTGAATGTTTATAATTTTTATTAATATTTATTTTTGGCTTACAGTCAATACTTTGCTTCACGAGTGGCAACTAAAAATTACTCAGTGATTGTTATTTAATTATATATACCTAATATATATAATATTTGTGTCAACAGATTTTTCATAGGCCATATATTTTTCTTTACTCAAAACAGCAAGATCAATATTGATTATACTTAATTTTGGCAGTTAGAGCATTTTCGCGTTTGAGATTTGCACTCTTTTACATCATGATTATCACAACATAAAGGACATGTTTTTTGCTTATGACAATTTTTGGAGGAATTATTATATTCATTACAGTTAAAGCATCTCAAAACTTCAATAGGATGGTAGAGAATACAACTATCGTAAGCTACAAATAAGTTGCCAGCTTTCATTGTACGGTCATAAACAGCTTGGTCACTCAACAATAACTTGATAAATATCTGACTTCTTTCTGGTAGGAAAAATTTTAATAATTTTATAAACAGAATCACGACAAAATAAATAAGTACTTTCACACCCAAATAAAAAATACCCAAAGCAAAGGTAAAATAGCCAACTTATGTTGGTTACATAAGAAGAAAAATATAAAGAGGGAAAAAGAATTACAATATAAGAAGGGTTCGAATAAATAGAATTAACTCGAGAAGGCCAAGTATCAAAAAAGTACAGGAAAACAAATATCAATTAGATTAGCTATGTCATCGTATTTAATTTTATCTTTAACTCTAATTAATGCAATTTTCCATGTTTAAACATTCAAATTGGTTCTGCTTCTTATTCAGGTAAATAAAATATTAACATTCGGTTGCCTAAAGCAGTTTAAACCGATATGCGGTTTTGGAAAACCACTCTGATTAATTATAGAGTGGTTGGTTATTTTATTTTGATGTTACTATTAGCACCACAGTAATAAAATGATCCTAATTCCAAATAAATACAAAGTTTTTTGAGTCGAATCTAGAGTTTTTTGGTGTACCTTAGACCAGAATTTTATTGAAAAACCGATAACAAAAAAAGTTGAAATGTTATTTATTCTCTATTAAAATTAATCATCCAAGTTTTGATAGAAATCAAATGGGGCAGGCTTCTGGTTCCTAAGAATTGAGGTAAGGTCACCTATGATACATTCTGCATAAATTTAAAGCGTTATTTTTTTTTGAATCACCTAATTTTTCTTATCAAAATCGACAATAGGATAAAAACAACTAATCAAAAATTACTGATAGAAAAACACATATAATTGAATTAATTGTTTCAACACTTACTTTGTGGAAACTATCCATAATAAATATGAAAAAGATAAGTTATACTTATCTGAATTTCCACAATATTCCAAGTCATTTTTATTCAATCTACCCAGGTTTCGATGTCTCACATCAAACCAAAACCATAATACTCAAAAAATAATTTCGAAGAAAAAAGTATTTATTAGATATGAAAGTGGTCGTATGTTTGCCATTTTTAAAAATTCTTAGGCTATTGAAAGAAAACTAAGAAGACATTTTTTTAACTCTGGAAATAATTTCTATCCTGAGTATATCGTCAAGGTTTCGGGCCGTTATTTCGACACAAATGATTTACAGAATTTTTTTGAAAAATGTTAAGCTGCTGCTATTTGTACATATACAGAGCCAAAATAAAGCACATAATTATTAATCAAATTTAATCTTCATTGTATGTAACAATCAAATAATAATGAAAATTTAGTTGTATAGGTTATCGTAAATTGACGAAATCCGTTATTACGCGTATTTACTAGTAAATATGCGTAGTATCAAAGAGCACTCGTAATTTCGCGTTCTTACTAATCAAAACGGGTTATCACTACCAGCATTAGGAAGGACACGAATTAAAATTTTTATTCAGCAATTTACTGCATTTAGAAGAACCCGTTCTTACTACACACAGGATAATAGTTGTTACTGTTAAAGACAGAATGAAGGATAATCCTAGGTTTAACCGATTAAAGCTGAGTCGAATCAATCCTAGTCGGTTAGTTTAAGTTATCTTAGGTTAATTGAGGTTAGGTTAGGTTTTAGTTAGTTGTTGCAGGTTAAAGGTGGAAATTAGGAAACGCTAAAACTAACTGAAGCCTAACCTAATCTAACTTAAACTAACCGACTAGGATTATCAAAAATAATTATTTTGTAAACTGAGGATCAAAAAAAGGCAGATTTCCATCAGAGTTTAAAACAAAACTTTTGAAGTTATTTTTCTGTTTTAATTTGTTAATTTATTGAAAAGCCCCTTTAAGGTTTTGAATATAGAGTTGGCAATTTAGAAGTACTGTTTTTAATACATTTTTGTATTGTTGCAGGTTGAATTACTCAAAACCTATACTCAAATTATAGAAGATAAAATCTAACTTCATATACTAGGTAATGCATCTACCAGTATCAGTCCAAACCTGCAACGTTTCCGAAGAAGCGTGGCCAAAATCTGCCATGTGCGAACCATCTTCAGTATATCAGAGTCCTGACCTGTACTGGTTTGAGCACAGGATCCACGAGATCCAGTCAGAGCATCCCGGTGAATTGGTTCGAACTGGAAGTCCATATATTCTTTGTACACAGTTGCCTAATCACTGGCGGTCTAATAAAACGTTGCCAGTTGCCTTTAAAGTTGTTGCCGTAGGAGATATTGGGGATGGAACTGTCGTTACTATTAGAGCGGGAAATGATGAGAACTGTTGTGCTGAATTGAGAAATTCTACCGCTGTCATGAAGAATCAAGTTGCTAAATTTAACGATTTGAGATTTGTTGGAAGAAGTGGAAGAGGTAAGTTGTAGTAAATTTTTAATTATTTTCTTCTAGTGCTTTTAAAATATCATTTTGTTCAGATCGGAATCAGATCTAGATTAAAGATGGTATTGATTATATTCTCAGAATTTATTTATCAACCGTTCATCTATTCATGGCATTTAGGAATCATTTATTATAGTCTAACGTGATATAAATAAAATATGAAATGATTCTATTTACTTCAAATATGTGAATCCAAATAAAATACTGTAATCAAAAGCATAAGCGCATGCGTTTACCTTGTCTAATTTATGACACACAACAAAACTAAATAACTCGTTCCAAATTCTAACGAAATTACTTTGGTCCGGAGCTACATCACGCAAGAGGGTCAAAGAATTCTTAATGTTATATACCTACCACGCACCAAGTATTAGTTTGGCGAATGCCACATGTGAGTTTAAGCAATTATTGTAATTTTTCTTCATAAATTTGCGGTAAAATAAAAATAATGTAGAATATTCACAAATTGTTAGCCATCCATATCGCGTGCCATGTGCAATTGAAGGAGCACATTTTCAATGGATGTTGTCTATTTATTTTCTATTATTTTTTTCTAGTGACGCCTACCTATATTCTTTTAGATGTAATTACGAAAAATATGTTTTTGTTGGTTGGAAATGGAATAATCTTTATAGAAATGTTGCAGCTTTGCACGATTAGTCAGTATTCTAGTAATAATTAATAATAAATTGTTCCATTTTTTTTAATGTTTGTTAATTTAAGAAATGTCCCTTTTATATTAGGTATTTTCATAATTTACGAATTGTAACAATGTAATGTTTAGTCATTAGTAAGTTTCACCCTCTTTGTTATCAATGACGATACTTGCAGTTATTTCCTAATAAAAGTGGTAAGTATCCCAAGGTGCTTCATAGGCGAAATCAAAAGCATAGTATTGGCAAATATGGTTGGTAACTCTCGCATAATTTTTAAATTTTTGACTTTTTCTGTATGAGATGATTTCAACGAAACGATACTTTGGGTTTAAAATGTATATGAACAGATCAGAATAGGAAAACTCGCTGCCGCCAACTGCCTCGAGAGCAACAGGTCGCGAGGACAACTCGACTCAAAAATAATTTTATTACAATAAAAGTTATTTAATTATAATACAAGAAACATATTGTTTATTGAACACATAGTCCACATGTTTGATAAATATTACAGTTTTTTTTATAATAATCTTAATATTAATAGTTCTATTATAAGGGTGGTCTAAAATAATATTCCTTAGCAACAAATTATACATATTATAAAATAATGAAAAAAAAGGTTGGTTTGATTAATTGGTCAGCGATAGAAAAATGTTTATTAACGGTTAAAATTTTAATGGCATTTAAAAATTTTTGAACCTCATCCTTAATACGAGTAAAATAAAAAATAAAAGCTATGTTGATAGGAAATCATCTTATGATAATTGGTCAGCTAAAATAGACAAACTAATTTCTGTCAAAAAAATTAATTAAGTCAAGTAAAGAGTAACTCACTTGCCCTGGACAATCTTAACTAATTTTTTTAAATAGAAATTAATTCGACCAATTATATTTGTTTTAAAGAAAAGGCCAAATTTTGTACTTCAAGTGTGTAAAAAATTCTTTAATAAGAAGATTAGTGTTAAAGAAATATAAATATATATTTCTCAAGTCAGACAGGTCGAGCGCTTTCGGCAATACAATGCCATCATCAGGACGAAATATTATACAAACTTGAGGGCAAAAGGTTAATTATAAAATTCTTTTTTAAAACATTTTTAGTAGGAACAAAACTATATTAAGTATCTTAAACGACATCAATGAAATGTATGAGTGTAACATTTTAATAGTTTTTAGAGGCCCAGGCCTGAATGTTGTCTTTATCAAAGACAACCGGTGCTTCAAAAGCATGAAAATTAGTTAAAATTAAAATATTTTGTTCAAAATATTGTAAAAACCGCATGGTCACAATTCCACAAAACTTTAATTTTAACTAATTTTCATGCTTTTGAAGCACCGGTTGTCTTTGATAAAGACAACATTCAGGCCTGGGCCTCTAAAAACTATTAAAATGTTACACTCATACATTTCATTGATGTCGTTTAAGATACTTAATATGGTTTTGTTCCTACTAAAAATGTTTTAAAAAAGAATTTTATAATTAACCTTTTGCTCTCAAGTTTGTATAATATTTCGTCCTGATGATGGCATTGTATTGCCGAAAGCGCTCGACCTGTCTGACTTGAGAAATATATATTTATATTTCTTTAACACTAATCTTCTTATTAAAGAATTTTTTACACACTTGAAGTACAAAATTTGGCCTTTTCTTTCATCACTAAGTGAGTACGCACCAACACGTAACCTTTGTTACTCATCATTTAAATATTTGTTTTAGCTGACCAGTGATCAGGAAATGATTTCCTACTAAGTCTAGTTTTTATTTTTTGTGTCCGTTAATAAAAATATTCTATTACTGACTAGTTAATTAACTCAATTTACCTTTTTTGACCATTTTTTGACATTTTAAATTATATAATTGCTAACTCGAAATTTTACATATGAGGTGGTAAGATCCCGTACAAAATTTTGTTGTGTAAAACTATTTTCAGTTATCTATCCAAAAAAACATGTACGTACCTCATCTTGCTTTTTCTTTTTTGCTAAATATGAAATGTAGTCAATAATTTTGAACCATCCTGTATAATAGAAGTAATAAATTATACCTTTATTACAAAAAAAAAGAATAATATGTATGTCGACTATGTGTGCAATAAATGATATGTTTTTTATATTATAAAATTAAACTCTTATTGTAATTAAAATTATTCTGGCGGCCAGTTGTCGCTGAACAGTTGTCCTCGCGTCCAATTGTCCTAGACTGCGATATATTTATTCATGAAATATTAGAATGCATCTAAAATAATTAGGTGAATTTTTGCAAACTAAGTGCATTTTTATGAAACTAGAAATTGTACTAGCTTTGTGCCGTTATATGGAAATGTTATATGAAACTGTTATCTGAAAATTACAAAATTTTTTAATGGGAAACAACTTAACACCAAGTCTAAAATTATTCATTAAAATACTGGAATATTTTAAATAGAAATAGCGGGTGTGCTAAACAACTTTTAAGATATTTGTTTATGTTAAATAGATAAACATTCATGCTTTGTTCTCTTTGAAATTAAAATTGAAAATTCTTATTTGTGTTTTAGTTCAGTTTCATTTTTTGAAGTTTATTGTGGCAACTAATTTTTTTTTAAATTAGTTAATAACTGAAAAATTTTGTTCCTTAGGTAATAAATAACCTTTTAACAGAAGTTACCTATTTGTAACCAATTTATAATGATGTTATTGACAGTGGTGCAGACCAGCTTTTTACAAGAAATACCATGGGATCGGCCATTGGTTTATTATTTTTGAATTATCTAAAGCTAAAGTTGGGCATCATCTGGCTTTTATTTTGAATTACAATATAAGATTGTGATAATTAGGAAATAAAAAAATTATTAAGGTAAAATTTTATAGGCAAAAATAATGAAATTATTTCCAGGTTTGGATGGTCAGAAATAAAGAAAAAAAATGTGTACTAAAAAAATGTGTTTAACTAAAATACCTGAAAAACGTAAACACTTGAAAATACAAAAAATACACCTGAAATCTAAAAAAAAAAGAGTAGGCTTAACACATTCAATGGTTTTGCTATAATGATCTGTTAATGGACGCTTTACAGAGAACCCAAATATAACTTCGTTCAACCCGATCTCATTTAGTGGAGCACCGATTTGCTGGTTGTTCTTTTGTAGTTTTAGAAAAACCAATTATACATTTCAACAGTTGAGCCTGAAGCTAGTTTTTTAATCGAATAATGTCAAATTGTTCTATTTATGAACTAAAGATTTCAGACGAATATCTCTTAGGGTTACAAGATATTGCGTAGGTAATACTTTTGTGATCTAACGGTATAGTGATATAACAATGACTTGTGAAACTTAGTGTCTGCAAAACTCTAGCTACATTTATCAAATATCAGAATATTCATCGTCTTCATTCGAATTTCGCATCGAACTTTTTAATAAGAAAGGATTCTGCGCTTAATATGAATACTCAGTTAATGCTCTAATTTAAGAATTAAACTAACCCAGGAGCGCAGTCATTATCGAATGAGAATCGGGGTTCACACACAATGTTGTAATGATTATTCCAATCGTTATAGTCGAGCACAACGAAATTTGATGAGACAATCGACAACAATAAAACGTGCGGTGGTCAATGATACTCATCTCTACACTGCAAATGTGTTCATTTAACTCTAGTCAATACCCTATTATTATCTCGAAAATACGAGGTCTTCTAGATAAATATATCTGCGAGATTATAAAATATTACAAAACATAATAGTGGATAAGAGCAAAAATAAAAAGATGAATTAGAGCAAAAGCACGAAGATGAATCTAAGCCTTTCAAAGAAAACTATTTACGCTAAAATTTGCATCTTGTCAGTTCTATAATCAAACTTTTATTTGTTTTTGTAAAATCCTGTATATGCTTCCGCTTTTAGAAATCCGTTATTGGTACAGCAATTTACAACGAAATAATTTTTCGTTACTTTTACGCCAATAAAACACTTTGGTTTCCATTTAAGATAACGTAGTAATTGAACAAAATATTATACTCTATTGAGACTCCTAATTATTTACTAACACTCTATTCATGAATTGATGTATTGATAAGTATTTAAAGAATCACTTGTTATTAATTTATATCCAGAGTAATACAGTTTGAAAAAGTTAGATATATTCGAAACTAAGTATCAAGAATAGTGTATAGAGACCCTTTCATAAAATGATATTTTTTCATAATATAATATTGGGTGTTCCATTAGAAAATATACCTATAACTTTGTTTCTCTGCACTAATTGTGGACATCCTGTGTATGTCTAACAAATTTTAAATTGTAGCTGCTCCTAAGTTATATACTCCTGCCAAAGAAAGTTTCAATTTCTTTAAAATTTTCCTCACTAAGCGCCGTCCGGTTGAGCGAGGCACATTGCAGCGTATAAATTACAATTATTTTATTACATTAAATTTGTACATATAAGGACTAAAAATGTAAGCCTTAAAAAGTACTTAAAAGGATTTTTATTTATTCATTCCATAAACTTTATAAAATGGAATAGAAAAATAAGCTATTTTAGAGATCCTAATTAGAAGAAGGTTTAAAATACCTGATTTCTATAGCTGCATTTTTTTGGATTCTGACGGTAGTTTATTTATTAGTTAACCTCAAATTAATATTTAGATGTTGTATATATTGTTCTTTTTAAATTGGTGTTATTTAATGGACAAGTCAACTGTCATTGTATTTGGAAGATCGCTGTACGATACGAAAATCTTATCATTGGTTCTGATAAGTTCATAAGCGAAGAATGTTCATTAAAGTTTTGAATGGCCGACAAAAGAAAAAAATCTTTATTATTCTTCATTAAATATATTTTTTTCTGTTTCTTGAATTTGGAAAAATAGTTCTTTTTGTCAAACCTAACGTTGTAAGGTGTTTTAAACAAGTTACCTTAAAGTTTTACCCAGTGTACCCCAAACACGATTTTTTTGAGCAATAAATAATTCATGCCACAAATAGTTTAAAAGTTCTGAAGATTTCACATAGTATCAGTTAATGTTTGATCCATATATCCTTAGTAATCCAGTACTAGACAGTAATAGTCTCGTCCCAGAGCATCAATTTGGATTCCGACAAGAACATGGAATGGTAGAACAAATTCATAGAATAGTAAAACAAATCAACAGAGACCTCGATAATAACGATACAGTTCAGCAGTAGTCCTTGATATAAGTCGGGCCTTTGATAAAGTCTGGCACAAAGGCCTCCTACATAAACCAAAAAACCAACTACCTCATGAGTTCTATGAACTCTAAAATCCTACTTATGTGACAGATTCTTTTCAGTTAAATATAAAACAGAATGTACAGACTTATATCGAAGTAAAGCAGGAGTACCGCAAGATAATATGTTAGGCCTAATGCTCTTACAGATGTTCACTGCAGATATATTAACCACGAGGACCACAACAACAGCGACTTTTGCAGAAGATACCGCAATAGTGGCCTTCCATCATAATCCAGTGTCTACTTCCAGAAACCTACAAGTTTGCCTCAATAAAATACAGACATGGCTTATCCAGGAAAACTAAGTTAAGTATTTAGGTTTACATCTTGACAGAAGACTGACATGGAAATCACATACATTCACAAAACGAAAGCATCTGGCTTTCACATTTCGACAACTGTATTGGCTCTTTGGCAAAATATCGCAATTAAACTTAGCAAATAAAATATTAATATACGGTCTGTACATAAAGTATGGAATAAATTCATTTTAAGCTCTATAAACAATTTTGAGGAAAAATCCTGAGACAGGTCGGTTTTTGATTTTAATTTAATGTATTTTTACATAACCATAAAATATACAGAGTAAACCATTTGTGAGTAATGATGTCATCGACAATTTTTTTAAATGGCACTCCCTGTATATTTTATTTTTTTTAGATTACAAATTTTAAGACGATTCCAAAAATATGTCATAATTGTGTTCGGTAATTAATAGTATGTAGCTTCATCAGAAAAAAGAACTTTTTTTAAAAACATATCTGTTATTTTTTTCCATTAGAATTTTACAAAATTTAACTCGTCTATCAAAATATTCTTCAATAAGTTCCTGCACTAAATTTACTTTATAAGGGTGCCACTTCTACTTTTTTAGCGTTCTAAGAACTGTTTGATGGCCAACCTTATTGTCTAACGTTACTTGCCGTAAACTGGTATAGGGATTATCTTCAAAGGCTATACCAGAACATCTAGTTTCTTGTTTTCAGATATTTGTTTTATACTACCTTTAGGGAGGTCTTTTACATTTTTTCTCAATTTTGCTTACTGTGGACTGTGTAATTGGTTCTCGGTTGGAATATTTATTATTGAATAACGTACATACTTCTTTCTGCGTTTGTGTTTTATCTCCACAACCCATTAATATTAGAATTACAATTCTTTCCGTTTCAGTCACCTTCATGTTGATAAAAGAGTCAAAAAGTTTTTGATTTAGTCTACTACAATATCATTAACCACTTGATAATAACAATTATGTTGAATATCAATAAAGGAATGTTGCTAAGATAACTAGTTTTTAAAAAAAAAGGTAGAAAGTAGTTTAGATTTTATTTTTGGGTATCAATAAATACATACTAAATACAATACTAAATTAAGAAATCTGTTCGAATGTCATTAATACTAGTTTTGACAATAATACATAGACATAATTGATATGGGTGAAAATATATTTAAAAGACCTTTCAATTGATGTATTGCAATACCCATTTGTATATTTAAAATTTATATTGATGACGCCATCACGCTCAAAAATAAAAAGATGATCTGACGAAGCGCCCATTTATAAATAAAAATCGACGGGTTTCAGGATTTTCCCCTAAAATCGCCGAATTACGAAATAATGAATTTATTTCATTCATTTGTACTTTTAGCTGTGTCGGATGTTCTACCAGAAGGATTTCTTTTTAAAATAGTTCTAAAAGATGTAAACTAGCAACAGTAAATCAAACAGTACACTCATCATATAATTCATGCTATCAGTAACGAGATACACAATTTTTTTTGGAAGGGGTAAATTTCCATAGAAAAATTATAGAAAAGTAGACAAGAAATTGTTGTGTTCACCACATTTTAAATAGAAGAAGAAATGTAAAAAAATTCAATCTAACATCAATCGCTTCTATCAAAATTAACTTATAATTTGTTTTATCGATTAGTTTTGGTAAACTTTATTTCTTGTTTGAAGCTGTTTTATGGTTGAAATGGTTCTCCATTTGCACTAAGTCGAATTCTTCTTAAATTTATTGGTTCTTCATTTTCTCTTCATCTGTTACTATCTTCATAAAGTTTTAAACTCTAGTTTCGACGGTTTAATGCTTTTTGTTTTCAAATGGCAAAAGATCATGACGCTTAACGAAGAAATTTTCTTTATTTTGATGGTACCGAGAGTAGTCGCCGCATAGTTCTGTAGAATAAAAGATATTAGCTGTGAATACG
This sequence comes from Hermaeophaga mercurialis, assembly GCA_951812935.1. NCBI lineage: Eukaryota > Metazoa > Arthropoda > Insecta > Coleoptera > Chrysomelidae > Hermaeophaga > Hermaeophaga mercurialis. Next base: position 14,815,716 of record OX638358.1, read on the forward strand.
TACTACTTACTTTTCCACCGATAACTATGTTGAATTCACAAAATAGAAAATATAATTATTATTATTATTATCTTATATAATTCATTCGAGAAGGCCTTTCTATAAAGGAGTAGATTTGATCAATGTCACGACTTGCCAGGGATAAATAACCGATTCCAAGGAAGTTCAGCTTTCTCATTATTCTTTCTGTAATTAAAATAAAAAAAATATTCTACATCGTATAAATTTTACTTTTCTCCACTGTACAATTTTGTTTAAAGCACAACTAATGAAGTAAATGGTCTACTTCTACTAAATTTGTTCCTCGCCTCACGAATTCTTCTCTTGATGGTGTTCTCTTGATCCTGTTGATCATTACTGAAAGTATTAGACATAATATGACAAGTTTGGATTTAGTTTTGTGACAAAAAAGAAACATTTTCGATAAATGGATGAAACACCTTAGTCATATTTTTAACTGTTCTGTTTAACATTTAGTAATGTAACAAATTACATTATCACAGGGCCTTTCTTCATCTAAATGTTAAGATAAGATACCGGATATTTATAGTACAGTTACAATTAAAATTTATTAACAACGATTTTTATTTTAAAGAATTGGGCACTCATCTCATATAATGAATATAGTAGTTAAATGGGACCACCATTATGTTTATTGACGATGTTGATGGATATTGTAGTGGTAAGATGCTCTGAATTGAAAATCTTGATTAAAAATGAATATGTATACTCCTTCCTCCATTTAAAATTATTTTTCGTAATGGAGAATTTACATTTATATATTCAAATATCACTCATCAACTAATTACGTTACAAGTTTGCTAATTTTACAAAAGTATTTTTTTAAGAATAAAATATGATTATAATGTTTAAAATTTGAATTAAACATAATTCATCTCATAACAGTACCGCCAAAGATTTACGACTACAGTTTTTAAATTGGAGCTATAAGCACTCTGTTCAAAAAATGAAATAATTCACTGCTATTTTTCCATAAATATCTATAAATTTCTTTTCCCGTGAATAATAAAATTCAAACTTAACAAATAAAAAAAGTGGATTTTCATAATAGTAAATTTTTTGTAACTCTATAAAGAGTATATAAAGTATATGTAAAATTTAAACAGAAATATGTAAACTGCATAGAACTGCCTTAGGAGCGTCAATGTAATCTTATAAAATGAAATGTATGTTTTTTTACCATAGTTGCATATAATAAAATAAAAAAGGTTCTAGCGATAGACGTTAGTCAATATTTTTTTATCTCAAAGATACATTTTGAGGAGAAACTTACAAACGAGGGCTCGATTTTGATGACCAGTTCACATTTGCATGATTTTTGCTTTTAACTTTATCATGTCAAAATCTTTGGTAAGTTGGTTTAAGGAGAAGAAACTTCATATTAATCTTTTTAATATATATATATATATCACCGATTTTTTACCTAGGAGAAAGTATACCTCGTAGAGCCTGGAATAGAATATAGAAATAGAACTAGAAAAGGGAACAGCTACATTTAAAGCAGGTTAAGCAATTTTTCCCGATTTTTTTAATTAACACACTACTTAGTATCAAATAGAACTGCGAAACTGGCAATAATTAATTTTTATTGTAAAATAAATTTTAGAATATAAAAGAAGTGAATGTTCCAAGTGAAAATATATATTATATTGATAAACAGCTCAAATTATTTGTAGTTACATTATTCGTCTTTTTAGATACTTTTCTGAATTCTGAAAATTAATATTTTAAAATTTGCAAAATTTGTTTTGCCCGGACGCACTGCTGTCATTTGCTGGCCGGATGGTGGTCTCATGGACGCCACAGTCATTTCTACACAAAATTAATCTAATTAAATCTTTCTCGATTCGAAAGGTATAGGCTTATTAGACGCCGATGCTTGATTAAATGTTCCAAGAAAATTAAATAGGATTATCTGTTATTTTTTTATATTATCCTATTAAATTTTGTAAACGCAACTTCTGGGTTATTCCTAGATACAGTTTAAATACAATTATCAAATATTTGTATTTATTAATAGGGTTATTTGATCATTAAAATTTATTCATCTTCATTCTTTATAAAAGAAAACGGATTGAAAGAAATGTCAAGGCATTTGCATTAAACCCAGTAAGTTAATTAATAACGGAATTCTGAACTAAGGAAATTACCACTACTGATGTTGAGCACATGAGAAGAAGTATTTATAGAGCCAGAAGTGTATTACCACCTGTGCCAAAGTATTTTACCACCTGTGCCAACGTATTGTTCACTTTGCATTGAAAACAACAAATAAGGGTGGACAATTTTTATTATCGAACAATGAAGATTCACATATTATTTTATTTTCAGATGATTGTAATTTAAAATGCTTGTGTTCTTGGGACAGTATTTACTGTGACGGCACATTTGATTATTGCCCAAAACTTTTTCTGTAATTTTTCACTGACAGAAGACTTACCTGGAGAAAATATATCTTCACTAAAAGAAAACAGCTTGGATTTAAACTCAGGCAATTATACTGGATGATATGGTAGAAACTCTCAACTATCTCTCGAAAACAAGTTGTTGGTATATAAAGTCATACTAAAACCCATTTGGACTTACGGACTACAGTTATGGGGATCAGCGTCGGCCTCCAACATCAACATCATTGAAAGATTTAAATCTAAAGTTTTAAGAACGATAACAGATGCCCCATGGTTTATATCCAATCATGCCATCTCTCGTGACGTAAATATTCCCTCGGTCAGAGAAGAAGCCAAAGTGTTTAGTGAAAAATACAATAAAAGACTTAAATCTCATCCAAATAGTTTAGCCAAAAATTTAGTGTCAGAACCAATTATGAGACGAAGACTTAAAAAGTTTACCCCTTATGATATCGTAAATAGATTTTAGGATAAAATTTTAAATTTATGACTCACTCTCAATTTACTATAGTTTTTAATATTATTTTATTATTAATTTTACATATGAATCGCAATTATACACTATACGTTATATACATTTTACAATTTTACAATTATTTAATTCCATACTACTTGTTTTACAATTTTAACTACATATGTACATTCTATCTATTATGTCATTAAGTTTTTTAGTCCTAGTTCGTAAGTAGTTATAACTAGTATATTAAGGGGAAAAACCATAGGGTTTTCACCCCACAAATCACTTACAATTCGACATAACATTTATTTATTGTTCTAGTTTTTGAGGATAAAAAAAAAAATTTTCACTGTGCATGCTGTTGATAATGTTGTCACTACATACTATTAGCATTTTTTATTTTACTCGATAAAAAAAGCAAGTACCTATCAAAATACATTTAAATTATTAAAGAAATATTGTTATAATAATTTACATTTGGATTTGGTGTTACCTAAAGTTATTTGCGATTTTGCCATACACTCTGGTCTTAGGCAAATTTAGCCAGTTATCATAATTATGGTATATCGATTTCATTTAACACAATCTTAGTTCCGTAAGAACCAAAACTCTGGGTTTAATTACATGGTATAATAAAGAAAGTTCTGAAATCGGCAAATGGCTCAGTATACTCTCGGCGTTTTATTTTTGGAAGTAATGAAGTTGTAGATTTTTTTTATCAGGAACTAATTCCTATAATACCATTTACGAAAGATTAACTTATTGTATACTTTTTAAATAATTAATACGTACACTTGTAACAGATCTTACTTCCCACCATCAATATGGGCATCGTGTATAAGTTCTTCAGAACACACAAGAAATGTTTGGGAGCTTTTTCACAAACATTTTTATTCGGCTCAGCGCTTCCTGATATATTCAAATTTATTAATGTTATTCTATACAGAGTGGCCAAACGAAAACGAAACAGAGCCATTATGAGGAACTGCATCAACGTTTTAAAAAAACGCAGAGACCCGTCAATTTTTGAGCAAAGGGGGACAATTTTTTCCGGTATTTTTGACTTCGCTGCTTACAGCTCCAAGCGAGGGTAACAATCACTCCAAAATATTTAAATGGCATTAGAGGTCAAGTAAGGCATCATTTTAAAGCCCTTTCAATACTCTTTATAAGAGTCTTTAAATTTTAAAATTCGCCCTCATACTTTTTAAAATTTAAATTATGTACTTGATTAGTTTTTAATGAAATTTCGACATCTGTTTAACAGTATTTAAACTTTTTTTTTGAAAGATCTCTTGTATTTCAAAGGATTTAAACTTTTTAAGACAACTATTTAACTACAGAATTTGTAACTCTGAAATAAATTTAAGTGTTTTAATAAGGCATTCTATATTTTATAGAAGGTAACGATTAATAAAGACTTCAAAATTTTACCCAAGGTGGGTCTGTTACAGGTTTAGTTTAAATCCAACTTAGTGCAACTTGAAAATCGACTACATAAAAGTAGGAACTATCATTTCAAGAGAATAATTCATTAATTGTGTTCCTACAAGTCAAGCACATACTTTATTGTACAATTAACTGTATATTTAACACCGACCCCACAATTATGTATTCTGAATAATTAGAGAAAAATATTTATTTTTTTATTTCTCTTTAAAAAGCAAATGCTATTCTATTTAATTTATGAAACTAGAGAAGAAATGTTTCGACATAAATTGCAGACATCCCTTCCATGAGCAATTTGTATCGGAACGATGTACTATAATACGAAATTCTATCTTTTTAGATATTCAACAAATAACGCCTTTTTCACAAGTATTGTGGGCAATTTAGTTTACTTTCGATTGGTGAAGAAAGGTCTTGATAAAATATGATAAACTTTCCATAAACCATAAAGTACTAAATACGATTGACAAAATACTCTCCTCTTAAAAATTATTTTTTTGATTTAAAAAACTACCGCATGTTTATAGTTTTCACACATTTTATATATAGGTTTAACCGGTGAACAAATTTTCTGATAACACTTTTAAACAGAATTTATATTAAATTAGGACTACTGGGAATTCTTGATTTTTTATTAGTTTGTTAAATTAGATAAGATTTTCCTATCAAATATCTTTTTTTATTCTTTCGATTTCGATAAGAAAATTGGGTAATATAAAAAAATTAATAATTGAAATTTATGGCTAACATAAAGTTACGATGAAACTGTTTTTCACAATCTGAAGGTTGAAGGAGTTGCAATAATTTAGGTATATGAGGTTATTGAAAGTCTTTGAACTAAAATGTTTGGAAGCATATTTCAATAACTTAAAAGTCATAATTAGTCAAAAATTTGATATAATTATTATATGTTACTTTATAATTTAAGCTTCGTTACTGGAAATTGCTCTTTCCTATATTTTAACAAATTCGATTGTATCAATTTGGTTTCTCCGAGTTTACCAGTTATATTGATTCCGATATTTAAAATAGAATTCGAAATTTCCTATCAGAAATAAATTATACCACTTGAACTTTTTCAACGTAAAATGACTTGATTTTAGATAACGATAAATATTTTAACACATTAATTTTAATTCCATTAAATAAATATACTAGTTAAGCATATTTCAGTTTTATTGCGCATAGGTATAAATATATATATATATATATATATATATTAATGTTGAATAATTAAAAATATTTGCTCCTTAGAATTAATGGTATAAGACACTAGACTAGTCTACACAGATTTTTAGATATTTGACAACTTGGTTTATTATTTGCTGATTCAAAATTACTGTGGGACTATTTTCTTAGATTAGTGAAAGTTGATTAAGTGAATTTATTGTCGTATTTTTTTCAGCCAATTCTACACCAAACTAAGACTAATTAGAATAATTTGTAAAGCTATTGTTCGATTTTTCTACGGGAAAGCTGTTGTAGAATTTGCTACAAGTAGTTTATTCTGTATTTTCTTTGTTTATTCATTTAAAATGACTATATACCTGATAAAGATGCTTCTAAAGGAAGAACAATCACTTAATCTAATTATACATGGAATTTTTGCTAAAAAACGCTTTTCATTTCCTATATACATTTAACAATCAACTTCCCGTGTGTATATGTATGTATATTATTCTTTTTTTTATTGATAACAATTTTACATCGATGATAACTCTAGAATATATTATTCATATCCCAATCTAAATTTAATTTTTATCAAAGTTTTGTGGTAATTCAAGCAAAAGTAGTTTACCAACAACCTGCGGATGTGGCCGCAGATTTACCGTAAAAAAATCCACAATATCCAATGTTTCCAAATATCTACTGAATAATAAAATATTTATAACAATAACCTTATTTTTCTATTCAAAATAACTTTACAATAGTATAAATAAGATAATAAAATAAATAAAACATACACGCAAATGAACATAAATGAGTTTAATATAAACAGAAAAAATAGTTTGTTGGTCTTCTTAAAAATGTGAGGTTATACACGGCTCAAAAAGAAAAAGGAGCCCCTCATTAAAATGTTCCTGGCTTTTAACTTAGTATTTTTATTATTAAACACTAATATAATTACATGTAAGGCTTTTCGCTATAGTTATAGCCTACCGTTATTTATCTATTTTTTTGGAAAAAGAATAAAAATGATACATTTCATAAATCGCTGTCATTAACGCGATGATTAAAATTGCTTTAAAGCTAAAACTAATAGTTTGTATGAGCTCCTTCAACTCGCCGAACCTATGCGAATCATGCTTGTAATAACATTTCGATTTTTTGGCCTAGTTGTTCCCATTTAACCACGATAATATCGTCGACATGTTATAGGTTTCTGATTACCCATTAAGCGTTTTTCAAGGGTATTCCAAATATGTTCGATGAGAATAAAATTGGGGCTCCTCGCTGGCCAATTGTGGCCAATTCATAACCTCAACTTGCTACCAGTAAGACTATCCAGGTGAAGTGCCAAGTGCACTATTATGCTGAAAGATAAATTCTGATCCTTATTAGTATTACCCTTCATTCTGGCTTTAACCGTAACATATATACCAAGTTTGGAAAAATCAAATTAACAAGAAATAATATTAAATTCGTCCCTTTTGAAGTTAGTATATATTGTAACAAGAATTGCTAAATTTTGTTTAGTATTTTTTTATTAGTTTGCTAATTTCAACCGGTCTGTCTACTTTAGATGGAATCATATGGAAAACTTGTTTACTAATTTTAAGAAAAAAAATGTTCTGCATTGTGTAAAACCTAAGATATACATTTTTTTTTCAGTTCTATACGAGAGTTGTCAGAAGATATGAATTTTACTCAATACTAAAAGACCTTTATTTCTGACAATATCGAAAATTGAAAAAAGTTGATCAGAATTAAAAATTACGGACAGATAATCAGTCATATCCATTTGCGTTAACAAACCAGTTTATTTTTTACTTTTTCAAAATTTATCTGTTCAATAACAATGAAAATTAACATATTAATTGGACCATAAAAAGTAGTAAAACATTAAGATAAAATAACACAGTAAATAAAAAATAAAAATTTGGTATTTTGTATATTGATCAACTGTAAGTCTCACTGAACCTTAAGGACGTTTGGTTTTTAACGTGACCGTTCTTCGTATTAAATTACTAGAGGCTGTATTTAAGTTTTCTGTGTCTTTTCGGACATTTACAGTGTCATATTTTGTAATATCCTGTAAATTTCTTTTATCGCCGATTTTTTGCTTTTTCAGAATTTTTACTTTTCCAAAATCAAATTCATGGTTACTTTTCAAACAGTGTTTAATAACTGACGTGGAATATTTTTTGAACTTCGTTTTTCGTAGTCCTTTTGATGTTCTCTTATTCTAGTTTTTAGGTTTTTAGTTACATTCGAGTATAATACTTTGGGACACTTTTTTTATTTTTGTGTAAAAGTTATTTTTATAGTGTTTTCTTTTTAAAACAAAATTTATATTAAAAGTGAAAACACTATATAAATTTTATGTTTTACATTTTCTTAAATACTTCATCTTTTACTTAATTCTCAAGCTAGGATGTACATAGCATTGAATTCAACACGAAAAGCTACAGAATTAGTGAGAGTATTTGTTTTAATATATTTTTAAATTTTATTTTAAGCAATCAGGAATTAATAAAAATAACATCCCTCATTTTTATATTGTAGTGTTCTGATGATGGCAAAATAAATACCGAAACGTCGACTGTCAAAAACAGTGGTTTTCTTCAAGTGAGCTTGTCCCAAAAAATGAATAGTTTAAATATTCATATCTACGTCATAAGCAAAGGTCAAAAAAAATATCGCCAATTATTTTTTACAAAATCAATTCAATGACTACGTACTCAAAATACAAAAAAAATACCTTTACAAGAAGGACAACGTATTTGGTTTCAACAAGACGGTACATTAGCTCTTAGGGAATACATTGAAAATATCATCATTGAGAAGCAGATTTACAGATATCCATATATCTATATATTTTTTGACTTGCTACATCTCCGGACCAAATTCCTTCTATTTCTTATTCGCTTTCTTTTTGTTTTACGAAATACTCCTTACGGTGTATTTAGCTATAATTACAATCTGGCCAATCCTGATCAGTAAGTAATTTGGTTCTAACTTAAACTAACAAGGATTTCAACTTAATCTAAGGTGTACTCAATAGTGTTCCTCAGGTTGTACTGATAATTATATACACTAATCTTATAATGTGACTCCTAACAAATTTTTTGATGATCTGGTCAACCGTTTCCATTTCCAAGTCCCGGTGGAAGTCTCTGTTTCTGATGTCTAGATTGCATTGTTTGGTAAATCCCCAAAGTTGGATGCCATTGGATCATGCAGGCTTAAGTATTTGCTTATAGAGCATAAGCTAATTATGCAGTAACAGAGTGGAGTTTCTTCCAATAAGCCAATTTTACTGTATTTGAGTCCGAGTTCTTCTCGTTTCTTTTTGACATGTGACTTCTGGCGAAGCTTGGTGTCCAAGGTAATACTTAAGTATTAAGCTGTATTTGAATAAGGTATCAAAATATTATTTAGTCTGATAGGTATGGGGTCTATTCATTTATTCGTATAGTTGTCAGATTTTTTCTCGTTGAGTTTGATTTTCCATCTTTTTGTCCAGTTGTTGATACTGTTAACAGCTGTTTGTAGATTATTGACAACTTCTTCATTGTTGCTGCCTACTGCTAAGATAGTAGTATCGTCAGCGAATGTGGCAATAGTATTATCTAATTAAGGAATATCGGATGTGTACATTAGGTATAGGACTGATCCTAGATCACTTCCTTGTAGTACTCCAGCTTTCAGAAGCGTACCAGGAAATTATTCCAGCTATGATAAGAAACATATTACGGAAATTTGGCAATAAAACGATTACATATTTAGAAAGACTATTATTACTAATTTAATGCGCTATATAACCAAACATCATTGAAGTAAATAAGCATACGCGTAGCATAAGATTGTTGGCAATAGAGTTAAAATTAAGCCAATTTAATTTTAATTGCAATTAACTAAAATAACAAATATATGCTATTTACTGAATTATTTCTAAAATTGTGTTTCAAATGAAGTGTAACACTGGAATTCGAACAGTTTTTGTTCCCGTAAGAGGGAGTAAAAATCAAAAGTAAAGCAAAGAACAATCACATTATTGAATTATCCATAAAATTACCTTTTCATTGGTGTTTAATATTCAGTACTTTCCCTATTTAAATTGAATTGGTTAACGTGATTAAGGGGAGGGAAATGATGTATGATCGTTAAGGATACGTTAAAAAATGTTCCTCTCAATTTAGAAATTGTAGTGTCTTAGCTTTTTATTTATTTTAATACGTTTTTAAGATACTGAGGGTGGATCGTTTTAAAAAAAAAACTGTGGATAATATTTAAAAATGTTTGAACAAATAAAATGTGTGCTAAATTTAAGGCGTCACTCAATCTTAGATATTCAAAACGGTACAGTACTTCTTTGTTGAACTTAACAGTGTTTCGAAATAAAATTTAATTGAGGAACAAGAAAATAACCTATTGCAGTGAAGACTAAAGAGACAAAAAGAAGAATTTCGAAATTTTCGATACATTTGTTTTTTAAATTTTTATTTGCCTTTATTACATAAAAATATTGCACCTTGAATATAAAGCCTGAGATTTTTAAGGAATTATAAATTATTTTGATTTATTGCATTTATTCATTTATAAAACTAGTGGGATAGAATATAATTTATTCGAATTATTTTTATCGAAAGCATTTGTCGGCATGGTCCAAAGAGTTTTACAGAACAAAGCTGAAATTAAGCACTTGCAAAGGTTGGTTGTACGCGAGAAAAATTACTGTTTATATATTAAAAGGCAGTAAATGTCATATAAAGCATTATATTTTACTGCCCGTCAACAGATGTCAATGCTTAAGATAGCAATTATTGTCGAAACAAAATTGATTCTGACAACAAAAGATTTATTATTAGATGACGGCAGGCATTCGACCACTTTTATGGGAGGGTATTAAAGTATTAAATATTATATAATGTATTATATATGTGCTACATTTTGAAACTGTTATTTATGGCAATGAGTTGATGCAGTTAACATTCATAATTTTTGCCATACGTATACATTAGAGCCTAAAATCGTGGTGATATACATATATTATTATAATAATCGCAGTAGAAAAATATCATACATTATATCCATCAATTAATTTTTGAGGGATCATAACCTTCATTTTTGAATATAACCTTACTAACTATTTCTAATGTAATTAACGTAAATTCCTGTATTTTTAATAGTACTGTATATCAGTGTATGTAGTCTGTGATTTTTGTTTTAATGTAGGGAAACATACGGAACGTTGTCAGAAAGCTCGGGATGTATGTATAAACACTAGTTTTTTTATTATTTTTTCTTTTATTTTATAGGTGAAAGAACACATGTAGTTATTATTAAAGGTCAACTCTTAGTGTTTCAATTAGATTTATGAAGCTAGATTAAATTTGAATTTTTATACAGTGTGTCCCATGACGTTTTGACAGTCCAATATCTCTAAAACTGTTCACAAGACCAATATGAAATTGGGCAGCTATAAACAGTCCAAACTGATGCTTATACTTATTATAAAAAGACTTCCGTTTTTCCTCTCATTTCCTATCACGTGAACCCAACATTTTTTTTTAAATGGGACAACCGCTATAATAGTATATTTTTGGTTATATCTTTCAAAGCCAAATTTAACGATACCACACTTGACATGATTCTATTGTGCAGCATTGATAATATGTGCCATTTATTTTTATTAAAATTAAAGCAAGGTTTTCCACTTCAATTTTGGCTTCCAGTTTTCCTCGCGTTTGCGGTTATTACTTCTTTATACTTTTTTGAATGGGACAGCCTTTATAATAATACATTTTTGAAAACATTTCAAAAACAAATCCAACCATGTAACAATATCATTACTACACAATGGGATTATGATAAGTGTAGTATCATTGAATTTGTTTTTGAAAGATATAACCCAAAATGTAATATTGTACCGGTTGTCCAATTTAAACATTTTTTGTTGGGGTCACTTGACCGAAAATGAGAGAAAAATGGAAATATTTTTATAATTAACGCAAGCCAGAGTTACGAGTGTTTATAGCTGCCAAATGTCGTATTTGCCATGTAAACAGTTTTTGAGATATTGGACTGTTAAAACGTCGTGGAACACCCCGTATAAAAAAACGAAAATTTGACAAAATCTGCTTCTAATAATACTTTAATTAATTGTTTAAATTTATATCATGTGTAGCATATGTTGCGATTTCAACAAACGTTTGGATCAACATATTTACACTTAGACCTTTCCCTTATTGTTTTAATTTACTTTAACAAATTAATTGTCATTTTTAGGAAAGTCGTTTTCCATTACGATCACCATATCATCCAGTCCACCACAAGTTGCGACATACATGAAAGCCATAAAAGTTACCGTCGATGGCCCTCGGGAACCTCGATCAAAAACCGGTAAGTACACGCTATTTCTTGAATCTGAAGATATATGTTTAAGAGTCTTTAAATAGTTTTGTATTAGAAAATACATATTTAGCACGAATAAACATACTGTTTGTTTTATGATTAAACATATAACAAACAAACAGAGCCGCTGAAGTTCGATAACAGTGTTATTAACACCCTTATCTTAACATTTAAAGAAATTTGAATTAATATAAATTATAGACAGTACATATTTTAAAACTATTTTTAATGTATTTTTCGAGGCACCCCAAAATATAATTTAAAATTTTTAATTTAATTTTAAATTCCGTAAACATTAGACGTTATGCCAACTTAGTATTTGAGACTGTTACAGAGTATAGAAGTTAGAGACACTTTTATGTAAATTCAACATCCTTCATCTGTTACTTAATTTATTTTAATAACATTTTCCTTTAACTTTTAGATAAGGGAGTCATCGGATTTCGGCACACTGTTGGGACACCCTATGTTATAACATTTAATATCATTCTATTTTAATATACAGGCCGATTCTTTTGGAGTTCTATCTAGACGTTTTAGAGAAACTTGACATAATTAAAATATGAATTCTTAGGGTATTATGTTTTCGGTTATGCTTAATTAATTTAAAAATTTAGAACATCCAGCTACTTCTCGTTATATAAAATATGACCATTTTGATTACGAAAAAGTATCCGATTTGTTTCCCTGTATCTTTATAATTAATGACATTTTTTTTTCGTACTAATTTTTTTTCATATTGTGTATTTTGATTAAATTTGGATATTTTGTTAATAACGTGTTTATGATTGTACTGGGTGATCCAAAACGCATATTTAAAGATTTCTCAACTCAATATTTTTATGTTGCGTAGATCTGGAATTCTTCTTAATTTTCTTTTTTCATTGATAGTTTTTTATAAAATAAATTTTTATTTTATTTTTTTATGATTTTAATATTGTAACATTCTTAAGCCTTAAAAAACCTAATTTACAGCGAAATCCACATTGATCAAATATATTTCTGTGTCGGATGTATGAAGGTCTGTGACAGTTACAATGTTAAATTTGTTAGACAAATACAGGATGTACCAAATTGAGGCAACAATATAAAGTTATTAATTTTTAGTAGAACACCTTGTACTTAAATATTAATCAATGTCTGATTATTTGAAATTATTGAGGCTTTGTAGCGAAATAATTAAAATATTAAATTAGTTTATAGGGTATTTGTAACTCTGGGTCTTAATAAAGTGGAATAATTTGTATAATTCGTACGTTAACTTAAATGGAACATCCTGTATTTTATTGATGTGTATACAAGTAAAAGTAATTTCTTTCTTTAATCTGGTATAAGTTTCCTAAACCAATATCTACTAATTTCTGACTATTTTACATTAGTTTACCAGCTTCATTACATATCGTTTCCTTTTGGTTTTTTGAATATTTCGTATAATTAATAAAGTTGTTGAGAATATTCGGGAGACTGTCATAGCAGCCAGTAGTAAGGTTAGGTTATCCGGCTTTTCTGAAGTTTTGTCCTGTGCATCAATAAAGGCTGCCTTTTTATTCACAACCGGTGGCCTTGCCCTGTGCAACTAAACTGTTACACTTCCTTCTTCTTACCCTTCTTAGATGCTCCTAGATTAACAGATACCTTGTCTGTCTCTATCCTCTGTTTGATCACCGTCGAATGGCGCTATTCTTTTATATTGGACAATGATCTGTTTTTCTCAGCGAAAATCTTTAAGTTTAGGTACGTTAATTACATCATTAATCTTCTTCTGAATGGCGGGGAGCTCCTTCCATTTCTTATGCAGGAGGATTTTGGAACCTACCTTGGGCCCTTGTCTCTCTCTTGGAGCCAACCCCGTTTAGTTCTTGCTACTTCGGTGTTGTATTCTCCCGAAGTTGATAGGGATTTCGGAAATGACCGAGTTTGTCGCATTTCCGGCCGGTTACAGGTCACCTCTTCTTCAACGCAATAGTTCTCATCAGGTTTACCAATTTCTGGAGGCTCTCTTGATTCGCCATCTCGCAGAGGCATCTGACTAGGTATTAGAACGGACATATGATACCCATATTTTTGTACGACAAAGTGTTCTAGGTAACTATTTTTTTCGATCTATCAAAGTGGGACGCCGTAAAAGAATATCTTGTCGGAAAAGCGCATTCACGGATGGAAAATTCAATTTAATGAACTTATTTGAAATTTTCGATTAGCTTTTAAATATCTTCAAAACATATTTTAGGCGCGAGTTAAAAATGTTTAGTAATATACATACATATAAGTGCAAATACAAAACGAAGTTTTGAATGCATATGTCGTCATAATTAGACACATGTTTTTTAAGCGGCTGTTCTTTTCTTTCAGTGATTGATATTTTGAATAAACAGTAAATAACTGGAACAGCAATAATAAAATTTGAATGAAAACATACTTTATTGAATCGTTGAATTAGGACTTCGATTGTATTTACACCCTAAAGTAAAATATATTTTTTCAATTGCTATAATTTTCTGCACGCAACGGTATTTATGTACATGTATCGGTCCGTTTATTTTTTCTTTTATGGGTTATTTTTCTTTTTTATGTACGTTAAATGTAATATTCCTTTCTGAATTTATGAAAAGCTCACTAATCGTCGAAACGGCAAAATTTCTAATGTTATTATTGTAACTATCCTTAGAGATTATAAGGATATACACGACCAAAATATTATATTTTAGAGCAATCTTTTTTAACTTTATATTATAAGAAATACCAACTTAATAGACCGAGCAATAAAATTAGTTAATTTAGTTATGAAATAACTATAAATTTATATTAAAATATACGCTTTTCACAAAATTATTTCTGGAGAAAAATGCTATACTAGTAAAACCTATCTGGAAGAAATGTAAATTCATCCAATACGTTATTAATTAATAATATAATTTACGGTTAACGGATCATTGATTTTGATTTAATAAAATACTGTGGCCATCAACTTTATGAAGAATAAGCTTGGACGATTTTAATATTTTGAGTACGTCCACTCATTACATCTAGCTAAGAGAGAATACGATTTTTCGTTTAAAATCAAGAGTGGAAAGCTTTCTATGTTTGTAAATTAATAACTCTCAAAATATATGTTTGTATATTAGGCTCCTAATTTATGTTGCACTGTAAATAATTTTTAGCAGATCATTATTCTGAAAAAAAGTATTTTTTCTTCAAACGTATAATGGATAATATGTACATTCTATCATGTAACACGTTTTGTAGAAATAGTCTTTTATTTTACTAATACAAATATTTTCATTTTTCTACTAGTACGAATTAATTTATAAAATCTGTCATTTAGATATTTATTGTTGAGTATGTTTCCACTTTACAAAACTGCACATATAATATAATACAATAAGTTTTTTATTTATTTAAAACTTATTTTATATTCAAATTGTTAATGCAAATTCTTAGCGGAATCAACAAATAATGTTAGCCTTCTAATCCTGGTAACATAATATTAAATTGTACATGATGGGCGACAGATTTTAATATATATACGACATTTCGATTAACAATAACAAAGCATTCTAACCGCCAGTTGCAGATTTATTGAATCAATAACTTTTTAAAGGCTAATTTTCTCATGATTGGTCACTCGTTTGAGTATTTTACATGCATATTTACTAAATTCAATTGTTGTGCTTCATTTAATAGTGCTTTTTTAACCTTTTTGCTATCTTGGTCCGTAGCCCCGAACCATTATCAGAAATCAAACAAGGCACGTTTTAAAATTAAATCAATTGTTTCAACTCTTACATTGTGGGAATTAATTATCAATAATAACTATGAAAAGATAAATTATACTTATCTGAATTTCCACCGTATAACAAAGGTTTTTAAATTATATTATATCGACCAAGGTTTCACTACCAATGTAGTATTTTCCAAGAGTGACACAAGATTGACCGATTTTTTTTTAAGAGTAAACAACTTCACATCACAAACAATGATGGCTTTAAAAGGAAAATTAATATAATAAAACAAATCACAACTTCTAATAATAATCCATTACGTCTATTAAATAGGTTGATTAATAAAAAGGTAGATAATGTTGCCATTAACCTTATATTTCCGAAACAACCTAAAAATGACGGCTCATACAGAACAGTTACATATTTTGGAGATATTAAAAACTATATCTCGTACAACATCTTCTACAATATCTTTTAAAGCAAGAAATAATATAGGTTCATTGTTATTAAATGTAAGACCTAAAATTAATCAATTTTTAAAATCGAGTATTTACAAACTAAATGTCGGGATTGTTGCGTCATTCATCTTGGCCAGACCCTTAGAAATTTTAACATAAGGTACTGTGAAGACTTACGAGCTTTCTATTTTCTTTGTGAATACTCTGCGTTACATCTATATTTTTCTATCACACGTATAGATGAACATGCGCACATTCTTATAATGGCAAATGCCTCATCGCTGCTGCTATATTATGTCATTTTCTAACGCATAGAGTAATACGGGCAGTCCTCTTTAACCCGCTACACTCTATTACTTATTTCTTCAAATTTAAAAACATGGCAACCCTAAGATGTGCCAAATTTTTTGAAGACAACTCAATACCACCCTGTTTGCAATAAAGTTATCTACATTTTGATATATTTTAATTAAACAATATCAATGAGGGTGAATTACTTTTACTGGCTTACCTCTTAATACCTGTCAATCTTCTAATAAGGCCATGAAAAATGTAGGCAACTAAACTTTTACGTTTAATATATATTACGAACTATCAATCGGTACTATTAGTATTAAAATAACCGGAATGGTAAGAAAAAAATTAATTCAATAAATTTTAATTAAAAGTAGCTTCGCCAGGATATATAACAGCAACTATTGCAAAATAGGTTTGTTGATTGTTGCATTATATTTCATAAACAAATTTTTTAAGTTTGTAAATGACGGAAGGTCGAAATAAGTCGGGATCTTAGACTAATATTTTTAACTGACTAAGTTTTTACTTTTAACACATTTCGTCGCTTGATCTCATACATTTTTGATTAATCGAATTATTTTATAACTAAGGGAATCGAAAGAATGCATATATTTTGCGTTTCTATAAATAATAAATACCATCCTTATAGTGAAAGACTAGCTGATACGGGGAAAGGATAGATACTCGTAGCATTACTTACAGACAATTGATGATGCCGTTGGGTTACAGGTTAGGATCATCCGAAAAAACGTCAACCACTATCATCAACAAGGTATATTTTGGTTGCAGATTCGTAATTAGAGGGATCGATTTAGTGTTAAAATTTCCATCTACAATATTTGAATAGAGCTAAAAATATCATTCATAGATCAGTAAATCAACGAGGGAATTTCCTTAAATTAGATTATGGAAGTGGCTATTCCACTGCGACTTTTGAAGATTTATTGTAATCCTACAAGTACTTAGAACTCGGTATCTAGCTTTAGCCCTCTGATCAGACTTCGCAACCTTTTTTTTATGATGCCAGTTTTTCCCCTCCGAATTAGTTAAGCTTATTTTTCTTACATATAGAACCTATGAATTCTATTATGATTCAATGTTTCACTTATTATGCAGTAACCTTGCGGTCCATTTGATTGATGACTTCGTAAGAAATTGTTTAGCATACCTGTATCTTTGCCAACATAACAGGTTGTTTAACCACTGGCAGATTGGGAGGAAGGATCCCTGCTTGACTAGTTTTCTTTGGTTGGAAATCTGTCTAACCTGGAAATCTTGTACCGGCTTTGATATCTTATGCCCTTCATTATTAATAGATATATTTTTGTACTTGATATAGATATAGTATAGTAATATACTATACATTTATTAATTTTTATTATGACCTAGTATCTCTAAACAAATAGATAGTAAATACATGGTTTGTGTTTTATTCGATCTAAAATTGTTTGTCATATTACGCAGAGTCACTAAACCAAAAAACAAATATTTCTAGCGAATTAGCCACTTTAAAATTTTAATTAACGTTTTGCGGCTGTCTCCATAAATCGAATGACAATATCGGGATTTATTAAATTTAATTTAATTGAGATATTCATAACGTTAATAACACAAAATGCGAATTTTTTACTTTTCATCGGCATCAGGACAAGCCGCAGCGAATCAAATTTATTTTGCGGTTGACGTCCTATTTTCGTGTCATATATTGAAAACTAATACCAGTCATAAAATGTGGAAATCGCTATTCACACACCAAAACAACAGTTATATCGAAAACTGGAGTGAAAATTTCTTATGATTCTTTTATGACATAACAAAATTTCACTATAATTTAACTATTATTAAAGTTTACTGAACTATTTTTTCTCATTTTTAAAAATATATAATTATTCTTTTACAAACAATAATTCCATGCTTACGTACAATGGTTTCTAAAAATCTTATTATGTAATTTAATATAAACGGCAACCTATGAGAAATGTATAGAATTTATTGAAAAAGTCTTTTAAAGTAATTATATTCCTTCTTACCAAACAGACCTAACTAACCAATAATTTATGTTTATTTTTTGAAATATTACTCTCTGTTCCCGGCATCTATAAGAGACACTTTTTTCATGGGAAAAATCTAATAAGTTTCCAAATTATCATGTAATTTTTGCGGATAATAAAGGGATCCAAGAAATAACTATTTCGAAGCAAGAAAGCTACCTACGTTATTTTTAATATATACAGCAGAACAGATTGCAATTTTAGAGGCTTTAAATTATATTAATAATAAATTACTTAAACAAAAAAAAACAATCTTTTTAAATACAATGGGACATTTTTATCATTTATTTGTATTCTATTGACTTTTTTAAGTCTCCGAATATAGGGTTTGTCAGATATATACTGGACATTTCAAAAGTTATAACCACTTTTATATCAAAATCGTTGTATATTGGCCAGCCTGTATCTAAATTGGAACAATTGTTATTCCAAATTTTGTACAATTAGTAGTTTAGGTATGTGCTCTACTTTCATTTGGTTTATAATTTTTTGATAGATTCCTTAAATTGCATACAGGGTAAGTGAGAACTCGGAACATAAATTTTATCAAATTATTTAAATGGAACACCCTATATTTTGTACATTAATTAGATATACCTTAAATGGCTCTTTCATTTTTATTAACCATTCCCTAAACCTATCTGTGACTATTATTGAGATATTTCCAATTTTATAAGAATATTTTCATTTATCTTTTTTTTTTAATCAGATCAAGTAAGCCTTGCAATAATAACCAATTTTGTATTGACAAATTTATAAAGTTAAGTTTATCGAACTAAGTGAGGTCTTACCGCCAGTGCATGTCAGTCGTAATCTTTATTACTTTAATTTTGCCGGTTTTGC
This sequence comes from Hermaeophaga mercurialis, assembly GCA_951812935.1. Lineage (NCBI taxonomy): Eukaryota > Metazoa > Arthropoda > Insecta > Coleoptera > Chrysomelidae > Hermaeophaga > Hermaeophaga mercurialis. The sequence goes on from OX638358.1 coordinate 14,835,000, forward strand.
TTAATATTAAGTACTGTATAAAATATAGGGTGTTACATTTTAAATAATTTGAGAAAATTTATGTTCCGAGTTTTGACTTACCCTGTATGTAATTTAAAGATTTTATCAAAAAAGTCTAAAACAAATGAAGGTAGAGCACATATCTAAACTACTAACTGTACAAAAAATGGAAAACTAATATACAACGATTTTGATATATAAGTGGTTATAACTTTTGAAAAGTTCAGTATATATCTGACAGACCCTATATTCGGAGACTTAAAAATAAGTAATAAAAAATGTATCATTGTACTGAAAAAATGTATGATTAGGTTGACTTGCAGCTACAGAACACTCTGTATAAGTGAAAATAATTTTAGGTTGTAAAGTTTAATGCCCCTGACAATTTTGCTATGTAAAATTTTTTGGTTATAAACTAATAAAGGAACTGTTGGTCTTTTACACACTATTGGGACACCCTGTATGTTGTTGGCCTGTCCTCAACTTAGAAATCAAATTGAGAGCTTTCTGTACTTTATAAGTAAGTTTAGTTTTTTAAAAAACCAGTAAATCTCTTAGATTTATTGAAATCTAAAAATATGAAAATATATAAGTTACTATTTAAACACACTCGTAATTTGAGACTAAAAATGTAAAATTGGTAGGAGTAGAAGAAAAAAATTGCTTTAGAAAGATGTTAAAAAAAATACAATATGCAAAAAAATAAATAAAAAAATTGAAAATATAAAAAAGAAAAAAAATATATAACAAATAAAAAATATTTACTTAGTCACAACAGTAAAAGCTAAAAAAACTTAGAAGCTACAAAAAAGAAGTTAGGCTAATGGAACATTATAGATCCGTCGTCAATAAATCAACACACATTAAATAAATTTTTATCTAAAGAAACAAAATGTCTAAAAAACAAGTTTTTAATAAAGAGGAAATAATTATTATTTTATGCCGCATCAAATGAAAGTGTGTTTGATGGAAGCTACTCATTTTCAAATCGGTTGATGCCTAATTGCTGACTTTTTAGGGATTTGAACAGAGAGAATATATATTGGTAAGACTTCGTAAGTGAAAATAATATTTCTAAACCATTTTTCTTATTTTGGTATTTTTTTTAAATTTCATGTATAAGTATACACAACAAGCCCGTTTTCATCATCAAAAGTTTCTGACGTACCAGCTCTACAACTGTAAAACAATGACATCAATGGCATTTATTAACGGAATACTTTTTTTTCAGGTGCTTTTAGACTATGCAATTTCTTATACCAGATTTCGTTTAGTTTTTAGAATAGATTTAGAAACAAAATTAGTTGCTTTGCTTTTTGTTCAATATTTGAACCCATATTAGACAGACTCAAATTTTTGTACAACATATTGTTTCGGATTCTTCTTAGTATTAACAAATTAGCAAAAAGAATAAGTGCTCTCATTCGTTTTTAGTTTGTAAATTCCAATTAAGAAAAATGAATAGTGATTTTGAATATTTTCAGTATCTAATGAAAATGATGAAAATGGTAGGTATCATTACTAAGCGGTTATTAAGTACCAAACGTAAGAGAAAAAGAACACGAAGAATATGGCAAAACAAATGGCTCATGAAACGTGATTTTAATAGAGGAATGTTGAATATATTGCCAAGTGAATTACTGGTAGATGATAAATATTACCAAAATATCCTAAAATTGGATAATGAAGCATTTAATGTTCTATTGAATGCAATAAAAGCAGATATTATTAAGCAAGACCCATATTTGAGACAAGCAGTGTCATGTGAAATGAGGTAACATATTTCCAAGCATCTTTTGAAGGACAAAATCAAATTTTAGTTTTTAGATTGGCGGTAACATTACGGTATTTGGCAAGTGGTAACAGTTTTAGAGATTTAATGTATGTTACGCGAATTTACGAAAGTACAATTAGTTTGATAATACCCGAAGTATGTGAAGCTATAGTAGCAAATCTACTTCTAATTATATTCTTATTATACATCTACATAATTGTAGATTCCTCAAATGGACAAAGATTGGACGAAAATAGCTGATGATTTTGAAATATTTTGGAACTTTCCTCTTTGTCTAGGGTCTATTGATATATTAAATTCAAACCTCCCATCAGTGAAGGTTCTTACTATTATAACTACAAAAGAACTCACAGTATAGTATTGTTAGCATTAGTTGATGTAAATTATAATTTTTTATATGTAGATGTTGGGTGTAATGAGCGAATTAGTGACGGCGGAGAGTTTGGAGAAAGTTCTTTAAAAAAAATTATTAAAAATAATCTTTGAAGTTTTCCTAAAGACTTATATTTACCCAATTCAACTACAACACCGCCATTTATTTTTGTAGCAGTGATATATTTCAACTTTCAACTAGAATTATGAAACCTTACTCTCAAAGAGGTCTTTCTTACCCCAAAAGAATTTTTAATTATCGGCTGTTAAGGGCTAGAAGAACTGTTGAAAATGCATTTGGCATTCTAGCAAATAGCTTTAGAATTTTACAACAAACAATTAATTTAAATCCTAAAAAAATTGAGCTGCTACGAATTCGCCAAAAACATCTTCATCTGATCTTTTGCGTTTATCCGTAGTAAAGGATTGAGTAACTCCACTTATACTTCTTCTATTTTCCTTTTTTATTCTTTTCTTTTTGTTTCCTCCTAAAAGTCAAAGGAGTTTTACATTATTTAGAAGTTGAATGCTGGGATTGTTCGTATTGTAGAAGAGTTCCGTTTTCGCTTTCTTCGAGTATTTCGTATTTCTAAAAATAGGAAGCAATAATTAAAAAAATATATTACTAAGTAATTCCCGTACGTCGTCAGAGAAAACGTTTTCCATCTCATCTAATTGAGTGTTGCTACTTTCAGTTTCTGTGTTTGGGCAAGAGGATCTGGAAGATCTTACTTTTAAATGGTTATTCAGAAAGACCATTTGGTAATAGTACCACAAAGAGGGGTGATAAACATTTATAATAAAAATAAATTGACTGCATATATTACAATGATTATTCATTATCTCTTCTTCACCCATCCCTGACCGAATTTATCAGTTTTTTTCCTTCATTGACATCCTTAACCGAAGAATTTTTTTTAAAACTTCTTGTTCATTTTTTCCATTATCGATCTTGCTAACTATTTTTTGCAGCTCCAAACTTCTGAAATACTTATTATGGTAGGTAGTCTTTATGTATTACATTATACAAACAAGAGTTTCTGTCTCTTCCTTAGATCAAAACATAATAATAAACCACAAATAAACTAATCATGAAAAGCTTTGACTGATGATTGATAAAATTAGCAGAACAACAATTACACAGAAACAAAGACTAGCGGATTTTAGGGGCGTCCGAAATTTACTGCGCATGACTGTAGCCGTCATGTTATAATCTGCAAAAATGTCAATGTGACAATTTCATTCAAATGATTTGCTAATATTTCTACAAAAATGTATTTATTTGTTTTATTTAACGTCGGTCTAGTTTTGCGACCATGGCTGGTCACCGACGCCGGTAGCAAGCTACCCCTAACCGGAAATTTTGCCGAATCCTCAGGTATTCCAACCCGAGGTAGAGATTTTTAATGAGCCCAACATCCATGGACTCGGGATCGACAGTTTAACGTCTCCTCCGAAAGACGGCATATCTCCACTATACCTCGTCCTCATTGGTATAGTGCCTGCGAGCTATGAGATATGCTACTAGTCGCTGCAGGCTGTACGGGCATATTATGACGATGTTCTCTGATGGTCACCCATCCAACTACTAACCGCGCTGGACACTGCTTAACTATAAGCTATAACAACAATATCATTTTCTGCACATTCGAACCCTTTATTGCTTTTTAAAAGTGGGAGATACTCATTCAGGTCCCGTCTCCAAAAAATATCAGCTAACTTCTGCCCCAGATGCCACTATTTTCAAAGATCGAGATAAGTTGAACCAAACAATAATTTAGCGGTAATTATTATTCTTCTTTTGGATCTTTACTTCTATGAATTAATGGTCTACTGTTTACACTTCATTCGACACCGCACAGTAAAGTTTAAATGGTCTCTTTTGTTAACCCAGTGTTTTTTTAATACAATGTTCCAGCTGTTTTTGACATTTTTTATCAGTGTGCTTCAATTCGGAAGCAAAAAGTCTCTTATAGAACATTCCGTTCTAAATTGGTTATTGTCAGAGGACTATAAATTTTTTTCTAATATCTTTATCTGTAGCTCTAAAAGATCTCGTATTTTGGACACATCATGAGAGGTGACCGGTATGAGTTTCAGCGTCTGATATTGGAGGGAAAAGTGGAAGGTAAAAGAGGCATTGGCCGTAAGAGATTATCTTGGTTACGCAACATCCGGCAATGGACTGGAATTCACGACTTTGGTGCGCTTAGAGACGCTGCGAATAACAGATATATATAAAGTTTGGAGGACGCCTACGCAGTAAACTGCACGGCACTCAAAGAAGAAGAAGTAGCTCTAAAATTGGTTGCATTGTTAAAGAAATAATTTTAAAAATAACTTCTTTTTTTCTCGCCTCCTTTCAATTTTGACAAACATTGGGCCAAAGTAGTTTCTCCTTCTTCATCTTTAATTCCGTACGTTTAATTTCCTGTTTTTACAATGTAAATATTTTTTAAATACCTCTTTTACTGCCGTTCCTATAGGAATTTCCGAATATTTTCACCATACCTCATTAGCTGGCGTCTTTTTTGGATTTTATTAAGTCCTTTAAGATTTTCATCCTTCCCTCTTTTTCCTTTAAGGTTTTTAACAAAATGTAGTAAGTTTTCATTCATTTTGAGAATCTTTATAATTTTGGTGAGTACTTAGTTATCATCTGCAATTACCCTCATCAAATGTGCTCTTCTTCACTTCTGTCAAACACTCTTGACATTTCGGAACAAAGCCACAAATTGCCTGTTTTGAATCACTTCAATAGATTGTTCAAAATCAATACGATGATTTATTTTAATAATTTACCTAATATGACTCCAGCTTTAGGTATGCTGATGATCTTCAATGGGATAACACTTGCTTTAGTTCTCACAATTTTACGAAATTTTCCAATTTAAATCTAATACATGCAGTATCTCCATAGGCGTTGTTGCCAACATTTACAAAAAATCTGTAGTAAATTCTGTACAGAATGACCAAACAAAAATCTATGAATTTTTATCGTTTTTATTTATCTCAAAGTATAAAGCTAATTTTACCAGCTTGTTTTTAACTATACTGGAATAATATCATACCATCTTAACTTTTTCCAGATTTCTTGCAGCAATATTTTTATACCATAGTGTGTTTTATAAACATAACTGGCTCAAATATTAATATTGTTATTCTTTATCTTTTAGTTGATACATTTCAGCTTTACTCAGGAAATCTAGATATAATTCCTTCTAAACAACAAATCAAATTCAAATTTGAAAACATCCTCTTTTATGAACCTTAGTCACTTTATGTACATATTTTTGGAAATACCGTTTCCTCATCGTGTTGCAACTTTACTAGGACATCACGCTTTTTTGTCAACTTCTTGGCTCCAAAAATCATCATGTCATTTTATATTCTTTAGTGTTATGTGTTTCTTTTTTCATTTCCTGAAGTATTTAATCATTAAAACCTCTTTTACGGACAGCATTGAAAACAAGCCTTAACTTTCCAGGTTTGTTCAAATTAAACACAAGAAAATGACGCAAGTATCATATTATGTTAGTTCTTATTGTTGATCAGTAATGCCACAAGTTAATCAATTAAAGTAATAAATGAACCTTTATCGCAAAGTCCCTAGTATCCATCTTTTCAGCAATTTATCTAAAACTACCGGCAATATTTCTAAAATAACAGATTTTGGAATAGTGGGTTTAAGGACTTTTTTTTTGTTTTTATTGGCACTGGACTTTGTGACCAAGTGGCCTGCCGATGTAAAATTATAAATTTGGAACATTTACAGATGTTCATGATCACGCCAGGATTCAAATCTGGGTCATCGGGACCGAATGTCGGTTCTCCGAGCACGCGACTACCGAGGTCGGCGGTTCAAGAACAAATATCTCATGATGAAGAGTAATAATAAAAAATGTGGATTATTCCGCCACAAAAATGGAATTAAAGTGTTCAAACGAACAACTATAATTTTCATTGAAATGTACAATGCTTGTAGCAAATGTAGGTGTTATAATTGTTTTTCTAGGATTTTATACGTAGTATTATTTTTTCTACGTTCACTATCCAAAGTGGGCATTTGCACTTCAAAAAGTCACCGCAAAATTGACGTTTTAATTTTAATTAATTAATTAATTAATTTTAATTATGCATACAACTGTACAACGTACATAGACAGTTGTATATATATTACCAATTTGATATAAATTTTAATATAACCTACCTTAAAACATACTGACTTTCAATTTATTAGATGAAAATATGTATTCCATCACAAACTGCGACACAACCGTACGGTATGAATTTGCCTTGTATATCCTAAAATTAAATATATTTACAGGTCTCAAAAACGATTAACTATCACTTTCCACTTTTAATACACAAATAGCTATTATGCCACACTGTCTCTACCCAATACCCAGTTCTCGATAAAGTGCGCTGTGATAAGACTGATAAGTAGAGAGCTAAGAAATTGCCAGAATAATTAATGTCAAATTTTATTTATTATTTATTGGCATCTAATTATATATATGAAAATCCAAGAGAAAAGTAAATCAATGTATCTAAACTGTATTTTTAAAAGAAATAGTTACATTAGATATTTAGTAAACTTTACAATTAAGTTCTAATAACTCTTCCATATGAAGATACGATCCAATACATTTTTATAAAGTTAAAAACATGTTTAATTTTAGTGATGAATTTATTTATTAACATTCAATTATCTATATTAAAATTTTAATATTATATTAATCTATTTCCTGGTCTATTGATAATTTTGATACTTCTCTTACTCCATTAAATGGTTGGTTACCAAGGCTTATATTAGTCAAGTAAATTATTCTTGTACTTGGTAATAATAAAATATTAGATTTATTGTAATACATATTTTAATTCGCTGTAATAAAAGTCTTACTATACATACATGCATAAAATATTTCTATCCTAGTCATTATGTTTATTATTTTTACAACATTCCATTTATTCTTCTTTTGTTCGACATAACGTGTAAGAGGGACGATATGCAACAGCAATAAAATAAAGGGCCAATTCGACCAACATCATCTTAAACTAAGAGAAAGGTTCCAAGATAAAAAATGATAAAAGCGTTAACACACAAAACTTAACACGGATGTTTATGAAAATCTAGCAAGCATTGAAGTTATAACTAAAATATTGTGAATTTAACTAAAATTTGTTTACAGATATAAGTCAGAGATGTGTCATTAAACCGGTCAATATGGGTGTTCTGCATAGCAACCCACTAGAAAATTTTATGCGATGGTTTTTAAACCATTTTTTTATATGATCAAAGGAAGCTCGAAATCATACCACAACAATTTTGTATTTTTTTTATGTTAAACCAAATGATCTATGAAAATGTACCCTACATTCACTTCATGTGTTGTGGGGACTTAACTGCTCACTATTTCTTACTAATATTCTACTCTATTAAATTAAAAGTTAAACTTTTTTCTTTTTACCAACTTCTATGGGTTTAACATTACTTTTGTGTGTGTGACAAAAACACTTATAGAATAAAATTTTCTATATAACATGCTAACAATAATCACAATAAACATAAATAATAGATTGATTGACTTGCCGACCTCGGTGGTAGAGTGTACGGTGAACCGACATTTGGTCACGAGGTCTGAGATTCGATACCTGTCGTGGACATGGAAGTGTGTAAATGTCCCAATTTGTGTATTTTTAGCTGTTTATAGTAGTAGTAGTAGTAGTAGCATATCTATTTATATTGCCGTGTGCACAGTATGAATAGATTCTACATGTAGGATTTATTATTAAGGTGGAATTTGCAGAATGTCCGAAATAAGAGAACTATGATAAAACTTCTTTAACACATGCAGTGTATTTTGTTATTTCACTATTTCTTAACACTAACTATACCACTATACATTGTTGTCGTAATAATATAGCAATATTTCATTATTGTCCTAATAATTTAGTCTTCTTGTTTTTTATCAGGCCTAAATGTAACACGTTTCAAAAAAAGTTAAACATAAATAATTAGTAGTTAGTAATTCTTAAGAAAAACATAAGTAACATTAATGATTGTATATGTTACAGTAATACTTGATGTTTCAGTGAAAGTTGACATTCACTAGTCGTGGTCGGCTATCACTGAGCATCTTAGTGAAAGTTGTATAGTCAAACTAAATAATCATTAATTTTTAGTGAACGTCAATCTTCCCTATAATGCTGTAAGGGAAGTTAAAGAAATGCGTTGTTTCTTTAAAGTTTTTAATAAGGGATAAACTCAAACATTAACTTACAATTATATCTTTACTTGTAGTGTTAATTTTATTTATTGCAACATGGTAATGAATTATGCTAAGATTAGGTTTGGTTATGATAAGTTGGCTTAAATTTACTTTCATTAAAAATTATTAATTCATTTTTCCATAAGCAAATTATATGCAAATCATTTAAAGAGAAGGTTTCCAAGGATTAATACGAATAATCACAACGTTCATCGTAATAAACATTTAAATGACACAACAAATAGGTGCCGATTTTTTCCAGTGAACTTTCAATTAACAATGAAAACTTTATATATATATATATATATGTTTTTAAATAGGGGAATATATTGATAGTTTTTAGAAAAATTTTGAATGATCGAGTATAGGACAAAAATGCAGAATAAAATATAAGAAAAAATCTTGCCATCCTTTTTTTTTTATTCTCAGTACATGTAATTTTGTTACACACTCCACAATTACTCAAGTTGTTTACAATTTCCGCAAACACGTATTAACTCAATTTCCACTGAGAACATGTGCTTGGTCGCAGTCAACGTCAGGCTAGAAAGCATAACCTGTTAAAATGCATCAACAGTGTTGTTGGCAGATTATAGATTTATATATTTCTATTGTATGGCAGCAATCTATTGTCTAATTTTTTCACTATTTGCAACGTAATTTTGCTGCTAAGCGGTTGAAAGTAAAAAAATACATTAAAACTTTAAACTTAAAAAATCTGAATATGTATTTCATTTCTTGTGTTGATAGTTTTTTGTATTTTTCTCCGGCACTTAAAAGTATTGTTAAAAAAGATAGGTTCCGCTCTTAGATGTATAAATCTGCATCTCTCAGTTTTTTAATTCTTATTATCTCAATCGGTTTACGAAATATTTGCAACTTACGATTTCATGTGGGTTCATTGGCTCTTAACCTTATCCAATATTTATCTTTGACTGTAACATACGCATTTCAATATAATTTTACGTTTGATAAAAATTTTGTAAAAAAAAATGATTTAATTATTTTTTGATCTTTGTTTTGGTTATATTTCAAAATGGAGCTGCTGACCTCGTTTTTTGTACAAATTGTAGCGTTTTATGAAGTAAACTTTTTTTATAAATAAAACAATTATTAGAATGGTAAAATATGAGAATTTTATATTTTTGTATTATGGCGCATGCACACTCTCGCGTTTTCTTCGCAAGTACCTCATTTGCCATGACTGACATAGAACAGGTGGCAGATGCCGAAGCGCTATTTGTGCGTGTACCATTATTATTGACGAGAAAGAGGAAACAAAAGACTAGCGAGAAAACACGAGAGTGTGGTGTTGGTATCTCGTCTCCTCTTCTCGTAATCTTGCCTCGTCGCCCTTTGACTTAGACACAAGGGACTATCTCTGAAGGTAGCCGAGACGAGGTAAAGTAGTACGAGGTGGAGCGAGGAACAGCTCAGTTTCGTGCTACTTAGCGAGAGTATGGAGTTTTCATGAATCATTGAACTTTTTTTACGAAAAAGTAATAATTATTCAATATTTTTTGTAGATTTTGTGATAATATTGTTGAGAGAAATTTCGATATTCTATTTAGAAATTAATTGAACACGCACAATAATATAAATCCCAACAACTTATTGATACAATATTGTATGATATTTTAATACGACAGTCTGAGTTATTATTATTACAATTGGTATAATAAAATATGCGATTTCTTGTCGAACAACGTTATTTAAAATTTTCATACAATAATTTTTTTATGCAGTGTTAGTTATTTTAATATTTTTGCTTTTTTGGTTGACGTAGCTACTATATATATATATATTTATTTTTTAATTTAATGTAGAAAAAAGTTTTGTTGACATGATGAACATGGGAATATATTTTTAAAACAAATTTAATGGTAGTGTGCTGGATATTACGTCGGCCTTTGTTAAAGTTGTATTAACTTGTGTCTAAGATGTCATAGTTGATTTTTAGTTGTTTGCAAAAGGAAAGCCCTCCCCCTGAATGGCGACCCTGAAGGGCATAGCGTATGGTGGGTGGCAGCAGAGCTTTCCATCCAGTAGGTGCTGTGGTGTGAGTTAATTAGGACAAATCATTAACAGATGTCGGGCCCATCAGTAAACGGAAAATTCTACAAATAATTTAGTATTAATGGGATGGTGGGGGCACGTCGAGGGAGGAAATGATGTATGGAGGGCTTAATAACTTCCGCAAATAGGTACAAGCGACATTATGTTATGTTAGTTATGGAAAATGGACATGCTAAATAACTTTGTTTCCTGCACATCGGCTAGATTATTTAAAAGGACAGGATATTTATTACATGTTAAATATTACTTAAAATATATACAAAAATGCAAATTGAAAATAACTAAATAAATACGTTTAAGAATACATTTTCAAAATTAAAAATATCTTAATTTATACATTAATGGACTGATAACAACACAATTTTCTTTACCTATGTGGGTAAACTTAAATTAAATTAACTGTCCAATGTCTCGCAAAGAAACTTCTCGGCCGTTAGTTGGTTGGGACAAAGATAGGAGACACTCTAGTTTAACGTATAAAAGAGTGATTCGACGAAGAATGTTGGGTGCTGTTAAAAGAAAGATCAGAACGACAAGTAAGAAATTGTTAAAATACAACACAAAGGAAAAGAAAAATGAAACTAATATATTGGCCACAGAAAAGAAGTTCTTAGAATCGAAATTGGAAGCAGCGAAAAACTATTTCAAAAATAACCACATAAAAAACCTTATAACGAAATAAGAAACGAAAAGTAAGGGTATCAAGCCAGGCAAGTTTTCAAATAAGAAGAAGGTGGCAACTTAATAGAGGATATATACGGTAAAAAGCAAATATAGAAAAACTATTCTCAAGATTTTTTTGGTGGGGATGACAAAGATGAACAATATGAATTTATGGAAGATACAGAAACCTAAGATATAAAAAAACGGAAAGATAATGAAATTAAAAAAAGATAGTTCAAAAACAACAAAAGTCCGTACAAAGTAGTACCTATTTTAATTAAAAAAAGTTACAAAAGGCTATGGAAGAAATAGTAGGAGACTACCAAACAAGCCCAGGAAAGGAAAATCAATAATGGATTAGATTCATTATTTATTGAATTCAAAAAGGCCTAGGATACGATAAAAAGTACAGAAGTAATGAATATATTAATAGAAAAAGAAGAATATGTTATTAAAAAAATTGCCAGAATAACTGTAAGTGAAAAAGGTTTAGAAGATGAGAAAAATAGAGAGAAATCGGTAATGAATAGGGTAGAAAGGTTTGACTATTTAGGGAGCTACTGTACATATAAATGGAGACTGTGAAGAGGAAATTATAGAAAGGATATGGGTGCGCTCAAGCGTTAAAAATAATTTTAGTGTCCAGACTGGTGTTGAGAGTAGCAAATAATTAAATGGATGGGACATATCCTAAGATCAGAAGAAGCAAGGATGATCAACTACGTTGTTCTTGAACAACAGGGGTAGAGGAAAATCTAGAGTTAAATGGATAAATCCAGGAGAAGAAAATTTAAGAAAAGTAGGAGGCTAGGGATGGGAAAAAACTGTAACGGCGAGACTTAAATGGAGAAATATAGGAGAGAGGGTCCTCGAAAAGAGAAAAAAATATTAACAGGCCTTGGGCCAATAGCCTGTTTCGTGTTTTATTATGTGGATATATGGTCTCTTCTACTAGGAGAGAGACATTCAGAGTCTTTATTTCTGATATATTTATATATTTCTAAATAAGATCATTTTTCATTCTGTTAATATCACATAGTTACCTATTTTCTTTTCGGGTTCAGTTACTTAGTAAAACATTATGATACTAAAAGCTAATAATAATTTGAAAAATTAAACTGCGTTGAAAATTAATTACGTACATTTACCCACGCGCAGTTTGTTTACATATAAACTATTAATTATGGTCGCGAGATTCCTACTATCACAGGAAATATAGCTTATCACCAAGACGCAATAAAATTCTTCATCTTCGAAATAGTTATTAAAAGATTAAAATAAACAAATAAAGCATAACTCTATCACGGAAATTTAAAAGCGCATAAAGTAGTAGTTACTAAGTGACCCATAAATATTTTAAAAATTATCTTAAGTGGTGTTTGTACAAATGATCTACGTAAAACTTTCAGTAGTAATTGTTTTAGATGTAGGCGTGATATGTCAAAGTTTTTACAATTCTGGCATAAAAGCAAGCTTTTATGACACATTAATTATGATCGCAAATTTTAATTATGAGTTACTAATTATTAATTTAATTAAACGTAAATAAATAAAATAGGTTGCAAAGTAAATGTATATAGGAAAAGTCTGCTCAGCTGTGTAAATAAAATAAAATATGTACTCCCAAGGTTTCGGGTTTTTCCTATTCGCTAATTTTTTCTTAAGTAGCACAGAGCCTAATTGCTAACTATTATAATTTACGTATGAGAGGAAACTTTATTTTAAACAAACAGGTTGTTACCTTTACAGGCAGGGCCGGATTAGGCATGTAGGCTACAAATCATATAATCATATTTGTAGTTATGTGGGTAATGCCTTGGTATAAAAAATAATTAATGATTCTGAGAATAGAAACATTTTAAAAATGTATTTGCTGTTTTCTCAGCAAGACATAGCATAATAACGGATTATTCAAATGATTTATTTTTAATTTGAAAGTAATTTTATTTCTTTATTAGTACCTAATTAATATCCTTTTATTTTTTAAAGATGGTTAATTTTTGACAGATTCGCCTAAACTAAATCACATTTTTAGAATAAAGGTTGTATAATTAAGTAAAGTATTATCCTGTGAACAATTCAACAGGAAAATTTTGTTTTGGTTTTCGAACTTTGGTGGTTGAATCTTTAAAAAAAAGTACTTTGGTACGCAAACCAGATTTATTAATGAAATATATCTAAAATAATTATGTGCAAACTCTGCACATTCATTTACTAGAATTTACTAGAACTTGAGCGCAGTTTTTTATAAATTTGAAAATTTCATATTCTTCTTGAGAAAGGTGTAAAATGTAAAATTTCTAAAACACACGAGTAAGTTTTTGTCAACTTAAATATAGAAAATGTTCTTTTAATGCCAAATTTTAAAAATAAAATTAGATATCTAGTCAAATCATCTACTAATATTTCTTTTATATTTTCTACTAAATGTATTATACCCGACAAGATTTTTGAGACAATATCATATGTGGTTTTTCTTGAAAATATCTCAGTTATTTTATAATTAAGCTCTTATAGCCATAAATAAACAGTGCAAAGCAATATCACTTTAGCTTTAGGTTGTTAGCAAATTACAATAATCCGATAGAATCTGTTTACTACTATCATTAGAAGATCCCAAGGTTTCCTCAAATATCTTTACGGGCGTAATACTTACCATAAAATGATCTTTGCATATAAAATAACGTCTCATTTCAAAATTTCTAAGGGTCTGTCCAATATAGTGAAAATTTTAGACCATACAGATTATTTTAAAGATTGAAAGTTATGTTTTTTCTCCTAATTTTGCAACATTTTATGGAATTTATTAGAAATAATGGATACATCTAATTAACATTACGTCATAGCTTTTTCTTTTCTCAACATTCTCGTTCAATACTCTCGATATCTTTGTTATCAAAGAAGATACACAAGTTGAAAACATGACGTCATTTTATTGAAATGTTATAATAACTAATAGAATATATAGAATACATTAAGCAGGTAAAAGTGGCAATAAAAAATCAAACAATTTGACAGAAATTTTTTATACTGACAGTTTCATTTTATACTGACAGTGACAATAACGAGACTGCGCACCTCCTGTTGTGCAGGCTGTTGGGGGGGGGGTTGCTATTGATGTGTCGTTGACTTTGAACCTTCATAAACAACCACCGTTCGTTTCATCATTCTATCTGCTTTGGTTTGCTTTTGAGCCTTGCATGAAGAGTACGTTGTTCTGTAGTAGTGCCGTAATAATGGTGAACGTAAAATTTGAGCAGCGCATTAACATCAAATTTCTTGTGAAATAAAAAATATCACCGAAATATTCAGAAAATTAATTAAATTGTGCGGGAAGACAGACGCCTGAGTATTCGGATGATCGCTGACATGGTGAACATTAACAGAGACACAATAAAACATATTTTGCATGACAATTTAAACATGACAAAAGTTTGTGCAAAAATGGTCCCGAAAAACCTATCTCAGGAACAAAGCATCAATCGATGCACTGGAGGACCATCACATCGCCTAGAATGAAAAAAGCACGAATATGCAAGTAAAAACTGAAGGCAATGCTCATCGTTTTTTCGATATCAGGGGTATCATCATGACTGAATGGGTGCATGAGAGTCAAACGGTTAATCAGACCTACTACAAAGAAGTGCTAATCAAGCTGAGGGAAAGAGTAAGGAGGAAGAGACCGGATTTGTGGAAGAACGATGCATGGATCCTGCGCCAAGACAATGCGCCTGCCCATAATGCCCTTTCCGTGAAGCAGTTTTTAGCGGACAAGCGCATTCCTGTGCTCGTACATCCTCCGTATTCACCAGACCTGGCTCCCTGTGACTTTCCCAAATGTGCAAGGTGCATTGAAGGGAACACATTTTAAGTCTGTGGAAGAGGTGAAAGCAAAAACGGCAGAGTTGTTGAACAAGGTGACAGCTGATAACCTACAGCATTGCATTGAACAATGGAAGGCACGAATGTAGCGGTGCATAGATAGGGGAGGGGAGTATATTAAAGAGGATAATAGTAATTTGTAACTTTATTTGCAATAAATCACAGTTATGACAACAGTCTCGTTATTTAATTGCCTCATCTCGTATTTGCACTTTGCGTATGAGGTGTTTAGTTAAATAAACCGTATTTCAAAAAATCTGAACCGCGATGAATGTATGCAGGCAATTACTTTGGTTGATAAAGGATTAAGTTATCGAGAAATATGCTTGAAGTTGAGAGTTTCTCGTACTACAATATCATGTATCATTCAATGTTTTCGAGAGACAAACGACCATACGGGACGACCTGGACAAGAAAGAACAGGAGTCACAACACCTCGCCAAGATCGTTTTATCACACATCGTGTTTTAAGAAAATGTTTCGTCACAATGAGAAACTTACAATTGCAAGTGGCAGAGGTTTACAATATTCAATTTAGTTATAATACTATACGAAAGCATCTCGCTGAACAAGTTTGCTTGTAAGGATATTAGCACGAGCACCAGCTTAAAAGCAAATCATCGTACAAGAAGATTGCATTTTGCCAGAAAGCACGTAGATTGGAATGATGATGACTGGGAAAATGTTCTGTTCACTGATGAATCGAGGTTTTGTTTACAAAGCTCAGACAGACGTGTTAGAATTAGTCGACCTCCAACTAAACGCTATGAGCAGTGCAATATACGACCGACGACTTTATTTCTCTTAATTTATATCTTTACGAAAAGGTTCATTAATAAGTGCTAGGTATATTACAGACATTATCTCTCACCATGTTGTTCCTTTCGCCACTTACATAGGAAATACAGAGTGGACCAAAAGTCTGGAAACTGCCAATTATATCGTAAATTGCTAGTCCGAATTCTACAAAATTTGGGATACGAAGATTTCAGATTTGACATTTGCAATGTTGCTAGATTTGCCGTTTCTCTGATATTATTAGTAACTTTGTTTTTTTAAATATATCACCCTATATATTCAGTCATTTTTGGAATCTTCTCTTCAATACGAGTTCAACCATATGTGACACTTATGATTTTATGTAGTCTAGAAGATCTTAAATACATAAAACAGAAGTCTGGCAACGCCTAATTGTCTCAATAAATTTTTTAATACAAACAATTTTCAACTACATTAAAACGTAACAATTGAAAGATTACAACATTTTTAAAATAATGATTACTTAATGAAGTGTTCAAAATGTGCTCCATTTGTGAGTTTACAGTACCCTAATGCGACTACCACATTTCTCCATTTATTTAAGATCTTATAGACTACATAAAAGCATAATAGTTACATATACTTGAGCTCGTATTGAAGAGAAGATTCCGAAAATGACTGAATATACAGGGTGATGTTTTCAAAAAACCAAAGTGACTAATAATATCAGAGAAACGGCAAATCTAGCAACATTACAAATGTCAAATCTGGAATCTCTGTATCCCAAAATAGGCTTATCCCAAATTTTGTAGAATTTGGAGTAACAATTAACGAGATAATTGGCCGTTTATAGACTTTTGGTCCATTCTGTATATTTCTATTATTGCATGATAGTGCACGATCTGATGTTGCGGATGAGGTTGGTATACAGATCATAAACTGGCCACACTGCAGCCCTAGATCTAATCCCATAGAGAATTTGTGTGATATTAGTGATCGTTAACTCAGTAGCAGATACCCACCTGTCTCTCTTGACGACGTTGAGAGAAAGGTGACAGAAGTTTGGGATGTAATAGGGCAAGATCAAATACAACGCTTGACATTAAGTATGCATAGCCACTCTGAGTAAGTAATTAGAAACATAGGCGATTATTATTAAAGTAATACACTCAAAACAAATGACATAAATAAACAACTATTTTATAACTGTCCAAAACATACTTTTCATAAATAAAATATTAATTAAAATCCCTTTCCGAGTCTTTGAACTCTTCAATTGCGTTTTAAAATTATGTTTCAAAAAGTACAGTAAATTTACATAAATATGATATTTACATTATGTTTTCTAATCAAAATTACTAAAAAGTTTCGTCAAAAAAGAATTACGACTCCTTCAAAAATCGCTCATGGGGTGCTCTCCTGTAATAAAATATAAAATAATATTCTTTTTACAAAATCCTGCCTCTTTACCAATTTTGCTAACAATCTATGAATTCATTGTGAAAAAAAACTAGAAAATGAAAAAATATCTCAGCTTTAACTCTCTGTATCTTGTGGCACAGCAACATTTTATTTTGATGTTTTGGTCTAAATGACCTGCGCTTACGTTATGTTCCAATAGTTATGACCCTGTATATTTTTTTATGGTCAAATTAGTAATTTAGATATAATTTTATTTAGCGGGACTTTTTTTAGTACTATTTATTAATTCTTATGGAGAGGCAGAACATTTCAACTCAAAATGGGCATCTTAAAAATACAGTATGTTTATAAATTTTAATAGAGATTCTCTATAAACCGTTAACCGTACAAAAATTACAAATGTTTTTTAGAAATATTAAATATAATTATCAGTTTAAATTATACAAGATACCGTTTATATGAGCAGGTAATCAATCTAATATGAAATAATAAACCAAACTCTATTGCCATTAATATTTCTTTTTTTAATCAGTTTTTCTATTATTGGGAATAAAATATAATTAACAAATCATTATAACAGAAAAAGCCGAAATATACGGTAGCAACGAGATAGTTTCTAAATTAGCCATAAAAGCCGCTGCATAATATGTGGCTTCTCCATCTTCTTGTCATCTCTTTTCAGTGGCGGGGTAATAAACATCAGGATTTCTTTATTATTTATTAATAATAGATATGGCGATGAAAAAAAAACGTCATTCATTATCAATTTTAGAATGCATGTTAATGACAATTTTGATCATTTACGTTATTAACATTTACATCTACCTAGAATCTTTCGATACACACAAAATCTGTTCACAATAGAAAACTACAATTTAAATGATAACAGTCTCTACATTTTTTTCACGAAATAGACCCAATCATGTATCGTGAACACCAATTTTTTAATTCTAGTCAAAAGCGGCTCATTTGAGAGGTGTATTGTACATTTGTAATTACAATTTTTATAACTACAATTAAAAAATATGTTCCATATTAAATGAATGCACGAATTGTTATCACTTAAAAGTAAATAGTTTTCAAAATACTTTAATTAAATCGATGTTAGGGCACCATTTTTAAATAGGTCTAGTTACCTTAGCAAGAAGTTAGTTTTAGATATGACTTTTGTTAAATTAACATAAAATGAGCTCAGAAATTCTTTTGTGAAGAGAGGACACCTTGTATACTTAACATCATTTGTACATTTCCGTAAACATAAATAATAAAACAAAATGTTTTCTAAAAAAATAAAAGAAATCTATTATTTTCTAGTATTTGTCATTAGTTTTTACAACTATTGGAAAATCATAAAAATAACTTAGCAATTGCTTTCTTTTATATTTACTATATTGGAGTTATACGTTATTTATGCCGAACAATGTATAGTAGTTATTCTTATTATTATTATTAATTACAAATAAGGGCAGAGAAGCAAGCTATAAAACTACTGACCAAAAAAAAATTAAAATTAATTAGTTAAAAACTAAATATTTAGCGCAGTAGAGTCCTACAAATAAAATAGTGTACAATCAATCCTGTTTTTAAAAGTGTTTACAGAGACTGATGAAATTGTGTCACAATCCAAATTTTTTCAAATATTGAAGTTAAGCCTGGACCTTGCTATCGCCTGTTCTTTCTTCAGCGTAAAATGGTGGCCTCTTAAACGTTCGTCTTGGTTTAGAGTAAACACCGCTTTCAGGTCTCCAAAGTTGTACTTCAGAATTCGGAAGGAGACAATTAAGTCACCCCGCAGACGTCATTTCTCGAATGTGGTTAAATGAGCTATGGACAGTCTATCTTCATAACAAGGTCTTACTCGGCCAAATGCTATTCTTGTGGCCTTACGTTGGACATTTTCAAGTAAAGTCTTTTCTCGAGTAAGATCAGGATTCCCGACAGGTCCAGCGAATTCTAGAATAGGTCTGACATTTATGGAATAGAGTTTACAAACCGACTTTAGAGAGATGCGTACTTACGAATCAGGAATAATTTTGAGTTTGCACCTTTACAGACCGACGCTATATGTTACGACCAATTTAAGTCACTAGTAATTACCACTCCGAGGTCGTTGTGGGAGGTTACGGAGTTTAAAGGATGTCCATTAATAAAATATGGTAAGTTTGGGTTGTTCTTGCCGATATGTAGAACAACACATTTTTCAGTATTAAGAGAAAGTAACCACTCTAAAGACCACTTAAATATTAAGTCAAGATCGTGTTGACGTACATGTTGATCAATAACAGGATTCACGTATAGTTTTGTGTCATCAGTGTAAATAGGAACCTTACTAGAAAGCATGAGCGGAAGATCACAAGTATATACAGAAAAAAGTAATGGTCCAAGTACTGAACCTTGAGGAACTCCGCTTCTGACTGATTTTTCTGATGAGTAAGCTTTACCAACGCGAACTCGGAAATATCTGTCAGATAGGAAATCCTGAATCCAAAGATTTAACTTTCCACTGATGCCAAAGTAATCCAATTTAGCTAGCAACCTACGTTTAGTCTTTCATATGTCAACGTTAAACTTCACTATTTATACTGCCGACTCCGATGGTCGAGTGAGCGGAGAACCGACATTCGGTCTCCGGGGTCCCAGGTTCTAGTCTCGTTGTGGGCATAGGTGTGGTATAAATGTTTCACTTGAATGTCTTGTATCAATGTGTAAGATGGTCAAAAATTATAAAAACATAGTGGTTACTGATGGTTAAACACCTGCTGCAAAAAAAATGTTTATATTCCCGTTAAAATATAAAATTTTGGAAATGTAAGTGACCATTACTAAAAATGTCGCCAAAAATGTAAATTTAGCTATAACTCCGAAATTATGGCATTTAGTTATAGGGAATATTACAAGAAAAATATTCAGTATTTTTTAACGACTTTAATAAGAAAAAATATATGTTGTGATGCTTTTGAAATAACAAAGTTCATTGTATTTCTGGAAAAACGAAAGATCTGACAACAATGTAAATACTACCGTAAGATCGGCCCTATTACAAAACCCTCACAAACAAAAATTTATATAAATCGTGCCAGACGTTTCCGAGATAAATAAGGCGTTGCATACTTAAAACTCGCTCTGTACATATAATAAAATACATCATTGTATTATAGAAATCAAATGACTAGGTATCGTCAAAACAAAATTATAAACTGTCAAAGAAACATTCGAGTTACGAGTAATAGTTGTTTAAACAAAAATATTCCAAAAAGACAGATCATATATTTTTAACTTAATTTTAATAGAATGATCCATCACCCATACAATGCAATCCTCGATGGACATTATTTAATTAATTTAATTGAAAACATATTTGATTGCAGAGAATCAAGAGAAATATCTATATTTTTATATTTACAGATTGCCCTATAATATTTTAGTAAGGACCACCACTGTTTGTGAACTTCCTCTGTTCATCTCGGAATCTTCTGCTTCGTAAATAATCCTAATAGTCTCGTAATAGAATCCACAGCACTTTTGATCTGTTATAATAATCGAAGCCCACTTGGATCACGAACGCTGAAATCCAATTTACAAGTGTTCATAAATTACCTGTGATATCAATTGGTTCGAGCGTTCTATGCTTTTTACTCGAAATCCAGGACCGATTTTAAATTTGAGCTGGACATAATCAGTCGATTCATTTATATTTTTTATAGACAGATTCACTTTCTATGTTTCTACAATCTGATTCACATCTTTAGTTTCTCTCACAAATATCATAAATTTTTATTCGAAAACTTGCAGCGAAGTTAAAATCTATAGCTGTAAATGGTGACCCTTTGAGCGTTTCTACCTTAAAATTCATCATCAGAGATTTTTTATGTTGCAAAAAGTGTGAGTTAATTGATTTTAAATGATTATGCAGTGCGCTCGAATAACAGTTAAGGGCTCCTCTCCTCTGTTAACACATCTAATTTTCTAATTTTAAGAAATGAGCAACACTCTCGAGCTGGATAATTTTTAAATACACCACAGTGGGGTTTAGCATGAGTGTTTTTATGCACTAATAGACTTTTAATTTTTTTAAATGATTCGAAGAAGTAAATTTTGGAACTCAAGTAATAATCAGTATTTTAAAACATTTCAAATGTGGTACTACTTGGTGTACTTTCTAGTTTAAAAAACTGAAGGTATGATTGTGAGAGATAATAATTATGCAATAGTCGAAAATGTTATTTATACCTTAGTATGTAATGATAATATTAAAATCAAACTGTCCTAGCGTTTTGCTTTTTTAAAATAGGCAAGTTAATATGGGCAGTAATACTTATTCCAGCAAATGGACTATTAAACAAGTTCCAGGGAAGAATTTTATTAGCTGGAACCGGATCTGGCGCGCACTCATCTTTCAAAGTTAACTTTAATTATTTTTTTTTATCATCGACCCAATGCATATTTATATGGCTATAGATGGGAAGGCACTGGTATGGGTAATAGAAATGAAAAACTTAAATTACATGGATTATGAATGAAATACCATGAGAGCATAGTAAATTCAAGAAATAGATAATTCTGTTTCTTAGATTTAATTCAGAAGAGAAAATAAAATGTGTTTTATATAAATATTGAAGCCCAATCTTTTTTGTAGATTTTACATTTATAAGATATAATAGTATATACAGAGTGGGTCACAGAAAACAGTTCACCCCGATATTTGGCAGTATTCATCAAATTTTAAGGAAATGCTGAAACACGTCGATTTTTGTTCTAAGGGGGACACATTTTTACGATACTGACATCTGCAATTTGTCAACCCTCTTAAATATTAAACGCAACGTCTATGTTTTTATAATGTTTTAATTGTTTCTTTCCCATCAAAAGTAAATTAAAACAAAAATTTTGCAAAAAATTAGTAATTTGATACTAAGACAGTTTGTTTAACATTTTTTAATTAATCAATTTAGGTATTTTTTGAATACTTTCAAAATGGTATATTCTATTGCAAAACGAGATGAGATTATTTCCATATTTTTGAAAATGGGAAGTGTGCAAGAACAACAGCACATTTATTTAATCAGTTTCATGAAGACAAGCAACTTCATCACTCATACGTACTAGAGCTAGTGAGAAAATTTCGTCAAACAGGGTCAGTAGCCAATAAAAAAAATAGTATGAAAATCGTGTTAGGATTGAAGCGGCAGAAGTAGCAATTTTAGGTCATATTAATTTAGATCCTACAAGTACAAGAAAATTGGCCGAAGAATCTGGTTTTTCGCGCACTACCGTGCGTAGGGTTTTGAAACATCATAAATTTCATCCCTACAAGATACATTTGGTACAGGAAATTAATAAAGATGACCCAGACAGACTACTACAGTTTTGTCAGATTATAACTGACAAAATAAATACTAATGCAAACTTTTTATTCAATATTTGTTTTTCGGATGAATGTTCCTTTTTTGTAAATGGTACCGTAAATCGACACAATTGCCGTTACTGGGCTGTCGAAAATCCTAGAGTATTCCACGAAACACAAACCCAGCATCCTCTTAAATTAAACATGTGGGAAGGAGTTTATGGGGATCGTATTATTGGTCCATTTTTTTTGCGACAAAATTTGAACGGAGAAACATATCTCGAACTATTGATCCCGCTCTCACAGATACAATCGGAGATGATAATAGGTACTCAGAAGATGATCTGTTTTTCCAACAAGACGGCGCACCTCCACATTATAGGAGAGCTGTAAGGCAATATCTTAATAAACGATTTCCTAGGCAATGGATTGGAAAAAGAGGCTGTATTGAATGGCCTGCAAGATCTCCCGATTTAACGCCCCTGGATTTCTTTTTGTGGGGTAATTTAAAGAGCAAAATTTATAAAACCGAACCCGCATCGTAGGAAGAAGAACAATACGATCCCCATTTTGGAAGTATTCAAAAAATACCTAAATTGATTAACTAACAAATTATTTTTTATTAAAGATGTCGCATATTTCCGCCATACTTCTTTTACGATCGCCGTAACCTAAGAGCACTATCGTAATTTCAAATAATTTCTGTTAGGGAGATACTTCTCAAAAAGATAGTGTTACAGACTTATAAATCGATGTGACACAACAAAACAATTTAATATTGACATATGCAATAGTAACTATGAACTTATTTTCCGGCTGCTGAGGATTGTGACTTCATTTTTGGCAATAATACTCGTACTATTACAGTAATTTTTATTTGAATCAAATTGGTTATCTTTAAAAGACAAACAGCTTACTTGCTCTTTTGTTCAACAATAGGCCACTCCATTCGAGCATCTGATGTAATTTAGTTATTTATTTATCTTTATTAAGAAATGACTAATTTACTAATTTTCCTTGTAAAATAAATAATGAATTAAATATTAAGAAATACAAGCGCTGGTTTCCAGTACACTTAGTATACTGAAGCTTGAAGTATTTTATTTGACAAATTTGGTATGGTTGAACGCAGAAAAATATGGCCTTTTAATTTTTCATATAAAAATATACCGTTCCTATTTTAAAAATTCTCGATGACGTCACAAAACAAATAAAAAGCGACCTTTCCGATCTTTATCTCTGAAAATAGTTAACTCCTGAGATAATGGACTGTTTCCACACTTTATAAACGCATTGTATAAAGGTTGGCAAAGCAGAATGTTCAATATTATGAAGATTACATTACATATTAGGGTGGGTCAAAAAAACCGACTATTTTTTTTTTACTTTGTACTCTGAAAAATCGGTTACTAGACACCTCTAGAGAATTCTCACCCAACATGAGCTCTTAATTTTGATAACAAGGTTCTCCGCTTTACAATTTCCATTTTTTCCTCAGTATTAGAAACAAAAATTCATATCTCTTCGACAACTGTTCGTAAGCGAGTTATAAAATTCATAAGTAAAACAGAAATTTCTCTTAAAATAATTAAACTTTGACCTTCGATACCTTTTAAACGGTGAGGTTTACGAAAAAATTGTAAGAGACCTTTTTTGTAGAGCATTCGATTTCCTACAAGAATATGAGGAGAGATATTTTTTAACGAACAGTTGTCGAAGAGATGTGAATTTTTGTTTCTAATACTGAGGAAAAAATGGAAATTGTAAGCGGAGAACCTTGTTATCAAAATTAAGAGCTCATGTTGGGTGAGAATTCTCTAGAGGTGTCTAGTAACCGATTTTTCAGAGTACAAAGTAAAAAAAAAATAGTCTGTTTTTTTGACCCACCCTATTACATATGCAGTATATTAGTATAGTACAACAAGAAACTTACCATCCATAACAAAACGAAATTGATTAAATTGAAGCCATGGCCAAGAAACGAGTTAAGACGGAAATAAACTCCAAAAACATGGCTTCACTGAAAGTAAGGCACAAAAAGCTCAGCAGAATCTTGCTGAAGAAGTTTAACTTTTTACTAAGGCCATCGTATTTGTAAAATGTAAATTTTGTTAGAACAGAGAATTATTGAAAATCGCATAGTCTGGTCTGGTATGTAAAAATTATTAAAATTGAGAAAAAACATTTCTAGTCTTGAATTTTTTAGAGCATTTTACTTTTTTATAAGAACATAATTAAGATATGACGGGTATAGTTCCATTATTTACGTTAACTTACAAGCAACCGATTACACCTATTTACAGTCAGTCACTTTGCTATAATAGAATAGTTCGTATAAAAATGTTTTTGCACACATTACCATACCTACAATTATTTTCTCGGCTCTCGTAAGGATGTACACTGGCTCTTGATAATCGACCATTTATAATTTTTAGAAATGATAATAGTTATATAAGATTAATCTTAGAGGTAATATTAACTATTCTGTTTTAATGTACCACTACTGTCACAGCAGTTTTTACCTCAAAACAATTTATCACTTTAATCTGAACGCAATTAATCCTCAATTAATATTTAAACGAGTAACTTTCTCTAATTTCGGCATAACGCAAAAACAAACGCATTGATTGAAAGACACGGTCGTTTGTCAACCATAAATCACAATTTTAGATAATTTATTTATTTTTGTCAGGTAACAGGAAACACGTAGCACCAGAAATTACAAATATACAAAACATCAATTGGTTCAATTAGTAGTCTCATATATTATTAACCCCTGTACTGACTAAAACAAGTGTTAGCTTTACAAAACTCATCATATATTGGTGAATGCTCTGTTAGAGAATGACAAAATTTTGTCGAACCTTTGCTAATATCTTACGGGCCGAGCCTTCTATGTTGAACCAACATATCCCTTGCATTATTGGTATTGTAGAAATAACTAAAGACTTTTTTTTATCGGGTCCCAGAAGTCTCGAACCTATTTAACTGCATAAACTGCAAAAATGTTCTAACATGTCTTTCAACGTTATTAATACTTTTTAATACTCAATAGTACATCACACGTATAGTTTCACCGAATCTGTTTCGTATTCCATTCGAGTTTTATACTTTCATATATTTAAAAATATTATTTATTGTATTGATCTTTTAAATAAAAATATAATACAATTTGAACATTGGTTTTTCCAACTACAATTCTAATACACTCTCCAAAATATACATTCCCATGTTGTTTTGTTCATTGAGCTAGTTCTAAGGATGCACCTATATTATGGATCTAAATTGAATAGATTGGGCGTTGCAAACAATTGAAAATTACATAGTTACATTTTAAATGCTTTCAACTTAAAATAATTGATTATTTAAATTAATTAAATTAAATATTTTTCTTGTCCTTTAATTTTCCTTATAGATTCAGTTTTGTCATGTTCATATTTCATTCATATTAAATTTATTTCCGAATCTCTTCACATAGTTCTATCTGGATACCGATTCCTGTTTCTTCATCTTCATTCTCTGTTATTCAGAACTTTTTGGATATTCATATATTTTAAAATTATTTCCTATTTAAACCAAGGGTAATATACCTGCTAATATTCAAGATATATAATTTTCAAAAAATTAAATAATGGGTGGTTTTAAACGATACGATAAATAGAAATAAATAAGAGACAGAAAGTTTTTCAATCATATTTCAAATTAGGCCTGTAACTGCAGCCGTGGGTCCTTATTCCAGGATTACATGTGAAATGTAACTGAAATACGGGAGAATTTCAGTTGCACACATAGACACGCATATAGAAACCAATCACTGACAAATGCGTCAGATTAGCAATTTACAAATCTGCTATTGCTGCAATTACTGGCTCATTATTCCCTAAGTAATTATCCCATTTGCGACGATAGAACTAGTATGTAGAAGCACCGACCGGCAGGCATGGTGCTTGACCAGAGATCATTATTATCTCTTGATACTGGTCCTCCAAAACTATTCCCGGCTATGCAAGAGTTTATTTTATTTTCAAAAATATACCAAGTATATCGAAATTATAACGTTATCTTGGGACTAAAGTTTTAAAATAGTTTGTTTCTATATGAAATTTATATAATTCTAATAGTCACCTGAATCGTTTATTATTTTGAGAACAAAAAATAAAATGGAAGGAATGTACATGTGTAAATATTGCAACGGTTTATACCTATACAATACTTAGAACATTTGTAAAGGAATACATCTTTAAATTGTATGCGAGGATAGTTCAATAGAAATACTTTAGAGACTGTAAAGTAATGTTTGGTCAACGAATATCATAGGTGCTTCTTTAACATTAAAGTATGAGTCACAGTGGTGGACTAGTTTATAGATTCCCTTCTGGTAAAATTCTTACTGTTGTTTGCGGAACCATTCTCTAACAGCAATCTCTACCTCAGCATCCGATTTGAACCGCAGTCCTTTCAGTGATTGCTTTAATAGAACAAACAAATGAAAATTACATAGAGTCAAGTCGGCACTATAAGCTGGATGTTGTAAAACTTTCCATTTCCTATGATCAAGCAAATCTTGAATCATCTGAGCTACAGTATAATTAAGAAGAATGAAACCGAGCATCCCGGGATACTTATTCTAGACCATGTCGTGTAAACCTATTATATACGCTCAGCATTAACACCAGGTTATTTAAAATCCAAGAACAGCATACTTTGGTAATAAAAAACTCCAGTCAACATTACTTTTCCTGTCAAAGACACGCAGATTATCTTTGAATGGATTTTCCATCGTAGGTGCCATTTATTACATTCCCAACTGTAATTTTGACTGACACGACAATACTAACATAAATAATATAAAAACTTGAATGTCGTTAGCATAGCGGCAAAATCATAGCTATGATGATCTAACGTATTTCTTTGAAACAGCTGTGAGCAAAATGTAGAATCACTTATAATTTTTATTGATTTTAAATAGACTTATGATTTTATCTTCAGAGGTTAATGTATAATGATATCAGTAAGTAACGAATACCAAGTAAGTTGTAAATTTACTGAAAATAACGCTAACCGACACCTATGATAAAATTTTAAATGACAACTGTTTAGAATAGTGGAAAGAGGACTAAAGACTTTTTAAAAAAATTGTCGAAGAAACAAATAAATACGAAAAAGTTAATGAGATTGAGTACCTTGGAGTAACCATAACACTCACCAATCAGGAAGATAGATAGATAAGAGGAAATACAGCTGTTGGGCTGTGGAGGAGTCCAAATTACAGCATATTACACAATTGTGAACTCTATATGCATCCAGAGCCTGCACTATAACAAAAAAGTGACAAATATTCTTGAAATAAAAAGACAACTGTACATACGCCATTACAAACAATGACGACGATATGATAGCTTAATGCATATAAATATAGATTAAAAAAGTATCAAATTTTTGGAAAACAAATGTTTAAGAACCATATTGAATAAGAGTCTGTCAGAAATAATTAAAAAAATATAAATAGGGATTACACTCTATTTTTTTAAAATTCCAAGAAGATTAGTACCTTATTTATAATTACATATTTAAAAACATTTTTACTTACATTATTTAAGATTTAGTAATTATAAGTTAATTTATTATTCAAAATAATTATTAGTGTTGGTTATTTTAATTATTGTTACCAATTTGTATTTTAAGAAAATTATGTGGTATGTATGAGAGTATGTATAAAAAAACTGGACAGTTAGTGTATTGAAAAATCCTGATAGCCAATATCCTCAATATCTTCCAATACATACCGAAGGCAGAAACTTCAAAAAAATTCTGTCTTCAAAAAATAACACTATCTTTTAGTCTGTACTATCTAAAAATCTATTTCTTTTTTTGCAACAATCATGAGTCCCGTCTCTTGTCGGTAAATATCAAATTGTTTCTATTTTGTTGCTTTGCAAGTTTTTAAATAGTTGTATTCCTGTTTTGTTTGTTTGGTTTTAACGCGACATTAAAATGGACTATTCGTAGCGATATTTGAAAGATGACAGGATAAAATAAAACAAGCTGAAGATATATTTATTTAAATAACTGGGACAATAATTGCAAAAATCATAGGTAAAATTTATCAACAAAAATATTATGAAATGTTAGACATGACTAATTCGGTGCAACGTATCAATAAAATTATAAATAGAGAAATAGAAAAAATCGCTTATAATTTAAATAAAACAAATAATAAATAGAAGTAAATGCAGAACATATAAAGTTTTCAAATAAATCGAACAAAGTAATTAGGTCCAATTAGATAAATACATGAAGAGCCAAATAAATTAACTAATGGAAAAACCGAAATAAAACCAATTAACTTATAATCAGATCAAATAAAAACAGATAAAAGAATTGTAGAAACAAATAAAACAAGTCAAAAACATCAAATAAGGCAATCAATAAATCCAAATAAATCAAGTAGATCAAATTAAATCCCATAAAGAAAATAAACGAATAAATCAGGTAAATAAAATCAAATAAATCAACAATAACAAGATTTACTCCAAAAAAATAGGAATATAGTCCAATGTCTCCTGTAAATTAGGTTGTACCAATTTATTTATATAATAAAAGCTAAACGAAGTTAATAAAAAAATTGAGGGTACCCTTTTTATCTCCTTCATTTATGAAGAAAATAGAAGAGTCTACGAGGGGTATCAGTGAAGACACTTGACTACCTGCCTAGAAGTTGAAATTCTACGATTTCTTCTTGAGGGAAATCTGGTAGGTTAATAAATAACTAAATACTATGTCCCCCATGTAGAATTCAATCCTAAGTCCCCCCTAGCCAAGGGTAATATTCAAATTCAAAACAAAAAAGATTCAACAATATCTTTTTAATTAAAAAACATTCTGTCATCGTTTCTATGTTTCTACATTGGTGTAAATCAAATTAATTGCATCATACGATAATTAAAAGAACAAACATAAAACACAAAGCATTAAGGGTGAGCAAGTATGAATATCAATGATCTTATTTGGGTCAATTTAAATAAATTCATTTAGAAAATTATATCACATAAATACAAAAAAATTACTTACACTACGTATTTAAATATTTCGCTTTATACTCTTAAAACCCACCTCACTGTTTGTCGATCATCGCTAATCTTCCCCCGATATGCACTCTTCTCTGGTTTTCAAGACATTATTTAAGTTATTTAACCCAAAGAGTCGTGAGAATTTTCAAACAAGAGCTAACTATGTCGAATACCTATGGGTCCTTTCACACTTCTGTCTCTACTTCTGATTTTTTTAGATTTTTGATATGGTTTGGTAGATTTTTTCTTCGTCTTGTTAACTGCAGATTGAGGATGAAATGGTCAGAAGGCTCCTTAATAATTTCTGTTAATTCTGAAATAACAGTATCAATTTCGTCTGCTTTGTTGAATTGTCTGGTCATGGTAATATTGTCTTTTATATATTTTAAAACTCAAATCAATTAGCTTCAGCATATTATTTAATTATTCTGGCAGTTGGAATATTGTAATTTAATTTTTTTATGTTGAATCTAACTGGTTTGTGATCCGAGTCTAGGTCGTTAATGGATTCTAGGTCGTTAATGGATTCTAGGTCGCGAATTTGGACTTCTCTTGCCATTACCAAACCAGGGATGAATTTACTCCTCTAGGGTAATAGTAGTAATAGGTCGGCGAATCTGTATGATATAATTCCAGATCTGGTTCCTCAATTATTCGAAGTATTTTATTTCTTTTAGCATTCGCCCATACATTACTCCATATAAGGTATCTGGGATTAAAGTCTCATTATTAAGACTTTTCTAGTTCGATTAGCTATATTGCCATCGTATCTGAAATTGTAAAATTTGTAGGGTATAACGTAGTAATTTGTATAATTACTGTTATATTTTCTATGTTTATGTCTGAAATATCTATTTCTTTGCAATGTATTCCTTTTTAATACGTAATATTAATCCCCTCCTGGAAGGTCATTATTGTTAGATTTTAGATGGTCCCCAGCAGAATCATAAGTAAATACCTACTGTATCATAGTATTCAATAGTAGGTTCTTAGTTCAACCATTAATTTTCGTAGTCCATTGGCCTTCCAAAAGATTATTTGGGAATGCTAAATACTGAACGAATTTATAACCGATTCGCATACTTCCAAAATGCTTTTGTATACTTTCTAAGTTATTTTTACTTAATTTAAACACAACTATTGTATGTTGATATTTTTGGTAAAAATCTATTTGATTTAAATTTTCACTGATATTGTTCCAAACACTAGTTTTAAACGCAAAGACATAAAAAAATTTAAAAAAATACGGAAACTTGCCGAAAATATTTTTAAATGAAAACATAGATACGAAGACTCTTCCAAACAGTAATATATGATTCTTGAATTTTAAAAGTTTTAATTAACTTTTTTATGTAAAAATTCTTTATCACATAAGACTGGTCTACGACTGTAGATCTTAAATTACAAAGAATTCATGAATATGGAAATTTGTGATCATTTTGCATGAAAATAGATACTTTGCTGATCAATATCAATAGGTAAAATACAGCTTTTTAATAATTAGCAAAAAAAGTAATATTACATGTTTACGATTTTTAAAAAAATCAATATATCAACAGCATGTCACACTACTCCATCACATAAATATGAACAATCCTTCTGACTTTCAGTTGGCTCGCAACAGCAGCAAATACAAAATTTTGTTCAAGCCTAGTGAGTGATACACCATTGAATTTTTCAATGGATCTACAATGAAATCTACAAAATTTGTTACATATTTTGATTAAAATCCCAGTTGTTCATTTATTAGTTTCCACAATAATTCGTAACCGATCTTTTCCGCAAATTACAACAATGCCGGATTAAAAATTAAATATTGATGACATGGGATAAAGATTTATCATTTTAGTGACGGTATTTAATTATTTATTTTAACAAAATTAGTTTCGTTCGATCCATCTATAAATATATATTTTATATTTTGTGGATATTCAGCGCAAACAAACGTGAGGTTTTCCTTTTTAAATTTGTTTATAATTGACTGAGTATTATCGTTGGCGCATAAATAAAATATTACTGACTTTTTGTTATTGTACGTGGTATTTTACTTATATTTTTACAAATTATTTTAGGGACAATTTAATACTTTTGCTATTTATATATAACTTAAGTAATGGAGAAAAGTTGTATTAATTATCATTTTTCTTCAATATACAATTTTTCTAGATATTTGCTGTAGGTACTTTTAGTTCTTAAATAATCTAGATCTAATAAACCTAGACCTATTGTCACCCTGTTATCCCATATCGTTGTTATAGTTGATGAGATTTATTTTAATCTTGTATTTATACTTAAATCAAAAAGGTTAATCGTTAAACTTAGAAAAACATTGTTAAGTGTCAGGAAGTGTTTTCAATTCTCCGAAATTTGATCAATCTAAAATCGTACCGACTGAAAATAATCTTCATTTAGTAGTTAAAACTTAAACCAAAGAAAATTTTCCCTTTACAACGATTGCTAAAAGGTATGAAACCATTATACTTAAATTACAGAATATTTCAATATATGTATGTGTAAGAAGGCTGAGATAATTTGGCAAATCAAGTTTGAGTGAGTGTTCTTTGCTGCAATATTCGTTAAATATATTGGTCGAACAATTCATACATAGCGCGTGTCATTTTGAGCACTAAGATTGTCGTTTCTTTCGAACATTCCTCTTCTGAGGAAGTATTTTACTCAAGTATGGTCAATTCCGAAATTATTATTAGTGTGTTGTTTCACTTATTTCACATTTGTCAATGAAAACTACCAAAGCCATCGCGAAAAACTCAAATAAAAACTAAGAAAGATTATCCCCAAAATAAAAAGTGTAATTATATAGAACAAGCCCTACATACACTATGCGATCTGAGAAAGATGGAGTATCCTGTTAATGTGTACTAATGACGATTAAGATTTTCATCTCTCGTTTACCAATCGGGGTTTTGTTCAATGTGAACATTTCTTTCACTTCAATTATTTTTTTAGTCTCTCCTAAATATTGCTTATATTTTCTTTTGTTTTAGGTGTACAGCACCAGTCTTATAGGACAGTAGGTTTAGGACAAAGAAATTTTTTGGAAACGTCGTCGTTTTCACATTTAAGAGACGAAAAAGTGTACAAGGGTTATCAAAGTGTTCGAAGTTCTGACGGGTCACTGAATTCTTATAAACAGGAAATTTCAGGTTAGATTTTTTTCTGAAAAATATGATGTCTAAATATTTCAAAAAATTCTTACCAGGTTTTTGTAATAAATATTTTGCCAATTTTTGCTCAACCCGATAATACCCGTATTACGATCACCCTGTAAAAGTCACTTTTATTTTAATGTTTAATCACATAACGGAATATCAAATTATGGCTAGTTTATGATTTTTATCATTAATTATTGTATTGTAGAGTTTCACAATATATCTCGTTATAGTAAATAAAGCATTTACCCGATGGTATATTAACATTCAAACAAATCCTCCTATTCAATCTATATTTATACAGCCTATCTACTTAAATTCATTGTATTACTTGATTTATAAAAAAAAAGGTTTTCTTAATAAACAGTTCTATTTCCTACAAAATAACATAGCATTTGACAGAGTATATATACAGGGAGTATAAAAGTTAAAATTGATCTAAAACTTCTAATAATTCTTGTATTACATCATAATTTATTAAATAACTTTATTTTAGTTTATTGACACATCCTTCTATACAAAATACAAAAAGGGTTAATGGATATGATTGCATATTTGAAAGTAGTTTTTAACTATTAGCAATTTTTTTCTATCTTCGATATTGTCAAATATAAATCTTACTTTATGTAGTACTAAGTATTTGATTCTTTCAATATAATTTTAATAAATTGTAAGCTAAAAAATAAACACATAAGAAATGAAGAACTAGAAACAGGATTAAGAGGAAATTTTTATGATTGGTACTTTCTTCACTAGAATCATTTATAATCATTTATATTTATAATAAATTCATCCAGTACTTAATATAGCAGTGGTTTTCTTCTCTCAATTTTTTGGCATTTTCGAAACGCTTTTTCTAAACTATCCACTGAAAAATTATTTACAAAATCTCCATAATATTGGATAACTGTATTACCTTTAAAAGAAACATTCCTATCAGCTGTAAACTGCTTCATTGCACCAAGCAATTCTAACCGATTGAGGTTAGGGTGATAAGGTGGCAATCTTAAAACATTAAATCCATTTGATGGAAATATATGATTAATGTACATATTGGTTTATGAACATTAATAATTTCAAACAGGCTTTAGCATATTGCTACTAAATGGAATTTTACGTTTCTTTAGCATTTCTACATTACCTCTTTCCTTGTAATTGAGTTCGGTATACTTTCTAAGAGTTTTTTATTGTAAGGAGCAATATCAATAACCATGAGACTTTTTTCCGTAAATTTAGTATCAGCTTTTCAGCTTTTCTTTCATCCATTTTTCATAATTATGGTGATTCATTTCTTCGTGATAATCGCCCGATTTACAATTTTATTTCCATCGTAAATCTGATTTAAGAATAAATCCTGCTTCACTAGCAGCATTTACAATTATTAGATGTTGGTTTCATGAATGAACTGCTGTTTCATTTTTTTTTCATGAAGGTGACTTGAATGAATATAACTGTCGTCCATATATACCATGTGTCTCTTAAGTTCCTTATAAATTTTCATTTTTCTTAAAAATTCTAACATGAGGTGTCTGATTGGATTCTGGTAAACTAGGATTTGATCATAGTTTTCTTTTTCAAAATACTAAATTATAAATATCTTTTCGTAGAGACACTATACTTCCTTGATATTGAAAATCGACAGAATATTTTCTGTAAATTTGTTTTAAAGTTAGTACAATTTTCTCTATAACATGATAATTAAAATTAAATTTCTCAGCTGATATTGGTTTTAGACTTTATTGTGGCGCTGAAAACGACGAAACTTTCTTATCCTGCACCGTTTTACTTTCTTTAGATAGAATAAGTACGGTACATCGGCAGTACAACACGTTCAATAATCTTCACGATTTTTTAAATTTTTATCATTAAAACTTATCTTAGGAAAAAGAATAACAATTTTATTTCTTTACTCTTTTTCTTTCAAAAATTTTATTCCATTATATTTGAAAAAAAATTGTTTATAACAACTTAGTTTAACACTAAAACACCTACTACATCACTGAAGAAGAACGGCGGCGGGCAGCGATGTGTCCCCTCTCAACCCAGCTAGAGGTACGACCACCACTGTCGGTACGTTACTATCGAATTGACTGGAACGATGTTCCCACCTCGATATATCCCTGCTTCATGATATTAATAATATCTCTTTCATAGCGCGTTCTTTATCGCTCGCATGGGTTCGTGAATGATCTTAAATATTGAGACGGAATCTATATATACATATTTTAATAGATGACTGTGTATAATATATTTATTATTTTAACGGTAGTTATACAATTACAATACAGACACCTATGGTAAAAAATATTCAATCTTATTTCCCTACAAGGTATACACTAATGGATTACGTAAGTAGTCATCTTGGTTCAAAGATTGTTTGACGATGTTGGAATATCACCAGTTTATTTACATTATAATTAAAAAATTAATATAGTAAGGTGATTTAGCATATCAAGTTTTAACAGAAACATTTGGTGTTTAAAATATATTAATAATTTATCGGGAAATCGTTGGAATATTAAATTTTATGAATATGAAGTTAGGGATTTTTGTAAATTTCATGAAACATGGATGCCAAGAGTGATTTTTTTTTGGAACAAGACAGCTATGACCTACAAAGTTTATAAAAAAGCTTTTCAAAATTTAACAGCACTTTCTCAAGTTTTAGACGCTAAGAATGCATATTGATATAGATAATTAAATTCATGACCTACATGATATTATATTGTTACACTTGTTGATTTCATAAAACATAACTTCAAATTTTACAAACATCCTATACATTAATATAAAAAATTGTATTTGTTTAGAAATAAAGCCCCAACAATTCAAAACTAACATACGAAAATGCGTTAACAAATAGTTAAGAAATCAATTGTAATTAATTTATTTCCAGAATACTAAGTTTTGAAAAAAGCCAAATAAACGAAAGCTCTCAAGAATAAGTGAAGAGAACCCTCAATAAATTGACACTACTTTTTTCAGCGTCCTTAAAAATTATAATAAATTACAGGGTCCGTTAAAAAAATATTATTTTACGTTGCTGTCTTATTTTGGGACATCCTGTATATTTCGTGGTTTACCCACTCGGCTCCGTCCCGTTTAGCGTGGCGCACCTTCATATACCTACAGGGTGTCCTAATCAATGGTCTAGGGCTAATTCCTGATGGCAAATTATGCTCACTGAGGTAGACAACTTACGTCTGCCAATACACCATTTTGAAAATACAGAGTGTTAGAGTGATTTTCCTGTGATGTTTTTGTATTTATTTATTTGAGACATATATACAATGTAGGAATAGTCATATTATATAGAATCTATATTATATAGGATGTTCCAAAATTCGACTGCCAACGCTCTAGGGCAAATTTCTTGTGCAAAATTATGTCCTTTGAGGTAGGTAACCTTTATCTGTAAATGCACCCTTTTCAAAATACAGGATGTTAAAGTTTAAAAAACTGGATATAATGTTCAAATTTTTGAATTCTACTAATATTTCTTTGTAAAAAAGTAATAACATGTTACTATGCTGAAATTAACCGTTTTCGAGAAAAGCATCATTTTTTATGACCGCTCAGGTGGTTATTTAGTAAAAATACAACTTGACAAGCAACTTAATAATTATTATTTAAGGCAATTTGATATCTGTCAACCGAAACAATTAATTTAGCTAACTATGATAATAGTATACCTTAAACCTATCAAAAATAAAAAACCTAAAAATTCGGCCCTTTTCAAAATCGGCATAATAAAGTTTTATATCATTGAAAAGACTACAGCCCTAAGGTTTCCATTAAAAAAAATTGTAAATTTGTGTCATAAGTTAAAAATGACAGATCGATTAGAGAAATTGAATAAATCATCAATTGTAGATTTTGTTAATCAACAAATTTTGTATTTACAGCTTTTTTATGAAACCAACACTCAGATAGTCAGACGCATTTAAATAAAATCATAAAAAACTTTTTTACATAAATATCTAACATGCCAAGCAAATTTTCGAAAAAGTAAAAATTGCATTTACTTGGACTCGTAAAACAGTAAATCTTTCCCCATAACGATCTTTCTAACTTTGCTAGTTTCGAAGATTTCTGTTGAAAACACGAAAAAATCTTACTCTGTTTATAAATATTCTAAATTTATATAATCTTTCTAAAGGGTGTATCATATATTATGCGAAATACTCCTTAACTTAACCTGTATTATTATTCATTTGTTTGTAATATCTAGGTGTGCGATATAGACAATAATTGTTATTTATTGTTATTTTTTTTTTAAAGTATCACTCTGTATATGCGGATTTCGTAAAATTGTTAACATATTTAGAATCTTTAGAAAGAGCCAATCATTTCGCGAGGATTAAAAATTACAAATTAAATTAAAATGCAAAAAAACCTGTAATAAAAAAATGCCTATAACTCAGAAACCACAATATGACTTACCGAAAATTTCATATTGTTCTTAATTAATCAGAATATGAATTTCTACAATATGGTAGGAAACAACTCAAGAATATACAGGGTGGCCAAACGAAAACGAAACAGAGCCATTATCAGGAACTGCGCCAACATTTTAGAAAAACACAGGGACCCGTCTATTTTTGATCAAAGGGGGACACTTTTTCCGGTATTTTCGACTTCGCTGCTTACACCTCCATGCGAGGGTAACAATCACCCCAAAATATTTAAATGGCCTTAGGGGTCGAGTAAAAAATCATTTGAAAGCCCTTTCAATTGTCTTTACAACAGTCTTTAAATTTTAAAATTCGGCCTAATACTTTTTAATAAATTACATTTTGTAGTTTGAATTATGTTTTTAGTTGTTTACTTACTTTTTAATTAAATTAAATGTTCAACTTGATGACTACCCGCGTCAATACAATAATAAAGATTTTGTTCGCATATTCCGAAGAATTTCCGGAGTGATTCGATGGCACTCCTCGACAATTCTTTGACGCAAATCTTCTAAAGAGGCTGGTTGTGTTTTGTAGATTTTACTTTTGAGGTATCCCTACAAAAAAAAATCAAGGGGCGACAAATCTGGTGACCGTGAAGGCCATGCAATACTACCTCTTCTCCCAATCCAGTGCCGTGGAAAATGTTGGTCTAAATACTGACGAACAATCAAAGCATAATGCAGAGAAGCACCGTCCTATTGAAACATTAAATGATCTTCACTATACTATTGGCCATTTTCAATAATATCGTTCAAGGTAGGGACGATAGCATCTTTCAGTAATTGCAAATACATTTCGCCAGTCAAATTACCATGTAAAAAATATTGACCCACCAGCCGGTCACCGAAAATGCCAGCCCATACATTTAATTTTTGCGATTGCTGTGTATGTACCGCCTGGAAAATTTTTGGATTTGAATCAGACCAGTAGCGGCAATTATGACGATTTACGGTACCGTTCATAAAAAAGCTGCATTCATCGGAGAAACAGATATTAAAAAGAAACTGTGGATGGTTCGCTACTTACACACTCATTATTTCTTAAAATTTCAAACGGCGGTCATAATCATCCTCATTAAGTTGCTGCACTAAATGTATTTTATACGGATAGAATTTGTTCTTCTTCAAAATGGTTTGAATGCTAGTTCGATTGATCCCAGACACAGATGCTAATTGCCTTGTACTTAAGGAGGTATGGTACGTACAGTCCAGTCAGACAGTTCCGTCTCATTGTACATGTCAACAGTATGTACGTACCTATAGGGAGAATGAACTTTTCTCAAGACTGTACTTCCAAAATTAAAAAATTTCAGCTAGCAATAACCGTCTTTTAGCATGTTAAAATTATTATTTTATGAATTTTAAGATTAAATTATAACATTAATTTTCGTTAGTCAACAGGATTTATAAGTAAAATAATTAAATAAAATAATTTAATATCTTTGTAAAATTAATAAGAATTCCGGCAACGTCGCAAATCCAACCGCGTTTGTGATGTGTAAGTGTGTGTATGTTTACAAGTAATGCCATTCAGACAGTGTGATATTTAATTAACAAATCTTCAAAGGAGAAACCAAAAATGAGTGACGGAAAAAAGCGTTATTTTTGGAAAGGAAAACGAGTTAATGAAAAAGTTTATAATCAACGTATTTCTCAATGCAAGAACCTATTCTATTAAAACTTTAAATTTCCCGCGCGACCCACCATTTGCGACGTTGCCGTCAACATAACCCACATTTGCTATGGCTGAATGTTTTTTTAAATTTAGTTATTTTTATAACTAAGTACCCTCAACATGATTTTATTTTCTCAATAATTTTTGTAATTTTTTTTTATAGACCTTTAGTTTTTCAAAGCTTTGTCATTATTTTTTCATCATGAAATTTATTATAACATGAGTATGTGTGATACCTGGTATGCCATTACAACGTTAAATGACCTCATTTTAATTTCGTTTCATAAAAAAACTGTGAACCCTAGGTCTCTAAAATTTTAACACAACACGTATTAAATATAGTTTTATCGATCCTAAAAATTTTAAATTGATCTCATTATTTCGACTTAGCTCCCATACCTCCTTAACGTAGGATCTAGATGAACATGTCTCAAAAACTGCAACTTCACTAGCTGTATTAACTACAGGCGGTCTATTTTCTCGTTTTTTATTAGCTACATTTCCAGTATCTTCAAATTTTTTCACTAACTATAGAACATACTTCCTACTGACCTGTTTATCTTGATATTTTTCATTAAATAACTGAGCCGTTACATTTGCACACTTATTGTTCATAAAATAAAGCGAAATGATATCTACCCTTTCCGCAATGGAATAAACCATGGTATTTAATTTTGAAAAACACAATTAAACAAACCTTCGCTTCGATATACGAATCCACTAATTTCACGTTCTCTTTGTGTGTCCGTATCGTATCCATTTGTCTTTTACAAATGTGATAAAAAAATTACAAAAACAATGCAAAGCACGAAAATCAACATTTAAACCATTGGCCCATGTGTCATTTTCACTATTTTGACAAAAATGAAAAAAATTCCAATTTTAAAACCTCTTATTAAAAACTAAACAAGTACATTAATCGCAAGAAGACGTGCGAGTTAGCCTGGACATAGCGGGAAGGATTCTGGTAGACTGACAGAATATAGCAAAATTGAAGATACCGAGGCATCGTGGTATTCCTAGTAAATAATTAATTAAAAACTGATAAAATTACTGAAAAAACTCAGCTATAGAATATGTTAGGTTAAAACCCGTTTTCTACGATACCAAAAAAAGAATTAGAATGCATACAAAAATAGTGGAAAGACCAACACTGAGAAAGCTTAAATCCAAGTATCACTAAAAATAGGTATCCACATATAATTACAGAAATCTTAGATACCTATCCTCAAGACCTCGTACGAGGTATTATGGTATTGAAGTGGGTGTTTTTAAGTGGAAGAAGTAATAAAATCCCTTATCAGGCTGCTGTTTCGCTCCAATTTTATTATGAAAAGTATTACGCTTCCAAATGATTATGATGGTTTGCCTTGAGGATTCTAAATCTGCTAGAAGTGCTTTTAAATAGGTCTCCTAAATGTCATGTATTGTACATTAATGAATAGTACAAGTAGAAAAATGAAGTTACATTTGATATTTTGAATAAAATTTTAAACACCCTGAAAATCTTTTCTCTCTTCATTTTCTATGTACATGCTAGTTTTTTAGTTATTTCTATTTCCATCTGTTTATTGTATAAAGTGAATAAAAAAATAGTAATTTCATAAAATTATACGGTCCCGAAATACCTTTGCCGAATTTTATTGACTAGTGTATTTTTAATATTAATATTTAAATATAAAAAAAATTATTTCCTTGCCAAAAACATCTTCTTTTAACATCGTCTAGCACGAATCACGATATGCTAAAAAAAGTTACCTTGCCACTGGCCTTGTTCAGTCCGAGTTTCAGCCCATTTACAACCAACAGGTTGTTCGATTGAGTCAATTTACGCTTGATAGTTACCTGGAGCTCAGATTACAATAGAAAACAATATTCACTCGATATGTAATTATCTGTTCAGTGTTCATTCGGAATATGAACATATTTTAACTTCCTTTTAGATCCCATTTACAATATTGTCTTGTTTGTTTTTATTTTATCTATAATATCAGATATATTGGATGTATTAATTTTACAAATTTTGAACTAATTCTAATTTTTTTATAAGAACTTTTGTAAATGGGCAAAACACTGTGTGATAAATTTATTTTTTATAACGGGAATAATACAAGAGGTGGAATATATTTACTAATGTTACTGTTTCACATCGGTAAACTAATTATCAAGGCTGTAATGAAAATGTACACCAAGATTTTATTTATTTTATTCAAATCCTTCTTTTTTAGTTTTTAATATTTTTTGACTGCGTTGAAATAATATGCTTATTAAATGAA
Source organism: Hermaeophaga mercurialis (assembly GCA_951812935.1). NCBI lineage: Eukaryota > Metazoa > Arthropoda > Insecta > Coleoptera > Chrysomelidae > Hermaeophaga > Hermaeophaga mercurialis. The sequence continues at coordinate 14,876,232 of OX638358.1, forward strand.
TTCAGATATGATCACATGTCCTTTATGTGGTAACCGCAATAAAATATACCTTAATAAGGAGAAGATTCTAGTAAGGATAGTTATAAAATCTGACCTAGACGGAGTATGTTGCCAATCTCGACATATATGCTTTTGGGAGAATCTTAGATTAGTTTACACCAATCATAAAATCTGTAGCTATATTGACAGTGAGGAAGTTAAGCATGATTTAGCCAGATGTTAAGGTCTCCTGTGAAATGGCTCTGGTGTGTCTTAATTTACTGATTCTATTGAATCGAAGAAATGGAATGAGACTAGTTGAGATAGCGGGGCATATTGTGAAAAATTAAGTGGCAACGCTATTATCGAATAAGGCATGGAAGAGATCTTTACAGGGCTAATTCCTTTATTTCCTATTTTTCTAAAAAAAAATTAGATTGGTGAATCTAAGGCCAGTCTTCCTCTTCGATTTGGTATGGACTTAGAGGAAAAGTAACATACGTATATCGTAAACAGTTTTTTTCTTACTTAGGTTGATAAAGGTATTCGATCTCTTTTACTTATAGTTTCCCAAATGTATCTTAACTTACCACAGCCTTGGAAGATCTATTTAAATTTTCTTATATTGTAATACTAATACTGTTCTGGCAGAAAAGGATTTAGTTCTGCAAAGAGTTTTTAAGTCTACTTTCTAGAGAGTTGTTCTGCTCTCGACTACAGGGTGTCCTAAAACTTAGAACAAGGTAAAGACTCCGGTAATGGGTTTTCAAGATTTCAACTTGGATTGATCTCCTACGCCCACCAGCAAATATCTAGGAGAAAGTATAGATTAACAAAAATGTTGAGACTTACATACCTCTTCATGTAAGAACTCTATAAAGATGTCAAGACTTGTGGTTAAGAAGAGTACAAGATTGGACTTTAAAAGACCTAAGAAATTAGTCCCATCCCAAACAAAAAACAAAGACAGCGGTGTAAGTAATCTGGACAAATTGTGATTGATGTAAGTAATTATTACATCCTTTATATCGACAATCGTCTGACTCGTGGCCTAGTTAATAATCTTTGGGAAGTCTCTAATTAGTGTCAAATGAAGGCACTGCCAAAAAATTGACATTTTTTTTTATTGTAAATCTGTCACCTTTCGAGAATATATATATTTCATTCAAATTATCCATTTAAGTCTGATCGAAGAATGAGAGAAAAATGGTGGTTTTGTACTTGCAACTGATTGAAAAGTCAGTGAAGCAGCAAATTTATCTTACATTACACAGTAACGGATAGCAGTAGAGTATGGATTGAATTTCGGTTGCAGCTTTACACATGAGCGACTCGTTAAACAAGATGGACTCGGCATTTTGATTGCTACATAAAATGTATAGCTTCTTGCGAATCAAGCAAGAAAATAACAGTGTTCATTCTTTTAGATAACTTTTACGGAATATGAATAAGTAAGGTAAAATAATCATAGTAGGTTTTTTTATTTTATTGGTTAATATAACAAATTCCTATCGAGAATAATAACTTGAGTAGGAATTAGATTCATAAAATGAAACTGATACTTTCAAATTTCTCAATATTTATTAATTTAATAAGATGGTTTGAAATGGCTATATATGCGAGAAAATTAAAGAAGTCAGATTCAAGAAAGCTAGGTGTTAGAAAAATTGAAAATAAATGAATAAAAATAAAATTTTTAAATTTAATAAAGAAGAACATATCGTTAAAGAGAATTACAAAATTACATTTATTTTTAAGAGCAGTGAATTCAAGTCAGGGAGACCAGGTAATTTAAATACAAAAACTGAAAGCAGTAATGGAAGTTTAAATTAAGCAGGAATTTGGGATTGAAAAATAGAACATTTAAAATGAGTTGATACATTTTATTGTATTATTGTAATTGGATGTACACCTTATATAAAATTTTCCTTATGTTTTTTGTAATAATTATATTCTAACTCACTTCGTAAAGCTTGACGTGGCAAAAAAGAGATTTTTTTTTCACCCACATCAGTTTGACGGCAACTCCAAAATAAAAAGGTTTAGTTATACTTAACATAATCGTCAACGATACATCTTTAATATATATATATATATATATATTATATTTGGTTAGATGATCTTGAATGTCTATTATGAATAATTTTTTGTTATTAGGTGTTTTAAATAACTCAAGAAACTAAAAAAACAAATGCATTATGAACAAAAAATATATTGAATATGAATTTAAGTGTGGTTGGAAGTAACTCAGGTGGTTTCAAATAACTCATATTATCAAACTACAAAAGCAGAATTTTTAGTTATCCTTCACTTTCTTACTTATTTTTATTGTGAAATATTGCCTAACTTACTAAGCATTAACAGTTTTTCTTGAAATAAAAAAATCGCTTCTTACTTTATAAAATAAACCTTATTTTATTCTCAAAGATGATTTGGATATTTGTTTGTCTGGCCTAGATGATGATCATCTCGATCAACTATATGGGTGAAATGAAAAAGGGACAAGAAGATTCGTCACACCAACACAAACGATACATCTGAGTTGGCTCGTCAGTTATGGTTAAAAAGACTGGCCATCGCTCTTTTGTTGTTTCTGTAGAAATTAATAAGATAAGAGCAGAGATGTATTTAATTTTCTAAAAGGTTTCTTATGGATTTTAATATCATACATTTGTATAAACTTCGATTTACTCTTACATTATATATGTGCAAAAAACGTTTAAAATCAATAACACAGCTTGTATTTTTTACTAATTTTTAAGATTCAACACAACTTTTCAATATAGTAACAATTTATCTGGCTTTCATTTTAAGTATTATTCAAAAATAAAAATTCTTACAGAACTTAATTTCTGGTAACAAAAAAAGACCGCTCACACATCTTGACACCAAATTATCACACAATATTTATTTTCTAGAAATATTTATTTCAGGTGTTTTTGTTCTTGCTCTTCTTGTTCCTTATTTTGTTTAACTTTTTTAAACAAATATGGAAAAAAGTTAAAAATATATAATCGGAAATTCTAGTTTAGATAAGCCATAAAAATTTACAGAAGCCGTACCTGTAATGGGACGGAAATGAAAAAAAATTAAATGCTTCACAGGTTTGAACTTTCGATTTTCATGCTTGATAATTTGTTTCATTCACTTCGAGAAATCGTTGTAAGTTTGATTATCAATTTCTATAATGGGATTTTAGCTCTTTTAAACTTACTGAAACACAAAAATTCAATTATTCTAACAGGTGATCGATTATGATTGAGTTAATCGACCAATTTTCAATGACTAATTTGTACAAGTTTTATGGGGAGCTATAGGCACATCATCACTTTAATTTAGAAAAAATCATATGCCTGCAAAAATTATCTTTTTATCTTCGTCATATTTTTTTTTTGCAAAAATAGTCTAAACAACTATATTTGACAGCTACAGAATATTTTTTATTCTAACAAACTGTTTCATGTTATACCATGGATTAGTAGATTTTGACGTATTACATTTTTTGGTTAGTAAAATACTAAAGGAATAACTCTAGTGTCCATAAACTTTCCCTTCTGCACCCATAGGATTTTGCCTTTCATAAACAGAGTATTCTTTATGCCCTTGATAACTAAATAGCTATATTTTTACACCGATGTAATCTGACAGCTACTTTTTGTTGGAAATAATTAAAAATATAATTAATAAATACATATTTCTTAAATGTTCTGCACTTTTTTATAAATAATTTCAATTTAGAAATGTTTAATATAAATTATTATACTCGAATCTTTACCACATAATATAAATCAAGAAAATTTTAATCTCATAATTATATTAAATCTGATCCTAGTCATCTTACCAACGATAAAGTTTGTCCCGTATTTATTAATTAATATTAATTATTTACGTCGTTTAAAATCCAAAATTAATTAGCTATGGTTAAGAAAACAAAAAATTCTGAACAATTTTACTAGTTATCGAATTGTATATATATACTGGACAGCAAAATTAACGCACCACCACTATATTTTGAAAAATATTTTTTATTTCATAATATTGATCAAATTATTTTATGTCTTAATTAAGTACACTACTCAAAACAATTATCGCATATTTTCTCAAATGTCTATATTTAATCATCAAATAAAAATAACATTGATTTATTATATATTTTTGATCGAATAAGGATATGTTTTAAGGGATTTTACGAAGTGTTGCAAAATTTACATAAAATGTAACGAAATAAGGCAACTTTTAATTTTTTAGTGTTTTATTTGCATTAAAACCAAAGAACAAAATTAACATTACTGTCCGACCATAATGAATTTTACACTACAAAATATTAATTAATATTCAGTATTACCCCCTCTAGCTCTTACAACTGCCCTGCAACGCCTCCCCATACTTAAAATTAAATTTTGAACATAAGCTTCGGGAATTCTATCCCATTCCTCTATAAGAGCTTCAGACAATTGTTCCAAAGTTTCAGGTGGATTTAATCTTCCTCTAACGGCTCTTCCAAGTGCATCCCACATATGTTCAATTGGATTTAAGTGAGGTGATCTTGCTGGCCAATCCATGATATTAATATCGGTGTCTTGCAAGAACCTCGTCACAACGCGTGCTTTGTGAGGACGGGCATTATCATGCATTAATATGAAATTATCGCCTATAAATGGGGCAAAAGGAATCACATACTCTTGAAGGATATCATTAATGTACCTTTCAGCATTCAAAGTACCGTTTTGTACAATATGGAGATCAGTGCGTCCACGAAAGTTTATTCCTCCCCAAACCATAATGCCTTCTCCACCGTATGCATCCAACTGACGAATGTTGCCCTGTACAAATCGGGTTCCAGGCCTTCTACACACCCTTACACGACGGTCATTTGTTGAGAGAGTAAATCTGGACTCGTCGGTGAACAAGACCGTGTGCCAATCAGCTGCTCTCAAGTTCAGGTGTTCTCTGGCGAAGGCTAATCTGCGTACGCGGTGTTGCCTCGTGAGTCGTGGTCCCGTTGCTGGTCGTCTTGGCCTTAAGTCAGATTCTCTCAATCTGTTTCTAACCGTTTGATCACTGATCCTAACCTGGTAAGTTCTTCTTAGGGCATTTTGTAAGTTCCTAGCTGTAGTTGAATGGTCTGTTGTTATCGTCCATAACTCTAATTTCATCCAATTAATAATTTCGTGCGAAAGTCTAAGTTCAACTAATCGAATACTCGTGCCATTGATAAGTAAAGGTTTTAGCATTTTGTAGTTATACAGAAAAACATCAGAATAAATGATAAAGAACAATATAAAAACCCATATCTGCCGGAATTTGCATAAAAAAGATCTATGTTTTTAGTACTAAAAATCTTAGTTTACCAGTTTTATGAATAAAGTCTTTTGTACAGGGTTTTCAAAATATGCGATAATTGTTTTGAGTAGTGTATATACTTACTCTAACTTAATAAGGGTATTAACAAAAGAGAAAATTCCAAAAGAAGGTAAGAAAAAAAATAAAGAAAAAAATACAAGAAAATTCAAAAAATAAAAAAATTATTAACTTTAGTTAAAAATAATTAATAACCGGTATTTCCTCCTCTATTTTGAATAACAGCACGGCAGCGATTATTCATGTTTAAAATTACGGGCCTCTTCTCGTTTTCATCCAAATTATTCCATATTTGGACAATATCTCTCGTAAGCCCATTCAAAGTGTTAGGAGGGTTAGGAAGTTCTTGAAAACGGCGGTAGATCATGTCCCAAACATTCTCAATTGGGTTAAGATCAGAACTGTTTGCTGGCCAATCCATAGTTTCAATTACAATCTCATTAAAATAATTTTGCACAATCTGAGCAACATGCGGTCTAGCATTATCTTGCTGAAACAAAAAATTCTCACCAATGTAAGGGGCAAATGGTATCACATGTTCTTGCAGGATCTCCCTTATGTACCTATCTGCTGTTAAACTGCCATTATTAATAGCCACCAAGTCAGTACGAGCAGTTAAAGAGATTCCTCCCCAAAACATAACTGACCATCCACCAAATAATCTGGTGGTTTGGAAGTTACATTGGGCATATCTTTCATTTGGTTTTCGATAAACTCTTATACGTCTATCTGAGTTGTAGAGACAAAATTTGCTTTCATCTGACCAAAGAACTCTTTCCCAATCTTCATCAACCCAATGGATGTGTTCTCTAGCAAAATTTAACCTTGTTCTACGATGCTCTGGGGTCAAAGCTGGTCCTCGCGCAGGAATTCTTCGTCATAGATCAGATTCAGCTAGGCGTCGACGAACAGTATCAGTTGAAATTCTAAGTCCATCTGCTTTCTGTAGCTGTGTCTGCAGCAATCTTCCTGCCACAAACCGTTGTCTTAAACCAGAGACTCTTAAAAACCGGTATTGAACTTGCGTAGTTATGCGATGTCTGCCTTGACCAGGTCTTCTTAAGTGCTGACCTGTCTCCCTATAACGTTCGATCTTACGGGAAATGGATGTATGCGATACACCAAATCTCTGTCCAATTCCTCGAAAGCTTCATCCCTCTTCCAGTTAAACGACTGCCTGAGCACACTATTCGGCGGTCAAATTTCTAGATATTAAACACTATACTTCACTGTACCTCACAAATGTAAATTTTCAGTGCAAATGATAAATTTTAGCAATAAAACCTTAATAAAAAGAGGTAGGTTAATTCAAATATTATCTGAATTCCAACAAAATAAAGATAAGATCAATAAACTTCGATAAAAAAACCAACTTTATAAATTTATAGAATGTGTGTACTATGGTAGTTTAAAATAAAAATAAATATTTTCATTTCATAGTGGTGCGTTAATTTTGCTGGCCAGTGTATTTCAGCAAAATTTGATGTACTATCTTCAGGTTTTCTGCACTGCTGATATTGGTACTGTTTGCCATTTAACTAGTTCAATCGAGAACCAAGTGGGACAACGTGGAGTAAATCCCGGAAACCTAACTCTACACTCTACATATCGTATCTACATATCGTATCTACATATAATATATATTATTTTTAAGTTGGTATATTATATAAGTGATACAAAATAATCTTACAGCTGGTTGTACTTTTATTTATTTAGTTAGAAAAAAATGTGAGTCCCATACAAGGATCAAGGTCGTAACAATAAGCTAAACAGTTCAATATATGTATATGTATATTAGGTAAAAAGTAATAATAAAAAATCAAATACTAAAATTCAAAATTCTTTTTGTCTCTGAAGATATCGATTCTGATTTTTGTAAGAAATGACAAATTCATCAAAAGAAAATCCTTTCAATCATTCGCTTGGTATTTGGTATATAGGTGCAATTTTTAGAGCGGTTATTTTATGTTACCGGTATTTTTGATTAGCTGGCCTTTTAAAATTATCCGTGACGTAAAAGCTTTTCTTATTTTGGATATTAAGCAATCCGTTTTATCCTTTGCAGATACATGCTTATTTTTTAATGTTTTTAAACTGTGCATTGTTATTTAAAACAAAGACATTTGGATAGTGCTTTTCATGAGATTCTTCTGTAATTGTTGTCAGCTCTTCTTTTAGTATTGACCACGCGCTAAAGATGTATCCATTCTACAATTTTATCAAAAACGGTAGTTGTGAGATATATACCAAATATTTTACATTGGTAAAATTTTTAGTTGGGCGAGCCATTGGGATTATATGCAGAAGGAATTCTTGCCATAACTTCCCAGTTTAAATATTACTTTAAATGATACTAATTTTAAATTATATTCTATAACAAAACGTAAATAATCGATAAACATATATTCTCAATAACATTTTTCCAGACAAAAATTTTATTAAAAAAAATCGCTGGAGGTGTTGGTTTAATTAGCTCCTTGATACTTTAATAATATGTCAACGCAGTCTAAATGAACAAATTCAATTTATGCCAAAAAACATCGCAACTGTCACTTCTGCACCTTCCCTTGTTTGAGTACAGGACCGACTTGAAAGTTGTCCTTACTTTAAATCATTGGTAGTATTTTACTGAATTCTTTTTAAAGATTTATTCCTTTTCGTATTCATTTTCTTTTATATTTTCGAAGAAATTTGCTTCTTTATCCTTATCTCTATTTTCTTATATTGACTTCAATTAGTTCTCCTACCGTTTTGTTCTCTTAACTGATTTAACATATTTCCTATGTACAATTCCACGACGCTTTACTCTATTCTAAATCTTCCCTTTTAAAATGTATCTGATTTTTCTTCTTAATTCACTGTTTTATCTTTTAATCATTATTATTAGAAATTTGTCTGTCATTATTCATAATAATTAATTTTTAATGGATGTTATTAAAAATAAGCATACTATTTTTGGCATGGTCTGACCATAGTTTGGTTTTCGATGTTAATCATATTTTTCTTTGCTAACCTAGTTCTCTCAGTCCAACTCTGATTTCTTGTCCCCTATTTACGGGGTAATTACGGTAGTGTCAGCGACACTCCCTTCAGCGACTGTGGTCAAACGTCGCCCGTGCAACTTTATCAAACTTAACATTGCAATTAATAAGCTCTCCTTGTCAAAGATCACATAACGAAACTTATTGTTATTTAGGTAAGTTTAAGAGGATTTGCTGCTTTGTCGCGATGAAATGAACTTTATGATTTATTTCCCAAAACCTGCTTATGAACTTAGTCCTACTCTCAAGACGTATTCAATTTTAAGTATTCACAAAGCAGTTTTTAGAATAATATTTGATTTATGAGATTAATAGACTGGTACAGTATGAGTTGTTCTAAAGTCCTTTTTACGTTGACTTTTTAAAATATCTCTGTATGAAGTAAATTTTATAGATGTGTAAAAGTTAGTAACGAATCAATTAGAATACTTGACGATTTTCTGATTTTCAAATATCTATTTAAGTGGTTAGACTGAGATAAAAGAAGAAAAAAATACAGCCTATGTCCTACAACTAGAGCTTTAAAGTAAAGTAACTTAAACAGAGTGGTATAAATTTGAACTTTTTGATTGATTGCCTTGCATAAATATTCCTATGTATCAAAGAAAAGTTGGTGGAAATTGGGGTTTGGATCCTGTAAATGGTTTTGCTCAATCTTCAATGATTTTCAGACAACAGTTAATTATGATATAAGTTATATGTTTGTCTACACTGTCTAAACTCTAACGTTAGATTAGATTAGATACCATGAGGTGCACATCGTTGTAATAAGTTCAAAGAGTAAAATTCAAAAATATAAGAAAATACAGGATTTGTTGTTTAAAAAACATAACTTTGGTGTGACGAACTTTCTTTAAACATCCGGTATACCAATAAATATTTTTATGGTATAATTCTCAAAGTTGCTTTAGAAAAATGTACCGTCTAGCTATAAAAGATCATCTCATTAGAAATGAAACATCCTTTATATAAGAACAAAAGAACTTTCTAATATTACTAATTTTTTTCATATTAAAGATGGCAATTTTAATGTACTTACTGTTTTACTCAAACATTTTTTAACTATTGAATTGAATTTTTTTGATGGGGTTGAATTTCATGGGAATTTTAAGAAGGGAGAGAAACGATTTTTGTAAGGCGATATCGAAACCGTACAGTTTGACCTTCCTTTGGGCATCTACATATATCATACGTGCGCCTTAATATCCACATTAAAAAGGAAGTTCGGCAAATCATGTCCTTCTTTTTCTGATATTAATGCAGGTGAACAAAAAAATGACCAGCTGAGATTACTGAAGTAGAATACTTATACGTTTTAATTTTATTTTTTATGAAGATTTTATAATATGGGTCTACAAAGATAATTATCAATTAGACATCTTTAAAATTTTCAACGTTACTTTATTTTTGCAAAAAGCTAGATTAAAGTCAATATTTTCAGTTTTTAAATAAGCTCGTTCAACAATTACCAGAAACTGTTTATCATATAGCTTTAGGAAAACAATTTTTATAACAAAATCGGCCAAGAAAAAAATATTTTTAAGTTTCTAGATGTACCAGCAGGATGGCTAATCCGCAATGGTAACACATAAATTACATATCTTTCATAAATGACAAGTAAGAATAGAATAAAAATGAAAGACCGGTATTTCTAAAAAAATTGACAAAAGTTTAATTTAGCATTTGTTGTTTTATCTTCAAAAAAAAACTGGTAGGGGGAAGGGGAAAAGCTGATTGAATAAAATATTTATTACATTGGTGTGTGTCCCTTAAGAGGGCATTAGCAGCCACCACTATTCATAGCACCAATTAAATTTGGTAGATGCTATATTTATTAACTCTTTAGTTACAATTTATTTTCCATACATTTAACCAAATTAATCAGTCGTTTTAATATTAAGATTTTATTCATAATATTTATCTGGACTTCTTATTATTTCATTTTATGGCGCTCACCTTTAATTGCCAGGCATAATTTTTGAAATACAGTCTCTTCTATTCAATTTGGCGTATGTAGCGACACCTACGAGTTAATTCAAATAAAATACCATATTCTTGTTTGTCGTTAAAAAAAAGAGTTCTACCCAAATTTTCAAATTTGTATCTAGAAAAAGGGACTCTTTATTTTCAAAAAATATTTTATTAGACCTATTATTAAGTCAAATATTATTTTTACGTTCTCAACGTACCTTTACAATTCGGCCCATTTCTTATAACTTACCCTGTATATATATAAAAATATAAAACCAGGATTTTCATCTCTTCCGTAATAAAGATTTTTTTCAGTTATTTTTGATACGAACATTAAGATGTTCCATCGTTTAAAAAAGCTTTGCTTTTTCTTGTTGAAAAAACTGCTAGTTTTGTAACTTAAATACGGTTCTTTGTACGCTAATGACATAGCTGATTAGAAATTATACAGGGTGTTGCCAAATTCATTCGAAAATATTTAGGAGATTCCTAGTTGATTCTTTCCTATTAAAAAAAATCTCAGTCTACCACTCTAAAGAGATATCATGCAACTTCTAATAGACGAAACTAAAATTGAGTTTTTAATTTAACATTGTAAAAAAGGGTCTAGTTAATAATATTCATGTATTTATATATATATATATATATATATATATATGTTCAGGATCGCAGTGCCAGACAAAAATTTTGTTTTTTTAAATGGAACACCCTGTATATTTTTACATTTTTATAAACCTCTTGCCGAGCTAATTTCAACGATGTATGATACTTGATGTCTATATTATGTTTAATTCAGAATCTACAGCCACCTGAAAATCACATTTTTTTTAATTTGAAATCTCATCTGATTTTTAGTCATTCTGTATCAAACATTTTTTAATGCCGTAGCATAGAACTTGAAAAGTTAGGGTAGGGACATGTAAGCCGTTTTCATTGATTTTCAATGGTTTGGTTGTTACATAAATCTATATTCAAAAAAAATGTGATTTTCAGGTGGCTGTAGATACTTTTTTAAATATAATAGATATCAAGTATAACACATTGTTGAAATTAGCTCGGTAAGAGGATTTAAAAAAACAAAAATTTTGTCTGTCACTGCGTTCCTGAACACAGTGTATATTTAGGACTAATTTTAAAATGAGAATCTCAAGACTGCCTATACTTTTTGTAAAAACTATTTTTTCGTAACTTCAATAATAACGGATATATCGTACTTCGACGCACTAATGCCGCATCCTGTATATATGAATCAAATAAAGGTAAATTTTATAAAAATTTGCTATCGTCCATATCTTTTGCTCATTGGTTCTAGGATAAATATAAATAAAGAAACACATATTATCCATAATTTGCAGACTGAATTTAAATCTTTATCCTCTTCACAAAATAAATTTAAAAACCATTCTATGAGTGATGAGAAATATGAACAATAAAACATGTCATTTTACTTTGCTGGTGTATAAATGTAATGATTGACGTATATAATATGTAATCTATCAAGTTTCAGATATTTTAAAATTTTAGAGTTTCGTTCAGCTATTAGAAATAAGAAAGTACAAATATTTTGAATTACTAAATAAACACATTTTATCCATAAAAATAAAATTATAAGTAAATCAATAAACCACTCTAACTTGTATTGACTATTTAGTTTCGGCAAAGACATAATACGAATATGGGCAAACTTATAAAAAAATTTTCGGAATTGAGAAAAAAAAATATGTAAGACAAACGGTGATGGAAAATTAAAACGAAAGAAGTATGTATTTGATGACCAGTTTCAATTCTTAACAAAACGCTACCAATCGAGAAGACAGACGTAACGGCTGTGAAAGTTCTATGGAAATGAAAATCATAAAGAACTAGACGTAAAAATAAATAATCCTAATTCAGAGAAAAAAGGTACTGAAATTAAAGTTATGTAGACTCCAGTATATACGTTTTATAATTATTTTCAAATAATTTTCTTGATCAATGAAGACATTTTTACAGAATATGTCTTTTTGGACAATTGTCAATAATGTTGGGGACGCGGACTTTTAAATTTGTCTTCAACTTGATTTGATTTTTCTAATTTAACTTTTATGTTATATATAACATGTCCTTCCCGTTATAAGCCTCAGAATCAAAGTTATGTAAATTCGATGAGTAATTCTAATTCCCATCAATTAAACTTTGTTTTGTATGTATAAATAAAAGCGTTAAAATATGAGTCAGCTACAACCATGTTTTGTTTTTGTATCTACGTGAATAAAGTCAGGTCGATGTGTTCATTCTAGCAATAATAATAAGTTGACTTAACTTATTGTGCATACTCTATATACATTGGCATTGAAGACGAAATGGCAAAAATGCAGTTTCTCTATAAATGTAATAAAAATCATTATTTTTCGTAAAAAATCATCTTTGACGAACTCAAAAATCTTTTGAACATCTTGGCGAATGAAATACATTTTACTAAAAATGACTTTTATTGATGTTCGACACACGTGTGAACCTAGCAGCTAAAAGTTAGCTGCCAATACTGAAATGATCAGTATGGATTTTCTAAATGTATTATTTGACATAATATAATTAATAAAAAGACAATTCCAAGGGAAAACATAAATTTATTTTTTTATAAGCAAGAACAAATATTATTCACTAAAAGTTATTTTAAATGTAGGAGGAAAGCTTAGTTCCTTCATAATGGAAAACTTACTGTTATGACTCGTCCAGAGGAGCAAGATTCACTTGTAGATATAACTTTGTGGTATGGAATATTGGAAATCCAATCATTTCGTCGTAATATTAAAATTGCTTGCTTCTTTATGAAATAAAATATCTCAAAAAAATAAATCAAATTTAAAAATATAAACTTTTAAACTTTAAGTTAAATACCGTAATCCATTCCTATGGTGAATGTTGAGTGTAATAGCATTATCAAAAAAATAAACTTAACATTATCAAATAACAAAATCATATTGTTACGTATCAGGTTGTTTTTCCCGTAAATATATGAAAAATTGTAAATATACTTTAGGTCAAGCAGGATTATTTTAGGAGAGGGGCGAGGTAAACCCACTACGTAACTTAGTTATTATAAATTAAAGAGGCTGATAAAAAACAGTCACAATTTATTTATCTAAAAAAACAACTAAAACAAAATATCAGGCAACTGTGGTGATTAGGTTATGAGAACTAATAAGTTTTCAGTACTCATTCAAATACGTTTGGTTTTTTCATTAATAGAAGACTTTAAGAAAGACACGTCTGCTTATTTAGGTCACAACTAACTTTTATTTTTATTACCCTATTATGATATAAAAGAAACATTCGAAAATCCTTGGGTCTTTTTTTATTTCTTTAGCTAAAAATATAATTGATTTTCAAAAATCAATTTTATAAGTTCTTTTAGTACCGATAACTACAAAGGCAGATATCAGACTATCTACAATATTATTATTTGTTTTACACGTTGTTCTTGTAAAAATGCTCAAATTGCTGATACTCAAGTGGTCGTCTTGTGAATTTCCCGAAATTTGTTATTAACTCAACATTTTACATGATGTAATTCCTACATTCCCAAATAGATCCATAAAAGGTTTGGATCGTTATTCGTCATCTTCGATGTCGATTCTAGGGCTTGCTTGACCTTGGAAGTCGATCTTCGGTTCGGATATTTGGACTTGAGCGTCAAAATGATGACAGCTGTAACGATTATTAACACTTACAATGGGGTGGACCGTATGTAAGGCTGACTTTCTGGAGAGGTATTAAAAGTGATTAGGTGTATTTAGTCCTGTTCATTTCGAAGTGTATCTTTTATCCCATGTGACTTTTCGTATCTCGATACTTGTCGGATGATTGCGAGGGACGTTGTTGATCTTAATTGCTGGTAGTAGCAGGGGTTACTTAAGAATGATCTATATTCATGCGCTTTTTGCATTATCTGTTTGACTGTTGTATCTATTGTATCTGTTGTTGATCGTGTCTGAGTGAATCCGGATTGATGTTGTCCTAGTACATTTTTAGTGCTTCTTACCAGTCTTTTGGATTATTGTCAAAATTATTTTAGATCTGACATTTAGTAGTATGATGCCTCTATAGTTTTTGCATTCATCTTGGTCTCCTTTTTTATGTATAGTGACGATTTGGCCCACTTCTCATTCTTCCAGCATCTTTTCCTCATTCCATATTTACTTAATCAGATGGAATATTCTTGCGTGTGGTACACTTCTCCCATACTTTATTGGCTTTATGTTGGTCACCTTGTAGAGCCTCTGTATTTTAAGTAGCTATATATAAATATTTTTTTTACATCTATAAGTAATTTATAAAATATATTTCATTATTTTGACTTCAGAATAATGCACTTAAAATTTTAACCCAGTTCATAATCCGTAACCTATAAACTCTTGTATTTTCTTGTATCATCTGAGTAATTCCCATAAAAGTATCCGATTATATCCAAATTAAAGTTGGGTATGGTACCTGAGTCGTTCATAACACAGATTACCCTAATTATAGTCTCTTCTAATGACAGGGGCCGATATTGGACTTCCGGTAACAATGATGTTCTTTGAGATGTGCCGATATTCTTTTTAGTAAAAGAAATGTCAGAGATTCAAAAGAAAATTTTACTTACAGAGAAGATTTTTATACCAATAACAATGAAACTTAATATTAAGAATTGTTTGCTATAAGTTGGGTGTACAAAATTGGTGCGTGAAAATCTGTAATCTCTGTAAAATTAAAATTTAATTATAAAAATCAAGGAAGATCCTCATTCCACGTGCATCCAGTTTTTGTAATGTATAAGGGCGATGAAGCAAAATCATAGAACCCGTGAAAGATTAGAATTAGTTTCGAGGAATATTTTAGAAACGTTTCTCACAATTCAATAAATACGTATATATAATAGTCATCGATGTATTTTTACTAGTTTTCATTAATAAATTCAGTTCTAATTTATCTTTATTAATTATGTATTTTAAAACATTTGTTTATGTTTGTATATAATTAATGTACAAGGTGTTGTTAAATATACCGATAATATTGGGGTAGCAATGGGTCATTCACCGTTTTTTATATTAGACAACTTATATTTTGGTGGATAAAATTATCAAGAAATTCATTGGTATAAGTAAAATTCGTAAAACACTTCTATTTTAATTTTTAATATTATTGTTTAAATCTCGGATGAGTTGTAACCCAATTATCATATTTAGTCACTTGAAAATATGTCACTGGATTATCATTCATCAACCTTGGAGTGAAATGGGCATTATTAACTTAACCAGGTATTATAAGCCGGTTGTGTTAGATTATTAATATTTGTGTACTTATGTACATAAAAATTTAAATAACTGGTTTAATTCACCTTCTAAAAATAAAGACCCATGATTTTTTCTCCAATGATACCAGCTTCATTATCTCCTTTTTGTAAATGTACCTATGGACGTGGATTTTATTTGCTTACTCCAGAGAATCGTGAATTCTTTTATTATTCTTTTATATATTTTATGTCGATTCTCTTATAAACTTATTATTGTATCATTAAATTTCGTCCTCTATTAGTATCATCTATGTTCCTTTTTTGTAAATGGTACCGTAAATCGACACAATTGCCGTTACTGGGCTGACGAAAATCCTAGAGTATTCCACGAAACACATACCCAGCATCCTCTTAAATTAAACGTGTGGACAGGAATTTATGGGGGTCGTATTGTTGGGCCATTTTTTTGCCACAAAATTTGAACGGAGAAACATATCTCGAATTATTAGGGGACACTATTGATCCCCCTCTCACAGATACAATCGGAGATGATAATAGGTGCTCAGAAGATCTGTTTTTCCGACAAAACGGCGCACCTCCACATTATAGAAGAGCTGTAAGGAAATATCTTAAACGATTTCCTAGGCAATGGATTGGAAAAAGATGCTTTATTGAATAGCCTGCAAGATGTCCCGATTTAACGACCCTGGATTTATTAAAACAATATTCCTGATTATAACAATACACCCGAATATGACAATACACCCGATTATGACAATACAACCGATTATGACAATACAACCGATTATGACAACTCATATAATTATGAACTATTCCTGTTTTTGTAGTAGTAGTATATCGCAATACAAGCTGATCCTCTTCTGGGGTGACGCTTCTGTGATTAATTATATATTTTGTTTGTTAGCAAATTTTGTTGTTTGTAAAATTTCTATTGTTCTTTGGCTAATAAACATTTATTATTATTATTATTATTATTATTTTTGTGGGGTTATTTAGCAAGAGCAAAATTTATAAAACCGAACTCGCATCGTAGGAAGAAGAACAATACGATCCCCATTTTGGAAGTATTCAAAAAATACCTAAATTAATTAACTAACAGCCATGTTAATCAAACTGTCTTAGTATCAAATGACTATTTTTTTTGCAAAATTTATTTTAATTTACTTTTGATGTGAAAGAAACAATTAAAACATTATCAAAATATGGGCGTTGCGTTTCATTTTTAAGAGGTGTTGCACTTTAAATTATTTAAGACATTTTTTTGCAAAAACGGTGTAAATATCGAAAAAAAATCGAAGATGATCATATTCCTGAATACTCCATGTAAATTTTATAATATCACCGAATTTAGTTTTTGATTTACTACCAATGGGTACCCCACCATACAACAAAAATAAATAAAAACGAAAAGAGTTCATAGTGGATACAATGTATTAGTCCTGAACTGTTACTGTGGTTAAATTAGTAATTATAAGAAACCTGATTTTTATTTATTTCCAAAACAACATTTTATTTAATCGTCATGAAGTTTAGATTTTAAGAAGTAATATTAGTTGTTTGAAAGATAAACACTGGGCTTTTCTGAAGTTATTCAAAAACTGATTTACATTTTAAAATTGTAAAAACTTCCTGTACATATTGATTGAAAACCTATTTTTGTGATAATTTAAGTAATATCTGAGAACTTTTTTAAATAATATTTTCGATTTATTTCTTTAAAGAAAGATTTATGGGATTATTTCTGCCAGATGACTAATTTCTTTGATACCCTAGCATTATCTGATAAACACCGGATTGCTGGTGAAGCCACACAAGAAGAAAATTTGGCACTTTCGGAATCCACAAATCGTCAAAGTATTCGAATACCTTCCGAAAGCAAAAGAAAATGTCATAATAAATCAATTAAAAGATTATAGCAGGTTTGTCCATAAAATTTGGAATTATTATTCAAGTTCAATTATACCAACGTTATAATTTTAGGAATAATATTTAAAAAACGTTAATAATTCATTTTTCTTAAAGTTCCTTTGCTGATGAATCATCAGCCAAAAAAGAAATATAAAAGATAAATTATACTTATCTTTAATTTCCACAGAATTCCAAAGCTTTTTCTATTAAATTCTAGTTTTCCTAATCACATTTTCTAAAAAAAATTGGTTAATATTATATATTTAATCTAAGAGGTAATCTAAAATAATTGAACTTCCCAGATTTAATTGTTCGTAGATATTGACGACATTTTAGATAATACTTGATTTCAAATTCCTCCAATAAATCAAGTTCTTCTTTTTTGTCACTTATATGAAGAACTTCCACTGTTGTTTCATTTGTTTTGTTACGTGTAGGTTTGTGTTTGTGTCAATGAGGTATTATAGGAAATCTGACTTATCTAGTTATTTTAATCTATAAGATCATAAGTGTTTAGTGTGTCTTATTTCAAAATTTAGCAGACCGTGTTCAAATACCATAACTTATTACGAAATATTGTAGATTATTATAAAATTGTAATGATTATTTCTATCCTTACTTTGTGGAATATATCCATTATAAATATAAAAAACAAAATATACTTATCTAAAAATTACACAATTTTCAAAAACTTTTAAAATATTCTTATGAAAATTGTTTCACCTTTTTCTACTACCTTTTTGTTGGCTGTTATTAGGAGAGTTTCTTCGAAAAAATTTCTGTTTGCTAAATGAGAAATCAGTCATTGATGTATCAGTCCTTTAAAGAAAAAATAAAAGCACCAAGATGTCAAATATGATGATCTATCAAGTTTCAAACAAAAATATCAGGTTTGGATCAAGTGGGTCAGCCATTGTGACTTAAAACCTACTAATAATTTGAAAATGTTTCTAGGTACAGAAACAAAAAAAGAAAGCATTACTTAATTTTCATTATCGTGTAACGAGATATTTATGTCTAAAGAAGAAGGTATCATTTTGAAATAAATGTTGAATAATCGGAGTTTCTTAAATACTAAGTTCCGTAGTTGAAATGTGAATTTTGCATGCATTAGTTTTATTTCATATGTTGTAAAACTTAAACCAAAAATAAGATAGATTCTTGACAAAACTGACAGAATATTCATATAACGACTTTTATTGACTTCTCTCTGAATATTTAAAATAAAATGTGTAACAGCCAAATGAAATAATTACGATATCTCCATATTTTGACGCTTGTCACTGATATGGCGTCAATCAATTTTGATTGTAGCGAATATTTACGCCCTATTGGTTGTACTAAAAGCGCACGTGACTTCTGTCGTTGACTTCAACAACATTTTTTAAATTAGTGTTTTCGGGGTTCGACACACAGAAGCGTAAAACAAACTGAACGAATAAAACTCATTTTAATAGCAAATCACGTTCCCTTGAACTCTAGTCTGCACCTTAAATAATGTATTTTGAACTAAGTTTGTTTTAATATAGTGATACTTGACAAAAAAGTGAGGTCATAAAAAGTGAAGAGTTAGTTCAACCCATTATTTCTTTAAAGATGGACTTAAATATTTTCACTCTCAACAAATTGCACCCTATCTATTTTGGGATTGTACATGTACCACTTGGATACCGTCTCATTAAAAAAAAATGGAGGTGACGTCACCGACAGAAGTGAACCGTTAGGGCAACCAATAAGGCGTAAATATCCGCTACAATCAAAATCGATTGTCGTGTTTAGGCATATCAGAGACAAGTGTCAAAATATGGAGATATAGAATTTATTCCATTTAGCTCTTACTCAGTGTATTTGTAAACGTCAATGTATAATCTGTATGAAAAACAATTAGTATTATTTCGAAGCGAAATTACAGATCTTGGATATTTATAGCAAAAAATGTTAATCTAACTGATATCTTTTCCAAAATTTACATACACCAAATATTCTCTAATAAAGTTATCAATACCGCAGAGTGGCAAATAAAAAAACGCAAACTACTTTAACAGAAACTGTTAGGAGATTTTTATCAACGAATATCTCGGAAATTATACAAGATATCACATTTGTGGTTTGGTCCTATTAAGCACCTTAAAGTATGAAATTATTTTATAATGGATTTATTATTTTATCTGACCCTAAATATTATCAAATTGCAAATTGTCGGTTTTGTTATAATGCTGATAGTGGAAACCCACGATTTTTTGATTGTACGTGTTTTATTTTTTTAAGATAGGTATTATCAAATATATTAAAATTAATATTAAGTAATTACAATTAAACAATAAATCAGAAAAAGCCGTATATATATTTAACTATTAAATTATGTAGAAAAAAGTGTTTTTTTCCCTCAGGGATCATGTTCTTAACCTTAAATGTTACAACTCGAATTTCAAAATATATTTGAAATGTGAGATTAACAGATTTATTGGCTGTACAGTTTTATTTACAATTTTTCAAAATATGTAATTTTATATGGGCATCAATGTATGGTGCTGCAATATAAAACTGCACTCTACTCTGTTAATTTTGACAATATTACTTAGACATAATTGATATTGGTGAATAGATATTTAAAAGACCTTTCAACTGATGTATTGCAAGACCAACTTTTCTATTTAAAAACTTTATAGATGACGTCATCATGTTCACAGGGATGACGTCAAAAATAAAAAGGAGATCTGACGAAGCGGCTATTTAAAAATAAAAATCGACGGGTTTCAGGATTGTTCCCTAAAATCGCAGATTTACAAAATAATGAATGTATTCCTTTCATTTGGACCATACTGTATAATACAGTAAAAAAAGACTAAAAATAATACATTAAGGTAATATATTACGTATTAAAAATACCAATATAATAAACGTTAAACTTTTTAGTACCTAATTCATGGAATGCGGTTTTGAGTAAATGTTTTTGAAAAATGAAAATAATACTTTAAATATTTTTATTATATTATTCATTACATTTTTATTTTGTTATGAAACAATGAATTCAATTAATTTTGACTGAAAGCTCATTCATCAAATAAATAATATATTTTTTAAAATTGTTGCATATAATAGTATATTCTTCACTATTATTTACGAAGTATTCTGGACATGAGCCACATCTTCTTCACGGAATTGAAACTTTTTTTTTATTTATTGTCCTATTATTATTTATTCTATTTACCAAGGTTCCTAATGTCAGACATATTCGGCAGATTTTGTATGATAGTATCTTAAGAACATAACCCAATTTCATCAGAGCACATTCATACTAGAATGTGCCTACACAAATTAATCATGATATTTGAATTAATTAATTTACTATTTGTTAAAAAGAATAAAAAAATAGAAAACATTGCAGTCGTGTAACGTCTTTTATATATTTTTTATTGAAAAAAAGTAGCTCTTCTACTTGCATTTGATAAAAGAAATGAGAATTGCACCAAAAGATTACAAAAATTATTTAGGAACAGATTATACAGAAACAAGAGACTGTTATGAAAATATCTATATCAGCACATGAGAGACTAACGGTAATATTAAGATTTATTGCCACAGGGAGAACATATGAGTTCTATTAAATTTTCTGCCATATTATTAGCTCAGGCTTTAGACCGAATAATTCCAGAAACATAAGAACTGTATGTGTATAAATGCATGCAGGACTGCCACACACGTTCGGTTTTGCTTACGTTTGGAAAACTGCAAACGTGAAAAAATTAATGAAATAAATAAATAACTTCCAGAGCGCTACAATAAAACTGAATCAAGTGTAATCAGTAAATAAAAAGTGAAGTTCAGTAGGGCAGAAAAAACTATGTACCATGCAATGCAAGCAGATAATTCAATTTTAAATCCGATGTTGGATAATCACAATTTCCTCCGTATACTGGGATAGGAAAGCATAATATTTTAGGTAAATATGAAAGAGAAGAAAACAAAAATTGACAAATTCCGAACTACAATGATTAATGTTCTTAGAAGAGATTCAATCAAACCCCCTAAAAAAAGAAAAGTTACAATACGAGCAACAAAATGGTTTAAGAAAGTGTCAGATTATATATTAACCTTTATTAGCAGACATTGGTATCAATGAATCTTATCTATTTTAATAAATGTGCAATTTGTAACACCAATTGCAGTAGCAAATCTACATTTCCCGGACCAATACAGTTTTTCAATCTCTAAGCCTAAATAACAATCATTAAAACCCTTCATGAATCGATATATTTAAGTTGCTTGAGGGAAACGTATCCAAATATCTGCTTTATTTACAATTTACTGAGTGACAAATTTCACCAATTGGATTTGATATGTATCACAAAAGTGATTGAAGTCCAAGGTACTACCATGTTTTTCCTCACTGTCCTCCAGGAAATACTGTGCAATTCATTCTCCATTTTCAGTGTAAAACGATGTACCTGTATCAAGTCACGTTCCGAAGTATTTTCGCGGCACGGTTTATGCACCTTTGGTGCTCGGACTCGTGCAAACATTTTAGATTGTCCAAAATTAACTGGTACTTGATATGTTCTTAAATACGAACAGATTACTAATAAAAATTACAAATATGTATAAGGGACCTCAAAACATTCAAGTGAATATTAGTAGATACTTGTGTATAAACATCTACTTAAATTTTATTAATTCATTTCGAACTATATACTTCTAAAAATAGTATTATAAGTAGACTAGTTTTTATTAATACCGTTTAATATAATAAAATAAATAAAATATATTGTGTCTGACCTGTTGATAATCAGGTGATATAATGTCCCTCTATATATTTTTCTCATTTGCATTCAGCACCAACACGTGAGCTAATAAAATAAATATATTTATCCATAAACGTATAGCCATTATAACAATGTTTATAAGTAAAAATAATTTTCAACTAACAAATGAAAAAAACTCAAGAACAATAAATGTTTTCATTAATTTAGGTCGTACGTTTTTTTCTTTGTTTCATATTCAGATTTTCAGAGAATCAGAAGTAAGCCACTTAACATACAATGTCATATCAAAAAAACGTTAGCAGAATATTAATAGGGTGGTAAATCCGCTACGATTATTATATTGAAATGATGTGTCATGACTTTCAATTTTAATCTTCAAAAGTAATTAACAATGAAAAATGTAAATGCGCTGATACCAGCCAAGGTCGACAAATTTCTTTATTTTTACCTTTCACTTGTAATATAAAGTATAAAAAAAATTAGACATATACATGGTGAATTTCATCATTTATACCAGGAACTACGTAAACATTCAGAAAAATTCCATTCATATTTTCGCAGTACTACAACTTTTGATTATTTTTTAAACAAATTCAGCCGAGACTAATAAAAAATTGGACAAACTTTAATCGCAACTCTATTAATTCAATAGAACGCTTGCCATCACTTTTAGGGAAGTGAAACAAGTTGGTACATTTGTATAATACATTAGAACTGGGTTCCTGAAAAACTAACTAAAATGTTGTCTTCAGAATAATTGGTGCAATAAAATGCCACAGATGTAGGGTTAGAGTATTCATTATTTACATTCTTCAATTCTGTTATTGTTTGTTGAGAAGTTGTATAAGTTCTGGAGGTTGCCACATGTTGGGTATCCTGATGCTCCTAAAACAAAATTGTAAACAGTCTCTGAATTTTGATTCTCAACAAAATTTTATGTTGTAGTCTGAATGAGTGCATGCGGTAGAAAACTTGCAAAACAAATATTCATCTTCATCTTTTATGTTTTATGTTTTATGTTTTGGTTTTCCAAAATTTGTAATTTATTTTCTTTAATACTAACAAGGGTCGCACCAATATATTCATTCTATTTTTTCCTTTTAATTTTTTTTTTGTCAAATGGCGTGGAAATAATGGGTTCTTTTTATACTTGGTCGTTCACATTAGGTTATTGGGTAACTTCAACAATATCTTCAAATTGTTCAGATTGTGATATAGACAACTGAAAGTATGTATCCTCATCCGCAATAATTTCATCTCCAATCTCTGCTAAATTCGAAAAGTATGAAGTTTTCCAATTTGCTCTCACAATTAGTTCTGACAACTACAACATACTCAATAGGATATTCATATAAATTTTGTTTTAGGTATTTAGCAATTGTTGTACCTTATGTTTTAGTTAGCGATGAAGGCTATCCGTTACTAGATTATTTAATGAAATCATACAATATGAGAAATTTAAATGCCGGCAAAGAATATTTTAATATGCGACTTTTAAGAGCAAGACGTGTAGTTGAATGTACATTTGGAATAATTAGTGGCAAGTTTCGTATTCTTTGGAAACCTATCGAAACATCTCCAGAGTTAGCAGATAAGATTATTAATTGTATTTATATTTTACATAACGTAATACTCGATATCGAAAAAATTAACATGGTTGATAAGAAACTTGGACACCACTGGGAAAATATTAACATATCACGAGAAAATAGTAGACCGGCTGATACTTCCTCTTTTATCAAAGAAACATTCAAAATATTTTTGTGAGAATAGAATATGAAATTCATTTTTTTTTTTTCATAAAAATCAAAACTAATATTATATTTACTTGGCGGCTACAGCATCCCAATTTTTGTCTAAAGTAAACCGATTGTTATGTTAGACGTATTTTTGGTCAGCTTTCCTAAAAGTTGCATTCTTATTTTCGCATGGCTATTATAACGTTCGATTGTATTTTGGAAAAAATTCAACATAAGTTATTAAAAAATTGTACCAACTTTAATGACAATCCTATCAACTCTACAGAACGCCCTGCAATGATCATAAGGTAATTAAAAACAGTTATTTTCAATTTGTACTTTATTTAGAACTAAAAATTCAAGAAATTCAACTTAAAAAGTAAATACCATGTTACAAAACTGTATTTGAAACCTCTTCATTGAATGAATGGATTCCTCGGAAAAATTGCTCAAATAAGACTTCCCCGATGTAGAATTTGAGTAGTCGTTTATAGCAGGCTGGAACTGTATTAGTTGGGATGGTTCCGTTTCATAGATCACGTTTTGAGTTCGAGAAGTACTTTGGTTTGCATTACATCCGTTGGATCCGTAAACAAAGTTATAACATTTTTCTTTGTGGAACTAGTGTACGTATGTACGATAAGAAACTGTCGTCTTCATCAAGTGACTAATAAGCGCCGTACCATCATGTGAATCATTTTATTTTCGTTTACTTTCTTAACAGAAGGTTTTTATACAAATTTAGTTCACTACCTTTGCTTGGTAAAGAAATGCTCACTAGAAGTGATTTGTCGACAATAGTGGAATCTTCTATCTAAATCTTGTGTATTTGATTCAAATAACTGGGAGTTTGTTTCTTCTTCCAGAATATTGTAATGCTCTGCATCTGATAAATTTCCGGTACTTGCTCGGGCTGTAAACTGATTTTTTAAAATATACAGACTTTCAAAATATGGGTAAGATGACTTTCAGGAGGACGCCCCATCTCCTGATCGTTTCATTGGCATTTTTCTCAGTTCTTTTCGAAATGTGTTTTGTAAATTCTTCCATTTTGTTTTCTCGATATTTCCTGAAATGAAAAATTAGTCACTACTGAGCATTGACTTTATTTTTTAGGTATTTGTCAACAGGATCGTCTTTTAAATCTCTCGGTTTTACTTTTCGAATTGGTACAGTGACTGTATCATTAGTTGTGTGAGAAACAATAATAGCTATATGGGTACATTTCAAAGATATTCATATGAATGTTCTAACAAAAAATGACTTTAAAAATATTGCGAAGGAATTTTAGGAAAAGTGGAAATCCATAGTTGAACTTGTACCGCTAATTTCATAAGAGTATAATCTATAAGAATGATGTATGTTGAGATAAAATATAAAAATACTTACTTGTTGATTTCATCTCATCGGCCGCAGCATCTCAAGATATATCTAAAACGAAACGATTGTGATGCTGAACATTTTTTGATCCCATAGTAGATTTCTAATGAAAACATTACTTATCAATGCTTCAATCTCGATTTTTCACCTTAATTTGAGCAACGAGGAGAGCACAGCAAACAAACTGGCTTGAACACTCCAATATCTTCTCTTATAACAGCACTGGTACCTCGCACCAACCTGCCTCACTATGTTATACTCGATACCAATAAATTGGTTTGTTTTCGTCGCTTTCCTCTCTGCTCTCCTTTGTGCTCTGCTCGCCGCTCCACTATGTGTTTATCAATATAGCATGATTTAGGGGCGCATCTGCTTCCTAAAACCTCATATCATTTCGGTTTGAAAACAACTAGTTCAGTTCGAGGAGTAAATCGTTTTGCAGAAATTGTAAACATAAAAGCTGTTATAGTATTATTGAAAAAGTCTAGCCCAATAGTTATAGTATTTTTCTACAATTCAGTTTGTCTATTAAAATTGTATTTAAAAAATAATAAATATTGAAAAGTCAATATTTTCATCTAATTCCACTCGCCATGAACATGTATTGGCCTGTTTTGAAATATTAGTAGAATATCCAGATTCTTCTTTTTTGATATTTCTGTGTTTTTACCTTTAAGGAGCTGTTACGCGGGAAATTTTTCTCAATTTTGCTTACTGTGGATTGATAAATTGGTTCTCGGCTGTGTTATTATTAAATAGATACAAAAGACTTTCTGGGCCCTCCTCTTGTCTTTATAATCAATAGTTATGTATTAGCATTTCAATTTTTTCCATTTCATGATGATAAATATGGACATTTTTTGAAATTTCTAGTATAACACCAATAATTATTTGACAGAACTTTTTTGAAACTTCTTTTCTTCAGTGACTTTTTTGTGATTTTACAAATGTATTCACTTTTTCAAATAAATATTTTTTTTGTCTTATGGCTAAAACAAGAATAAAGGATAATCCTAGGTTACATTTGGATCTAACCAATCCTATCCTATTTCACTTTTCATTTACTATTTTTAGATATTTTACACGACTTGATAAGTGTTTTTGGAACATTAAACTTACTTTAAACATTATTCCCTCTTGATTTGAATGCTGCTTTGAGTGCAGAAAATGCCAACATAACCTAGCTGTTTTATCAGATGATTTCTGTTAAATTTTCGATAAGTCAAAAACTTTTAATATAGTAGAAATTAGTGGAAACTAGGACATTATAAAAAATAATTTTCGAAGTGTGTTATTTTGTAGGCAACGTGTATTTTTAACGAGGGTAATTATTGTGAAATAATAAACTGGTATCACATAAATGTTGCTTCAAATTCTGCTGTTAATACAGATGTTACAGTTAAAACCAAAAAGAAGGGTAATCCGGTTAAAGCTGGATATAACCAATACTAATCGATCGGTTAAAGCCCGAAAAGTTTCAATGTTTTCACATCTATTCACCTGAAGCTGGGTCTAACCATTTCTGTTTGGTTTGGTTAGGTTTAAAGTAGTTTTTGCCGGTTAAAAGTGGAAGCGTTGGGAACGCTTAAACTAACTAAAATGCTTGACAATCAATTCAAGGAAGAGCTTCCTACAAAATCAAGATATTGATGTTGTCCGTCGAATGATTAAAGAAAACTGTCATATGACATACGATGACATTCAGAGATCTTTGCACATTTCTCGTTCCTTCATACATTCCATTTTGCATATTTATTTAGCTGCGAGAAAACTTTGTTGTCGATGGATACCATATAGTCTACCCACAACTCCACTGGACAATGCTGAAAAACTTTAACAGAACTTCCAAAGAGGAATGTTGAAATCAGAATATTTTACTATGAATGCTGTGTATCGTTAAGGAAAGAAACTATTATGGTACGTAGGTTAGTTGCAGATCAGATGTAAAAAGTAGATAGGACAGCGGTCCACGGACACCAAATTGCGGTACCCTTGAAACTACTAGAACCACTTCTTTTGTTTGTTTGTTAAAATTTCATAATAAAATGAAGTAGACCTTCATGGCATATGTCAAATTATCATTAAAAAAATTAACGTACTTTCGATTGTAAAATTAGGTAGGAATTTATGATTAAGTCTGAATAAATATATTTATCTTTAGACTATTCTATCAACAGGGAAGGTTTCCTTTTTATATATATTTTTTTACATTTTCTATTTTTAAGGAATATGGTGACGAAAATACTTAACATTGTGGGTTGCTTAATATTTTAAGCAAACAAAAAAAAATATGTGATGATAACTCACCCAAAGACGATTAGAAATTTAACACTAATCGAAACGTCTTAAGAATAATCAAAATTTAGACAATGAAAGCGTTAGGAAATTGCGAAATTTTAGCATAATTAATATTATCTACCAAGTTCAAGCAAAAATATAATTTTGATGTTGAACAGTTTACCGCTTGCCATATAACGGCAAAGGAAATAAATAAAATAAACCAATCAAACTAAAAACAAAATTACATTTTATTTGATTTGATGGACTCTCGATAAGTGATAAAATCACGTATAAATAAAATTGAAGTGTAAGATGGAAAGCCGCCGCTTCTGTGAGAAAATAATGTTCTCATTCATTCACAAATTCTTTAACGGATCTCTAACTTTTTATTGCACCTTCCTGTCTTGTAAAAACAAATTGGTATTGTTCAGATTATTATTATTTGCCGAATAAGATTAACTCGAGCCAGGGTCGGATTTAAATTTTTTCTTGGTAATAAAAATAAAATATTTTTATAATATGGGTAGATACAATAAAAAGTAAATAATAAAGAAAGATTATTAACTATGTGGTCCGTCTTGTTGTGTTTAGTTTCGTATTTTGTCTAAATTCGTCAGGCATCGTTTTAAAACTATCCTAATAATACTTGCTTCTACATAAAAAATTACATAAAGTAATCACGCAATTCAATATATTTATGTAGCTGTTTAAAATTAATTTATTTTAAAATAATATCTAACAAATTTTTCGTTTACCCGCTATATTCGAATATATACTAACATTCTAGAAGAGTTATGACTGCAGAGCTATGACAGCTGTTTCAGCGCGAACCAATCAAGGTTCAGATTATACTATATAGATTGACTAATCAACAGTGACCACCCTTACGACGCTTTATGAAAGTTTTATCTCAAAAAGTCGTATATGATCACCTTAAATTTAAAAGTAAAGGACTCTATCTGTACAGTCCATTGTCACTCTGAAGTTAAGTTGTTGCTCATGGCAAACTAAAAGAAACCGCTAACATTTTTAATTAATTAATGGCAAAGCCTAATTTGTCATCATTTCTTACTATATCTTGTTAATAAATTTAACAACTCAATCAGCTAAAAATATGATAACATTTGTAACGCTAAACACACACACACACACACACACGCACAATAAACACTAGAAAGTTGCAGTGTTAATTTTGTAAATATTCGTATATTAGTATTTTTTTTGTAGTTATTAAAGTTATTTAAAACTCAGTTTACCATGCTTTTTCTCGCACAGTATTATAAAGCCGTATATTAAATTGAGACTATATAAGTCAAATTTAGAAATGTTGCAGTAACCTTACTAAGACGCGAAAAAAGGTCGAACCTTAAATTTTTTAAGTGGCCAGTAAAACTCTTAAAACTCTAAACTCCATTAGAACTGAAGAATCCAGAAAACGTTAAAGTGTCTGCGGTCTTCTATAGTTAATCCACAAAAATTTAATGATTCTTTCGTGTCCGTTTAGTATTGATAGATAAATAAAACAATTTATATTCCTTTGACACTTTAGTTGTTTTTTAATGCAAATGTCTTTCACTGGAGTATTTTACGTCTATTAATCATCAATAAATTACATATTAAAGCTTTACAACTGATTGGTGTACTAGAACAAAAATTTCAACATAATGTTCTTAAGGCAACATAATATAAACAATTATAATTTAGTACTTCCTCCTTTAGTTCCAACGATATCCTTCTTCCTCTCAAGTGCTCTTCACAAGATCTTTGAAGGTTTCTTATGGAACCGATGAAATTCTGCAATTAAATTTAGAACGGGATTTCGTAATCACATATGTCGTTAGGATGTCCATAGTTATTTTGTGGAAGGTAAAACAGGACTCTTTGACAGCCACTCGAGTGCCTCAATCTTGACAACCTCAATGTACTGAATTTTGTGTCTATGCACTTTAGTAGTAGGATGTTTTGGATCCTTTAGTTCCACAAAGAAAAAACCTTTGAAAATGTTATTTAACGACAATGATGCTTCTTTCTGTACTCTATGTCTGGTTTTATTTCTTTGTTGCTAAGTTTGTTGTTTTTTTCTCAGTATCTCATAAATACGTCGCTAATACGCCGCTATTGGGTTCTTCAAACCAGTGATTGCCTTTTCATATGATTGTCTTGTCATAATCTAGTATTATTTTAATGAACCTTTTCCAGATTTCTTTTATAACTGTTTTCTAGGTTTCTTTTGTAACTGTTTTCTAGGTTTCATTTATAACTGTTTTTTCATACGTCTTTCTCAAAGTGTTTTTAATTTTCTTCGTTGTCTCCTAGCATCTCTAAAATATTTTCACCTATTTAGCCATTCCATGATCATATTACGAGTTTTTAAACCAGACTTCTTGAAATTCTTTGGTTATGCAGCAGCATCCATCGATAAAACTTCTAAAACAGCTTTTTTACTCAGAAATATGCTCGACACGGTACTCTCAACAGCTGATGTTTGTCCTATTCCAAGGTGATTTTACAAAAATTTCAAATTTCATTCAATTTTCTACACTATTGCAACAGAGAAAATAGTCTGTTTTAGGGTACTATGCTTTTTTCGTAAAACTTTTTTAATCAAAAATAATAAATAATATTTTTTTAAAGATTTCAATGATCATCCCCCAAACAAAATATTTTTCGTATTTCACATAAAGAAATTAATAGTTTGTATTAAACGAATTTGCGAATGCACTCTACGAATTAGTTCACAGGCGTACAATAGTGGCGGCGAGCAAGAGTTTAAAAATATTTTGTGTTATGATGATTTTAATTTATTATTTGTACAAACGGCATATAAAAATTAAAATATTTGACTGAGGTATCTCAACAGGCATAATAAAGTTGTTTAGGTTAGAACAGGAAGATGTAAAAGACCGTAAAAATGTACATGCCGAAATTAATTAATATTTCTAGAACGGCACCTAGAAAACTATTATACTTGGTAGAGGTCTTAACAAAGTCATGCCAAATAATGAAACAGAAGTTAGAACTCCTAAAACCAGGGAGATGCTAGAATAGAAAGTAACTTTTCATAATTATTTAATATCTCTAAAACTCCACTTAAAAAAATTATAATGTACAGAAGTAGTTAATAAGGATAATTCAGTGTAATAGAAAAATGTTTATTTGAAAAATGGTGAAACTTTTGTTAAATAGTTAAATAATTGTTGTAAATTTAGTGCAAAACATTTAATATTACAAAAGTGCAATAAAATCTAAGTACATAAATAAAAGCAATTCTTATACTTCAAGGATTTTGGATAAGGTTTCAAATTTACATACGATTAAATCGTACTTAATCAAGCAAATTTACATATTTATTTTACCCTTTTCTAAAATAAGTCTGTGTGCTAATGAATACTGTCTGAGCGTAACAGATTCATACCCGACCTATTTATGTTCTTTATTATTAAAGGAAAACACGTTAAATCCGATTACATAAAGTTGTAAATACGCAGTCAAAACTTACATCGTCTGATTAAATGTGCGCTTTTAGAGGCGTGGCCTATGGGCGATGCATCTGTCCAAAATTTTGCAAGTAAGGAACGTTCTTAATGTTGTGTATTATGTACTGCAAAATACATTGATAAAATGAATTATTAACAAACATTAATTGTACGCTTTTTTTCACATACGTATTATGGTAATATTATTCTTGTACCTTTAAGAGTTATAAAGTGGATACACTTGTTTTAAAGTAGATATGATCGAGCAAATTTTTTCTTCGAAAAGGAATCGATGCTTTTTCTCCAATTGGTATTTTTAATATATTGTCAATAATTTAGATATTTCACATTGCGATATTTTGACCTTATCATCACTTGCAGCTTTTTGTTGACAACTAAAAACATTTTAAAAAATTGTTAAATATCAGTTTTTCGAAAAACATTTGCTTCAAGATTTTAAATGAAAAACTTAAATAACGACGTTTCAATATAAAGAGCAGTTGTTATTCTTGAAAACTAACCTTCATGAAATGATTATAACCAGAAAAGATAACGAACCTTTAAAAAATCTTTCATTAACTCAATGAAAATAAAGATGAGAGTCGAGGTTGTCTAAAAAATTCCAAAATGACATTTTCATGAATTCATAGAAAGAAAATGGAAGAATGGAAGAAAACGACAAAATGTGGCCTTATAACTTTCACTCATATACTATAATATTCATTAAGAAAATTTTGAAAATTTATCAAATAATAATGCCTAAATTTTTCATATTTGTAATTCTCTTTGCTTCGACCGATTTTAACATCAAATATATATCTAATAATTGCATTTTTTTCAGATGAAAATCCAAGCAGTACGTCGCATTGTCCTTCGAGCTCTTGGCCTGAATATGCAAATTCTTATGTACCCTATAGTCCGCAAACAAATTATTATGATCCACATCAAGATTCGACACATGTCACACCCATACATTTACCAACAGGTAAATAAATACATTTTAATTTAATTCTCTGTTTTATAGAATACGTTTAATCATTTTCTTGTTTATATTTTTGGTAAATTCTTTCCTGTTAGTTGCCGTACTGATGTAAACTTCGCACACAAAAAGGTGCAGCCATTTTTCCACAGAAGCACGTATGTCTAGGTGGTACAATTTACCGTAAGGGACCAGGACTTTCGTGGTGTCACAAAACAGTTGGCGAACCTGAAATTTATTTCCAAACGTTAACAATTGTGCCATGCGCATTTTAATTCGTAAACAACTTTGTTTGTTAAATTCAGCTCTTAGTTTATGGAAATTATTCATAATAAATGTGGAAAGATAAATAATACTTATCTTGAATATCCACGGTCTTCCAAAGCGTTTTTAATATGCATTTTTGTCTATCTAGGTTTCGGTATCTGACAATACCATTCTCAAGAAAAAAAGAAGTTCTACAAATTTTGTATTTACAGTTTTTTTGTCAAACTAACACTAAGATTGCTAAAGGCATTTAAAGAAAATCATAAAAAATATGGAAAAAAACTGAAGCTGTATTAATAAATATATACTATTCAATATTAAATATTATATATAATATATATATATATATATATATATATATAATTTTTTTTTCACGGATCTCTACAATAACATCAAAAATAATATTTGTTTTTCTCTCGTAAATATATGTAAGGGGCACTCCACAAGAATGTATTTTACAATAATTGGTGTTTTACATTATGAGCATTCTGGAGGGTACGTAGCTCTTTGGTTATTAGGTATTTGAGCTACAGATGAATATCCGATTCTTAATCTGTTGATTATTACTTGATGTTTTCTTTTGGCTGGCAGGAGTAAGTTGATGTTAATTACTAGTTTTATATCATTTAGTTTTCAGACTTTGTTATTCCATACTTCTTGTTTTATGTCATTAAGTACACTTTGAGAGTCAGTAATTTCAATAAAATTGTCTCAGTGTGATCACTACACATTTTAGGGCTTCTAGAATAGCTATTATTCCTCCCGTGAAAATAATGCAGAAATGAGGAATGCGGGTGGTAAATTCTATGATGCCGAAGACGACTGCTGCTATGTGTCCATCTTCATTTTTTGATACGTCTGTGAAGATCATATTGTAGTAATGATTCTTATCAATTATATCCATACAGTGTTTCAAGATGATAGTATAATTTGTGGAGTTTCTCGGGAAAGATGTTAGGGATGTGTTAATGGGAACAGTCCAAGGAGGGATATTAGAAGTTGTAAGGTGGGAGAGTTTA
The DNA here is from genome assembly GCA_951812935.1 of Hermaeophaga mercurialis. NCBI lineage: Eukaryota > Metazoa > Arthropoda > Insecta > Coleoptera > Chrysomelidae > Hermaeophaga > Hermaeophaga mercurialis. The sequence goes on from OX638358.1 coordinate 14,909,673, forward strand.
AATTGCTTTAAGTTGAAACCAGAACATTTTAGATGTTGATGTAAGAGCAGATACTTAAGATTATAATAATCGTTAGGAATATCGTTCAATGGGCTCCATTATTCGGATTAGAAGATATTCTGGCTGCATAACTTAATGATAGAAGCTTGGAAACTTATAAAAGTGGACTACAGACACACAGTAAAAGTCTTAAGGATGTGCTTTGGATTGTCTCTAATATTTCTACTATGTAGATTTTTACTTGCGCTGGAATAACATATGGAGCCATAATCGAGTTTACTTTATATCAAAGATTGATATATGTGTAGAAGATGTTTGCATCTTCTCCCTAGGAATAATTGATAAGTATTTTTAAAAGGTTTATTCTTATTTGACATGTGTTTACTATTTTCGAAATATGTTCATTCCATTTCAAATTATTGTTAAGCGTTAGACCGAGAAAATCAATCCTATTTTCCTTTTAAGCTAAGGGTAGGGTTATCTTGGGTTTTACTTTTACAGAAAATGAATAACCGGGTTTACTAGCTTGAAACCTGCAATTTGAGACTAATTTTCTAAGTCATGCAAGAAAGTTTGTTGCAGATGTTGTGTTTTCGTAAAAGATACAGCATAGAGTTAATTTTAGCAGCGGACTTATTTTTTGGTGAATGTTGTTTATTGCTATTAAAATAAGTGTAAGACTAAGTATGGAGCCTTGATGTACTCAGTTATGAAGATAGCGTTTTTTAATAAATAAACCATTCACTTGTACTTGAAAAGTTCTGTTATTTAGGAAGTTTTTATATAACTAAAATGTTGCGTTCCAGTTTTACATTGTACTAACAATAATTCGCCTCCGTGTAGTATCAACTGCTTTATGTCAAAAAATATCGCGACAACTCTTTTTGATTATTTGTGAATGCTTCGCAGATATCATTCTCAAGGAATACTAAATTAGTCATTACATTCAAAAACCATTGTAAGTTTATTACTTAAATTTTTTTCTAGTAGTGTGGAAGTATGTTAGAGTAAGATATCGGGCGAGATGATAAGATGTCGTCAGTTTTGGATTTATTTGGTTTTATAATGGGAATGATAATGGATTCAGACCAATTTAATGGAAATATTTTGCTTGAAAATATTTAGGAGAATTAGCTTTACACTCAGGGAAAGATTTTTTTATGAAGACTACCAAGATATCGTCAGGGCGTGGAGATGTATTATTGGATAGTTGTAAGGCATATTCATATTCTTGATATGTATTCGGAACATTTAATGAATTGTCGAAGTTTATAATAGAAATTTCAATGGTTTAACTTAATTATTCTTATTCTAGGAACGAGATATCCAGATTCATATCATTCGAGTTTTATTCATGCTAATATATTAGGAATTTGGTTTTTATATGAAATTAAATGTGCATTATGGGAAAGGGTATTTATGTGAATATAACTGTTTTCCCCCTTTAGATTAAGTACTAATTGCATTGGGCGTTGAAGGGCTAATGGATGACTTGTTACTAATCCAAGTTTCCCTTTTACTCTTTTTTATAAGGTATCTGGTGTTTGTTCGGAGTGCTTTAAAATTAATGAGATTATCAATCGTTTTGTCCCACTTAAGAGTATTAAAAGCATGTTTGCTTGCTTTCATGGCTTGAGCTATTTCGTTGTTCCACCATGGAATACATTTTCTTTTGCAAAGTCTTGTTTTTTCTGACAGCAATGGATGCAGCTTTTGTAATTAAGTTATTAAAATGTATATCATGGTTTATTTCGACTATAATAAAGACCAGTCAGATGTATTGGTTTTCCATTTTTTTTAAATAAGTAGCTCAATTTTGGTAGTTTCTATAACCAAAAGAAACGATATCTGTAGTTCAGCCGTCTCCAGTTAAGTGATGTTGCCAGGGATGGATCGCTTAAAGTGATATCAATAGTGGAAGAAGTGTTATTTCGTGAGTTTAAACTGGTAGGTTAACTTGAATTTAGTAAAATTAACTTATAGGTATCTAAAAGATTTTGAAGAAGTTGTCTGCATTTATCAGTTTTTTGACTACCGCAGGTGATGTGACAATTCACGTCGGCCAGTAGTAGTCTTGGAGAAGGAATTTGTTCAAAGAAGTGCTGTCAATATCTTAGAATAATTTCGTTAGGATGAGGGAGGTTTATAATACATATAATAATTTTATGATAGTTATTTTTGTTATTTTTGACAAATATTCCTACTTTACCACTGGAATGGTGGTCTTGTGAATTTTTGATAGTTTTTAAAGTTTGTGTTATTGTTTTTGACCCGAGTTTCTTGGAGACATATTTTCAATGGGGAGATTTTAGTGGTAAGGAATTTAAGAGACTCGAAGTTGTTATAATAATCGTTTAGGTTCCATTGTAAAAGAAGTGTGTTATCCATTTTTAAATTTCTTGTTGTAGAAATGGGATATCACTTTAGCAATCAGATGTTGATTCAGTGACAGAAATATACAATTTTTTTCTCAGTCTGGTTAGTTTATTTTTTATATTTTTTTATGAATATAGTCCTGAACAAACATAAAGTTATGTTTGAAAATAGTTGTATTTTTGTTTTTTAGTGGATAATTAAAGTAGGTAACTTCATTTGAATATGTTAAAGTATTGTTTTATTGAGGATTAATAGTAGTTTCCATGTTTTCATCAATGATTGTTTGTATTTTCAGTGATCATTATTTAACTGGAGTTCTCTTAGTGCCGACTCTGTCACGATAGCCGTTAGACAGAAACGGAAGTTTAACAGGTGTTTTTATCACCTTATCAGTAACGTTTTCCAAGGTGTTTTAAATGTTTAAGTTATCAACGAGATTATTGTGGTGTAGTCTTAGTAAAAAGTTTGTAATCACTGATGCAACTCTCCTACACATGGAAACCCAAGCAATTAATCACACCACCGTAATATTTTTCAAAGAAATATTTTAAATAACACTTATAAAATGGAACAATTTGGCAAAGATATTTACACGTGGTTCTGGTTCGAAGGTCAGGACCGATAAAAAAAAATAATTATTTATATGTATTAACAAATCGCTGTTATAATATTTATATTATAATTACATTTTCTTTTTTTTTTGTAGTTCTTCCAGACTCCAGTTCGCAAGAATACATACATACTTCCCTAACATCACCTCCACCGATCTTTAATAAGCCTGAGCTCGATATGGTTAGTTCCAGGTACTCGGATAATAACTCATACAACCCCAATAACTGGCCAACGAGCCCAGGCACTTACAACAACAACTACTACAACCATTCCTATAACCAACAACAGTACTTAAACCATCCACCAGCATCGATGGTCGTTTATCACCCGACACTCTATTCGACTGTGAACCAAAGCCAAATACATTTTCATCTGCATCCGCCCAACGACAAGTTAGATCCATACAAAAGCGACTCCTACGTTAAAGGCGAGCAGTATTTAACAGATAGCACCGACCTGACGAATTCTCAAAGGGTAGAGACTGGGCAACAAAGTAATGAAGTGGTACACGCGCACGTTGACCCACTGAATCCTATCGACGATTCGGAGAGAAGCGCACAATCTCAAAATGATCCTTCTGTATGGAGGCCGTACTGATTTTTATTAAGTTTATTTATTATTGTAATATACATTTAAGACTTAATGACTATTACTTCTTGAACCACCTCTATCGGTACTTAAAAAGAAATACTAAAATAATAAATAATAAAAAAGCATACATTTTCCGACACATACTATTTACTCAATATTGCATATGATAGGAAACTAATACATAAATAATAATTCCAATAATTACATCAAATAAATAGACTAAAAATATAATTAATTTTTTGAATGACCGAAGTTTTAGAACTGTCCTACACTAGGAGGGCTATTTGACGGAAAAGTAACTTTTCAAAGTCACAATATTTTCTTTATGGTGATTTTGTTGTTGGCTTTTACCTTGATTCTTATGTCCTCTGTCAAAATTTGTCACCACAGAAATTGTTAATAAAATTAATTAGCGATCGTCAATTGAAGCTGTGAGATAGTTAATAAATATTTCAACCGAGTATGCAATATTTTGCATAATGTTTTAAATATGAAAAAACTACCTGCAAGGTGGGTGCCACATTGGCTTAATGCGGATCAAATCCACGTTCGTATTACAAATTCAGAAGAATGTAGTTTAAGGGAATTTTTCCGACGGTATGTCACTGTGGATCAATCTGGATTCACCATTATACTCCTAAAACCAAAATCTAGTGAAAACATTGGATTTCTCCGGGAAAACGTGCCCCAAAGAAAGCAAAAACAGTGTTTCCTGCTAATAAGGACGTGCCAACAGTTTTTTTTTTGGCATTCGAAATGTTTTATCTTTTTCGATTATTTACAAAAAGTAAAAACGATATTATGCTAATTTCCTGACATGTTTTGATACCGAACTTAAGAAGAAAAGACAACATTTGTTTAAAAAAGGTATATTATTCTATCACGATAATGCACCGTCCCATTTGTCTGCAGTTTCTACCGAAAAATTAGTCGACTTACGTTTCAATCTACTGCTTCATCCACCATATTCGCCAAATCTGACTTCCAGTGATTTCTTTCTATTTCCAAATTTAAAAAAATGGCTCAGTGGAACACGGTTTCAAACAAATGAAGAGTCGATAGCAGAGACAAATGCCTATTTTGAAGCCTTTTTGAATGATTACTTTTTAGATGGTTTAAAAAAATTACGTATGTTATAAAATATATTTATATAGTGAAATAGCTATTTTATTGAAAAGTCACTCTTCCGTCAAACCGCCCTCATATTTCTAATTTACGAAATGATAATATTAAATGTAACATTCAAATATTTTGAAAACAGTAAACAATATTTTTTTTAAATTATATAGTTTTCCAAATTAAATATTTAAGTTTTAAATAAATGAGTGACAAAAAATTTCTAGCCGATTTCTTCTGTTCAATATGGCGCATATGGCGACATCTACGGCGTTAATCAAATACCATACTCTTATTTGTCGTTACAAAAAAATACCCCTACTTAAATTTTCATTCCTGTATCTATCTGTCTATATATCTATTTAAAAAACATATTTTAGTTTTGCAACTTTAACACACAAAGGGGCGATCCTAGACCGACTATTGTTGAATAAAATATTATTTTTTGTTCAAGTAAATTAATGGTCAGCTGAGAGTAAAAAATAAAACCGAAAATTTCAAAGTGGTCAAATGACCTAACATGAATTATTTTCAAAACGATGCTTCTAAATGAAACAATAACTTTAAGCACGGTGCCGTTAATTTTGGACAGTACAAGTGACGTATAAATTTATAAGATTTTCAACTATGTATTAATAAGAGAAGTAATATTTTGAATTGTCCAAAGATTGATAAACAAAGAAAAATACATACCGTACATATTCACTTTTAGACTATCAAGTAATAATTGAAAATATTGATGCTATTTATATTAGATGGAAAAATTAATTTTAATAAATGTGACATCCAAATCCGTCATTTTAGCGACAAATCTTTTTTTGAAATTTCTTTGATCCAATACATTTAATTATAAAAATTAGTTACATATTGTGTACTTATTACTGTACATAAATTTGTATGCAATATATGAATACATTTTTTAGTATCCAAAATAATACATATGTTTTAAATATTTGAAAAGCATCCTTCCAATTAAATTTATTGGACCAAATAAAATTTGCCTTAATAACATGTGCGTAAAATTTTATATTAATGTTCTTCACAAACTTGGTGGATAAATAATATAACAGGATGATTGTAGACTTGAATAAAAATTTATGGTAATTTTTCTTCAATCCTCTATTAGGCTGGTTAGCCTTAACGAAAATTAGCAAATTTAGTCTGGCTAAAAAGGTCTTACATAGAACTATATACAGTAATGTAAACTCTCCTCATACTACTGTTACCATCGCCACTAGGTAGCCTTAAATAAAATGTAATTATACCTACTTACTATCAATAAGAACAAATCGTATAAAAAATAATAATTTAACAATTCACAAATTAAAAAAACTACAACAAATAAAAGAATTCAATCTTTGACGAGTGGATAGAACGGAAGTTTCAATTTCTTCCATTGAAATAATTTGTATTCTCTCGATCATGTTTTCCCTTGTCGTGGGTTTGTTGACAAAAACGAGATCTTTTATTCAACAGCACAAGTAAAAACCTAAACACGTCAAATCTTGGGTCCTATTCTCAGATCAAACGATTTTATTTCGTATATGAAATATTTCAAATTTGGAACGAAATCAAGAAATATCCCAGTCCCTATTACCATTAAAAAATTTTGTTCTAAACTGAATTTTTTGTTTAACAAACACAAATTATGTACAATTTTGCTTTTTTAATGTTTGATATTCAATTACGCCCTCTAGCGGTGGACCTAAAATTCTGTAAATAATTTCTGTTTTTGTCAAGGCAACTTTTGTTATACTTTTTTATATCCGAAGCTATATCTACTATAATCCATTCTTGAGATATGGCCTACGGCAGTTCTTAGTTGCCCACCCGGTACATGTGTTTGTAAGATAAATATAACCTAACTATTAAACATTGAAGGAAAATAGTGTTTTGGATTAAAAATGGCGACAAACTTATTTGATATTTAAAGCATAGTGCAATGAAGAGTTTTTCCATCACAAAAAAATAGAATAACCATTATGTGTTTGTTTTAGAACTTCAGCATCAACGAATTTTTTCTTCCAAACTTGGAAAAATGAAATTCTTCGAACTTTGAATAAGAAGAAGACAGCCACTCTATAAGTAATAATATTATGTGTCGTTTGCCCTTAAAACTTCAATTTATAACAAACTAATCATTTTGAGTTATTAAAATAGAAAAATATACCTATATCCCCCGTTAGGACAGAATTAAAATTTAATTTTTATTTTTTTCTCAAATCCGAGTTTATATGTATAAACTTCAAATTTTAGGGATTACATAGACTCGTATAGAGGAAATTACGTTTTTTTAGTAATACCATTATATTAGGAGGTAAAATTAACAACCCTTATTTTATTTTATGTCTGATCTGTTTTGTGGGGTAATATTTCATAGGTAAATTAGAAGTATTATTCGGAATTTCTCTTTTTATCTGTTGCATTTCTCCATAGAACTAACAGTATTCAAATAAACAAAATAGCATAGTATTATTTTTAATGTTTATTCTTCAGATAATAAACATAATTGAAAATGCAAAATATAGAGATGTAAACTACATAAGTAATAATAAATGTTATAAAAGAAAGGTAATACTGAAAAAAGAGCCATAATTACCTCTTTATGAATGTATGAAATCCATAAAATTTCAAAATGTTACATGAAGTCAATTTTAATTCCGTCCTTTCGAAGGTGATACCTTTTTAGTAGTTTAGTGATAAAGAACGTGCTATGAAAAAGAGAGAACGTATTAACATCTTGAAGTAGGGATATTTCAAGGAGGAACATCGTTTCAGTCAATGTTTTAGTGCGCATGCGTGAGTACCGACTGGTTTGTTACTAATTTCGGATTTTATTTTGCGTGAACGTGTCTAACTGTATTTGCAATTTTATTGAGAGGAATCGATCTAAAATTTCAGTTTTTATGTCATAGTTTAAAATATAATGGAAGGTAGGTTATATAATTTTTTTTAAATAAATAATATATACTTAAAAGGTTTTTACAATAACTGGGAGGAAATAATACTGATTAATGATAATCAACTTGAATCCAGTAATGAAGAAATAAATGATGAAAAATTGTCATTTCGTTGGGCTTCCAATACATTAAAATTATTAGATATTTATAAAAAGTTCCGCCCCAAGGTAGGTACCCTATACTAATAAAAAATTATAAAAGAATGTGGGAAATGATTGTTATGAAATATACAAAATTGGGTAGCATAGTATCCGCTTCCCATTGTGAAAACCCTTGGCGTGTCCTAGAAAGAAATTATAAAAAAATCAAGTATAAGTGTAAAAAATAATATATTGCATCAATTTAAAGAAGACAAAATGTTAAGCATATACAACGGTTACAATATGAGAAAGAAAAATTTGAAAAATAATACAAATTGTAAGAAAGAAAAGAAGAAGCAAAAGAAAGAAAAAATAGTCTTCTAAGTGAAAATAATGAATTACAAAAAATATCTAATGAGCTAATGATACAATTAACAGAGACTCTAAGATCAAATAGACAATTAGTCCTGCTTCTGTCAATTTATTTATAAAAAATAAACATCTTTTTTACTATTTTTTGTTTGTGAAATTTATATCTACATACATTTTATTCCCATATTTGTAAAACTAAAAAAACAATCAAATACACCTAATGAAAAATGTTTATTTTAAAGGTAAGTTTCTGGAAACACAATAATGAAATATTACTTATTTAACATAAATAATATTCAGACTGATTGTTGATGTTAACTAGACATTTCAAAACTGTTCCCTATTAATGATGTAAAGATACACCTGCAGAGAATAAAAACCTTTTCTATTTAAATAAGTATCAGGGACCTAAGAGGGCTATTCAATTCTTATGTGGCGCCATCTATTTCTCCGAAAACTCTAAGAAAATGGTTAGTAGAAAATTATTCCTTTATATACAATTGCTCTTCAGGAGTGGGCCAGCTTATTACCATGGGAGACATATCGCTTAAAAAATATATCTTCCTCTTAACAATTATCATATTGTGGTACAGTATCTTCCAGGTAACTATCGTTTTTAGGTTTTAACCTTCTATAGTCGAAGTATAATTCTTCATCACCAGAAAAACTTAAAAGCATTGTCTTCAAACATCTAAAAAACAAAGAACGGATTATAATGTTAGCAATAGACAATACAAAATATTAGTTTTAAAATTTAACTCGTTTAATAAGGCCGGGTTGTACAATTGGAAATTGAACTTGGGTTCAAAAAAAACCTAGTTTGAATTTAGTTTAAACAGTTATATTCATATAAATTAGGGCAAACTTGGTTTATTAGTTGAGTGAAGAATTATTTAAAGCGAGTTCAAGGATAGTTAAAAGTACAAAACTACAAAACGTTTAATAAATAATAATTTTTCATCTGGTAATATTTACCATTGCGTATGGTAGTTCCGTATTATTTACTATTCTCTTTGCCAGTTCAAATCCATTCCAAGTTTAGTTGAAGTCCAAGAGTTTTAAATTTTAATTTTACATAATTAAAAATTAGGTACTATACACAGGATGTAAACATAAAGGCTCATTATGAAAATAAAAAAATATTTATTGGTACTTATTGTAGATTAATCAATTTGTTATGAAAATTCTGTATAATTTACTTCAAAGAAAAACAATTTCAAAAAATGTTAATTCATATTCCGAATGAAACAAATCCACATGTAAAATCAGAAACTAGTTAGGTTAGGGAAAATGATGAATACATTAAATACGCATGACCCGAACCTAAAATTTGATATGGAGTACCCGGATTATTCCGACAGTTGATAACAGATTAATTATGTTCTGCGAACATCGGATTTTTGATCAACAATCACGAATTACTTTTCTGTGAACGCTGTATCAAAACTGAGCATGAGTCGTACGGTTGCTGACTGCTCTGCGAAAGAATTTGTTATTGTGCCCTTCTTAAGGTTTTGCCTATGACATTTTAAATTCTGGCTAAGAGAATGAATCACGACGGACACCGCGAAATATTATGACGAAACGGCATAATATTGTCGAACTTCTGTTGCAGCGGGTTTATATAATTATACAAGGACTACATTTTAAAACTACAGGCTGCTCCAATAGAAAGAGGTGTATCAAAGTTATAGTTTTTCCTAAGGAACATCCTATATTTGATGACATTTTTAAATTGTCCTTAAAAAGTAAGTTATACTTTCATAAAGGTTTTCTATACTTAAATACAAAGTGATATCGATTTTTCTGAAAATGTATGGTTTAAGAAAAAAATAAATATCTTCAAATCTAAGTATCCGGGACAAATTTGTTCTTATGCCTGGTCTACACTAAAGAGATAAAACGGAAATTTTGAGTTTTTCAACAATTTTTTCTATTTTTTGTTTGGTCTGGATGCGTCAGTAGACCTATATAACTTCCATTATTGATGCAAAGTGTCTAACTCTTCGTTTGGAACGTTGTGTACTGAAAATACTACAAGGAGGTATTAATAATTTTACAATTTAAACGTATACAGCTACATGCTGTAAGAATTTATTTCCAGGCGAACGAACCGTCACGATTAGTCACTTTGCATCAGTAAAGGAAAAACTTTAAATAATAGACTATTCCTCCTATTTATGCAGAAATTTACTGTTACAAATTTTTTTACAGTGTTCAAAATATTCGGTTCCTTTATTTACACATTCAAACTATAGTAACGTGCTTACTTTAAATGGAAAACCCTGTATTTTATTAGTCTATCATGTAAAACATTTATTTAGCCTTCAAACTGTTTTGAGGTTTCCTATAGTCAACTTTTCAGTTTTAAAGTTATTTGTGTATTTTTGGGTATTTTTACATTTTTTACGATTTAAAAAAAGTCTTTTAAAACATTTGGATAATGCCATTTTTGTAATGAATCAAAAATAAGTTACCATCAATAAAAACATTTTTAACTTTAGATACATCGCATGTACTAGTAGTACCTAAAAAGGGCGATTATCGCGAAGTAGCAAGAAGTTGAACGAGGCACGAGAGAGGGGAATTGTTTCTCGCTCCGCCTCGTACTTCTTTGTTTGGCTTCGGTTAACTTCGCTCCAGAGGTGGTCTCTTGTGCCTTAGTCCAAGGGACACGAGGCACGAGTACGAAGAGAGGAGACGATGTACTACCACCACCATTCACACTTCTATTCACACTTCCAGTGTATTAACTCCTTGAAACTTTTCAAAATCCACCATCTCCTTTTTCTTCACTTTTTAAAAAATTTGCTTTTTCAAAAAATTTGAACATAATTATAATAATTTTTTGCACAAATAGTAACAGCACCAGCTATTATCATTTCGGTGTCAGTCGTGGCACTCAGACTGAGGTACTTACGAATATGAGTTTCTCGCCCCGGATAATTTCTCGCCCCGGATAACTTCGCGAGGCGTAAATAAACTATTATTTTTTATAAGCAATGTTCAATATTGAGATGTTAAATCAAGTCATTGGCTCATCAAGCCGGATCTTGTTCGATTTTGTTATTTTAAAAATAATAATAGTGGACTGTATCACTGGATTTACAATATTTTTTTTATTGTTTTAATATAACTATCTCATCTCAATATTGAACATTGCTTATAAAAAATAATAGTTTATTTACGCCTCTCGTCTTAGAAACAACTTAGTCCTACTCACTTAATACCACTTCGTACGAAATTAAAATCAGATAAACGATCTATTCTTTCGACAATATGTCAAATATTTTAGGGCCATTACTAATAAGAGCTAAATTAATTAGGTAGGAAATGTGGAAATTGAAAATTTAATGGGATGAAGCCATATCCCAAGACTAGTATACAAATGGTGTCAATTTAAAAATGATTTATTACTATTAAAAAATATAAATTTTTTTTTTTTTTTTTTGATGCTATGATAATTGAAATGAATGGCTTTTCTGATGCTTCAGAATCCGCTTATGGATCATGTATTTATATTAGATGCATATTTTTTAAGGCTTGAGTTGTGCGCTGCAGTTTTGCTTTCAGAATTGTCAAGGAACGTTATTGCTTCACTTAATATTAAATTTGATAAAATGTATTTTTGGAACTATACAATCATTAAATAAATTAGACGATTGGTATCACATTAAGTCTGAATAAAATCCTGCGAATTTGATATCCCGAGGAACTTCTCCAGTATCTCACTAAATTCAGAGTTGTGGTGGAATGGACCTGAATTTTTCAAAACTAATAATTCAAACTGATATCTTGAAATCACTTCTCCCAGTGTCACTAATATTCCAGAATTAAAATGATCTCATGTACATTTATTTTCTGACAATTCAAATATATTTAATAGGTTTTGTACATTACCTAAATTACAAGCAGTAGTTGCATTTATCTTTCGATTTTTTAAGTATTTAAAATTACCACCTTGTCAACGAATTATGACTAAACACTTAACTGTCGAAGAGTTAGGTAATTCCTTACACGTATTAATCAGGTTAGCACAGCAGGAATATTTTTCGTGTGAATATAAGAATTTATTACAGACTATGGACCCTAAAAGTAATATTTTAATATTAAATCGATTTTGGGGCAAATTTAATAAGGGTAGGTGGTACAATTAAAAATTCATAAATAAATTATGATACACGTTTTCCTTTACTATTACCCAAAAAACACAATTTAACAAATTTAATCTTTAAATATACACACAAAAAATGTTACATTGAGGGTTACAATCTCTTCGATTATTATTATTAATTATTAAATGTTATATATGGTTATTTGTGTGTATGGCAACTCGTGCAATACATCTCGAAGTCGTTTGTGATTTATCTACCGAATCGATGGCAAATGGGACGAGTGTCTAAACTGCATCCATAAAATAACGGTGCGCTGAGAATGGTCTCAATAAAAACTACTAGTGGGGAAATTAAACGAGTATGTGTTTTACCTATTGAAACGCAAACCTTTCAAGGGGTTGGTCATGTTCGATTTTCATATGCCGACTCTGTATTTTTATATTTATTTGTTTTATAAAGTTGTATACTCCGCGCGTGCTTGGGGGCGCGGTGTTAAGTGAGTTTGGCTGAGTTGTCTCTGAGACGCGAGGCGTAAATAAACTATTATTTTTTATAAGCAATGTTCAATATTGAGATGTTATAGTTATATTAAAACAATAAAAAAAATGTTATAAATCCAGTGATACAATCTACTATTATTATTTTCAAAATACCAAAATCCAACAAATAGTGAAAATTGAAAATTACCAGACCATTATTGTGAAATGTTGACTCATCAGTAAGTATAAAAAAGTCTTCTTCAGTAATTTTTTCAAGAGCCTATAAGCCAAAATCATTTCGTTTTATCCTGTTAATTATGATAAATATGGTAAGGTAAATGACCAATTATTGACACTATAAAGCACTGAAAGATAAAAATAATTGAGAGTTGTTTAAAATTATAAACTGGATATTTCATAGTTCTTACTTTATCATTTTCAAGACCATAAAACACCGAAATTTTTTTAAAATATAAAATATTTAAATATATATATATTGACAGGTTGTTTTTTTTGTCCAAACCTTTAATTGACAATCAGTTATTGAGATATAAAATGTATACACATTTACATTATGTGTTAAGTTTTTATTCAAATAAAATGATAACGTATACAAAAATTTTAATGGATTGCGCTTCAAACACATCTACCTTTGAAGAGAATTCATATTTTGGTCTGTCACCTTTACCCAAAAGGTCTGTTGTAGGCAATATTCCTAAAATAGACTCATGCCCAAAATCCTAAGTTCACCTATAGAGTATTTTTCTTGTACAATACTGACATATCTTTACATGGTGGTATTTCGTTTTCTTCAAAAAAACTTGATACGTACATAATCTCTATTGAAGCATGAGAACCATTTTCTATGTCACTAAAGTCTTTTTCATTATCCCCAAAAGAATATTGACGGAATTTTTTCTTTCGGCTCCCTCTTTTTGGTGGAAGGTTTAGGGTCTGGTCAAAAGAGATATTTTTTAAAAGTGGAGGGCATATTAAACGGATGTTGATTTTCGTTAACAGGAAAAAGTGAATATTTGCAACATTCTTATAACAAGGCGATCCCTAATGTATAAATACATACGAAAAAACATACAATCCAATCATTTACAGGGGTGTCAATTATAGGGTAGAGTATCATATTGTTAAACCAATAATGGACATAGAACTTTCTGGAAATAAAGAACATTAAAGTTTAACTTTTGCTTTGCGGTTTGTTTCTTGCAACAATTTCAATTGCTGTAGTTTACCTTCCGTAACAATATCTCGCATAATAAAAAATATACGTAAATATTAAAATTCCACGCACCTAATCGCTTCAAATAATAAAACTAAGAAATGACCCAAAATGTTGCAGCTCATAATAAATACGACTGTCTGTCTTAAAAGGTGTCACGTAATCCCCTAAGAATAAAGGGAGGGTTGACAAACATCTAAAATTGTCTGACTAATACAAAAACGTGTTTGTTTGATGTGGATTTTTCTTAATTTTCTACCAAACGTAATAGGGTGTCGATAATTGGTAGGGGATCAATTGTTACTTATGTACGACTCAACAAAAGCTGTAACTAGAAATAGCAACAGTAATTAATTTCTAACGTCAAAGTTAAATCTAAGTGAAAGAATTGGTTCATTTTGACGTCCTAATTATTGAAGCTTTGAAAATCGAAAAATACTGTGAATTATTAAAAAAATTTGAATTAAATAAGATATGTAAAAGATAAATGCCGACAATCTTATATCGTTAAAAGGTAATCAAATTCTACATTTGATGCAATAAAAAAAAGTTTGTAATTCCGTTTGAAAAAATCAAGTTTACTTTGATTGAAATTTTGAAAATTGACGTAACAATTTCTTTTATAAATATTATATATAACATGAGATGATGTTATATGACATAACAAATTAACTTATCAAATTAAGTCAGTAATTTGTATAATTTTAACAAAGTTTACCCTCAGCAGTAAAATTTCGAATGATGATACCGTAAGATGAAAAAATATTTAAAAGCTTTGATAAACCGTGGAAATTTAAGCTAAGTATAATTTATCTTTTACATTTATAATGTTATAGATAGAAGGTTAGTTAAGGAGTTCACAAATTAATGTTAAAGTTGAGTTTTTGCTATTACCTGTAAAAAAATCTAATAAGGTAATAAGTATTACATTTGCAAACATTGATGATTCACAAAGATTTTTTGATTCTGTCTTAATTATATTTTGATTTTGAGAGTTGTCTCTAAATATTGTCGTAATATACCTCCACCATCCACACACTAATGGTCCATCCTGTATAGACATATTCTGCGGCGTGTTTAATTTCTATTAGTGTCAAAAGTGACGCAATTCGTCAAAAAACGAATTTCATCCATTTAAAATCGCAGAATGTTAAAGTAAAATCTTTAAAAAAATATATTTATATATAATGACTGACGAAGCTATTCAAGTAAAAGAAAAATTTTTCGTAGCTGGCCTTATACCAAGTGCAGAGTTTCAAAAATGTAGATATCTGGTTATAAAGTTACATGCCTGTTACTCTAGTCAATACGAAAGACCTCACATACGACCCATGTTAAATGTAGAATGGGAAGAATTTATTACAAAGGTAAGAATTTGAAGAGAAAAATATATAATTAAGAAAATACTATTTGGCAGACTTTTTAGCTTTTCTTCTTAAGTAATAATGATCATATCAAATAGTTAATACTAAATAATTTACCAAATGTTGGTTCCAGGAATTTTAAAGTTATTTCAAAATGCTTAATTTCCAGCACGTCATTATCTGTATCTCAAAGTTTTAGAGGATCCAAAACTTTTAATTTTATTATTTCGCAAAAGCCTCTACTTTGGGTTTGGCTATATAAATGTTGTTTGCTCACAGATCTTTATATAATGTAAATGAACCAATAGTATATTTGATATTTTTCTATTTCCCCACTTTCTTCACTACCACTACCATCTAACCTTTCTAGTACCTTCTCTTTTTTCGAAACATCCTATATATGCGATATCTTGTAGTAGCCTTATATTATTAGTACTTCTCGGATATTGATTGTCTCTAAGTCAACGTACTTACGTACGAAATCTCGACTAAGAGAGCGAGATAAATATAGATAGAATCTCTCTCTCGTCCTCTCTTTCTTTGTTTTTACTTTCTCATTTATACCAATTTCTCACCCTTCTTTTACTATTTCCTATAGAAAATTCTCATTATGCTGTAAAAATATTGCTCTAGATAAAATAATTTCTTTTGTGATTTTAAGTTCCACTATTCCAGGTCCCTGTTTAGATTGATAAAAAAATTATTAATTATGATAAATCATTTTCAGATGAAACGTAGATTCGGCAATGGAGTATGGGGAATAAGAAAACATGTAGTTGTCTTTGTAAATGGTCAATTTTTAGGGGATGACAAATCCTTAGTGACCTATCTTCTGAAAAAATATCGTTTTTCTCTAAGTTTGGATTGGTATGAAATAGGAAAATGTCAGTTGACGGAAAATTTCTACTCCATTATGGACAAATTCGTAATTATTGCAAAAACGACACCTCCTTATAAACATGTTTATGGAGGTACCTAAACAAAGACAATTAAAAAGTTTAATTTTTAGAGACATTTAACGTATATGACAATTTCCATAAATGGCAGAATGCTTGGATCTCTACTATTTGAGGTAAATTTATTTATTCATTTTTAATACAATTACTTATCGGTTCAATCGATCTTATATCTCCGAATCATCTTCAAATAAATACTGAAACAAATCAAAATGGTTTTTTTTTCATTAGAGTCGGTACATTCATTTCTAACTTTCCAGTGACAAGTATTAAAAGCACTTGTTTGTAATTATTCTATTTTGAATGCAATATTGTTTTAGGTCGATCACTCTGATTGCCATTTTAATTCAATTATTGTTCAGAAGATATTCCTTCCTTCCATCTTGGAAAGCATCAAAAATACAATACGGTTCTATTTACTATAATTTAGTTCTTGGCACAGACCATCTTACACCAATATTTATAAGAAAATTGAATATCACTAATTACTTTATTTTTTGTTTTACTCCATTGATGCTTCTTTTTTGGAAATATTAAAATACAGACAAAAAACTGATATCACTGATTTGTACTCATTTACAGGAACATAAAAATAGCTACTTTTTGTTTGTGACAGATTTTGAAAAACAGATTAAATATTGTCGGATAGCTCAATAATGGAATGTACAAAGACTCACAAGTTTTATTGTAGATTTTATTAATGTAGAACATAAAAACAAAACAATTCACGGATGACATAATTTCGTAGATTTAATTAACAAAGGTCATATATTTTTTTCAAATAACACAGTGATTAATATTATTAAAGTCCATCTTATTATTTCAATCAGTCTTATGAAATTAAAATCAATTCTTTTAGTGTGGGAATAATAATAAATATTTAGTAAACTATAAATACAAATCGCAGGGCGAGATTTAGTTCAAGTCTATTCGTGTCGCGAAAGTATTAGAAATATCGTAATGCTATTAATTATTTTTACCGAAGGTTTTTTTGATACTCAGATATTATTATCACATAATTTGATATATATTTTAGCTGTACAGTGATATTGTTCCATTTGCGTGTGAAAATTTTCTTGAAAAATGTAGAGATCCTGTATCTGGATTCAACGGAACACCAATTCACAGGTATTTTTTTATGTTTGAAACATTTGAAATTTGTAAATTTTATAACTATCGTAAAAGTGTAATAGTTTCCTATAGTTTATTGTTTTAAAGGGTTGTTAAAGGCAGTTGGATTCAATGTGGAGGATGGAACATTCCAGAAAAGCGAATGTGGTGTGAAAACTACGTAGTGCCCCATGATAGGAGAGGAGTTCTTTGCACGACTAATAATGGACGACATAAAAATAATACTTCCCAATTTTTTATTACTTTGGCTGATACTCCGTGGATGGATCAAAAATATGTGGCATTTGGGTAATAATTTTAATGTCATACACATATTTATAATCTACCAGTATAAAAAAATTATTTCTAATAATTAGAAAGTGATCCGAAAATTTAATGTCGTGTCAGGGTTGTAAGAGGAGGAATCAAGGTTAAGAAAGTTTAGCGTGAAGTTTTTTTACAATAAGGTTGAATGTGAAGGTTGTGAAGGTGAATAATAATGTTTTATTGTAATTTCGGATCTTCATTGTGATTCTTCTTTTCATTAGTTTCTACGTGATGTTTATTTCTATGTTTGGTTAGCTAACGTCATCAGGATTTGACAGGATCTGTAACTTAAACCAATTCCCTACTTTCTTAATGTTTGGTTATGGCCATATCAGATTGTCATGTCCTGTCCACACATGTTCTACTATACTTCTATAATATCGCCGAATATATGTATATTGTTATGTTATTGATTTTTATGATTTTCTAACCAATGTCTATTACGTTAGAAACACCACTTGCAGTCTTAATTCTTAATACTTTATAATAATTTTATTAACTAGACCAACTAATCTCTTTCTAAGATATTCTAATTTTCTTTTTTATTTTTAAACACAGCTCTCATGTTTAATTGCTTCAATTTCCCTTTTTATAATAATTTTATTGACTTTTACTCTTTTATTCGACAATACTCCAAAAAAATCAACCCTTTTTTTCAACATAATCCTTAGTAAACGTAAGAAAGTGCTAAAATCAAAAGTAAAGTACAATGATATTAAATATGGAAAGATAAATAATACTTATCTTGAATTTCCAGTCTTCCAAAGCGTTGTAGTATATTTAAATCTGTACCTAGGTTTCGGTATCTGAAAATACCATCCTCAAGACAGAAAGAAGTTTGACAAATTAAAAAAGTAAATAAATTTCATGTAGTAACCCTGACAACCAATCACTATGAGGCAATATTCCTCTTTTTCTAAAAATATACTTTAGTATTATTTAGTTCAAAAAGTGATCTAAGATAATTCAACTTCTCAGGTTTATCATTCAATACTATATAATGAGGATATTTTAGGTGTTTCTTAATTTCATATTCCTTCAAAAAATTGAAATTCTTCTTTTTTGTCACTTATTTGAAGTACTTCCACTGTTGTTTCCATTATGTTATTAAGTGTAGGTTTGTGTTTGGTGTCAATGAGGTGTTTTGCGTAAAGTGACTTATCTGGTTGAATCAATCTATAAGCTCGTAAGTGCTCACAATACCGTATGGTAAAATTTCTTAGTTTATAAATACCCGATTTTGAAAATATATTAATTTTAGGTTTTACAATTAACAAAAATGAACCTACATCATTTCTTACTTTAAAAGATATTTTAGAAGATGTTGTACGAGATATAATTTTTGAATTTTCTTTGAAATATCTCCAAAATATATCATCGTTCCGTATGACCCGTCATCTTTAGGTTGTTTAAGTCCCTTATTAAGAAATTTTATCTCACTATCAGTGAACTTAGTATCAGATAAATTTTGGAAACGTTGTCAAATATGTGTGTGTTTGTTTCAGTGTATTGTGTTTTCTGTACTAACATTGAGTTGCTTCTAAATTCTTTAATTTCTTGGATTGTTTTAGAAATTTTTGTTGTTTAATTCTACTAATGGTTTCTCGTATTTTATCATCCAGTATATCGAACTCAACTGGATCTAACCTGTAAGTTAATTCAGAGTGAATAGTTTTAATGTAGACATCTAAAGAGTCTTATCTTAAAACACTTTTTAGTTTCTTCTTTTACAATAATATTGCTGAATTATCCATAAAATTACATTTTCAACAAGTGTCAAACTTAGTACATTCCCTATTTAAATTGTATTGGTTAACGTGATTGAGGGGAGGGGAATGGCATAAGACCGTTGCGGATGTCAGAAAAATACCCCCTAGATATAAAATTTTACATGATTTTTATTAAATTTTCGTTAAATCAATAGTTATTTTGACTAGCTGATGCACTGTATGTCAACCAATCAAATTTTACTTTCCTATATATTTAGACAACTATTACAAGGAGAAGAAGTTCTAAAGGAAATAGAAAACGTTCCTACTTACTACGAAGCTCCAAAATACCCCATAACCATAGAAATGTGTGGAGAGGTTACCTTAGACAGAATACCAGATTATTTCACGTCCAATCAAAGAGAAGAATTCGAAGCCATGCTCCCTACCATTCTTTTGGATAGCCTATTGGGTCCGAGAACTGAATACGATAGTGTTCCAGTAGACACTTCTCGGTTCGAAGTTGATAAATACAAAAAAGGAATTTACGGATTGGAATCTGATATGAAGAGTTATTTACCGTTTGCCCATTTACCAGATTATTTGATGCCTCATGGTGGCTCAGAATGGGGTAAGTATAGAATGAAGAAAATATACTTATAAGAAGGAAAGTCATTTATTTATATTTTTTTGCAGGTAGCGATACTACCATCGATGATTTTCCCGATATTAAGATTGATGTTAAATCTACCATCTCCGCATATCCTAAAATAGATGAAGTATTCAAATCATGCACTTTACCTGCTCTCAGCGATACTACAATTTAGTAGTCCAATTTTATTTTGTCTCAGACCACAATTATAATTACACCTCGTGGATACGTTGTTTGTTCCATGTATTTTTAAATAATAGGGAAGCAATTTTTAATAAAAACCACATAAATTTTTTTGACATATTTTTAATAAAATTATTATACACTCATTTTTTTATTGTAACATATCATTTCTAATGATTCTTCTGTATTGTTATGTGTGGATATTGTTGTTTCCAAATATTGACCTGAAAAAAATATTGAAATTAAAGTCAAAGGTCGGTTAGAGATTAAATCCAATTATGGTCTTATGTTTAAAAAAGCTCACTTCCGAGAGGGGCACCACAAAACACAACATACCTAATAGGCCTTGTTCCGAAATATAAACCAGTATACTGGCCAGTGCTAATAACGTCATGCATCGACGCCATATTATTGTTGTCGTTACGAAATATATTGGCCACTTCCGTACATAAACGCTGATAATTCTGCATACGTCATACCCGTCCCACCGATACAATATGGCATCGATTAGCACTGGCTAGCAATACGGGTTTAAGGCCCGAAGTAACCCGATTCATCGGCCTTAAGAACCTGTTTCACCGGCTATATTAAGTAATTCCCATAGATTTATACTTATAGACTGAGCTATCCGAGTGAAGCGCTTAAGACTACATGACAGCAAGCAAATAAGATGACTAAAGTAGGTGAAAATGTAAACATGAGTGTTAAAAATATTCAATTCGAGAAATTCAGTCCAAATAAGGAAGAATGGACATATTACATATAACGTTTCGAGGATAAGCTCTATATTCATGGTTTGCAAAATTGGAGATAGACAAACAAAATTTTTTGTTAGCAAAAGTAAGGAACTGATCCTTTTAAATTATTAGATCATTTTTTCTTCTGGTAGCGTCCCTGCTTGACGATATGCATTGGAAATTTTCGGGTATTAGAACAGCACAAAAAGACATTTTTATTTGATTAGCAAATTTTATCAAAATATAGAAGAAAAAATTATGTACTATCCGAAAGTGTCGCTTTCGCACTTAGGTAGCGATGGGAAGATGAATCAATTTATTACAAAATTTATGGTAGCTTTACGCGGCTTGGCAGGTGCTTGTAAATTTGGGGACAATTTGAACAAACATTTAAGAGATCAGTTATTGGAGTAACCAATACTGCATGGCAAAAATAAATTATTCTGAAATACACATCAAATAAAGCAACCTTGAAAGAAATAGAAACATTTATATTACAACTAGAACAGGCCTCAGTACATAGTAAAAGACTATCATCTATGTTCCAAGCACAACAAAGTGCAGTGAATAGAGTAAATTCTAAGGATTACCGCTTCAGGGGGGGCGCGTCTATTATAAGCGGCTTCTTCAGGAGAGGAAATTTGCATGGAAACTCAACTACTGAACGTAGCCAGAAGCGAAACACATCTACAGTGAACACCATAACCTCCCCAACCTATAAACTGTCTAGATACCTAGCCCAATTGTTCAAAGTATACACCGTAAAAACCCAATCACACGTCCTCAATTCTCAACATTTTATTCAAACAATCTCCACTCTAATCACAAATCCGGAAGATGTTCTGGTTAGTTTTAATGTTACCTCACTATTCACCAATGTTCCAATCCCAGATTCCCTCAATAATCTGTCAGATCTCCTAGCTAAAGACAACAAGTCTTCTAACTTGGACCATTCAGGATATGCCATTATCTACAAATGTCACAGAACTAATATCTTTTTTAGGTTCAATAACCTATTATGGCAGATTTATAAAAAAAAATCATATTTTTTGTTTTCCACTACACCAATTGCTACGTAAAGATACCAGTTCGAAATGGACAGGAGATGATAACAACATTTTTACAACTCTAAAAAACAGTCTAATTTCAAACTACACATTAGTCCACTATAATCCCGAACTTCCATTCTATGTTTCCATTGATGCCTCAAGTAGAGGCGCAGGTGCAGTGCTTTCACACAAATATTCTGATGGTACCTTGAGACCAATAGCATTTGCTTCTAGAATGTGGACGGACATTGAGTCCCGCTACAGTACGATACACAAAGAAGTACTTGGAATAGTCTACGCCTTATAAATTTTTCACCAATAACTTTATGGAAGACATTTCCATCTTCTTACGGATCATAAACCATTAGAACACATTTTTCACGAAAAGTCCAAACCAATTACTTCGTTGGGCCATGATTTGAAACAGTTATACTATTAAATACACCGCAGGCCAAGACCACTAAAAGATTAACACCCATCAAAGAGATGGGCTATCCAAAAAGGTTATTTCCATATGCATCAATTCCCCTTAACCAAAGGTGACCTAAAGATGAGGATAGCATTAGACATTGCATTGAAAAAGTCCTTAAACATGTACATCAAGGCTGGCCACAGAAAATATACTTAGTCAAGGACCTGTTTCCTTTCTTCGAAAAACGAGATGTAATTTTCTTGTGAAAAAAGTATTCTTTTATGGGAGAATATGTATTCCAAAGATATTACGTACACACATTTTTTTACATATGACACGAGAGCCACTCTGGAATTAGTGCAATGCAATGATTGGCAAAACTACATCTTTACTGGCCTCGAATAGATATCCACATTAAAACATTTGTTAAACAATGCACAGCTTGTCAACAAACAAGAGAAACTCAACACAAGGTTCCTCTTTATCCATGGGCCGCTCCAGCAGAACGTGGTTAAGAATCCATAAAGACTTTGTAGGTCCCTTCCAAGGTAAAATGTGGATAATGACAGTAGACGCATATACGAGATGGTTAGAAGTAGTATCAATGTCCTCTACTACATCAACAAATGCCATAAAGGTACTTCTAAACATTTTTGGACCAAAATTTATTGTTTATGACAATGGACAACAACTTACATTCAAACATTTTTGTAAGTCAAGAGGTATTACACATATCCGAGTTACACCATACCACCCATAATCAAACGGACTTGCAGAAAGGATGGTAAAGACATAAAAAGAAAGAATGAATATACTCGATGAACCATCAATTTTTATGTCTTTAGAATTTTCTGTTTTCATATAGAAACACGGTTCAACGTTCTACATGCAGAACTTCGAGCGAATTAATGTTTTGAAGACCTGTAAGGGATATTTTATATCAAATAAAGCTAGATATTCAAAGACATTTAGAAAACGCAAAATTGGATCTAATTAAAACCTACGATCAAGGTTTAAACCCTAAATTCTTTGTCGAAAATGAGATAGTAGGGGTAAATAATCCACTAACAAAGGTATAGACTACTTCGGAAATCAGCCAGGCTGAAGAAAAATATTTGACTAACGAAGTCCAAAGACGTGACAGCTAGAATGAAGAAACAGTGTTAGTAGAACCTGTAACAATGCGAGCCAAACAGCTTACCAGATAAGCAGCTGAAATACTCTCAAGGACTCAGGAAATGGATACAAGCAAAAGATTTACGCCAAGAAGAAATTCGCCACTTCAACAAAACCTGCCATCTAGATATAGGGATTAATATCCTTACAATGATGAATTAGTAATTTTTTTCTTTCATATTTTTTTTATTATTTTATTTTATTTACTTTCGGTGGGGGTAATGTATTAATATAAAGTTGGCAACGGTAGTAGAAACACTGCTAAGTTCATGAGAAGTGACAGAAGTAAAAAAAAAAGAAAGAAGCAGAATGACATGTACGATTCAAGATTGAAAGATTATTTATTTTTCGTTTCTTTGTTGTAGTTTAAAAGCTTAAATAAATAGCTTTTCCATTCTTTATTCACATCACGAACAACCATATAACAGGAACCTTGTTTGAAAAAACGCTTATAACTCCGGTTCTGCTTAATCGATTTTTATTAAGTTTTATTGAAATTATCTTTTGTTCAATTAATTAATTTTAAACTCTGAAAAATTTAACCAGTAACGCACTTTAGTTTAAATTACTTCATATAATATTTAAGACCTTTATAACCAACTTGAAACTATCGAGTAGACTGTATACACATCTGCCTTTGCTTCTCATAACATAAGTTTAAATCAGTCAAAAGGACTTAACTATAGAAAATCAACAGATAGCAATTAGGTCCCTACAAGCTCAAGTTGACTACCTAAACAAAGAAATCGCTTTACTTAAAAAAGTTTCGAATGATATGAAACAAACCAGGAAACAATTATCAACTTATCCAATCAATATATCTTCAAGATCTCCATCTTAACGGATGTTCAACAGGTTATTCTCAATTTTTCAAAGGCAACAGTTACAGCCGCCATTCATGAAAACGAAGAAATTGCTATACTTAAAAAATCTTCGAATTGTGCAAAAGAAATAATTATTAACTCATCCCATCAATGTATCTACAGGGTCTCCATCTAAATAGATCTTTAGTTTTTCGGTTGACAATATTCAACAGGTTATTCACTTTCTCAACGGCTAGTTGAAGCAGCCATCCATGAAGCCAAAGCTAATAGTCTAGTCTCAAATATCATAAACGTATCTCCAAATATGAGATAAAATCAGAAAATAACTCTAAACTGAAACCAAAGAATTTACTATGCATGAAGCATGAATCACATTCCAATCTGAGAACAGCCAGACAGGAAAGTAGAAAGAGTTTTTCACTCTACCAACTGGAGCCCCAAAACCAATGTGGACGTTGTTAAAAACCTTCTAATTGGTAATTTGAATATTGATGGTTCTAATGTACATTCTGTTGAATTACATAATGTTATTGCGTCATATGGCATTAGCCACTTGATTCATGTACCAACCAGATTCACTCCAACATGTCGGTAACACCATAATAACATTATCACGCATATAAATCTGACAGAACTACAGGTTGGCATGATTGATGTGGATATTGGTGACCATCAGAAGATATATATTTCTTTTATTAATGAACTTAAGTCTAAGAACACTGTTGCAGAAAAAAGGATAATTAATGATAATAGAATCAAACAGTTTTCAGAGAAAATTAGTGAAATTGATTGGTCTAATTTTAATTTTAATTTTAATTTGTTTAATACTAATGAAATTGCTGATCTAATACTTGGAATTCTACAAGAAAACTTTCGATATTTTTTTTAATTAAAATCGGCTATAAATAAGAGTCATGCTGTGAATTGGTTTACTAATGAATTAAAGATCATGAGGAAAAATGTCTCGATTCTAATAACCTTTTACAAGTAGTAATTCATTGAATAATTGGCATATTGGAGGGATTATAAAATAGCATTAAAAGATCAAAAAATAAATTCATTTATCTCACGTATTAAAAACTCGGAGAACAAAAATAAAACAAACTGGCAAATAGTTAATTGAGAAAAAATATTAAAAAAACACTTAGCCAATTAAAACGTTTTTTATCTGCTGATATATTTAGAATTGTATATTTCGCAACTATTCATTCACATTTAAGTTACGATTTACTTCTATGGGGTAACTCTCCTAGTGTAGATAAAGTTTTTTCTATTCAAAAAACTGCTTTAAGAGCTATTGATGAAGCACAATTGCTTGAACATTGCAAGCCGTTATTTGTGAAATATTCAATTCTACCTCTACCGTACATTTTGGAGTCTGTCAGTTTTATACACCAGAATTTAGAAAAACGTTTGAAGAAAAATTTCCACCATTTATATGTTTTTAAGATATCTCCCGTTAAGAAAAATATATCGACATGGTATTTTCGATATTTGGTTGATAATTTAGTCGTTTTAAAAAATTATATGTTCCTATTTCAAATGTGCCCCTAGCATTGACGTTAAATTACTTAGAGTTTAGAATTATTTCATAAGTGGAGAAAACCTCATTTCATTAACACTAACTTTATAAAAATCGGTTAAGCAGAAGCGGAGTTATAGGCATTTTTTCATAACAAGGTTTCACTTTCCCCCACTTCTTATT
Source organism: Hermaeophaga mercurialis (assembly GCA_951812935.1). Taxonomy (NCBI): domain Eukaryota; kingdom Metazoa; phylum Arthropoda; class Insecta; order Coleoptera; family Chrysomelidae; genus Hermaeophaga; species Hermaeophaga mercurialis. Next base: position 14,935,812 of record OX638358.1, read on the forward strand.
TGAAAAAAATAAACTAATACTTGTGAAACCAAAAATACGCTCATTTTTTAAGAATATGATCATCGGGTTTGCAATAACCTTTAGTGATGTAAATTTTGCAAAATTTTGCTTTTTCAATTTTTGATATTCTAGTATCGAACCTATAATTCTGTAATAATTTTCAGGATTTTCTCGAGGCCACATTTGTTATACATTTTTTCCCGAAGCTGTACTACAATCCATTCCTTTTTTTTGTCTTTACGGATTCATGTCAGCGATCGGTCACTTGTGATTCTAAGCGCTACATTATATTATTTTAATGTGAAAAATGAGGTTTTAACAAGATTTTTTTACTTTTCAGTGATGCTCTGCAAAAACTATTAAGTTAAGCCTCCATTAGGTCGATGATGTATTTTTTCTGAAGGCGAAATAGCGTCGCGCCGCGCCCCCATCCTAATGGACGCTCAGACAAAATTTGTAGAGTATCATATTTCGAGAGTCGTATACAGATGAGTTTACCGATATGCACATGAAGTAAGTAGAGAAATGACTGCGTCTAATTCGAAAAATATATCATGTTTTTAAACATACTTTCTAAAATAATGAAAAAATAGTTTGTGTATTTGCTGTGGTAAGAAGTAAGTATATTTTAAACAGTTCTTATTCGACATTTCAATTTATTTTAATTGTATACAGCATAATGTATTAAGTAAAATGTCACAACAAAATTTAAAAATTATATAACTCATTATATGCAAATTTATATTTTATCAATCATCATCTTCAGAATCAAAATTGTCAATATCAGTGTGTATTGTCACAAGTTTAATATTTATGTCCATAAACTTTGATCTCTAAGAACCATTATTTAATGATTTTATCAGTGTGTTTCCGCACATTTTCCAGGCATCAGCATTACATTTTAATACACTGCCGAGCATAAAATTAGGGTCACCCAGTAATTTGAAACTATTTTAGAAATTTTGAATTGTCTTGGATTTTTTTCGGTTGTAACATAGTTTACTCTCGTTATGCGATGCTTTTGTCGTGATTGCTTGAATAAAAAAAAGTTTTTGTGGTTCCGATAAGCGTTTAACAAAAAAAGGTCCTCCCACCCAAATTCTCAAAAACTATTAGCATATTTTTTCATTCTGTGGTTTTATCTGTCTACTGCAGATTGTTCGTGTAATGTTTTCATTGTCATTGTATTGAAATGGCCATAAATCCTGTTGTTGCGGCACGAATTGTGGTGGCTATAGAAGATGGCCACGGTCAGAGTGAAACTGCGAGAAACTTTAATGTCAGTCTCTCTAGTGTGCAACGAGTATTTCAGCGGTACGAAGAGACTGGTTTGCTCACTCGAAGAGACTGGTTTGCTCACTCGAAGACCTGGTTCAGGACGAGGAAGGACTACAACAGCCAGAGGTGACCGCTTTCTCGTTTCTAGCGCTTTGAGAAACCGGACGGTCACGGCAACTTTCCTTCGAAATCATCTGGAAGAAGTGAGAAATGTGAACATAAGTGAGTGGACAGTTAGAAGGCGACTTCATGCTGCTGGATTGTCTTCTCGAACTAGAGCTACTGGACCGCCACTTTCCCGTGAACACCGGATTGCAAGATTGAATTTTGCTCGAGAACACTTGCCTTGGACAATAGAGAATTGGAGTCGCGTATTGTTTTCCGATGAATCGCGATTCTGTCTTACGGGATCAGATAGACGTGTAAGAGTATGGCGACGACAAGGCGAGAGATATGCACAAGCGTGTATTGCCGAGCGACTTCCATTTGGTGGAGGATCAGTTATGGCATGGGGAGGCATATCTTTCGAAGCTCGTACGGAGTTAGTCTTTATCCAGAATGGGACGTTGAATGCGCATAGGTATCTGACGGAGGTTCTAGAAGACCATGTTGTACCGTTCATGATTATTCTTGGAGAAGACGCCACCTTTATACATGATAATGCACGGCCTCACACTGCTCGCGTAGTCACTACTTATCTTGACGAGGTTCAAATCACACGATTTGTTTGGCCTGCTCGCAGTCCAGATTTAAATCCCATAGAACATGTTTTGGATGAGATGGGAAGACGTTTACGGAGACATGTGCCGGCTCCCAGAAATTCTAGAGAGCTTCGCGACATACTGGTGCAGGAATGGGAAAATCTTCCGGAGGATGTGATCCAAAAACTAATCCAAAGCATGCCTCGTCGTTTGCAAGCTGTTATCACTGCCAGAGGTGGGAATACTCGCTACTGAATTCCTTAAAATTTCTTTTGTTCGAACAAATTCAAATTTTCATTTTCATTACTTTAAATAAACTCTAAAGAGGACCACAAAAACTTTTTTTTATTCAAGCAATCACGACAAAAGCGTCGCATAACGAGAGTCAACTATGTTACAACCGAAAAAAATCCAAAACAATTCAAAATTTCTAAAATAGTTTCAAATTACGGGGTGACCCTAATTTTATGCTCGGCAGTGTAATAATAAATTTATTTCCCTTAAGACATCTAAGAACATGTAAAGAAAACTGCCTTTTCTTAAAATGTCACCGATCCCGAGCATCATATCGAGGATCGGTAAAGCAGATCGCGACAAGTGCGAGTATGATAACTGTCTACCTGTAATGAGGAATGCTCATGACAGAGAGACTGTTAACGTTTATTAAAATTGTTTATCAAAGAGAAGCTCCAGTTTAACTATAAATTTCATTTCGGTATTGTGATTAAACTGGCATGAATAATGGACATTTAATGTCGTTTCTTTCATTACAGGTAGGCTTTTTGTATATAGTAGTTTTAAGACTTGTAAATAATAAAAAAATCCACTTTCATTACAGAAACTCAATTGTGTTTGATTATTCATGTCGGATTTCCAATAAAGATAGAAAATATCTTATAAAACGACATTACTTGTGACAAAAATACGAACAAAGGAAGGCCAATATGGAAAAACTGAGGTTCGAATTCACTGTAAAGGCAAAGCCGGAAGATAACAAGACCAATATAATATGCCTAACATCAATCAGCACACCTACAGGTGAAGTGTTTCAGGTACCAATACAATTACAATCAGTTGGCCTGCACACCGAATTAGTAAAAACGGAAACATTTAAAAAGGTAAAAGCTTCTGTTTCTAAAAGACATGGGAAAAGGAATGTTTGGGTGACTTTAACTGATAATTTGAGAGACTGTTACCTCGACGCTGATGGAAGTATTCAATTTTCTGACATCATACTAGAAGAGATTTCAGAGAGAAAAACTGATGATTTAGCTAAAATCTTAGAGAAATTTTCAAACATGAATCCAGGTCCAAGAGAAAAAAAATCTCAATAAATTGGCAGAAAAATTCGTATTAAATAAATTCAGCACCAAAAACAATAATGTAATTCAATGGATGGAGCTATTTGAAAGTGAGTGTAACCGGTTAGTTTTAGAAGAGGACAGAGAAAAAATTGAGATCCTCAAATTGTTCTTGGAAGGTTCTTGTGAAGATTGGTACAGCTCAATGCTTATGAAATTAACAATCAATTCACAATGGGAAAATTGGAAAAAAAATTTTTGTGATAGTTACGCAGATAAAGGGTGGTCCCCAGTAAAACATGCTATCCGCTTCAAATATGTAAGTGGGCCATTATTGGACTATGCCCTAAAAAAAGAAAAGCTGATGCTAGAAATCGATAAAACTATCAGTTCAAACATGTTGATAAACCTGATTGCAGCCGGCTTACCAGATTTTGTGACAGACAAAATTAATAGATCAAGTGTGAAAGAACCGAAAGATATGTTCAATGAACTTCGAAGCTTGGAACACCTTGTGAAAAATAGTTCTAACGATAAGAAAAAAGACCCACTTACAACATGGAAAAATAAACAAGAAAAAAGAACAGCATGTAAAATATGCGAAAAACAGGGGAAAAAGAACAGGTATCACACCGAAGATTCGTGCTGGTACAAAACTAAAGACCCCATTACAGATAAGGAAAAACACATGAGACTCATTAATAACTCACAATTAGAATATGAAATAGAAGAACAAAATCCAAAAAACTAGTTATATCGCCATTAATTAAAGTAAAATTAGTATTGGATGGTCATCTCGATATATTCGGTATTTATGATTCTGGGTTAAACGTATCACTAATAAATTCAAAGTTCCTGGATATCAGCGAGAGATACAATATGTCCAACAATACTGAAAACAATCTAAAAACAATTAATGGCGTGAGAAAAACTAAGGGTAGGATAAAACTTACTATAAAAATTTTTAATATTGAGAAAAAAATAAGTATTCTGGTGATAGACAAAGAAAATTTTGATTTTGATTTTCTAATTGGACTAGACTGTATACAAGAATTCCAATTAATTCAAGATGAAAACCTACGTATAAGCCAAAAGGTCCCAAAAGAAGAGAATGTTATTGACAAAATAGAGACTACCAGCTTGAGAGCTAAATCTATCACACAAAAAATAATGCCAACGATCGCTGATGACACAAAGAATGATCATCAAGAAAACGATCAATGTATCACAGAAATAATTGCTGAGAATGCAAATAAGAGCAACTCAGAAAACAATTATAATAAAAAAAAACAAAAGGAAGAAAACCCAAAAATTAAAAACGCCAAGTATTCGGTAAACTTCAATGAACACATTGAAGAAGGAAATTTTGATATCCTAATAAATAACTTAGATTATGCACAACAAACCAAAATCAACCAGTTGATAACTGAAAATGCGACAATTTTTGCAAGAGACAAATACGATATCGGCACGGTGACTGACTATGAAGCACATATCGATTTACTAACGGAGAGATACTGCAGCAAAAGGCCTTATCGATGCACATTCGAAGATAGGAAAGAAATTGAAACTCAGATTTCTAAATTACTGAAGAAAAACCTCATCGAAGAGTCGTACAGTCCATTTGCGGCACCAGTAACTTTAGCGTTCAAGAGAGACGAGAACAAAAAATCAAGGTTATGCATTGACTTTCGGGACCTAAATAAAATTGTAGTGCCTCAATCGCAACCTTTCCCTCTCATTGAAGATCTCGTAGTAAAGACAAGAGACTGTAAATTTTTTTCCAAATTGGACATAAATTCTGCATTTTGGTCAATACCCTTAAAAATTTCAGACATGTATAAAACAGGGTTTGTTACGCAAGAAGGACACTTCCAATGGACCTGTTTACCATTCGGGCTGAAAACAGCACCAGCTATATTCCAGAGAATAATATGCAATATAATAAGAAAACATGGCCTAGCAGACTTCACTGTTAGTTATATAGATGATATATTAATATTTTCAAAATCATTCACAGAGCATATTGCCCATTTAACACGACTATTTCAAGCTATTCAAAAGGAAGGGTTTAGATTAAAATTCTCCAAGTGCAGTTTTGCTCAAGACTCCGTAAAGTATCTAGGTAATATAATTCAAAATAACACAGTGAAACCTTTGAAAGATAATTTGATTTCAATAAACAAATTTCCTACGTCGAGAACGAAAAAAAACGTCCGGCAATTTTTGGGGAAGATAAACTTTTACCACAGATATGTCCCTGAAATAGCCATAAAATTAGATCCATTACACAGACTACTCAAGAAAGATGAAGAATTCAATTGGTCCAGAAGAATGCAGTCGTCCAATATACATCTATACAGATGCGAGCCTTCTGGGAGTTGGAGCTGTACTAAAGCAGCCACAAGGAGATGGAACAGAAAAGCCAGTGGCATATTTTTCGAAAAAGTTAAATCAAGTTCAAAAGAAAAAAAAAGCCATATATCTAGAGTGCTTGGCCGTCAAAGAATGTGTACAATATTGGCAACATTTATTAATGGGAAGAAAATTTATTGTGTTTTCGGATCATAAACCGCTGGAAAATTTGAACATCAAGTCACGAACTGATGAAGAACTGGGAGATTTAACATACTATCTAACCCAATACGACCTGGAAATTAAATACAAACCAGGGAAAGACAATCTTGAAGCCGATTGCGTGAACAGGAACCCTGTTCTAGAATCAAATGATAATTTAGAAGAACAGCTAAAGATTGTGAATATTATAACATTGGAAAATATTTTAAATGACCAAAAACACAACCAAGAACTACAAATGAAAAAGGATAAATTTATTTCAAGATATAATGTTTTTTACAAAAAACAAAAAAAGAAAGACAAAATAATACTTTCTCAAGAATTCAGCTTGAAATTTATCAAAGAGATCCACGAGAACCTCTGTCACATAGGCTCTCAACAGATGCAGAAGAATGTAGGTTCATATTACACCGCAAAAAATTTGGTGAAAAACATAAGAAAAATATGTGCAGAATGCACGATCTGTATAAAAAATAAAACAAGAAGACAACCAAAATATGGTTTGATGTCGCATTTGGGACCAGCCACGAAACCTTATGAAATTATGTCAATAGACACTATAGGAGGTTTTGGTGGCTCGAGATCGACAAAAAAATACCTTCATCTGTTAGTTGATCACTTCACAAGATATGCCTATATTCTAACGTCCAAGACACAACACGCAGCAGACTTCATCAAACTAGTAAAGGGCGTCGCTGAAACTGAAAAAATTGGTATCATTTTGTCAGACCAATATCCAGGCATAAATTCAAAGGAGTTCAAGAAATTTCTCGAGGATAAAAATATACGAATGATATTCACTGCAGTAAATTGTCCTTTTTCCAACGGATTAAATGAACGTCTGAATCAAACACTGATAAACAAAATAAGATGTAGAATCAACGAAGCGAGAAAAAAATGGCGTGGACAACCGTGGCACATGAAATTGTAAAAAATATAACGAGACAATACATAGCGTTACCGGATTCACACCAGCATACCTAATGAACGGTATAGATGTCTCAATATTGCCAAATCAACTAAAACAGGAAATACCAGAACAAAATTGGATTCGAGACAAAGAAACGGCTTTAAAAAATTCAGCAAAATCACATGAATACAACAAGAAATAGTACGATAAACATAGAAGGCATTTCGATTTCAATGTGGGTGACAAAGTATTCGTCGAAAATGGCAACAAACTAAATAGGAAAAAGCTGGATGAACTAAGGATTGCACCGTACGTAATCACCGAAAAAATCTCAAATTCACTCTTTGAAGTTAATACAGGTCACAAAAAAGCAGAATCAAACTTTTTCCATATATCGAAGTTGACTCCCATTCCACCATTAGAAGACAAAGAAAAGGTCGACAAAGAACAAGATGAATAGTAATAATATCATTTATAAACCTTCAATTACAAAAAAAAGTTGTGTTTTCTCCCGCGGGAGGGGTGATGTAAAGAAAACTGCCTTTTCTTAAAATGTCACCGATCCCGAGCATCATATCGAGGATCGGTAAAGCAGATCGCGACAAGTGCGAGTATAATAACTGTCTACCTGTAATGAGGAATGCTCATGACAGAGAGACTGTCAACGTTTATTAAAATTGTTTATCAAAGAGAAGCTCCAGTTTAACTATAAATTTCATTTCGGTATTGTGATTAAACTGGCATGAATAATGGACATTTAATGTCGTTTCTTTCATTACAGGTAGGCTTTTTGTATATAGTAGTTTTAAGACTTGTAAATAATAAAAAAATCCACTTTCATTATAGAAACTCAATTGTGTTTGATTATTCATGTCGGATTTCCAATAAAGATAGAAAATATCTTATAAACATACAACATACACGTAACAAGAGCATATAAAATTACTCAGTAACACAATTCTAAAGTATAAATATATAAAATTTACTGTGAATATAACCAAACTTAGTGGATGTTAATATTAACTGAAGAAATACTCTTCAACTGAGTAAATGCAACCGTTAATGAGGGACTATTTTTTAACAATTTTTTTTAAAGTAACCGAGATTTTTTTATTGAACTTTGTAATTTATTAAATGGATGGTAAAGTTAATATCCTAAATTTTATAAATGTTTCTTTGCAGCTAGAATACCTTGATAATCCAGCAATGCAACTGATAAGCCTTTTTAGAGCAATAAAAATGTCTACAGAATTCACCGATAAACCCTATAAGCAGATCCCATATCTTAGATAACATTCTGCTTTAGCATGGTACAACATAAATAAAAGAATTTCACTTAAAATATTTTTTAAATTATTAAATAAGCAATTTAGAGAGTTTAACATAAAATAGCACCAGAGTACATTGTTTTTTCAATATTTGAATTATTGGAATGTGTACCAATCCATACATTATTTCTGGGATTGATTTTCTTTCTGTGGGATACAGTTCTCCACTCTTCTTTTTGTGGTGAGGATGGAATGTATTTAGCAATAATATTTCTTGAGCATTCTTTATGCTTTCACTTACTTGCTTTGCACTTATTACTTTATTCACAATTTGATTCTTCAAATTACTTTTCATAACATTGTCATTAGCATCGTTATAGAATGATCCTTGTTTGATTGTCCCTTTGTATAGTACTTTGTTTCCTTTAGGGAATTCGAAGATGAGCCGGCATCGTTTTGAAAACTGAAGAAATATGTGTCTGTTTATGATATATTTGTGTTTTTAGTAAATCAATTATCGTTTCTAGATCAGCTATACGTTTCTCTAGTTCTGAATTCACCTTTTTACAACTGAATAATTCAGTATTTAAACATTTTAGGTCACATCTTAAAGTTAACAATTCTAACCTTACTTGTTCATCAGCAATCCCCATATCAAACATTTTCTCAGATGACTCAGTGATATCACTTTGCTCTATACACTTTTGAACTATTTCACTTAGTTTAACATCTTTGGACATTTTTTTTTGTAGCAATAATTTCAATTAATTCACATTTTTTAAGCCGATGAAGTTCACGATACAATATTTTGTATGTTGCCATCTTGAAAACTTGATTTGTTTTGGTGATGTTTCGGTCCAAACATTTAACTTATGTTGATTACTATCTCTGCCAATATGTGTATTATAAGTCTCGCAATCTGCGCAAATTAATTAAATGGCGTTAAAGTCTATTATTCTTCTTTTAACCAATTAGTGGTAGGTTGTTTATTCATTATTTCACTACGATATTTTGCATTGTCCATAATTATCATCTACATTTGTAACTGTGTAGTGATCCACTTAGTAAATATTTCATTGTTAATTTCTCAGAGATAATCTGCAGTAAACAATATCTCAGAGATAATCTGCAGTAAACAATATCTCAGAGATAATCTGCAGTAAACCCTTTCTCAGAACCAGCATAAACAACAATAAATATTTTACCATCATATACGTGTGGTTTACGTACACTTCTGTTGTTATCACCCTGTGAAGAATTTTTTTGCTTTCTCACGCAAAAAATAGTTTCGTCTAAATATATGATTCCAGTAGATATGTATTCTACTTATTTTCCGTATATTTAATTTTAATTTAATGTTTAACTATACTCATTGTACACACCACATATTTTATTTCGAACTGCCATTTTTGTCCATCAGATATGTCGTTTTTATTTTTAAATGAGTTATATTTTTTCCCGCCGGGGAGGGTAAAACAGGATTATTCTATTTGCGTTTTCTAATATTATACAGTGTTTTGGTCAATATTTTTAGTGCAGCTGCTATCCTCTAAAACACAATTAAAAATATATGTATATTTCCTACGTTTCAGTTAAGATTATGTAATTTCTTGAACAGACAATGGTTCAGAGATCGCCCATTCCTTTTTTTTAGCAGATCAAAATTTAAATGTATTTCTAACAGGTGCTTGTATAATTCATAAAATCTCATTACATTGTAAAGTTCTAAAAGTTTGGCGACATTTTACATTTCTAACCAAACGACTAAATCACAATTAATCACCATTTGTCAATAGTATTGGCTGCGAGTCAGTTTTGATCCAAAAACAGTAAGCAATCTACTTTTCTCTCTTTTTACTCATTTACGTATACATATTCTATTACAGAATACAAATTCGTATCCAACGCGTTTTGATTAATAAACAGTGATCCTAAAAAAAATATGAAATCACAATATTTCAGAAAGGAGCAACATTGTCAAAATTTTATATCTAAAATCACTAAAAACGAAGTGTTTTATACGTAGTATGTAGTACTTGTACTGGGTGCCTTAATAAGAATGGCTCTCGGCTATAACTTGGAAACCGTGTATAGTACAGCTTCGGGAATAAAAAATTATAACAAAAGTGTCGTCAAGTATATATGTCCACCCCTAGGGAGCGTAGTTCAGTACCAAAAATTAAAAAATAGATATTTCACAAATTTTGCCTAATTAAGAAGCATTGAAAATACTATCATCGTATTCTTCCAAAAATTCTACGTTTATTTGATTTCACAAGTTTTAGTCTATCTTTTCAAATAAGAGGCGGGGGACAGTGGGAACCTCATTACGGAAAAACGCCTATAACTCCGGTTCACCGATCTTTGCAAACTTAGTCCTGATGAAAACAGCTCTTTTCCTCCAATATAAGAGTAATAATTTCGATACAACCTAATAAGTAACATGCACGCTCGAAGGGGCAATTTAATTTTTTTGAAATCTAGTTATCTTTGGGGAATATATTGGAAAAATAGAAGCCTGTAGTTTTAACAAAAACAAGTAGTAGGCCATGTAAAAAATCAAACATTTACAAAATGATTATATATATATATATATATAGAATTGAAACAACAATAAAAATAAACAGCACTATAAAATATAAAAAATTGAAGGTAACTACTGACGAACTAAATGTTCAAATTGTCGCCCATCATTTTCGACGCAAGCGTTTACTCCTTGGAGAGTAGATTGAACAGCAGTCTGAATTTCTGCTCTTGAAATACTCTGAATGGCATTTCGTATTCGTCCGATCATATTGTCTCAATCGACCCTGATGTAGAACCTCTTCCATCCAACGTGGATTATTCTGTGACCAATAGTGCATATTGTGAGGGTTTACCGTACCATCACTTCTAAGTGTAGCTTCATCTGACCACAAAATACGTGACAGCAATTGAAGTTCGTCAGATATCATATCCAGCAACCAGTTGCAATAATCCAACCTTCTATCGTAATCACGATCATTTAAGCTTGGATGAAGTACTATATGTATGTATTCGTTCCATAATAAATGCATTTAAAAAATATTTGGCAACCCCGGAAATTCGAACTCTCGCGACATTATGGTTAATAGAAAACAGAAATTGCACTCTTCTTTCTACTACTTTAGTAAAGTAAACGTACGATAACTGTCGGGTTTTACTTCACAGTGGTTCACAAAATAATTTCATCATTAAAGATTTTCGCGTTAAATTAGGTCTTCCCATTAACAAGATAAATATGTCAGTTTCAGGCATAAATCAAACCGTATCTTCCATAATACAAAAAACTATTTTTTTTTGAAAATAGCCTTCGCAGTTAAGGTATGAAAAACCTACTGACGAATCTTTAAATCAACAATTAGAAAAATGTTGGTATAATAATGAATACCCTAATAAAAAGCATTTCTCACCTGAGGAATCTTTTTGCGAAAATTTATTTTTAAAAAGCACATGTGATTCTTCTGGACGATTTAGTCCAACTTCCTCTTAAGGAGCCTGAGACCAACTTAGGAGACTCATAATTTAGCTGAAAAACGTTTTCTCGCTTAAGAAAACAAACTATTTAAAAATCTCTAAATTAAAGAATTATATAACGACTTAATAAATGAGTATATAACATTAAATCACATGACGCTTGAACCTAATGTTGAAATTAATAAAGGTTTTTTTCTTACCTCATCATTGCGTCATAAAGCATTTCAGTACCACGACCAAATTATGTATTGTTTTTGACGGATCTCTAAAAACTTGTCAGGATACTCATTGAATAATATATTAGCTGTTGGTCCTACTATTCAAGATGATTTATTTTCAATTCTTATTCGTTTTAGAAAACATAAATATGCTTTAGGTGCCGACATTGCAAAAATGTACCGACAGGTATTGGTAACAGCAGTTCAACGTCACCTTCAAAGAACTCTTTGGCACAATAATTTAGATTCAATATTAATATATGAATTAAATGCACTGCAGCTGCTTCCTTTCTAGGCATTAGATCCATCCAAGAAGTAGCACGCAATATTTCTGATCCATTAATAAGTTCCATAATTTTAAGGGACTTTTTGTTGGTTATTGCAACATCTATTTAATTATTTACTGTTTTAATACAAACTGTTTAACGTAATATTAGATTCAATCTAGCAACACTTATTGTAAATACATTTAAGCATTTTTGACATTTAATAAAAAGTAGTGACATTTTTATTATAATTCTCCGTCACAAAGTTGAAAACGCATTACAAGTATTTTATTTGACTGGTTATTAAATCCAATTCATCTAATATAATCAACACTTTTATGTGGACGACCTTCTGACAAAATGTTCCACTTCGGACGAAGTCTCATACATAAAATCATCTCTTACTGAAGCTCTAAGTAAATTTAGTTTTCCCTTAAGAAAATTAATTTCTAACACCCCTGAAATTTTCAAATTTCAATATTTCTGAACCTTATAAATTTAGGGGTTGATTAATCTGCAAAGACTTTAGGTCTACTATAGCTTTTCAAAGGTGATTATTTAAATTATAAGGTTAAGGACAATTTTCCTGAACAAGTAATAACAAAAAGATACATTCTTAGTATTGTAGCCCAAATCTTTGACCCTTTTGGGTTGTTACTTCCCTCACCATAACTGCAAAAATAATCTTACAGAAACTCTGGCAACTACGTATTTCATAGGATGAATCCGTACCGTTGCAAATTAGTTCCTTATGGTTTGACTTCAGAAACCAGATACAATACGTCTCTGACATTCGTATACCTAGAAATGTTATTTGTAATTCTCCTAAAATTATTAAACTTCATAGTTTTGCTGACGCTTCAGAATCAGCTTATGGTGCTGTAATATACCTGAAAACTATCGATGATTCCAATAATTCTTATTCTTATATATTATATGCTAAAAATAGAGTAGCTCCGCTAAAAACAATTACCATTCTTAAATTAGAATTGTGTGCTACTGTTCTTCTTACGGAACTTATGGACAAGGTCAAATTGGCTTTAAATATTAACATTTCTTATATATTATTACTCTGACTCCACTATAGCTATATCTTGGATACATCCTCCTCCACATCTTTGGAAGGTTTTCATCGCAAATAGAATTGCTCAGATTCAATATTTTTCGGAATCTCATCAATGGCATCATATATCAACAAATGAGAACCCCGCTGATCTTCATACCCGTGGTATACCATTCAAAGAATTAGCAGTATCTCCCTTATGGTGGTATTGTCCCGATTCTCTTAGAATACATCACATGACTGGCAATAGAAACTCATTATTTAATACCTGTCAACGAGCTTCCTGAAATTAAAGTAAAATGTATTTCCTTAGCAATTACTCCGATTTGTGAATTTGTCAATTCGTGTTACTTTAACAAATTTTCCCAGCTTAACAAAATACACGCTCATGTGTAACAGTTTGTAAACAATAATAATACAGACAAGGTTAAACTAACAGGTAAACTAACAGCAAACGAATTAAATCATTCACTACTCAATCTTATAGCTATTATTCAAACGGAATATTTCGTTTCTAAAATTAAAGAAATTAAAATATTCAAACGCGTCCCTCTTAACAGTAAAATTCTTAAACTATCTCCCTTTCTAGATGAAATTGGCATCCTAAGAGTTGGAGGACGCTTAAACCAATCTAATTTCAAAGAAATATCCAATTCTTCTGCCTAAAGATCACAAATTATCTAAACTAATCATACTTGAAACTCACACCAACAAAGACTATCTTCTGTTCTTCTAACCCGAAAAATTGTCAAAGAATGTCTTATATGCTTTAGATATAGGTATAAAGCAATTCAACCAATTATGGCGTAGCTTCCGTCTGAAAGAGTAACTCCTTCCCGACCATTTTTTTATTCTGGAGTAGATTACGCAGATTCCTTTAATTTAAAAGATCGTATTTCTAGAAATATAAAATTATTGAGGCATACAGGGTGTTACTATATTCGACCGACAACGCTTTACCCCAGAGAGCTCTCGTTAATTGATGAATTTTGATATAGGAACATAAACCCTTAAAGGGCTTAGTTTCCGAGATACAGGGTGTTAAAAGTTTGAAATCAAAATTAAAAATTTGTCATAAATCAGAAACGCCTCCAAATATTTTTTTCAAATTTGGTGACCAATATGCTCTTTAAGAAAGTAATATTTTGACATAAACTGACTTTTGAAAAATTTAACCAGTGGCGCGCTATCTGGGTTTGTGGCAACTTTTATCCCCCCTATCTTTTACGCCACTGGAACAAATATTTTTTTTTTAATTTTTTTAAATTCTCTGTTCATTTTTAGGTAAAAAAGTAATAACCTTTTATGGAGCTAAAATGAACGGTGTTGTAGATATTTGATTCTGAACAAAAGTCTGCAAGTACTTAGATAATTCACAAATTATGATTTGTTGTGTAATTTGATAAAAGTAAAAATCACAATAACGCAAAAGCTATCAAAATTAAATTCAAACAAATGTATTAGATACAACAATAACAAAATTGACAAAATTTGGGGTAAAGCGTTGTCGGTCGAATATAGTAACACCCTGTATATATGCATTTTTGTCTGTATGGCGACTAAGGCCATACACCTAGAGCTTGTTGCCGACCTGACTAGCAATTCGTTCTTGGCAGCATTAAAAAGATTTGTCTCGCGTCGTGGTAAATCACTTGTTATAGATTCTAATCGTAGTACTAACTTTGTAGGAGCCAACAGTCAGTAATCAGAATTCTAAAATAAAATGAAAATGAACTAGTACCTAATCTTGCTCACGAAGGCATTACGTGGAAATTTACACCTGCTAAGGCGCCACATTTTGGTGGCTTGTGGGAAAGTGGGGTAAAGTCTGTAAAGGGACATTTACGAAAAGTTTTAGGCGAAACCATTTCACATTTGAACAATTAATTACTTGTTTAACTCAAATAGAATGAATCCTTAACTTCAGACCTTTATATCATTTATCAAACAACCCAAATGATCCATCTCCGCTTACTCCTGCTCTTTTCTTTTCGATTCCCGAACCATCTTCCATAAAGGAATGAACCAATGAAGTGGATGATGGGTCGTGTCGTAGAAGTTTTTCCTGGCTCTGATGGAGTTGTAAGAGCACCATCAATGAAAACTGCTTCTGGAACATTTCGAAGGCCGGTAGTGAAGTTGTACGCGCTACCATTGAACAATTAGACTAATTAGACGACGAATCAGAAGAGAGAAGAGACACAACCTGTATTCATTCACCCACCAAACTCCGAGTATATCGTTATGCATTTTTGTTTAGTTTTATTGTTTAATTAATGTATTTATTTTAATATATCAAGAACAAAAATTTGATGTCAACTGTTTTTAATAAAATAAAAACATAATCTAATCAACAATATGATAAGGATGAAACCTAAACGAAATATAACATCCTAATAAATATCTTTACAGATTTATAAAATAAATAAATTAATATGTTACAATATAGCCATGCCAACAAATATTATTGTGTAGGTATATTTTGTAGAAGACATATATTTTGCAGATGAATAAGTAACTAACTTTTAACATTACATCCAATGAATTTACCTGTGTTCTGTCAAAATACGGTTAACGGTGGTTCTGCTTATTCCTAAGTCTCTAGCTATTGCTCTGATACTTAAATGAGGGTCAAATTGCACATATGCCAAAACATTTACCGTGTTTTCGTCAGAGCGACCTCTGCCGCGTCTTCTATAAACAGGAAGATTTACTTTTTGCGCCGTTCTGAAAAGGTGTATGAGTCAACGAAAAACTCTTTTACCGGGTTGACGTCTTTGGGGATATTGAATTGCATACACCCTCGCCGCAACAGTTGCATTGCATGTTGCATGTCTAACATGTCAAATGCTTTATGGTTTGTAAGAATCATCGTATATATTTAATTTTTAAATACATTTTATATCGAATTTATTAAGAATAAGTCGCACTGAACGTAAATGAACAAATCACTATGTTTAATAATTTGACACATGTCTTTTTCATTTTTTTACATGGCCCACTACTTGTTTTTATATATTTCTATTTTAACTTCCATAACGCCGTTTCCCGGTAACAGTAACTCTATTATTAAAATAATCATTAAAATCATTATTAATAGGATAGGGAAAATCAATTTTAAGGAGTTCAAAATTGTTAAAGCTTTTCAGTAAAACCATAGTAATCTATATTCAAAGGAAAATGCTTAAAATTTACACATATTTTAAGATATCTCGAGATAGGAAAGAGATATCAACATGCAGTGTTCGCCATTTTGGTGCCAATTTGTTCTATTTTTATTGTCTATTGTTAAAACTACCTTCTTCCATTTAATGTTTCCCAAAGATAACTAGATTTAAAAAAATTAAATAGCGCCTTCGAGCGTGCATGTTACTTATTAGATTGTGTCGAAATTATTACTCTTACATTGGTGGAAAAGAGCTGTTTTAAACAAGACTAAGATTGCAAAGATTGGTTAAGCAGAATCGGAGTTACAGGAGTTTTCTATAATAAGGTTCCCACTCTCCTCCGCCTCTTATTTGAAAAGATAGACTAAAATTAAGCCAAATATAATTCGTATGGATAAGAAACTCTTGTCAATAGTGCAAGCTCAACATTTTCGAACGTACCAGCTAGGGGTTAAGTTCACCCGTCTTCACTGACTGCAATGCTGTCAAGTCAACAGCTACAAAACGGGACCTAGATTTGCTCGATGGTGGCTGTATACGCAAGACTTTAACTTTGACATCGTATATCGCAAGGTAAGCAGCCATCCTCACGTTGACTATTTAAGTCAGCGATGTCCGTCATGTTACGCGCAAATAGAACAGAAGGCTGATAAAGAAGTAGAAAACCTTTTAGATGCACTAAGGGACGGTAATTTAGATCCTAATCCTTACGATGCGGAAGGCGGTATGTTAAATCATAAGTAAGTTAACGTTGATGGAACAGTGAATTTACAGGGGAAACAAAGTTGTTTGGATTTACTTCACATATTTCACAATGAACAGTGTCATGTTGGCACTGACAAAACGTACGAGTCAATGACGGAACATTTTTGGTTTCCGCAAATGAAAAACTTTGTCAAAAGCTATGTCAAACACTGCGTCATATGTATGTGCAGTAAAAAAGTCCAAGACTAGACCAACACAAGGTTTTATATCCTTTTGAGACATTGTATATGGATTGTTTGGGCCCTCTTCCTATGTTGACTGAAAGCTTTAAGCACATCCTGGTCATTGTGGAAGCATTCACGAAATATTGCGTCCTTCTACCGATGAAGACAGTTACTACAAAAGAGACTCGTGAGAAACTGCAAGTGCAAGTGTTAGCACTTTTTGGTACTCCTAAAAAGATTTGTATGGATGCTGCGACTTCCTTCAAGAATATCACATTTCCTAAGTATTTAGAAGAGTGTCAGAGTACCATTTCATGACACCTGATGTTCACCGTGGTAATGGTCAGGTTGAACGATACAAGAAAACCATTAGAAACCTTTTAAGAGTTGAAACTAAAGTTAAATAAGAATGGCCGAACTGCCTATGGAAGATTTAGCTGATTTTGAATACAACCATCCAAAAGACTACAAACGCAACGCCGTTGCAGTTGCTTTTCGGAATTCAACTATCAACTCTCTAATCCAAGCTCTGTTGAAAGACGTGTCGAGTGATTCGACGCCTATACGTAATCGGAAACTAGACCGAGAACTAGTTGCCGAGAAACTGGCTCTCAGAACTAAATTTGATCGTAAGCGAAGAGACAGTGTGAATTTCACACGTGGTGATTTCGTCCTGGTACATAAAGATTCAGAAATGCGCAAAAGCTAAAGTGATTATGAATTCTTGGGACCGTATGAAATAGTTAAATGCTTAAAAAGGGGTCGATATGAGATTAAGAAGGTTGGAACTAATATTATCACAAAAGCAGCTAAAGAACAGTTAAGAAAGACATTCTGGAATTTCTAGAGGATGAGCATTGTGATGGTAAAAATAACTTAGGTGAGTTTTCGATCTCAGTCCTGTCAGTGGTTGAGCCGGGTGGTGGCTGAGGTATCCACATGTATGTAGTGTATCTTCAATTACACTGTTATATTTGAAAACACGGTTCCTTCCGAGGACGAGACGGGTGGAGACTGCGATATCCACGAATAAGTAAGAAAATATTAGTCAATTAATTTTTGATTTTCAGTTTATGTCCGATCGACTAGTAGTGCCGAGAGCGTCACTAGCGTCAGGATTGGCCATGTAGCAATTAATAACGAGTCGCTCCTGGTCAGGGAGATAAGCATAATTTTGGAGGCCAAATCAGAAGTAGTGCGAGTCAAGAACCCGTGGTCTGTGTCAAGTAGATAGACATACAACGATTGAATGGTGCCCCTGCTCTGACGAAAACGGGCTAGTGTTTAATACGAAAGAATGTTATCACATCATATTTGAATTAATGACGTATCAGCAAACTCTCATCAACCCAACTGTAATACTCATTGATCGAACTGCTAAATTTTGCGATGAAAATCTTCAAGTATATTCAAAACTTTTAGGATGTTTACGACCTGACGTTATTAATTTAATGGGGATTTTTTGGCTGGTAGGTCTTAACTTTGTTTTTTAAAAGGCCAACGTTTCGGCTGATTATTCAGCCATCATCAGGGCTCTACGAAAAATATCAGATGTTTTAGATAAAATATTAAACAGAAAAAAAAAAAGGAAAAAATTACTCACATAAAAATATGTTTTCTCTGTTAATAACAGAATAAATCAACATTATAAAATACATAAAAATCGATAAAGGAACGCAACAGCCACATATTTTCAAATTTCACAACCAATATTAAAACAATTAAAACTGTAAAAATAATTGCTTTCTTTTACAGATCAACTGAGAAACTAAATATATATAAATATATATAAATATATTTTTATTAAATGGTCTAATTTTAAAAACAAATTTTAATTGAGAACGCTTTGTTAAGGAACCCAGAATTTTCTACTACGAGGGCTAGTTAGATAAATTCGAGAATCTGAAAACCCAGCTTGTGTGAATTAACGACGGTTGCGCAGCTATATAGTAGAATATTTCCAGAATCTGTCGTTTTTAAGATCGTTAAAAGAATATTTGCCTGTTTATCCGCTATGTGGTGATAAAAATTTACTAGTGACTAGTGTATTAGTACTAAAAAGTGTATTAAAAATGGAGTTAACTGTAGAAACCGTGCGTGCTATAATTTATTATGATTTTCGTTGAGGTTCAACACAAGAACAATGTATGGACTGTTTTATTTTGGAATTTTTTTGTGATGCTCCATCATAAACGACGACATATCGTTGGTTTTAAGAATTTAAAAATTATGAAAATCTACTCTTACGAATCAGAAACAAAGCAAAACCCGACCTTGGTGGTCGAGTGAGCGAAGAACCGACATTTGGTCCGCAAGGATTTGTTCGTATTGGATACTGCATATTTGACAAACGTTGAAAAAAAGCTCGTGTCAACTGGTTTCAAGAAATCTTGAAAAAATTAAATCTCGGTGCAGACGACTGTATATGGATGTCTCTTCGGAAAAATTATATCGTCATCGTGCCGTTACAGCAACGTAGAACCTTCTGCAAGGTTCACAACCATTTGTTTGAAATAAGTTTTCGGAGAAATGGGAAATATGAACCGCCAAATAAGAATAATTCTCCCTTACAACAATACGAGTTTTCACACATCTTGTCAAACAAATGACTTTGTAAGCTTAAAACATGGAATTGATGGGTTATCCGGCTGATTTAGGCACGAATGACTTTTTTATTTCCACACATCAAAAATAAAGAATAAGTAAATATTAAATAAATGGCGTGGTCAACGTTTTTGACATTTGAAGAAGCGGTTGCTGCATTCAAATCGCATTTTTGGTTCTACCTCATTCAGAGTGGTAAAAGTGCATCGAAAATTATGTTCAAACGCATGCAAGTGTATTGATCTTCAAGGAGACTATTTAGAAAAACAATAGCCATTTTAATAATAAATATTTGTTACTTATTTAGCACTCTACGTACATGAACTGTAAAACGACAAATAATTTTAAATCAGCAACAGTAATTTCCGAAATAATTTGAAATTTAGCACAGTTATTACTTTACCTCTTCCTGAACGATAGAATCACAATAACTTATGTCGAGCAACCTCAGTTTAGGAAGGAACAGCAATGCTTTTTCGCAAGTTTCGCTGGTAATATTTGTAATACCTAATAAATCTAACTGAGATAATTCTTTGCAGGAGATAATTATAGGTGCCACAAGATTGTCATTTAGACCTCTCCATTCTGATAAAATCAACCTAAAAATAAATCAGAAAACGTAGGTATGTTATCAAATGTGGTATCAAACGTACCTTTTTAGTTGACGGCATCCTTCGGCTACAAAGTTTAAACAATTTCCAGGATCTTTGTTAATTAGACACCAGCCTAGATCCAATTCTTTTATATTCGGACAATAGCCGAACAACTTGACTCCCTCTGCTGTTAATGATAAAGTTTTCCAGGAACTCCATGTGGATATATATTTATTATATTCTACTATAGTCTCCACAACTTGGTCTAGTTTTTGAAGTTTTTCACATAGATCTTAAAAATACACAAAGGCTTTCTGAAAAAAGTGCCGTTAATTGGAAGACCCATAGGTCTCGACGAAAGAAAAGTTAAATAGAATTAATTGAAATTAAATTATATGAAGTAAATTAAGTACAAAGGATAATACTTTAATTTTTAACCAATATTATTGTTATTTATGTGATCATTAAAAACAATAATAAATTAAAAGAATTAGCATAGTGCTCAATAGTTACAGACTGTCTAGTATGGTACTGAATATCATTGTTGTATACATACTTGATTTTATTATTTTTACGCCTACTTCTGAAAATAATAATTATGAATATCTATAAATTTACTGCAAAGCATTCTGGTTGGTATAAACAGAAAATAATAAATAATAATAATAATAATAATAAATAAATAAAAAATAAAAAAATAATAGAAAGAAATGTTCATAATAATACAATGTAATATTCTGTAATATTCATGTTGTTTCTATCTGTGTTTCGTTTCGTTTAATTAAACTTTTTAAAATGCAGCTTTTGTTCTGTAATATACTCATATGGATGCTAGTTTGATGAAAATAACATAACCACATGAACTACCTGTCGAGTTCTTGAAAATTCTCAACGAAAATAATCTGACATGTCTGACAAAATTAATCAACCAAATATATGCTAACGGAAAGCTGGCTAAGGAGTTGCTCAGGTCAATTTTCAAACCTATACCAAAGAGAAACAATCCCGAATACTGTCTAATCAGCATCATTAGTCACTCGTTAAAAATCTTGCTAAAAATCATACAGAATAGAATATATAAAAAGTGTGATGAACAACTAGACGAAGTGGAATGGGTACTAGAGAAGCTTTTCTTGCAATGAACGACTTACTCTAAAAGTGTCGAGAGTATGGCAAGAACATGTATGCTTTGTTGACTTCCAAATGGCCTTCGATAAGTTACAACATATAAAACTGATCGACCAACTAGAACACAGTAACATAGATGCTGCAGATATCAAACTCATAAAGAATATTTACTATAAGCAAACAGCAGTAGTAAGAATCGATAACAGTGATACTAGCGAAATACCGATAGAAGAGTACTGTGGCCACAACTATTTAATGTTTACTCTCAAATAATATTCAAGAGCTCTTAAAGACAGCGAAAAAGGAGTCAAGAGTGGAGGAGAGACAGTAAATAACATAAGATTCGCTGATGATATTGCTATTCTTGCAGAGTCTATTGAAGATTTACAGGAATGCGATAACAGAGAAAGCGATAAAATGAGTTAAGCAATAAATATTAAGAAAACCAAATATATAGTAATATCTAAAAACCGGTTAAACAATACACCCCGACAATTCTGGAAGGCAAAGAGCCGGATCGAGTTATTAAGTGAATCACAAATCAAAAACCAATTGTTAAGCGACAAGGTTGGAAAAAAACATATATCATTGCATTCAGCTAAATTTAGGATCAGTTTTCTTCATTGGTAAAATTAAATAAATCAAGCAGTCGAATTTTGGTTCTATCTAAGGGTGGATGTGATAAAATCTACTTTTGCGACCAGCCATGCTAGAAAGGAATTAATCTAATTGTTTTTCTTGTACTGATTGTGTTCTGACTCTATAAATAAACTGTTTATGTTTCTTCTTTTTCGCTTCTTTAAATTATGGTAACCAGCTTTATGTAGTGGGTTCAACCAACGAATATTTTCAGTCTTTTGAGTCAAATTTATAGTTTATTTTATCATATTTAATGAGTAAAAGAAATCAATACGTAACAATTTTGATCCAGAAGAATATGACTTATTTTATGGAGTAAAAATCGACTTCTTAGCGTTTTTCTAAATAGGACTCGAACATTGCTACAAATCTTTTTACAATACCAGATTGTTTATAACTCATATTGCTAATTTTCCCACAACATTTCCTTTTTAACGCTGTGCCACTTGTGCTGTATCCTCTCTTTAAATTTTAGAATAATGCTGAAAGGAGAGGGGGATATAGACTCCAATTACTAACTAACAGAATAGGACAAAACTGCCAATGTTTTTTCTTCTTCATCATGTTGAGCGTAAGTAGTTGATTATGTAAGACAACAAATAACAGTTGCCATACAAATTTGATAAATCTAATAATATTAAATATTAGCCGTTATTTTTATCTTTGTAGTATATTTCAGCAACAAGTCCTGCCTAATCTAAATATCCATGTATGTCAATTTACACTTTTGTGGAATTTTAGAATCGGTCCTTGTATTTAGTAACTGTATTCTGGTATCAAAACATGTAGCCCCAGTATATAAAATTCAGATTTCGATGTAAAATAAGAGTGGAAACTTCTCAGTGGCTTACTCTGTAAAAACACGTTGTTAAGATATATACTGGACGTTTCCAAAGGAATGACCACTTTTATATCAAAATCGTTGTGTATTGGCCAGCCTTTACCTAAATAGGAACAATTGTTTTTCCAAATTTTGTACAATTAGTAGTTTAGGTACGTGATCTACTTTCATTTGTTTTAAAAAATTTTTGATAGTATTTTTAAATTGCATACAGGGTAAGTCAAAATTCAGAACATAAATTTTCTCAAATTATTTAAATGGAACACCTATATTTTATGGCTTACTTGATCTGATTACAATAACGGTCCATATAAAATAATTGAAATTAATTCTCGCGTACATAAATGTTACATTACTAGTTAACAAACGCAAGGTTAAAGTTCATGTAAACAGGCTGAAAAAATTTACAAACTAAAAATAAAACATTTTGAAAGTGTTTTTTTTTTGTTTATTTCAGATAATTCCCTTGTCCCTTAAAATGTCTTTGTTCTATATTTGTTTGTTTCAAATGTTTGCGACTATTTCTATTGCTGAGTGTGCTCCTAACCAAATATATCCTCTGTTATCAAGTTCAGGCATATATTATGAAATAATTGAAAATCTCTATTCCTACAATAATGTGGAAGTTTCTAACAGATTTAGATTTGGAAAATTATCACAGAGATTATAATAGCAAATTCTAAATATCCCATTGTTTCTGAATGTCGAACTATGGAAAATATTTTGGTAGACTATAAAAAAAATTAGACAGTCAGGATGAATTAATAGTCGAAGTATTAGGAGTAGATAAATATTAAAGAAATAAGAGAGGACTCATACATTTGGTAGGGAAAGCATCTAAATTACTTTTTAGTACCTTAGACGAAGACGATGCCAGAAAATTTCAGAGCAAATAAATCAACTTAACCAAAATCAAGATTATTTTATGTCATTAATAAATCAAAAATCGTCAGTATTTGAAAACACAATCAAGTATGTTGTAAATACAACTTCGTTATTATATCTCAAAAAATTCGAGGACCAAATAAATTCAGTTACGAAATCAATCAATAATTATTGAAGTTTGAAGAAAGAGAAGGAATTATGTTGGAAAATGTTGAAGTTGTTGCACTATTCAATAACATAATTACTACTTTTAAAATTAGTCAAAATAATATTTTAGATATTATATTAGCAGCTCAAAAAGGTATCTTACATCCGTTCGTTTTAAGCCCATTAGTTCAAGAATTAGAAAGAATTCAAAATCATCTAGTTGAAGTAAGCTTACGTCTTAGTCCGACTATAGAAAATATACACATTTTATATGGTTTAATAAAAGTTAATATTATTCTGTTAAATAATAAATTGTTGTTTATAAATATATTTACAGAACCAAAATTTTAATATTTGTGAAACATATAGAATTGGTGAAATTTTTTCCATTCCCAAGTACACTTTTCAAAAATAGGGGGAAATGTAAAATCATATTTAAGTAATTTAATCAATAAAATATTTGAATATTTTTAAATATATTATCATATATTTTGTAGTTCATAAATATTTTAACGGTGGGTTGTGTTACTTAAATATGATGACAATTCTATTTTAAAGGTTAATGTGCGGATCGTGTAAACGTTTGGTTGGTACATTTTGATTGGATATTAATTATTAAGAAATCATCGAGGGTCACATGATTCAAGAATACAACAAAGGGGTTGCACACGGTGAACGAAGGGCTTTTTGATTGTATACGACGACTGAAGTAACAAATTCTGTAACCAATATATAGAGTGAATAAAATTAATTTATTTTATGTGTTTTCCTGAACTCGTCCTTATCTCTCAACGCCATCGATTAAATCAAGGCAATCTGTCTAAGCAAGGTACTCCCATCTGTATATTGAGATCAGTTAGTAAATCAGTCTTCTTTCATATAACAATCGCAATCAATCAGGATATTCTTATGGTAATGGGATAATCACCTCTTGATATATTTTTTTTAACTTTTCTTTGTCAAGTACCTATTTCCGTATTTTATAAAAGAGGAAGACTTTTGTCAAATTCAAAAACAAAATTAATTATATAATCATAAATTAGCTTTATAATTACCTATAACTACAATTTTCAGATGTGGATTGTATTTTAATACTAAAATAAGTTTATCATCATCTATATCAGATGATGTCATGTCCAGAGACACTAATTTATTTATATATTCCAATGGATTATCAACAAAACACCAGTCTGTATTTCTTAATCTTAAATCTAAAATATGCACAACATGTAACACAAGTATGCCTTTATTCTCGGGGGTTCAGATTTTCAAAAATTTTAATATTTTCATTATCTCTCTTTTATTATTTTTCAAAAAAAACATACGTACCATGTGATCAAATAAGAAATCACGATGGATTAGATGAACAGCACGTTCAAAAAAAGTATGATTAAAGGTGCATCCTCACTATGATGATGGTCAAAGCTGCGTTGGAGTAACGAATCCCAGCGGCTTTATCGACAGGCCGAGATGTATGCCGAACCAAATTCAACTTGCGATTTTTATCAAATAAAGTCCTGCGGACACCAGCAGTGTAGCTGTACTGGCAACCGACGACAACGACTCTATTCATTTTTTGTAACAGCAGATTTTGAGTTAATATGGAGTAAATAAATATTAATGTAAATGAAATAATACGTATCGCGACCGTCAAGTTGGTGGGATTATAGAATACAAAAACAAAAATAAGAGCATTGACGCATTTTTAGAAATAAGTGTTTCGTTTGGAAGGGGAAAGGAGGAAATCGAAAAAATAAATAATAGTTATTTGTGCATTAAAAGCGGAAAGAGGTACTTTGTCGATTTGTTGACAAAGTATTTTACGCCCGAATTGCACACAAGATTTTTTCTACGATCACATTATTTTTACAAACAGAGATATTTTAGTAAATGATGAATAGTCGGTTTATATTAAAAGTCAATTGCGCCATTTTTACAATGTAACTAATAATACGGGCGGTAGCATTACATTTTTTTGGGAATTTTATACCGGCTAATTTAATTTTCACCAGTTGTTTAATAGTCAGAAATCAGTACAGTGAGCGTCAGTCGCCGTACCCGCGGTGGAGCTGAAGGTGAAAGCATGTGGAAGTTTAAAAAAAAATATCTGCTTCAAGTATTTTCATACCGTGCCAAAATTCATAATAGGATTTTTAACTAAAAAAAATAATCAGCCGTATTGAAGCGGTTATACGTCACTCACGCGTATGAACCATACTGAAAATGTTCTTGTATAAAGTAATTTTATACCTTATGCATTTTATGCAGTTGAATTTTTATGTTTAAAATAATAAAGAACATCGTCAGCTGTATTTTTATTGGAGGTAAGACCGTCAGTCACCCTCATAAACATGCTGCGGGCTGCGTGCATTTGACCGTTGCATGTTCACTTTAGTAAATGAACTGACGATCTTTACACACCCCCAACATTCAGTTGACGATGTATTTTATTTTTTTAAGAAAATTACTCTATACTTTAAATTCAATCTATATTACATTAATTTATATTGTGATTGACGAGTTTTTATTGATTGTTCATACTTATTATATTTGTGTCGCTTATAAATAGTACAGAGAAATATCCATTATATTATTATTTATACAGATAATTCTGTTTCTTCGTTTAGGTCTTCTGAACTGTCTCTTTCTTAATCATCATTTTTCTCGCAACTATCATGGGAGCTGTCGATGATGACATTTCGCTCTTCTATTAATTCTTTTGCATCATCCTCTTCGGTATTATTTGATAGCACAATTACATCACTTTCGATATCTTAGGTAAAAAGAAATAGTGCAAATTTTGATATATGTTTGCATATTTATTTATATTACTTTTAATCAATTTCAAGGTGTTATAAAAATGTATACAGAATGGACCAAAAGTCTTTAAACGGTCAATTATCTCGTAAATTGCTAGTTCTACAAAATCTGGGATAAGCCTATTTTAGGATACGGATGCTAGATTTGCCGTTTCTCTGATATTACATAGATACATTATAAATAGATGAAGCAAAGTGGTGGGGAGCGCGTCGTTGCCGAGAAAGAGAGGATAATAACGGGAGGCGCTCGTTTTGTCTCTCTCTAACTAATGGAAGCCTTTCTCCGTCAATTTCTACTGTGACACGCGTGGACCTGAGAGTCTTCGAGCGTCTTCGGGTCTCCGATCTTTCAAATTTCCGATTTTTTGAATTTGAAACTTCCATTGCAGGGAGATTTATGACCCGGGAAATCTGCACATTTCATTTGTACCCCTCATTATACATCATTATCATTAATAATCCCAAATTTCACCGAATTTCATTCGAAATATCAAATCCCCGAATGTATGCGACTAAGTCCGAGCGCGCCCGAAAGGACTGAAGGAAAGGAGGTGGAGAGCATCGCGCTGGCTGTATTGTGCGGGGAAATCTTCCACTGGTAAGAGAGATAGATATCGACCTCGCGTTATTGCTCTCTCTTTCCAGGACTGACGGATTCCACTTACAGGCCTTATGGCTCTTGCTCCATCTATTTATAATGTATCTATGTGATATTATTAGTCACTTTGGTTTTTTTAAATACATCACCTTGTATATTCAGTCATTTTTGGAATCTTCCCTTCAATACGAGTTCAACCATAAGTAACACTTATGATTTTATGAATCTCGATTAATTTCTAGACCATCATGGAGAAATGTGGTAGACGCATTCTACCATCGATTTGGGTACTGTCAACTCACAAATGGAGCACATTTTTGAACACTTGATTAAGTAATCAACATTTTAAAAATTTTGTAATCTTTCAATTTTTACGTTACAACGTAGTTGAAAATAGTTTGTATTAAAAAATTTATTGAGACACTTAAGGGTTGCCCGACTTTTGTTTTATTTATTTAAGATCTTCTAGGCTACATAAAATCATAAGTGTTACATATGGTTGAACTCGTATTGAAGAGAAGATTCCAAAAAAATGACTGAATATACAGGGTGATTTATTTAAAAAACTAAAGAGACTAATAATATCAGAGAAACGGCAAATCTAGCAACATTGCAAATGTCATATCTGGAATCTCCGCATCCCAAAATTGGCCATTTAAAGACTTTTGGTCCACTCTTTATAAGTAAATACCTGCAGGATTTTCATCGACGAGTTATTGTCGGTGGAATTTGATCACCATCAATTCACTTAAAAGTATTTATTATTTTCTCGCCATCCGTAGTCTAAGTGTGATAATCTAATAATACTGATGGAACTGACTCCGATTGACATGGAGGAAATATTGCGCCGTCAATTGTACTTTTAAACAAAAATTTGTCTCTTTCTTCATTCATTTTATAGGTTTCAATGAACGTTGCTACTCGTGCTAAATTTACTTCGTCAATTGTTTTAAGACCATATTATGTACACACAAACTCTTTGATCTTTTTTTAAAGTAATAATCTGAGTGTTTCAAAATGTCGAAAGTTTTTTTCCTCTTCTGTAAAACGCAGAATTAAAATCGCATTCTGTAAAGGCGTGAAATCCTGATAATGATGCACACAAGCTTCGACCAACGGCTTCATACAATTAAATTAGCCGGTCGCAATTGATCAGGACTATTTATTGTATAATTCTAACCCTTTATTCTACCTCTCAGGGTGTGTTCACGATCTTTAATTGATGGAGTAAAGTAACGATCAAATGCAATCATAACTGTACGTGCTTTTGAAGAAGAAATTATTGAAATTATTTTTTTTGAAATATTTCCAAATGATAGTGGAATTTCTGTATTGCGTGTAAAATAAAGAAACTGTCGTAAATCATTACTTCACACCAAGATGATGGATTACTGACAAGTATTTTTTTAATAACGCTGATTTAACTGTTTTACAGCCGCTCCATTCAGATGACACATAGCTAATGGAACTGGTGTCAATAGGATAGTAATTACAAATTCAATGTTTAAGGTTTTTTCTAAATATAACAATAAAAGTTGTGCGAATAAACATAAGCAATATTCGAGTTTGTAAAATTGTCGTCGGCGGATAAATGAAACGTCACCCATTGCAGAAAGTTCAACATGGCGGTGAATATACAAACTACCTGCTTTCAATAACATGCGATATCTAGGGGCGGATAGGAGAAAATCATACACCTAACTGCTCTTCACGGATTTCCTTATGCCTTTTTATGTAAAGATGTATCCCCATTATGCTTATCGACAAAGCTGTCCTCGGTACATAAAAAGTGAATACATGCCGAGGTGCCTGAAAATGAGCGATGAAGCCCAATTTGCATTCGTACATCAATTAATTTATCCGAAACGACCAATTTTTTTTAGGTAGAGCTTTTGCAAAAGTTAAGACTCGTCTCCTAGTGATTGTTTTTTCAAATCTGTAGTACATTTTGTGATGAATTTTTCATGTAGTTCATTCCCTATTTTTCCACATTAAGCAAAAAATCAACTTTATCTTCTTCAACTGCTTAAACAGTTGTTATATTAAATAAGACATTTTCGTCGTGATTTTCAGAAAAAGGATGGTTTTGTTTTAGATGTGAAATTAAATTTTCAAGTTGTATAGAAGTTGTATAGAAAACAACTTCGAACCATTTTGCAAGATAATCTAAAAATTAAAAGGAAAGTACTAAGTCTGACGCTAGATCACATACTTTTTATAAAAGCGAGTTGTTCACGTATGAAAGCATTCAGTTTATTTTATATTTACTAAATGTACAAAGTAAAAATAATTTTTATTAGTTATGCTCATGTTAACATAGCAAATCCCCTTTCGATCAAATTAAAATATTCTTTAAACTAATTTATAACAGATTGAGATACTTATGGAATGCTCATCATTGGGGAACGTGTAACATATTGTTTCCATAATTTTCGAGTTTTAGAGGATTAACGTAACCGTAATAGAAAGGGACAATTAAATTTTAGTAACCTATAAATGGCAACGGCCCCCATGAGTAACTGCTATTTTATTTAAGTAAAACTCAGGATTTTAGAAATTTAGTTTTCGATAAACATGAAAAATAGTAGCGACTGAAAACGAATACAATTTGTAAGTATTCAACAGTTAAAAACTTAAAACTTACCATTTATCACTCAAGGAAAAGATGGTTATATTGAATATCTACTATTTTAGATAAGAGACAGTGTAGCTAAAATGTTATCTAAACCAATGGGTTATGTAAGATATATATATTTTTTTTTTAAATGCACTGCATGTTTACAATCTACTCTATTACTCTATTCACAGAGTAATAAGTAAATAGTCTATTAGTCACTAAGGTGAGTTAGGTACCATCCACTGATGGTTCTCTAAGAACTTATTGTTGTGGGAGGTCTTCTGGCCATAGTCTCTTTAATCTTCTTTCGGCAAGTGGTTGATTGAATAAATTATTTATTAATTCGTTGTCGTGGTCGGTGGTTCGTTTTTTGTATCTTGAGGAGTGAGCTTTTATTACATCTTTGATTAGTGGGATGTTCAGATCGTCGTGAAGTGTCTGGTTAGAGACATACCATGGGGCTTTACTTATCATACGGAGTATTTTGGATTGGAATGTTTGAAGTATCTTCGTATTTGTAGGTTTACTGCAGCCCCAAAGTTCTATTCCGTATGACCAAATTGGAGTTAGTATGGCTTTGTAGAGAAGCCGTTTACTTTCAAAAGATAACTGAGACTTTTTGTTAAACAACCAGTGCATATTCTTTAGTTTAAGATCCAGATGTTTTCTCTTATTTTTGATATGTGACTTAAGTGAATTATGTTGTAGAATTTCCTCATCTTAATTACACTATAAATACGCCCTTCATTAATCTTAATGTATATTAGTTTTAGTAATATTCCTTTGATAACAAATTCATATAAATATAAGCTTTAGCCTAGGTTAGTCACATTTAGTTTTACCGAAGCGTTGTAGTGTACACGTTTGTATGTCTAAATTTAGTTATTAGTAAATAAAAATCTTTTTAAAAAGGTTATTGTTAAATCAAAACCTTTAATTGGCGCAGTCAGTAGGATCCAGGCAGTGAAAACAAGTGTTCACCGTTAGTTTCAACTATTCACCTGGAAGAGGACCCTAGGAAGAATAAAACTCCGAAGACTTAAGTAAGTGTTGAGCTCATATATTTTCCTATTTTTCCTTTTTACCTTATACCTACTATACGAATTTTAAATAACAAATCAAAAGTAGATTCTTTCTACATAGTAGAAAGTGAACTTCTTAAAAATTATCATATGAATATTGAAAGGTTAACAGACTCGCTTAGTAACTTATCGTTAAAAAATAGAATGGCAACTATCCAAGCGGCGAAAGAAATCGCACATACACTACGAAATTTTTCAGGTCGTAGTGACCATTTAGAATCTTTCATTAAATCAGTAGACAAATTCTTCGAAAGATATGGCACAACTACGGATAACAGTCTTAGTGAATTCGTGTTTGCAGCTGTCTGTTCGAAAATTGTCGATGAAGCAGGTGATTTTCTGTTATGTAGGTCTGATTTAGAAACATGGCCTCAAATTAAAATCGCCTTACGCGAAAAATTCGGTGACAAAGTAGACCGACACGTTTTACAACAACAGTTTATATTCCTAACAAAACATAAAAATGAAAATATTGTCGAATTTCTAGAAAAACTTAAAATGATAAAAATGAGACTTAACCTAAAAATCAATTCAGACACAGATATTGACGCCGCGACCAAATTAGTTTTAATTAACCAAAACGAAATAACCGCAGTTACAGTTCTGATTTCCAACGCAAGTTCAGAATTAAGAACTTTACTCATGTTAAAAAACCCAAGAAATATTGATGAAGCGACCTCTCTAGTAGTAAATCACTCACTACTGGAACAACAAGTCAATATCAGATACCAAAATCCCAGACCTTAACAAAAACCAATATACCAAAACAACAAACCCAACCAGAACAATTATTCTCAGACAAAATCATTTCTCTAGACCTTTTGCAAATAACGTAACGCAATTTCCGAATTACAATTTTAATAACCATCAAAGACCCGACACTTTCTCTAACCCAAGACCGACATTTCCTAGCCAACCAATAAAAATTGAATCCCGACCGATTCAACAAAAATTCTTCACCAACGCCCAAGTATTTGGAAAACCGACAAATGTTTTCTTACCGAAAAATTCCCACAAACCAACAAATAGATCTTAATAACTTTGCACCTAACTCATTACCATACATTCTAATCTCTAAACCCCCCTTAAAATTACTTATCGACACTGGTTGTCACCCTTCTCTATTGCGACCTTTTGTTGCAGAAAACTATTTTAAAAAGCAAATATTTCATAGTAAAACACCAATTGTAACATGTAACGGGCAAAGCCATGCAATTTCAAAGCTTACATTCCACTATTCAATGATTTCAAACCTCTTAAAGGAAACCTAGAATTTGTACTGTATAATTTTCATGACTATTTCGATGGTATAATCGGAATAAGAGATCTAAGAAAACTTAAATTAAACATTGACACACATAATAAAATCCTATTCAACAACGAAGTAAAAATTCCATTGTATTATAGAAACGAATTTGACTCTCAAAAAATTGAAATACTCGCTCACACATCAACAATAAAAAAACTTAAAGTAAATCTACCAGATTGCGAAATCCTAATACCCGACCTTACGAAGAACTCCGTAAACATTCCTAGTTCACTACTAAAAATCAAAAATGGCATAACCCTTCTAGAATTCTCAAACCCGACCTCTGAAACAAAACTAATACAAATTGACGAAAACTTTTTACACCCCTTCTTTGACCTATACGACGAAGAAAATTACGAATGTTTTAATATTGAAGAAATTACACAAAGCCAACCCATAGAAAACACCGACTTTGACTTTTCCCTTATCAGAACCGACCATATGAACACCGAAGAAAAAACCGCAATAAAAAACCTACTTTCACAATTCAAAGAAATTTTACATCGACCCAATGACAAACTAACTTTTACGAATCAAATAAAACACAAAATTGAGACAACTGACGAAATACCTATACACACAAAATCGTACAGATACCCGTTTGTTCACAAAGAAGAAGTGAAGAAACAAATCAATAAAATGTTAGAAGACGGCATTATTAGACCCTCGCTCTCCTTGGAGCTCCCCAATATGGATTGTCCCTAAGAAAATGGACGCAAGCGGTACAAAAAAATGGCGCATAGTCGTAGACTATCGAAAACTTAACGAAAAAACTATAGACGACCGATATCCATTACCGAACATTACAGACATACTCGACAAACTCGGAAGATGCCAATACTTTACGACTCTCGATCTAGCCTCCGGTTTTCACCAAATTGAAATGCACCCTGACTCAATTCAAAAATCCGCCTTTAACGTAGAAAACGGGCACTACGAATACTTAAGACTCCCATTCGGACTAAAAAACGCACCGTCAAGTTTTAGTAGAATCATGGGCAACGTTTTAAAAGGTTTAAACGGAAAAACTTGCTTAGTCTACATAGACGACATAATTATATTCTCCACTTCCCTTCAAGAACATATAAATAACTTAAAAATAGTTTTCCAAAGACTTAAAGATGCAAGACTAAAAATACAATTAGACAAATCTGAATTTTTACGAGTCGAATTCCTCGGACATATTGTAACACCCGACGGTATAAAACCAAACCCCAAAAAATTAAAAGCCATAGAAAATTTCCCGATTCCAACTACCCCAAAAGAAATCAAATCTTTCCTTGGATTAGTAGGTTACTACAGAAAATTTATAAAGAATTTCGCTAAACTCACCAAACCGATGACTAATTGCCTAAAAAAGGATCACACAGTTAAACACGATCCCGAATTCGTAAACTCATTCAATACATGTCGCAAAATTTTAACAAACGATCCAATATTACAATACCCTGACTTTTCGAAACCATTTAACCTAACAACCGATGCATCTAACTTTGCTATCGGCGCGATTTTATCGCAAGGAACCATAGGTAAAGATCTCCCAATCGCTTATGCTTCCAGAACCTTGAACCCAGCTGAAATAAATTACAGCACAATAGAAAAGGAACTCCTAGCCATAGTATGGGCTGTCAAATATTTCCGACCATACCTTTTTGGTGTTAAATTCAAAATTATAAGTGACCATAAACCACTCCAGTGGTTATTTTCATTAAAAGAACCCAATTCCAAATTAGTCCGTTGGCGACTTAAATTAGAAGAATACAACTACGAAATTATTTACAAAAAAGGTAAAATGAATACTAATGCCGACGCCCTTTCTCGAATAGAAATAAATCCCATTGAACTACAAGACAACGACAACTTAGACACCCTCTCTATGATCGCAAACCCTGCCGATCTAACCGATGTAGACATAGATTTCAACTTAGACGAAATCGAACGACTATTAGACAAAGACAATAAACAAACGGAAACTACCCTCGAAAAACAAAATAATAAAGAAATCACTCCCAAAACTCCAAAAATTATCATACATAGTAACATACTCCTAGACAACAATCATAATATCCTAAATCTCACAAACAAAACAAAATCTAACGAAACAATACATTCTAGCCACGAAAACCCCATCATAGGCGCACCCTACACTAATAAAAGCATAAACACATTTAAAAATCAAATCATTATCTCAAGCCACGTAAACAAAAATATAAACCAACACAAAGTAACCAAGGAAAAAATATACGAAAAAAATAGAATACACCTCTCAGTACCCAAACAAAGCAACGAAGACACAATAATAAACTTTATAAAAGAATACATGGTTCCCAAACAAACATACTGTTTGTATTTTAAAGACAAACCCTTAGAAATAATTTTCATCAGAACTTTTCAAAAATATTTCAAAAATAACGCTTTTACACTAATCATATCAAATTCAATTCTCACAGACATCACTGACGAAGACGAACAAAAATTAAAAATACAACAATATCACGAGACAAAAACCAGTCACAGAGGTATACAAGAAAACATAAATTCAATAAAGAAAATATTTTACTGGCCCAAAATAGACTTAGACGTTAAAAATTACGTAAACACTTGCGAAATATGTCAAAAGACAAAATATGAAAGACACCCAACAAAACTAGTTTTTAAACCGACACCATTAGGACACGAATCATTTGACCACATATACACAGACACATACAAAACACACGGTCAATACTTTATCACAATCCTAGACAGTTTTTCAAAATTCGGACAAGCCTACCCCGTAAAAACTCCAACCTCAGTTGAAATCGCTAATAAATTACTACAATTCTTTACACATTTCGGACTTCCAAGACGCATAACAACAGACAACGGTACCGAATGGAAAAACGAAGTCATTCAAAATATGTAAAATCCACCACATCGAAATACATTACACTACCCTATATAACCCAAATAGTAATAGCCCCGTAGAACGCTTTCATTCCACATTAGCAGAAACAATACTGACATTAAAAAATTCCAAACCCAACGAGTCAATAGAAACACTA
The DNA here is from genome assembly GCA_951812935.1 of Hermaeophaga mercurialis. Taxonomy (NCBI): domain Eukaryota; kingdom Metazoa; phylum Arthropoda; class Insecta; order Coleoptera; family Chrysomelidae; genus Hermaeophaga; species Hermaeophaga mercurialis. Next base: position 14,971,291 of record OX638358.1, read on the forward strand.
ATTAATTACGCACTATTATCTTACAATAACTCGGTTCACTCCGCAACAAATCACACGCCATTCCAAATAATCCGCGGAAGACTAGATTATAGAAACCCCTTCGAAATTGACGATAAAGACAAAATCACACAATATATCAAGGACCATACAGACAATTTACAGACTTTAAATAAAATAATAAAAGATACAATCGAATCCAAACAACAAAAACACCTAGATAAACTCAATCAAAATCGACAAACTGAAATAGACATCAACATTACACAGGACCTTTATAAAGTAAAAAAGAGAAACGCATCTCAAAGAAAGACAGTTAACCGATACGAAAAAGTAGAAGACCCTACTATCCTTAGTAATAATAAAATTAAATCAAAAAATAAAGTTTACCATAAGAAAATCCTAAAACCACAACGTATTGTTTCAGGCAAGAAAAATGCACCTCATCGTTATTCTCTACGTAATAAAAATATCACTAGCCCTAGACATTAAGACAATTTCAAATCCCATCTTACCTGTTCACCTTGGAAACACGCACACAATAATAAATAAACATACTTTCGAATTCCACGTCAGCCTAACCGATCCTGAAATTAATCTATCCTTAATTAATAAATCTCTAACAAAATTAGAAAGTACCCTTAATAACCTACCTATTAAAAATCATTTTTCAAACCTTCTAATACACAAACTAATAAACGCAAGAACTCTCACCGAAGTAATTTCTAACAAAATAAATTCATTCTCTGAAACCCCTAGAGTAAAGCGAGGATTAATTAACGTAATAGGTAAAATACAGAAATGGATGTTTGGAACATTAGATTCAGACGATGAAGAACACATTAATTCTTATCTAAAAAATTTCAAATCTAACGAAGAATCAATTCACAATGACTTAAAAACCCAACAAAGCCTTCTAAGACAAATTTCGAACACGTACAGCACTAACTTTAAAAGATTAACCGAAAATCAAATAACATTAGAGATTCAAGTAAAAAACTTAATAAAAGAATTTAATGAGATTGCTAATTTAGAACAAATACTTAATAATTTAGAAACCGCGATATCTTTTGGCAGAATAAATATTTTGCATAGTTCCATTATAAACCCAAACCAAATTAAATTAATTATTAAAAAATTAACCGACATTTATGGAATACAACGAGTACCTAAATTTAAGCAAACATTAAATTACTATGCTCTGTTCTCCACACAAACAATAATACAAAACAAAATAGTGTTATTTAAAATTCACACCCCTTTAACTCTCTCAAAGTATAAATTATTTCACGTATATCCTATACCCATCCTAAACCATACTATTATCCCTGAACAACCCTATTTATTGCTCAACACCGACGACCATTGGACAACGTCTCAAAAATGCCCCGAAATAGAAAACTGGTATTTCTGCCTTCAAGAGGATTTACACAAGTATCAACCCTGCCTAGCCGACCTTATTCGTACAGGAAAGAACTCCTGCCCTATGACAAAAATTCATTTTTCGGAAACCAGCGTTTCCCAAATCAATTCAAGAAACGTACTAATACTACCAATTAACAAAACGACTATTAAATCATCCTGCGATACAGAAGGAATTTACGAAACCGACAAACCAAGTATCATATCTCTTGAGAAATGCAAAATCTCCGTAAACGACAAATTATTCCAAGCCGAACAGTCAACTCATGAAGAATTCGTATTCGAACTACCTCCAATAGATGTTCCTAAACCCGAAACTCACATAGAAGGAAGAACATTTCATCTAAAACAAATCGATGACAAAAATATTGAACAAATCAATACAATTGCTAATAATTTACACATTTCCAGTCTAACTAGTAATTCCGGTTCGAGCCATTCATGGGTCAACACCATAGTACTCCTGATGACAATCTCCTGCATCATAGCCGCTGTATACTACGTCAAGAAGTACCGCCCACTACAACGTCAAAAAAGCCAAGCATCAGAAGATAAACAGAAAACAGACGGACCCCTATTTTCTGCTCTGTGAAGGGAGGAATTATGTTGTAGAATTTCCTCTATTATCTTAATTACACTATAAATACGCCCTTCATTAATCTTAATGTATATTAGTTTTAGTAATATTCCTTTGATAACAAATTCATATAAATATAAGCTTTAGCCTAGGTTAGTCACATTTAGTTTTACCGAAGCGTTGTAGTGTACACGTTTGTATGTCTAAATTTAGTTATTAGTAAATAAAAATCTTTTTAAAAAGGTTATTGTTAAATCAAAACCTTTAATTCATGTTAGTTTACCATCTAGATGCATTCCCAAATATTTGACAACTGGTTTTATGGGGATCGGAATATTGTTAATAGAAACTTGTGGACAAGCAGATTTTCTTGTAGTGAAAGTAATTTGTTCTGATTTGCTGGCATTAACGTTGATTTTCCATCGATGAAGCCAGTTTTGTAATAAGTCTAGATGATTTTGAACTTTTTCTGAGGCTAGAGTAGGGTCGGTATCTACGGCCATGATTCCGGTGTCATCAGCAAAGGTTGCTAAGAAGGTATCGTTTCTAGTTGGAATGTCTGCTGTAAATATCAGATACAGAAATGGGCCGAGAACGCTACCTTGAGGTACACCAGATTGTATGTTGTGATAATTTGAGTATTTATCTTCGATTTTAACTTGAAAATAGCGGTTAGTAAGGTACGATTTTAGTATGAAGTATAATTGTTCAGTTAGATGTAATTTCAGTTTGTAGAGAAGACCTTCATGCCAGACTCTGTCAAATGCCTGTTGTATGTCAAGGAACACTCCAGCACAATACTTTTTGTCTTCTAGAGTTGTTTTAATTATGTTGACTATTCTGTGACATTGTTTGATTGTAGAGTGTTCGCGTCTAAATCCGAATTGGTGTTGCGGTATAATTTCGTTTATGGGAACAACTTGTTCGATTTTATGTAGTAGAAGCCTTTCTAGTACTTAAGACATTATTGGGAGTAAACTTATAGGGCGATATGAACTTGCTTCTGTTGCAGGTTTACCAGGTTTCGGTATCATAATAACCTGAGCATATTTCCATTGTATTGGGAAGAAGCGAAGGCGTAGTATGCTGTTGTAGATTATTGTTAGTAACACTACTGCTTTTCTTGGTAACTTCTGAAGTAGTTCCCCGGTTATCAAGTCATAACCAGGAGCTTTCTTGGGATTTAGTATTTTTATTTGTTTTAGAACTTCTTTCGGGGTAAATGTGGTCAGAGGAAGAGATAATTGGCATGGGGCTTCAAGATATCTTTTTATATCATCATCGTCATCATTATCATTGTTTGGGGCTGAAAATACATTTGCAAGATGCTCTGCAAATACTGTGGTTTTTTCTGCGTTTGTGCGAGCCCAGGTCGTATCTGTTTTTCTTAAAGGTGAGTTTGTTACTGTCGGTCTTTTAAATTTTTTTGTAGCTTTCCATATAGAGTGGTCTTCACGGGAAAGGCTCGAAACATAAGACTGGAAGGACTCGTTTTTTGCTTAATGTAATGCTCTATTTAGTCTGTGGCTTACCCTGTTGAGGTATGTTTTGTTTAGTGGATTTCTTGTTTGTTGCCATACGCGTCGAGCTCTTCTTTTTTCTGTTACAAGTTCTCTAATATGGAAGGGGATATTCTGGTTTTCTTGTACACTTGTTGGACGATGTGGCGTTGCCTCCCATCATGCCGTTTGTATAACTGTTGTTAAATAGTCTACTGCTTCCTCTACATCTCGGTTTTCTTTTATCCTGATATCTAGACTAGTATTTGTATTTATATAATTTTGAAAAACTTCCCAGTTTGTTTCTTTAGTTGTTAGCTTGGGTGGTGTTGTTCTCCATATTATGTGTGTACTTATAGTTATTATTATTGCGCTATGGTCTGATGTTAAATCGAAGTTTGATTCTATTGCGCTATGGATATCAGCTATTCCTTTAGTAACAGCAAAATCTACCAAATCTGGGATTTTGTTGGCGTCTGTAGGCCAGTATGTAGGTTCGCCCGTTGATAGATAGTTTAAGTTATTTTGCTGCATAGTAGTTATTAACGCTCGGCCTTTAGTCGTGATTAATCTGGAGCCCCAGGTGGTATGTTTGGCGTTCCAGTCTCCTGCTACTATGAATTTAGAACCAAGAGTTGGTAGAAAATCATGATATTCTTCGCTTGAAATAGGATGTCTAGGTGGGCTGTAAATTGCTGCTACAGTAAGAGGTGAAGTATTTGTTTCGAGTTTAATGATTGCTGCTTGGATTTTATTTGAAATATAAGGTTCGAGAGGATAGTGTTTAATGTTCGACTTAATAATAACTGCAGAGCCTGCATGTGCTCCTCCATCAGGATGGTTTGCATAATACACAGTATAGTAATATAGTATAGTAATCTTAATAACCGTTCTTTGTGTGGCGTGACTTTCAGAAATTAGAAGAATGTCTACTTTATTCGTTTTTAAAAATAGTGAGATCTCTATGGTTTGAAATGCCATTAGCATTCCACGAAGCAATTCTTAGTGATTTTAAAACTATTTTGTTATTTTGTTGATGACTGTAGTAAGCATGGTTAAAATCATGCTATTTTGGTTTAGAAGTTGAGAGAACATATTTTTGAATTCATTTAGGAAATTGGATAGTTTATCTGCTAATTCATTGTTATTATTATTATTGTTGTTGTTGTTGTTTGCATTTGTGTTACCAATGACAGCATCTATATAGCTGACTCTGTTGAAATTATGAGTTTGTTGTTGGATAGGTGGATTTACATTCGGATTGTTGACAGGATTTTGAATAGTTCTTTGTTTTGAATTTCTGTAGTATCTGGCATTTAGGAGATCACGATAAACAGAACATCCTCTATAATTGGAAGGATGGTTTCCGTTGCAGTGAGTACAAGTTGCTGGAGTGTTTTTTGGTTTTTTACAGTCTTTTGTGTCGTGTGATCCAGCACATTTTACGCAATTATATGGCTTTGCGCAGTATGTTTTAGTGTGTCCAAATTCTTGGCATCGTATACATTGTGGTATATTTCTTTTAATTCTCGGTGGTTCCACTTTTATTTTACAATGTTGTATAAACTGTAGTTCAAATGTTTGTTTATTGTTGGTTTGAGGCTCAAGATCAACGAAAAATAAAGGCAATGGTTCCCTGCTCACTCTGTGTCTGATATTTGTAATGTTCCTTACCTTATGACCCTTTTTCTCGATTTCGGCTTTTATTTCCGCTATTGGGATGGAATAATGTAGGTCTCGGATTACTGCTCTGTAGGCTCTCTCTTCCTTTAATTGATATGTGTGATGGACAATGTTTTCATCCCGTACATGGTGGATGAGTTTTCTGTAGGATTCAGGTGTCTTTGGGAAAATTTTTATAGTGTTGTTTGTTAAGGCTTTGGTGAAGTAAGTTTCTTCTTCTACTGCATTCGCAAGGTTTTCTAGCATTTTTCGATAGTCATTCACGCCATATATATAAATTGGAGGGGGTTTAGCATCTGGTGGATTTTTATCCGTTTGACTTACAGTAGCATTTTCCTCTGGAAGTGACTGAAACCTATTTGAGAGTGTGCTTTCTATTTCTTTTTCTTTTGAGACTTGATGTTTAAGCCTTTTTCTTTTTGTTCCTATTGTTTGCCATGTGTGTTTGTTATTCTGTGAATCTTCATCATCTTCATTTGACATTAATTCATCTTCACTATATGTTTCTGGGTTGTTGTTATAGTTTAAGTTAGCTTGCGAGTTTGCTGTAGAATGAGAAAAGTTGGTTTGTTGCACTGATGGTTGTGCTTGATATTGTTGTTGGTAGATATCAAGAGGAATTATTTGGTTTATTGTTGGTTGGTTTGAACACAGTGGTGGGAATTGATTATTTAATTGGCTTACTTGGTTTTGGTAATATGGATGCATTAGATTTGTTTGCTGGTTTTGCATTACATTTGGAAACTGCATTGTAACATACAGCATTCCACTTGGTCCTGGTCCGTTCCCTGGTGGGTACATTTTCACTTTTATAACTCACTTCTGTTTCACATTGACTGGAATATTTTATTTAACGAAAACTAAGCAAATTTATTGTTAAGATACTAGTTTCTTATCTCTTAAAATTCCGGCGATATTATTTATTCGATAAACGTCCGCCACGTCAAGAGCTAATAGCACAAATCGGGGCCGCACAGCAACACCAACACTTCGGCAGATGCACTGGTCCTCAAATTGGTCAATACCCAGAAAAATATCGATTAATTTAGGCAATTTCCACGTTAAATTACTTAATATGTATTCTTGACAAATTATTTATAACTGTCTGTCAAAATTAAATTTGACGTCTATGTAAGATCTCCGAAGTTTTTAGGGAAAAATAAGGCGGCGTAACCTCCCCAAAGCAAAAACCACGCAGCACAAAAGTCAACACGGATGATTTAAAAAAATATGCAATTCGTAAGATTATTCAGTCATTTTTATGAATAATCAAATACCAATTTTTGATAACGTTTGACAAGCTATTACGGATGACATTAATTTAACTCACAATAAGCCAAGATAATTTGCGGAAAGTTTTACATTAATTAAAATTTAAGAATTAAAAAATAGGCAGACACTCAATGCTAATTGATTCTGAAGAAATTGTATGATGACAATACCTTAGAAGAATAAAACAAATTGAGACACAAAATAAAAACATTTTTTTAAGATGAAACGTGGGTCAATGCAAAAATGTCTGAGGAGTATTTCGAACAAATGATTAAATTAATAGCCAGAGATTCGGTTATTGTAATGGACAATGTAAGTTACCTTTCCAGTTACTTGACCCTTTACCAACCACAAAATGGAAGAAAGGTGACGTTGCAACAGGGTTCAGTTCTAATAATATAATTGACGATACAATGTTGAAAACAGAATTGTTAATAACTATTGTTAAGAGACGTAAGTATAATTGTAAAAAATGCATTATTGAGGAGATAGCCAATAACGAAGAATTGAAATTCTTCGTTTACCACCCTATCGATGCGAGTTTAATCAAATAGAATTAATATGGGCTCAAGTTAAAGGTTAGGTTACACAAAACTTTTAAATTATCAGATGTGAATAATCTATTTCATAAGTCAATATATGAAGTAACTTGCAAATTGGGAAACATGTATTATATATGCTATAGGAATAGATAAAACAATATGGGAGCTTGATAACATAATTGATATCACTACAGAGCCTGTTGTCAATTTCTCTGGATTCAGATGACAAACCAGAGCATGAGGAACCATAATTTTAGTATTATTATTTATTACATAAATTTCTGATCTGCAAATTAATAAAAAGATGTATATTTTACTAAATAAGTTACAAAATACGATGTTCTTTAATTTCCCTTTATTTTGAAAATACGCGTCTATGATTTAATGACTTTGAGACTGATTGTAGCAAAATATTTCTGAGCATTTAGTCTCTCTTAATGTTCAACTCAAGTATACTCCTTCTGAAGGATATTTGCCTTGAGATATGCTGTCCTTCCAGAAGCTTTGCAACTGATTGACAGGAAAGTCACAACAATGCAATTTTGAGCGAATTGTAGATAGTTAGTACTATTTCAAATATATTTTTGTAATGAATAAAATATAAGATATTCTTGTTATTCTTACCTTATCTCGAAGTAAGACTACCAAGGCATCACAAACATGTGGTATTCTTGAAATAACTTGCTAAAAATTTTAAATGTGTACATAAGAGAGTGGTAAGAATCTCCTTTGGCAAAAAATGCAATGTTACTACTAACCGTTTGCTAGCTGGTATAGCCTATTTAAATTTTGTATTTTTTTTGAGTCCTATCATATTTAATAAATATTCAAAAATTTGAACTATCATTGGAAAAAAGTTCTGAATCCTACTTTACATCTATATTCCAAGCTTAAATTATCGTCGTCTAATATTAATTCTTTCATTAAATCACCTCACTTTATTTTTGCTTTGAAGTCTTGATTAAATCCAAGAACTACTTACTCTTGAATTTAGTACGCTTTAGGCTATAATAAACAGCAACAATTGCAGCACCAGCTGCTATTAAAATTGGGCTTCATCGCTCATTTTCAGGCACCTCGGCATGTATTAACTTTTTGTGTGCTGAGGACACATTTACATAGAGAGGCATAAGAAAATCCGTGAAGTGTAGATAGGTGTATGATTTTCCCCTATCCGCCCCTAGATATCACATGTTATTGAAAGCAAATAGTTTGTATATTCACCGCCATGTTGAAGTTTCTGCAATGGGTGACGTTTCATTTATCCGCCGACGACAATTTTACAAACCCGACGGACTTTCCATTCAAAGATACTCGAATATTGCTTATGTTTATGTGTTTCTATAAAAACTAAATATTACACAGATGTTTTTTTTTTATGAATTTTTATTGGCAATCAGAGTCAATTATAATCTATAAGCCAATAGGATGGCTTGTACATAGCAGTAATTTATAATGTACATTTAATGTCTTGTGGAGGTTAACATCCAGTGATGTTACCTCAGTCTTCTTTTAGGTCTATTGGCCAACTTCTCTTGAGTCTTCTGTTGTCGTAGGGTTGTAGTAGTGGCTGTAGTAAAGGATTAGGGTGGTCCTCTAGCCTCACATAGTGTTTGTCAGCGTTTTCTCTAATGACTTCGTTCACATATGGAATTTTGAGATCGGTGTGTAGGGTGTGGTTTGTTACGTACCAGGGTGCGTTAGTTATAGTTCGGAGAATCTTAGATTGTACTCTTTGTATTATAGCTGTGTTTGACATGCTGGCACAGCCCCACAGTTCGATCCCATACGTCCAGATCGGCTTCAGGACTGTTTTGTAGATTAGGATTTTATTTTCCAGGGATAGATAGGATTTCTTTCCAATTAGCCAGTAGATTTCTTTCGTTTTTAGGTTCAGTTGGGTTCTCTTTTTTTTTATGTGTTGTTTCCAGTTCAGTTTGCTGTCAAATGTTAGTCCTAGATATTTGACTGTATCATTTTGTGGGATATTGTTTTGGTTTATGTGGACTGGTGGGCAAGTTCCTTTCCGTAGAGTGAATGTTATGTGTGATGATTTGGATTAATTCACCTTTATTTTCCATTTGTTTAGCCAATTTTCTAGCAAGTTTAGGTGATATTGTAGATTGTGAGAAGCTATTGTGGGATTTTCGTGACTTGCGAAGATGGCGGTGTCGTCTGCAAATGTTCCCGTTGTTGTTGATGCTGTGGTGGGAAGATCGCTTGTGTATAATACGTACAGTAGGGGTCCTAGTATGCTTCCCTGTGGCACTCCTGACTGGATTGGTAAACGGATGGAAGTTTCTTCATTGACTTTCACTTCGAATTGGTGTTCCTGTAGGTATGATTTCAGCAGGTTAAAATATTTGTTTGGGAGGACTGTTTTTATTTTATATAGTAGTCCTGGATGCCACACCTTGTCGAAAGCCTGGCTTATGTCCAAGAAAGCAGAAGTGCAGTATTTTTTGGTTTCCAGTGATTCGCTTATTATATTTGCTATACGATGACATTGTTGTGTTGTTGAGTGTAATTTTCTAAATCCAAACTGGTGATTTGGAATCCAGTTTAGGGGTTCTACCTCTTTGTTTAATTTGTTAAGAATGAGCCTTTCTAGTAGCTTTGAAATTGTCGGTAGAAGGCTTATTGGACGGTATGATGTGACTTCTTCTGGTTTTTTCCCCGGCTTGGGTATCATTATAATTTGTCCAATTTTAAGACACTGAGGCCAGAAGTCAGTTCTTATTATTGTGTTGTAGATGTGCAACAGTTTAGTGAGGCCTTTTTTTGGTAGTTCTTTTAGCATTTTCGCCGTAATTAGATCGACTCCGGGTGCCTTTTTTGTATTTAGGTTGTTTATTGCTTCTTTAACTTTATTTGGTGTAAATAATTTTAGTTTTTGTCCTTCTTGCATCTGTAGTGGTGTATTTAGGTCTTCTTCTATGTCTTGTACTGGATCGTCGTTTAGAGGTGTGAACACAGTTGCCAAGTGCTCACACAGATGTAAACTTATTTTATTTTTTATTCGACACCAAAAAAATGCATATAAACCGACATACACTGTGGAACAGCCAAACATTTCATTGCTGCAATGACCCTCCTTTGAGTGACAGTTTAATACCCAAATTTTTAAATCTGTAAAACACTAAAAACTTAATACCGTTTAGTTCTTGATAACAAAAAAGCAAGCAAAAACCATTTCAGTGCTCTTTTTGGACGGTATCAATTATAAAAAAATATATATATATATATATATATATATATTACCATGGGAATATTAATTAACACCTTAGCAAATTCTTGTGTGATTGTAACTGCCTAAAAGTAGTGTTCAGTGTTATACTTGTCGTTTGAATTTTGTTAATTGCAATTCAGAAACATGGTTTATTTAACAGAAGTGCACAAAATAAAAAGTTCTATAAATAATTGGTTTCAGTGATAACACACGAACACAGATCGAAGTTGCTCCCTTATTTCATAAAAATTTTCCGGACCTGCCGCCTATATCCTAAAGGACAATTAATAAAACAGAAAAGCAGTTTCGCGAGCTTGGACATGCAAGGTAGATAAAACAAACACCTTTCTATAAAATAACTGATGACACCAAATTGAATGCAATGCTTTTATTTGAGGAAAACTGCCATAATCGAGTAGACAAGCAGCCGCAACATTAGATGTTAGCCACGCATCGATTCTTAAATATTAAAAGAACAGAAAATGTATCCCTATAAAATGATACCAACTGGAGCTCATGGAAAACGATTTTGGTAGAAGAATGAATTTTGTGAAAAATGATGTAAATGTTAGAAATCAATGTTTTCTGATGAGTGTACTTTTAAATTTCATAGTCATGTTAATCGTCAAAATTGCCGCTACTGGTTAGGAGAACATAAGCAATAGCCTGAAAAAGTTAATATTTCAGTAGGTATAGTTTGATAGCATGACAATAATCTCTTTTTAATTGATGACAATATGGATGGAAATTAGTTACCTATGCGACCTCGACACCTGGTCCACTTGAAATTTTAATAACCTCCCGCAATGTATCAAAATCCATTTCATTTGATTGTAGATCTGATAAAAGTCGTTATTGTATGTTTTTCTTAGAGAGCCCAAGTAGTCAAGTAGTCAACAAGTTCTTTTAGTGGTTATAGATGACCAAATGTGTGAAGCTTTTCCAAGTTGGTACTTTTATTTTTGTATGCTATCCAATGTGCTCTTTGACGAATCTAATTTAGTAAATTTTCTTTAAAAAACTATTAAAGTTTCTTGATTATGGGTTTTCATATTATAGTTTCTATATACAAAATATTTTACACATAATTATACGGGGGTCAGCCGGATAAATTGGGGAATGGGGAATCTGGCAACCTTTCATGTGTAAATTAACGATTGCGAAGCGATACAGTATAATGTATCCAGAATCTGTCAGTTTTTGTCCGCCTCTAAAATATTTGTTTATTTATACATCATAAAGTTTATGAAGCACATTAAAAATGGAATTAATGCCAGAAAATATGTGTGAAGATTTATTATGATTTTCGTTATGGTTTAATAAAAGAATGTACGGAACGTTGAATTTTTACAGTTGGTGGTAAAGCTCCGTCAAAAATGACGGTATCACGTTGGTTTCAATAATTTAAATTTGGTCGTATTTTGCATGATACTCAACCAAAGGGACGGTGTTCCTCAACATCATTTGTTACTGAAAATACTGATGCGGTACTTTGAATGATTGAAGAAGACCGCCATGTGACATACGATAAGGTTCAGACATCTTTCACAATTCTCGGATCTAGATACATTTCAGTTTGGATACTCATTTAGCTGCTGAGAAACTTTGTTGTCAATGAATACCACATAATATATCCATAACTCAAAAACAAAAACTTGTCAACTGGTGCCAACCAATGTAGAAAAAATTCAACATTGGAACTTCCAAACACATTTATTATTACATTATTACTTTGTGCCTTTGCGTATAATCTCGAGAATTTAAGTTAACAGGGTTTCTATTTCTATGACTTCCTCGATTCTACATAAGTCCCGAATCGACCAAGATATTGTCAATAAGAGTCATCAATTATTTTTATTTGTTATTGCGCCGCGTAGGTACGTCTGGATCGGTATCCATGAGTTGTCACAACCTACAAGGCCTTGCCTTCGAATTGTTGTCGCAGCTGCTTCAACAGGCTTACGAATATTATCTAAATCAATTAATCCCTTAAAAATCAGAAAATCCAAAATAAAAAAAAATTTAAGTCATATCTCCCTTTTTATACAACTTTTGTTGAGTCATTTTAGCATTAATGACCTTTTATATCATGTTTAATCACCCTTTACAAATAAAATCACAAGACCGTAAACACCCTGTTTATTTTCCAATTATTTTTGCCTCATAATTAGTTTCCTCTTGCTAATCTAAGATATTTACACGATAGTTTCTTATTTTTTTACTGATAGTGATAGTTCAGTACCTTTAAAGTTGATAATACTTTTAAAGATTCTTTGGATTTGGTACTAGTCTATTTCAATCTATTAATGGTTTGCAAATGTTGTGGGTTGTTTTTATATCGTAATCCTCTAAGTTTACTTGTAATATATACCTTAAAACATCTTTAAACTAGGTTAATGGTAGGTATTTCTTGTTCAAGTATTCCTTAGATTGGCTTGTTGGTTTTGAGTTTCTTTCCTATACGATTAAGTTTTGTTCTTAGATCTCTATTTTTTTCCTCAATTTTGTCTTTGTTTGTGAATTCCTCATTCAAAAAAGTTATTTATTGACTTCTTTTATTTCTCTTAATATGTCTTATTTGCATTTTTTTAAATTCTTTTACGCTTCTAATCATATTTACTAATATTTTTTATATATTATTATCCAGTAAAAGATTGACGTTTGACAGTAGATGCTCTAATTTAAAGGTTTTTGCTTTGTAGGAATGGAATTTATCTTTACAATATCTAGCCGGGAAATCAAAATATTATTACAACGAAGATATAGAAATGTCAACATTGAAGAGTCCTACAATAACAAGCGATATCTAGCGGCAGACAACGAAACGTCGTCTACGTCTCTCTCTTTCTTTCTCTCTTACATACAGAAATGAGCAATTACGGGAACAACCATACATGGTTTAAATGATATTATTCGCTATTATTAAGCTTTTTCAACTGAATCTGAACCCCGCAAAAATGAGAATAAAAATCTGTTACCTACTAGCTCTGTACAAACGGATATTTCCGACATAATTTGTTGATCCAAAAAATTACAATTGTTTAAAGATAAATGAGTAAGGGTATTTGAATTTCTTCTTAAAATCCTAAAATAAAATGTCTTAAATGGTGTGTATATTAATAGAATTCACTGATATTTCTATATTAATTTAATTTCAAAAAAATCTGTCTTTTATGAGTATGCATAAATAAAAAAAATAACTTACATTAGAACGTGTTTGCAAAAATCTTCAATATCATTTCCACACCAAGACAAATCTAACTTTTTTAAAGTTTTACACTTATCCAAAAAATACTTTAATGTAGAACAGTTTACCAGGTACCAATAGGGCTAAAAATAGTCTATAATAAATGAAAGTATTCATAAGTTTCATTACAATAAAAGCGACAAAACTAAGGTGTACTTTTAAATAAGATGATGACTTTAAATTGTAATAAACATATTTATCCAAATTTGTTAATTATACATGCGTTTGCTCAATATTTAATATTCACTAGCAAAAATTAAAATTTTGAACGTATTAACGGAAAATTGATATACTGTGTAAGCCAGATAAACAGGCAATATCTTGTTTCAATGTCTTTTATTCAATATTTTCTACATAAAAATATTGATTTTTGGAAATTTTAGCAAACATATTTGATAATGATTGAATATAACTTTCTAATGCTTTGGAATACTTTTCATATTTATTATGGATAGTTTCCACAAAGTAAGAGTTGAAACAATTAATTTCGTATAGTATTACTTATAATTATTAAATAATACATTTATAATGGTAAATGTACATTGTAACTGACCCCCTATTGTCATGGTTACTTATCATACCAAATATAGATAATATAATTTTTTAGGGCCTAATATTCAAAGTTGATTAAACAAGAATGCTAGCTAGTGTTTTAATATACATGGTTGGGATAAAGTATGGAACCAAGTAAATATCTTTAAAACGAAACGGACGATATTTATGAAATTTTACAAGTGCAATGTGGCAAAATGTAGCTGATGCACATTTTTTTGTTAACAATATACTTCTGGTTCAACCAGAAATACCCTCAACTTTTTTAATTTAAATGGGACACCCTGTATATTTTTGCAATTTTAAAATATCTTGTTATTTCGAATTCGTACATACTGGGTTTAGTGTAAAAAATCTGTAAAAACGAGGAATGCACCACTTTAATAAACCACTTTTAAGTTTTTATACATTAGAGTAGAAGACCATTTAGATAAACAAATTGTTATTGTTTGTAATAATAGTAAGAAATAAACGAGTACTATCTAGTAGGTAACTGTTGCCAAACTGTCAAATTGTAATTTACGGAAATAAATTTTACAATTAAGAATGGTTCATTTAAGTGAAAAAGATCGTATTGAAATATTAATGATGATCGGTTGTGATGATCGATTCATAGAGTGGCCCGCTCTCTCTCCAGATCTAAGCCCATTAGATTTTTTCTTTGGGGTTATCTAAAATCAGTGTTTACGTTAAACTACCAACATGCTTGCAGGAATTGAGACAAATAATTATTGATGAATGTGAACTAATATGTGGAGAAGTCTTGGAATGGGTGGCTGGCATATTGTCAAGAAGTGAACGGAGAGCATTTTGAACATTTGAATTAATTTTGTTTAAATTATTATTCTCATTAGTCTAAAGTAAATAAATGTACTTATTCTACAACTAAAAGTGAGTTATTTCTCGTTTTTACAAATTATTTCCACTAAACCCAGTATGTACAAATTCGAGAAATAACAAGCTCTTTTAAAATCTGCAAAAATATACAGGGTGTACCATTTAAATTAAAAAAGTTGAGGGTATATCCGGTTAAACCGGAAGTAATTATTAACAAAAAAATGTACATCAGATGCATTTTGCCCCATTGCACTTACCTACAAAATTTCATAAATATCGTCAGTTTCGTTTTAAAGACATTTACTTAAGTTCCATACTTTATGCCAACCCTGTAAGTATATACCTTCATGTTAACCTTTACATTAATATTTTGATAATTACCTTTAAGTTAATATTCTGATAAAGAAGGGCATCTGCAGAAACTTCATTCCATCTTTTATTAACTCTTGCACATCTTCCTAAAGACTTCAAATCCAAGTATTGAAAAATATGTAGTATTACTTCATTCTAAAACGTAAATGTTTCTTATTATACTAATAAGAACAAAACAGTAAGTATTTAAATATATTTTTGAATTCTGAAACACTTACAGGTAAATATACAAAAAAGTCCATTCCATCAGAATCAACTTGACAATTTTTATCCATATCATATCCTTCCGAATTTACCTTTTTAATACTATCTAACAAACCTATAGACATTATACGTGTTTCTAAACTTGAGGTGGGTTGATATCCTCCCAAAAGAACTGCTTCCACAGCATAGTGGTATTCAAGGTGGGTTTGATTAAATTCTAAACGCAGTGTACTGTGAAAACAAATATAAAAAGTAATTTTAAATTAATAGTGTACTGTGAAAACAAATATAAAAAGTAATTTTAAATTAGTAAAACAACGTTACTCACTTTATTAAATAATTGATTTGTTTAATTTGAGGATGAAATTTTCTAGATTTTCGTGGAAGTATTTCTGGTGTGCCTTCCCATAACAATATCCAAGGTCTTTCAGTTTTAATCAATAGTTTACCCCATATTCTCACTACAGCACCCGGATTATATATTTCATACACACAAATATCTCTAGGTACAACTGCTCCTTCAAACCTGATCAGAAATTAAGATTACTGAAGAATTAAAAATATTTTAAAAGATCATCTTACTGAACAGTAACATAATCTTCAGCTCCAAGAGAATCATAATCTTGTGGTCTATAATTTGTTTGGTAACTTTCACTTTTCTTCCACCAATTACCATAGTATCTCTAAAAAGTAGTAACAATAAAAATACAAATTATTATAAATCCTGTATGGTTAATAGTTTCAGTGTATATCTGTGTATTAAAACCATAAAGATTAATTGTCCGAAATTACCCCCAACGTTTTTAGTCCTCTGTCTCCAAAAGTAAAATAAATAAATTATGTAAAATTCACAAAAAAGTATATATTTCAGGTACCTTTTTTTAAATGTGCTTATAGAGGGCAATCAACTTATACTCCGAAGTTTGATATCTCGGTTATCTTGAGAAATAGGAAAGAATATTTTAAATAAAAGTTATAGAGTCAAGCTTGACATTTTAAAATTATTTAGTAATATACCTAAGGTCACAGCATCTCAAAGTTATGGTTTTTTAATGGAATACCCTGTATAGTATCTTGAATCTCAATTTCTTTCATTTTTCCTATTCCGACAATGTAGGGTTTTGCCAGATTCTATAGGGTACTTTAAAGGATATGGTCACTTTTGTGTGAAAATCGTAATGAAATTGTCACCCTGTATTATTTAAAATCAACGATTGAGACTTAATCTCTTAAGGCCAAAAGAATTTATTTGTAGTCTAGTTTAGTAACGTAATGATTTTGATACTTTTTATTTTGTATACATTGTGACACAAAACTAACGCCCATGATTTTCTCAGTTATTTTAAATAGAACACCCTGTATTTTATGTTATCTTCAAAAATCACTTAAAAAATACTTTTACTTTTGTAAACCTAAATGTTGCTGTTATTTAGTTATTTCGATTTTTAAGAATATAAACGACATTTATGGGAGATGCTGTAAGTTTGTTAGAGTTGGCCATGTCTCTTCTGTATCGATTGACACACACCAATATAAAAGGGTCTCTAAATAAAATCAAAGATTGTTTAACAAAACTATAATATTAACAAACTAACAGCAATAAACTAAACAGAACATTCAAAATAATTAATTATAATAACTGCTCAAAATTATCTCCCATTACATTTAAGCAGGGTAGTATCCGATTTTCAAATTACCTACCCACATTTCTAGTCATTGGGATACTAATGTTTTGGAAAGCAATCCTAATTCTATTTTTCATATCCTCTCGTGTAGTTACGGGTATTTTATATACCTCATTTTTCACATATCCCCCACAGAAAAAAGTCAATTTTTGTTAGATCTGGTGATCTAGCTGGCCACCGAATTGATCCTTCTCTTCCTATCCATAGGTCTGGAAATTGATCATCAAGTTGACCTCGAATTAGTGCATTGTGATGTATTGGAGCCCCGTCATGTAGGTACCACATTAGCTGACGTATACGAAGAGGAACATTTTCAAGAAGTATAAGCAATTGACTATACAAAAAGTCTAAATAAACTTCACTCTTTACTGTTTCGTCAAAAAAATATGGTCCAATTACAAAATCTACAACAATACCACCCCAAACATTTAAAGACCATCGTGTTTGAGAAGTAGTAACTATCCGATAAGAATTTTCTCTTCAATAGTAATGAAAATTGTGCCTATTTAAACAAGCATTTTTATGGAATGTCGCCCCATCCCCGAAAAGTACATAATCAAATAATCTCTTAGGTCATAAATTTTTCTTTGTGCCCAATCACAAAAGTTTGTTCTTCACTGAAAATCATCATTGAGTAATTACTGGTGTAACTGAATATGATATGGGTGCATCTTGTTGTTTGACAGTATTTTTTGTACAATCCCATAAGATATTTCTTGTTCCCTGGAAATTTCTCGTATACTTGTATGTGGATTATCCGTTACTACTAACAATACATTCAGTTAATTTTCCACGATAATAAGGGTTTTCGTTTTTCCTTTTTTTCATATGCTACAGTACCTGTACGATCAAATCGATCCATTACTTTCTCAAAACTTCGTTTTTCAGGTAATCGGCGCTCTGGAAATCTTTCATGATACACCCTTACTCCTAGCAAGCTATTTTTGTTACATTCACCTAGAATTCAGATCATATGGACTAATTCCTCATTAGAAAAATTTAACATTCGCCAAATCAAATTTTATACTTAAAAAGATAATATAAAATAATAAATAACCGAGAAAATCATGGGCGTTAGTTTTGGGTCACCATGTATACAAAATGAAAGGTATCAAAATCGTTACGAGTTGCAACTAAACTAGACTACAAAATAGTATATTATGCAACAAGTGCGTAAGGTGCGACTTTTTTACACGAACGAGGTCACGGGCACGAGTCGCCGAAGGCGACGAGTTGCCCGGGACCACGAGAGTGCAAAAATCGTACGCAGGAGTTGCATACGCTATTTTTTGCGCGCCCGTGTGTAAAGCTCGCCCTCATCTCATCTGAACAAGTTGACCTGGTGCATACATCTTGGATGAGGTAGAACCGGGTAGTGCAGGCGCGCGAGCGGGGGGTTCGGGGGGGCGCAGCCTGAATCCACTAAAATCGTCGCTGATGACCTCCTGAAACTGTGACCCGTATATAAGGCACAGTCTGGAAGCCCTAAAAATTCGGCAATTTTTTTGGGCATGCCCCCAAATTTATTTATACCAATGCGCTGGCGAGTGCACTTGCCCTTTTGGAAATTTACAAAAAAACTGGTCGAATCTGTTTTTGCAGGGCGCAGGTTCATGTATTTCAAGACGGTTCCACAGAAAGGATTTTCTACTGTAAATTTCCGCGCTTGGTCTGTCTTTGTTTCAGGTAAGGAAATTTCTAGGTATGTCTCAAATATCTTGATGTCCTCAACTTTCAATTCATATAGTTCTGCTCTCCGGCAGGCACTCAAAATCCCAAGAATTGTTGCAACCTGGAAAACGAACCAGAAAAATCAAAATCGAGGTTAGCCCTTTACACAAGACGAAATAAACAAAGAAAAAGTGAGGTTATCCATTTTCAGAGTTTACAACAGGAATGAAAAATTGCAGCAAGGAATTAAAACTGAAAATGCCTTACCTTTATGTCTAGAAACTTCTCATCAGGTGCATCGTTCAGGAATTTTTTCACTTCTGAGGAAGTTAAAATCTTTGATTTCTTTGATTTGAATCCCTTGTTTTTTGACTTCAGAAAATTTTTCAGGGCGGCATACTTATCTATTCCGATATTCTTTTCTACCTGCAGGATAGCTCTGAGCATAGAGTATTTCGACCATAGTGTCGAAGGTAACATACTGTTTGACAGATCACTGAAATATGCAAGCAGCACCGGTTCTTCAAATGAGGTGGTGTTTTTCGATCTCTGCCAGTCGAGAAAATCCGAATAAGCCTTCTTGTATATAGCGCTCGACTTTTTTGGCAGAGAGTCACCCATGGCGCTAGCTGCCGCTGCCAAAATTTCGGCAGGAATTCCATTTTCTTCTCCAGAATTTGACATTTTCAGTTACCCAAGCAATTCACTGATCGACTCTTCGAAATATGTGTAACCTCGACTCAAAAATAATCGCGGCGTTCCTATAGAAACCAATATGATTCGCGACTGTTTTCATAGATAATTCAGAAACACGTATGTGAAAAAGGGCGACTTTACGCCGGATTTATGTATCTTTACACACGGGCGGACAAAAAAATTCTTTTGGCCTTAAGAGATTAAGTCTCAATTGTTGATTTTAAATAATTTTCACACAAAAGTGACCATATCCTTAAAGTACCCTGTAGAATTTGGAAAAATCCTACATTGTCGGAATAGGAAAATGAGCGAAATTGAAATTCAAGATAATATACAGGGTTATTCCAAAAAAACATAACTTTGATATGCTGTGACCTTATGTATATTACGAATAAATTTTAAAATGTGAAGCTTGACTCTATCTATAACTTTTCTTTAAAACATCCTTTCCCATTTCTCAAGATAACGGAGATATCAAATTTCGGAGTATAAGCTGATTACCCTGTATGTAACACTTTAGAAAACTATTGAATTCGTAAAAGATTGTGATAGTCATTTGTGTACCAATTCCATAAAATTTCTTTTTTGGACAAATAAATAAGTTAAGTAAAAGCGAAGTTAATTCATAAACTGCCTATTTTTCATAGACTCATTTATCACAATGCGACCATAACAACATAATACAAAAAAAAATAGGAATAGGAATGCTATATCAACTGCAACTGGTAAATTTTGTTACAAGCGCCTAAAATAGTTATTTATTTAACCGCAAAATTTAAGTGCTTGGATGTGCATGTGCCGCAAAGTTCTGATTCTTTTAAAAAAAGATCATTTGGCTGAAGTACACAAAACATATTATAGGCGACTGTTCGGGCAATAACTGCATCCATAAAGTGCTTACCTCACAGATTCATTTGCCAAAATGTTGCAATAACAAACGTTTATAAAAAATGTACACTTTATGGGATGCTGTGGTAATTGTTTAAAAGGTCAAATTCTGTGACAATAGCCTAAGAACAATATTATAATAAAATAAGTAAGAAAAATGAACGTAACGTAAAATCTATTAGAAGCTAATTTTAATTCTTAACGCTACTTAATAACATTAATTTTTTTAATTTTATAACTATTCGCTTACTTAGATTTACAAACAGTTAGGTGCAAATAAAAGGAATACATTTATTAGTTCATAAATTGTGTTTTTTAAATGGAACTTATTCCTATATTTTTATATTTTATAGCTAAATTAAAAAAAGAGTGTGCTGTGGTTTAAAGTGAATACTGCGCTCACTTCAGATAAATAAATAACGTTTGTGGTGCCAAATTTTACACTTTTGGCATTAATGAAAATGTATACGGGTGATAAAAAAAGTACAAAATGTGGAGCCACATTCTCTTTAGACTCCATAAATTATACTCTTTTGAAATTATTTTTTAAAGACAATTGATGACCTTAATCTAAGGATTCAACTCAACTTTTTTGAAAAATATTATGATGTCAAAAAATATATTTCTCCGCTCAATATTTATATTCCCAGGTGCTTCATAAAATTATGTATAAGTGGAAAAATCAGTTTCGCAAACGGATCAATCAAAAAATTCCAGCTGCTGACGCAGATGTCGTTATGTCGTATACCTTACAAAACCAGAATTAACCCCTTCCTGCACCAAGGTCTTCAATTCCGAAATATAAAAATTTACATGTTCCATGAAAAAACTATGAATGTCATTTTGGCGCTCAAACAGAAAAATAAATAAAGCTATTTTTTATTATTACTTTTAATATTATTACTATTAATATAAATGGTGTGGCACAGCCAAATGGAATAAATTCAATGTCTCCATAATTTAACACTTGTCACCCATTTGCTGACACACAACTTAAAAGCTTTCCAAAGGAAAATTTATCTGTGGCGTGGTAGATCTGATGGTGTTGGTAACGCACGCGTTTCTTCAAGTAATCCAAACCGTGTAGGTTAGATTTGTAAACTTTCATTTTATATTTTGGTTTTGTCAGGACTTGCAAGCAGAACATTTCGAGTACCTCTTACATTAACTGTAATGGGTAATTTATATGTACATTGATTGCTTCCAACCTTACTTTGTGGAATTTATCCATTAACAATATAAAAGATAAATTATACTCATCTTGCATTTCCACAGTTCTCCAAAGCATTAAATCTTGAATTATTTTAGATTAATTTTAGACTAAATATGTAATATTAACCAATATTTTTTAGAAAAATATTATTAAAAATTTATAATAAGAAATCATACTGTGTATCACATCACTCAATAAGTTCGTAGGATGACTAATAAAACAACAACTTTTACGCAATATTTTACTTTATTCATCGACATAGTCTCCTTCAAGAGTGATACATTCATTCCAACGCTTCTGTAACATTTCGATACCTTTCTTGTAGAACGATTTATCATTGGCCTCAAAATAGGCTTCAGTTTCGGCAATCACTTCTTCATTGGAGCCAAATCTCTTTTCCTTGAGCATTCTTTTTAGGTCTGCAAACAGGTAGTAATCGCTGGGAGCCAGATCTGGAGAATACGGTGGATGGGGAAGCAATTCAAAGTGCAATTCGTGCATTTTTGCCATCGTTTTGATCGATTTGTGACACGGTGCATTGTCTTGGTGAAAGAGCACTTTTTTCTTCTTCATTTGTGGTCGTTTTTTCACAATTTCTTCCTTCAAACGCACCAAAAGCGCCATATAATATTCGCTATTGATGGTTTTACCTTTCTCAAGGTAATCAATGAATAAAATTCCGTGCGCATCCCAAAATACGGAGGCCAAAACCTTACCAGCTTCATTTGTGGTCGTTTTTTCACAATTTCTTCCTTCAAACGCACCAAAAGCGCCATATAATATTCGCTATTGATGGTTTTACCTTTCTCAAGGTAATCAATGAATAAAATTCCGTGCGCATCCCAAAATACGGAGGCCAAAACCTTACCAGCTGACATTTGCGTTTTTGGCCGCTTTGGACGGCTTTCACCCTTTGCTGTCCACTCAGCTGAAGACCGATTTGACTCTGGAGTGTAGTGGTGGATCCAAGTTTCATCCATTGTTACATACCGCATGAATCATCAACTCGTTGTTGTTTTTGGTCCACTGTGAGCAAACGCGGTACCCATTTCGAACAGAGCTTTCTCATGATCAAATGTTCATGCAAAATGGTGAATACACTGCCTTCTGATATCTTCAGCGTGTCAGCTATCTCACGCAACTTCAATTTACGATTGGCCAAAACCATTTTGTGGACTTTTTTTATGTTTTCTGCAACAATTGCTAAATTTGGGCGACCAGAGCGTTCAGCATCATTTGTGTCTGTACGACCGCGTTTAAAATCAACAAACCACTTCTCTACCAGTTGTCTCGACGGAGAAGATTGCCATGAAATTTTGAAAGGCGTCGTCTGAAGGTTGGTGCTTCCTAAAAATCATATGGATTTGTCAATAGAGGCGCCATCTATATGTCATCCTACGAACTTATTGAGTGACGGATTATATGATGTATTGCCTGAATGATTAGTTTGAATGTTTATGATGGGAAGTCCAGTATGTATATGAGATATCTGTCAATATTTGTCAATGTCTGACGATGCGAGTTACGAAAGTTAAGTCACATATACTTTTTACAAAAACTTTAGAAAACTAGTATATACGTATAATTTATGTGTATTTATTAAAAATGATATCTCCGAAATTAATTTTTTCCTCATGAATTTCGAATGGGATTGAAAAACCAGATACGGTGCTGAATTTCCCTTTGGATGCCTTTTCTAATGATGTGCCACTTCCCATACCATCTCATTTGAAAAAAATGTCGGTAACGTAACTGATAGAAGTGGCGGGGCCATTAGTGTAAATAATAGGGCGTAAATATCCGCCACAATCAAAATCAATTGAAATGTCTCGGCATATCAGTGTCAAAATATGGAGATATCGAATTTATTCCATTTGGCTGTTCCACACTGTATACATAATCAGCACTCATTTACCAGCAGTTGCCAGTATCGGGTTAAATTAACTACATTATAATTATTGACCCTAAAATATTAACAATACAATTTCCCTTAACAATTATCTTCTATTTCTTTGCCACTTTGTTCTATATTGCGATTCTTATTTCCAACCCACTCCGTCATCTTTCAGATATTCCACTAACTCATCATTCCATTTTTGTCACTTTTTTGGTACACAATCTATACTCTTTTAGTGAGCCCTAACGGCGTTATTCTGATTACATGACCATACCATCTTAGTGTACTTTCAGTTACTTTCATCTGCATTGATTTAACTCCTAACCTTGTTCTTATTTCTTGATTTTTCATCTTGTCTATTAATCTTAAGCCTGCTATCTTTCAAAGTGTCATCATTTTACTAACTTTGATTCTAGTTCTTTGTCAGATAACCAAGTTTTAGAACTATATGTTAGTCCCAATAATAAGTTATACAACGTATCTGTTTTTGTTGATATTTCCTTCCTATTAAATATTTTTAGTTAACGCAAAGAATAATGTTGAGTTTACTTTAACGCTTTCGTCTATTTCAGTCCCTATTCTATTATTCCCTGTGAGCATCGTATCTAAATATTTAAATTGTTTAACTTGTTCTGTCTGTTCCTTTTCTAGTAGCACATTTAATATTAGCTGATTTCTGGCTATCTACACATATTTACATTTTTTTTCCTTATTAAATTTTTTTTTGTTTATGTAAAGACACGCTTACATACACTCTTATAGAGTAATTGCATGTAAGGAAACAAGTACTTACAACTAGAGACAAAAATAAAGTATATCAGTTAACAAGAGAAAAAAAAAGATATATATATATATATATATATATAAAAACAACAAAAAAGGGAAACTCATGTATTAATAATCTTTTACATAATAAATACTTAAAATATGCATATCCCACTTTATTTAATAAAACAAGTCTACATTTTTTTTATACTGGTGTGTAATAAATCGATATTGCACCTCTCCAACAAACTGTTACATTGCTCTTGCATGAAGTTAAGTGGAGAACAATCTAATTCATTATATTCAAATAACGCATTAGTTTTAATTCTTCAATTAATCTTTGGCACATCACACATAATTTATTAGGGGACTGGATCTGTATTTAACATTGTTAATTATGTAATAAAGAAACAGTTCTGATTGTAAATTTCTTGTTTAAAAATTAAAAGTGCCCAACAAACATTTATATTATACAAGATAAGGATACTCATTGTATTTTCTTACATAGAGATATCTCAAAAACCTCTTTTGTTCTTTTTCTATAAAATCAATGTTATACTCAGCTCTGGGAGATCATATTACTAACGCATATTCCAGGAGAGGAGGAACAAGGCTGTAGTATAATTTAATGATAGAAGATATTTGATTATAGTTTTTTGTGTTACGTAATTTTAAATGCCTTATTTACAATTTTTTTGTAATGCTTATTAAATTTCAGGTTTACTTGGACACACATACCTAGACCCCGTTATTTTGCCTTTCAATAAATATATTATTAATTGAATAATTGAATTTAATGAAATGTAGTTTTCTGGTGGATGTTATGATTGTTCTTTTCTAAATAATAATTGTGTAATTTTAATAGGTATATATTTTTTACTTCACTTTTCAAGTGTGAAAATAGTAAGCCCAACATTTTTGCGATAATATATTTAAACACTAATTCCTAAGATAAATTATGTTAAATTTGTTTAAAATGTTATTATTTACTTACTAAACAATAAGCTTCAGCAAAATCTCCATAAGCAGGGTACTTCTCATATTCTCCAATTAAATTAGTAGGAGCATAATAACAACTATTTGAATAATTATATCTAGACGTAAAAGCAACTATTTTCTGAACGTAAAATTCCAATCTTGTCATATTTTTGAAAAAGTCGGCCGTCATTTTGGTTTTTTAAGTACATTAATTATTTTCAAATTATTTACAAAACAAATGTCAGTCATATGGTTTCTTAAAAATAATTTGCGTTCATTGCATGTCCACTAGATCCAGTATTGTAGATTAGATTGCGCGTTCGTTTGTTCCTAATGATGGAAGTTTAATTCGAAGACGACCCCTGGTGAAAAAAAATGAACCCTTTGAAAGTAGTAAAACAAACAATAAACATTGTGTTATTTATTATGATGGAGTCTTGTTTTCTTTGTGTAAATGTGTTTATACTTACTTTACCTTTCATATATTTTAATTAATCTATTATTATTACGTTAATAGACCAACGGTCATGGCTCTTTACAATCAAAATTATGGCCAATTAGATTGCAATAACCGAAAAAGAAACAATCCCAATTTATATTTTCATAAATTTCCCTCAATTGGCATGAGAGTATTTATAAAAAATACAACAAAAAGCTAGAAAGCACAATAATCGTATTTGATTACAGACGTTTGTTATGTTTTACTGCTTTGATTGACATTTGACAGTGACCTCTATCGAACTCTACTTTCCTAATAGTCATCATAAGAGCTGAATGGTCTTTTGCATAATACACAATCTGTTTCTTTCCTTTTTTGACATAAATAGGCTGTCACAAATATACTTGTTCAGTCAACGTTTCTAGATAAACTAGAATTTGCTTAATTTACAAATTGGAAGCGTATATTTGAGTATTTTTAAAAAGAGCAAGAATGCCTCAAGAATATGATTCAACAGTTAGTATGCATTTAGATATTAACCATGGCTTAGATAGGTAAGATTTTATTTTTATGAAAATATTTATACTTGATCAAATGTGTCCAATTATAGAGTGGACACCAATACTTTTATTTAAAAATAATAGTAATATACAGGATGTGTCTAAATTCATGCGAAAAAATTAAGTAGGAGAGAAAATTATGAGTAATCTTTCCTATACAAAATTTTCTCTTGATTAAAACAGAGTTTTACATTTTTTTCTCAAGTCCTATTTAATGTAAAAACTTAAAGTTTTATGGAATTACATGCACTCGTAAAGAAATAACGATGTAATTTTTTCTGAATTGCCATTAAGTATGTTATAGAATAGAATAAAACGTTTATTGACCACTACTACATACATAAAGTCCATTTGTAGTCTAATACATATATAAAGAGAACGTTATATATATTAAATATTAGCTAGAAGAGACAATAAAAAATAAAATAACTATTTCCAATTACTATTAATTTATATACTAAAAGAAAAATTTTAAATGTTAATATATATTTTTTTCCACCATACAAAATTCTTGAAGTCATTTACTCTATAAAACCATTGATCTATCAAAAAATGTTTTACAAATTTTTGGAATTTTTTGAGGTTAATACTTTTAATATCAATATCGTTAAAAAGTGGAATAAACTTATTATACATATTTATATCTAGTATATTATTTTTAGTTGTCATTAGCCTAGAATAAGTGCTCATAAGATTCTCCGACTACCTTGTGTTGTAACTGTGTACATCCGAGTGTATCTGAATATTTTGTAAGTTCTTATGAATTTGAAATAATGTTTCCACCATGTACATGCAAGGCAGAGGTAAAATCTTTTTTTAAAAATCTTTTTTTAAAAGGACGAAATTAACATTTACTTTTGTCAGTATTTTTTATGAGGTTGAATTCTATAAAATAAAATATTCGGAATCCCTGTTTTATTTGTTAGTTATTTTATCCATCGCTTTTTTCCATATATTTAACTAATAGTTTTTATTAAGTGAAATACTGTGGTAAACTGAAAAATCCCATAAATACATATTTATAAGTGTATGTAAACTTCATAATTATAAATTTCTATTCTTAAATAGAATAGCCTTTATATTTTTAGGACATTAAAAAGCGTGATTCGTTTTATTTTTAAGAATTGATATGTTATCGAAATCCGTTATTATGGGTATTTGCTAGTAAAAATGCCAAGAGCACTCGTAATTTGGCGTTCTTACTAGTAAAAACGCGTTATCACTACGAGCATTAGGAAAGACACGAATTAAAATTTTTCTTCGACTTTTTACTGCTACCAATTAGAACGCGTCGGCTAGTTAGGGTTATCTTAAGCTAGTTGAGGTTAGGTTAGGTTTTAGCTAAGCTTAACTAACATAAGCTAACCGACTAGGATTGGTTCGACCCAGCTTTATATAGTATTATCCTTAATTCTAGTTTTAACTGCATTAAAAATAATCATTAGTGTCCTTCCTAATGCTTGTAGTGATAACTATAAGTAAGAACGCGAAATTACGAATGCTCCTCGAAACTTCGCATTTTTACTAGTAAATACGCGTAATAGAACACTTCAATTTTCCTATCGTAACAAATTTACATAAAAGAATATTAACAAATCTGATAAAATATTTAGTTAGTAACAAATATCAGAAGAATTTTACAGCAAATACTTTATTTTACCATATCTGGTAAAACGTTTTCGATAACGTTTCTAATCTCATTTTTTAGTTCTTCTACATTCTTATGCTTTGGATTGTGCAGGATTTATGCTTCTCATTTCCGTAGATAAAAATATGGTATAGTTAACTCAGCAGATAGAGATGACCAATCAATCTATCCAGCTCGACCTATCCACTTCTGATTGAAAAAGTAATGACTTTCTTGCTATAACTGAATAATGAAATAGTGTTCCATCTTGTTGAAAGTAAACAATGTATATAATTTCCCCTTAAATTAATTGCGGGTAAAAAATTCTAATATATTCGTATAATTTGCTCATGTCACAGTTTTTTCCATAAAGGTACCCAGATATTTTTCTCTAGAAAAAGTATACCGAAAAATACCCTTTTAAATTCATTAAAATTATTGGATTTTCGAAAGCCCCATATATTGTCACCAACGCGAAACGTTGCTTCATCAGATATTAACAATGTATTGGGTTCATTCGAATCTATCCAGATTCTTTTATCATAAGACGTAGAACGTAGAACTAAAAAATAACATTAGAAACATCAGAAACATTCCACCACACATGTTAGAATATGTTATTTGTTTTAATATATTATGTTTGCCATTAAATAATTGTCAGATTTGTTAATTTTCTTTAATGCCATTTTTTTGTATCTGGAAAACTGCTATGTTAAATATTAAATATTTCTCATTTTAAAAGATGATAAATCACACTTTTAATATCATTAAATTATAAAGGGAGTTCTATTTAAAATAATACTATATATACTTTTAGTTTAATATGACCAACCTTATTAAAACACCCAATATTGATGAGAAAAATCTGAAATTTTAAGAAATACTTATTAATGAACTAAATTATTTGTGAAATACTTTAAAGCAAGTAATGAGGTGAATATAGAGTGATCAACTTATACTTTGATATGTCCGTTGTCTTGAAATGTATGAAAAAAGTGAATAAGAAAGAGAAATTGTACTTATCTTTAATTTGCACAGTATTTCAAAGCTTTTTTATCAAATTTGTTCTAAAATTCAAAATTTGTCAGTAACTGTAACACTTACATCTAGAGAATACTTAACAAAAATTAAAGTATTTTAAGTTCTTTCCAGTGACTATACAAAATATATTGATTAATTGTAATAAAACTGGACTATGTTGGAATATTTAGCCAATGAAAGCTTAAGCCTTCTAATATATAAGACGTAAATTTCAACAAAATTTTCACACGAAGATGACGATGTCTTTAAAAGTATCCTGTATAATCTAATGAAACCCTCTAATTTTGAATTAGAAGCAGAATTCAAATTTAAAATTATATAGTTAAAAAAATATAACTTTGATATGTCCTGACTTTATGAAACACCTTGAATACATCAGAATAATTTTAAAATGTAGAGCATCACTGCACAATTTTCATAAAAAGTTTTTTTAGTACGTTTTAACACAACGGAGATAAGTTGATCAGCCTTGTATTTACAATATCCATCAATTTTCCATTATATGTATTTCACTCGGAAGATGATCGATTTGTGTTCGCAATTGACAATGTGATTCATTTGCTTTATTCAATTTAGTAGAGGTAATTAGATAAAACTTACAAACACCGTTTAGCATGTTAAAATTAATGCTCACTAAAATACTTACAATTCAGGCCTAAGTGCTAATAACTGAATCAAAATATTAGGACAATTCAATAGACACACGTTTAGTGTCTGTAAAGTAGTTTTTATGCAACGGACTTAACAGAAGTCTTCATTACCAAAAAGCAAGAGTCGCACTGATGGACCATTCTATAGATAAACTTCTTGCGGCTGTTTGCAGCAATCTCAGCATCCGCATTGATCTGCCGTCTGTTCAGTTATTGTTTTAATAGGCGTCGAAAATCGCGTCGGGACGTAAGCTCGATGTTATAAAACTTTGTACGACCAGTAGAGCTTGAATCATCTGAGCTACTTGGTGTCGAACATTATTATGCAGAAAAATGACACCATTTGTTAGCATCCCCGCGACGCTTATTCCTGACTGCATAGTGCTCAGCATTAATGTTGACACCGGATTCTTTAAAATGCAAGAAAAGCACATCTTTGTAATAAAAAAATACGGTCAACATTACTTTTCCCGCCAAAGGTTCGGATCGAAATTTGATTATCTTTAAACGGATTTTATATCGTAGATGCTATTTTTTAATTGAGTTACAATACTTAAACAAAAATAAACTGAAAACAGTTTTTATAGATGCGTCAGTGCTAGTTACACAAAAATATATATGTACAAATAAAATCCTTTGCCATAGCGGTAAAATCAAGACTAGGTTTATTAGACGTGTTTCTATTGAATTATCCTCTTAGTAATGTAAGATCTCTGATATAAATGGAAATAGTTATTTCTTATAGTAAGACCGCTAGAGAAAAAGATGAAGGTTTTTCAACACCGATTACAATAAAAAAATTTAATAATAAATAATATTATACCATATTAAGTTTGTCAAAATTTTATGTACAAATTGTACATACACAATATACCTAAAATGAACCGTTTTCAAGATATCGAAGTATAAATATCATTTTATAATAAATTTTACATAATTTGAATTCATTTAGTTACCGTAAATCAAGTTATTCAACCTAAACAAATAATTCTTTGGAATCGTATTTTATATTTATTCGCTATAAAAATGTTGTATTGTATTTAAAAGGCTAGATATTTCATGCCTTGTTCTATTTGGCAAGTCTTCAATATGTTGTGGCTTATTTTGTAAACCACAATTTTTACATAACACCACAGGAAAAAGTCAAATAGTGACATCTCGGGAGACCCAGTTGGCTATTAAATTGTACCTCTGCGCCTATCGATTTGTCAGAAAAAGTTTTATCGTGATATTACTGCACCACTCGTTCAAAATGTGGAAGAGCGCCATCTAGCCGGAACTATATTCTGGCGAAAAAAAATTGGGATTAATCGTGGAAATTCGTTCAAAGGTTAAATTTCCGTTTATTAAATTAGGTCCTATCGCGTGTACAACAATAATGCTGCGCAAACATTTACTTTTAGTGATCTTTGTATGTCAACTTGCTCCATCCAGTGCGGATTTTGGTTTGACCAATACTTACAGTGTCGGTTTACGTGCGCATTTAAATAAAATGACGATTCGTTCGAAAACAAAATATATATAGTAAGTATATATAGTTGGCATAATTGACATTTTGGTTCAATTTATCAAAAGGAACATCATAGGACTTGATTCTGTGATCAAAATCATATTTATTTAATTCTTGCAAAATGGAATTTTATATGGGCAGAATTGTTCCCCTTTGGTAATTTAACAATCTGTTGTATCGAATGTTTTGGATTTTCCACTTCTAATATGACAATCAAAGAATGTTGTTCATTGGTACCGCTTACTTGCTTTTCATTTTTAGGTGGATCTTTTCCAGTTTTATTAAAATGTTGCAATGGTTTTGAAACGGTTGATTTAGATATAAATACCCGGTGCGATTCAATTGATTAAAAATATTCACAACTTCGGAAAAACTTCATTTTCTATCATCACACCGATCATCATTAAAATTTCAATGCTCTCACTCTCACTTAATGTCCCATTTTTGCGAAGAAATGATTTGCATTAAGAAATTTAATTTGTTATTTTTTACGGGTGTAGTCGAAATGATCAATGTAACTAAATAGGAAATTAAATCCTTACCCTGATTGTTGAAAAATTTGCTGAAGATTATTTAAATTTGGTGTTTAATTAGATGAACTTAAGTTCTGTAAAATTTATTATAAAAATGATATTAATAATTCGATATCATCTCGAAAACGTATAATTTTTGTGTTAACATTTTTCTCTAGCGGTCTTACTTTACAAAATAACTTACCATTTCCATACATAGCAGCAGCCCTGTATGTTGTAACATTTCTCTCGTAAAACTAATTTAAATAGTTTCTGCTCTAATAGATCCAATAATCCGGATATATTCCATATTTTTCGCGACAGTCAAGACATTTTGTCGTCTAGTTTTTGAAATACAGGCTTAAGCAGGGTGCTCATAACTGGCACCAAATTATATAAATTGATGCTTTAGGATAATAGATATTTAGAGTTTAGAGTTTCTCATCAACGTATATACATTAGGTGCTATTGGATCTACGTTTATAAAGGATAAATTAGTAAACAGGAATCCTAATATTTTTTATTGATATTTCTCTTTATAAGTGTGTCATTCATTGTTAATACTATGTCTTAACTTACCTCTTTTCTTTCATCAATTGTTATGAGAAAAAGTGGTTTCAGATTAATTCTATTTTTTTTTTCATGAAATTGTAGAGTTACTGAGTTGGTTCAAACTCGCTTAATTGAAAGTGGTTGGAGAGATCAGGTAAGGTTAGCTTGTCGAAAAGCAATTTTGGAAAATGGAGATAAACATGTTCCTACAGTTGATGAACTAATTGTTCAAATCACCCCAAAAGCCAGATCCATGGTGCCAGATGCTGTGAAGAGAGAACTTTTACATGAGTTGGAAGTAATTTTAATGAACGTAGACAAAAAAGGATATAGTAAAAATTTTTAAATTTTAGTTTTATTTTATCCCTTTTGCTAAAATTTTGTTATTGATTCCAAAGTTGTAAGTTGTTTCATTGTGTGCTACCTTCAAATACTGTATGCTGGGGTCATTTAAAAGAGAAAATGTTAAAAATAAAATATCCTATTTAAAAAACGTGTATTATTTTAAATTTAAATGTTTTATACCCATATTTCTTTTGAGATTCTTTAAATAATATAAATGTTTTTTTCTTAACTTTAGTTTTTATATCACATATCACGTCATATCTTCCTTGATTACAATTCTTCTTTCTTCTGCTTGCATTCACACTTTCCATCCTTCTTTTGTGCAATCATTTCCATATCATCTAAAATGTCTACCTTACTGGTAATACGTTTACTAAATTCGTTAAAAGCGTGAAAATGATAACATAAAATATCTTTTGGTAACAAATATTTATTGGCAAATCTGTGAGCATTTAGAGCAATTTCTTTGGCCTTGATATCGTTGTCGATTGCCCACTTGATTTTTTCCATAAGATCAGTAATGTCTTTCTTAACAGGTATGTAATGCACATTAGGTTCCAAATCGTTATAAAAATATTCAAAATATTTGGATTCGGGTTTGAATACCAGTGAGCCTCCAGCTAGAAGATATGGCATTCTATATGGAGCTACTGTTCCGTCAATACCAAGTTGATATTTATACTAAAAAGGAAGAGGTATTAAGAATTATAAATCGAAAACAGTAGTACATTATACATATTCTTTAATCCGTTGCTATGGTTACTTTTTTGTACTACTAAAATAATGGTGTATTTCTACAAAATTTACTGTATTATTATACGCTTGAAGAAAAATATTCTTACTATAGTGTAGTGGTTCCAATAATGTGAAATTTATATATGTAAATTAAAAAAACTCACATCAAAAAACTCAAAAAAAGACACATGCTCACTCTTTGGCCCATATAAAACTTCTTCCTCTTTATAAAAGAAAAAATTTGTTAATGATACATTAAATAAATCAGGATGTTTTCTAGCCATTTTTATCAGTTCTAATCTGTATTTATTAGAATCTCTGCCTCTCCAAAACAGTTTCGGGATTCTATTGTTCCAATTATAATTTGTATTTCCTTGAACTGAAAACATATCTAAAGTTACCCTAAAAAATAATTTATTTGAAAGCTAAAAATAAATAGTCATACATACACCCGTATACAGCTGGAGAATCCATGACATAGGTTGTTTTATTTTAACATTTAAAAGTGATGTTTCTGTAATTTTACAGTATTTTCTAATATTTTTTGTTCATAATTTGCAAAAAAATTATGCATATTACGTCATTTTAAATTAATGTAATGTTTTCTCGTTATTAACAGTGACGTACGGATAGGAGCAGATACTTAAGTTTCCCCGTTCTACATGTTACGTTAGTGACGCCAAGGTCATAATTACATATTTTTTTGATACTCCATTATTTTCTAAATAAATATTGTTTTCGTTTTTTATTGTAATAGAGTCGGTGGTTTTCAAAATATTTGCGCCCAAAATTATAAGGTTCCTTATTAATTTAATATTATAGCTTATAAATCTAAAAGATCAAATATACTTATTTTAAAATTCTATGACTTTTCCAAACTTTAAATATTCTTATGACAATTGTTTCACCTTTTAGCATCGTCAGATAAAATTAAAGAAATGGACAAGACGTACACATACATACTTGATTTTGTATTATAGATGTTCTAACCAATAAAACCAATAATATTCTTTTTTTTTCTAAAACATTTAGTTAATATTATATATTTATTACAGAAGGCAATCTAATAAAGGTGAACTTCCAGATTTATTTGTTTGTTTAATACTCTGAGGATATCGTACAGTCTTTTTATTTCAAATTCTTCCAAAAATCAAGCTCCTACTTCTTATTGCATCTATGAAGAAATCTATTATTGCCTCCATAGTCCTGTTATATGTAAGTTTGTGTTGAATGTCAATGAGGTGTTTTCCATAATGTGACTAATCTGATTGTTTTAATCTATAAGCCCGCAAGTGTTCACTATATCTGATTTCAAAATTTCTAAGAGTCTAGCCAATATAGATGGCATTACAATCTGGATAATTTAACTTATAAATACTTGATTTTTTTAATTTAGAAATTTTGTTTTACATTTGCTAAAAATGAACGTACATTATTCTTTACTTTAAAAGATAATTCTGAAGATGTTGCTCAGATATAATTTTTGATATTTTATTTGAAATATTTCTAAAATACTTAATAACTTTGTATGCTTTGATTTCCTTAGGTTATTTTGGAAATATAAGGTTAATGGCAACTTTTCCTCTTTTTTATTGATTAAGATATTTATTAGATGTAATGGATAGTTATGAGATGTACCTATTTGTTTTATTATATTAATTTCACTTTTAAAATCGTCTACATTCATTGATATTAAAAAAAAGCTCTATGTGTTATTGAATTATAATCGGCCAGTTTACGTCATACAGGGTGATATGATTTAAAAGGAAGAGTTGAATATATTGGAGATTACTGTGTACTCTTTTGATAGTTATATCTAAGAAATTTACGAAACTGTTTTCTTAAATTTCAACCGTTAATTTTATTTTTGGATGTAAGTTATTAATAATTTGGAACAATTTTTAATTCAAATATTTCCAAAAATTTATTGTTTTTGTATAAATATGTTGATGATGTTCTTACTGGTTTTACAGATAGTGTCGGGAATTGATGCTAACAATAATCTGAATATTCTCCAATAAAAGTTTGTATAAAGATTACTTTTTTAATATTTTTGTATGTTTATCAAATCTGTTGCTTCGTAACATACACATCCTACATTGATATTAAATATACAGGATGAATCATGGTGACGCGACGGTGCATTTGATGAAAATTTTGTAAGAGTACTTTTTTGTGTATATTCAAAGAAACCATAATTTAAAATTAGATGCACTTATACCGGTTGTCTCAAAAAAAGATATATATGAAAGTTGTTTTTTAAATGGAATACCTCGTATGTTTTTACATGATTAAAAACCTCTTGTCGAGTTGATTTTAACGTGAGTTACACTTAATGTCTGTTATATTTAATAAAGGATCTACAGCCACATGAAAATCACATTTTTTTTAAGTCGAAAGTCTGTAGCAACCAAACCGTTGAAAATCAATAAAATAAAAACGGCTTACATGTTCCTATTCTAACTTTTCAAGTTCTATGCCATGGAATTAAAATATTTTATACAGAGTGGTCAAAAATTTGAAACCCCATCTGATTTAACACATTTAATTATTACCATCAGTAATTCTTGTAATTCTTCCAGTTGAGTGAGCCTGAAGTGTTTTCAAAATTTTTGAATCTTGAATCTCTGATGAATTTGAGACAATACTCGTGTTAAATCACTAAATCGAAGAAAAAAAAAAATAAAAAAAAAAATAAATGCAAATTAAAAAATTAAGTAAGAGGGTTTATCTTCGCTGATTTTTTTTTCTAGAGTTAACTTAGAATTAAATTTACGAGATTTAAATATTTAAAAATGTGGAACCACTCTTCCATAAATAACAATGTATTATTTGATCAGGTCTTAACTCTTGACACAAGTTATCAGGATTTTATTTAAAGGTAATATATCGCCATTAATATTAAGAGATTTCCTGAATTTCTGCAACTCTGTTGGATATAAATGTAGTCCAACGAGAGGAGTGTGCTTTTAATCAATACAAAACAATTTGAGAATCTGTAAACAAAGTCACACTATCTATTTTTAACGTTTGTCCAAAACTGAAACAACCTTTTTTTATAAGTTTTGAGAGAAGCAGCGCTAACTAAGTTGAAATATCATTGATTTCTAAAGTACCACTAAACAAGGAGACAGTAGACTGGAAGTATGAACTGTACCGATATTAGACTTCTTATAACCCATCCTAAATAAGTAGTTTACAAACTTAGAAGATTTTCTCCAAATCTTAATATGCCGAGAATTATTAGATCGTAATAAATGTTAGTTC
Organism: Hermaeophaga mercurialis; assembly: GCA_951812935.1. Taxonomy (NCBI): domain Eukaryota; kingdom Metazoa; phylum Arthropoda; class Insecta; order Coleoptera; family Chrysomelidae; genus Hermaeophaga; species Hermaeophaga mercurialis. The sequence continues at coordinate 15,007,755 of OX638358.1, forward strand.
CTAGTAATAAATCAATTTTAGATGGCAAATATCGGATCTGCAAGCATAATACCTTCGGTATATCTAAAAATATTGTATTTTTATTATATTGTGATAAAGTACAAGTTTGGGAATAATAGTCCAAGATATATTAAAGTGTTTATTTTGTGTGTTAGATATGAGTGTTAATTCTGTCATTTGAGTTTGACACATTGGTGAGCCTGAAATATTTTTATTGTAAAAATTACCCTTAAATTTTTTAAAGACGTTTGTAAATATTATGATTATCTTGATTGCAAAAGAGGCATTTTTGTTTATTAATTTTTTAATATAATTGTTTACCTGAGATAATTGATTTCTGTATCTTTCTTCTAAAATTTCCAAAGCTTTCTTACAGTCTTTATTTTTTCTCTTTACTTTCTTATTAGTTTAAAAGATTTATTGTTTAGAGTAGTTTTTAAGTGACAAAATGTTTCTATATTGGAAATATTTGTATTAATTTTGAAAAGGACGTTAAATAAATAGATAAATGGGCTGTAATTTCCTTTAGGTCCCCCAAACCTGTCTAAGGTTATTTCAAACTGTCGGAGTGTGAAATCACACAAGCAGATAGTGTCAATTCTCATTTTAAAATTTTAATAACATAATATTTTTCTTTCTGATTTGAATTTACTACAATAAAATTAGTAGATACAGCAAAAATGATCTAAATTGGAGTCAATTTTTTAAACTGAAATCGTACCACATTTTAGGTAATAACTAGAAAAATATTGATCTCTCTCAAAAATTGATTTTCATTTACATATTCTACTTGACGAGACCGTCCAATGGTACGGCATGTCTCTCTTCGTTTGGAGGACCTAAAGGAAACTTTTACTGATAAATGATTTCCAGTCTGCAAGATTCCTATAAAATTTAATATTAATTTTTAGTAATTTGACTGAAGCATTATTATGAAAGCTACTGATTTGAATAGCTCCCAGTTGGGTTGCTTTGTTTTAGAAAGTACTACATTATTTAAGTTTGAATTTGGGATATTGTTTTGCAAAACTTATCTTCAACATTTTCACCATCAACCATTTCAATGAAATCAAAAATTTCTATCTGATCATGTAAAACAGTGTAATTTTTGAATGCTTCATTTAACAACTGTTTGTACTTATGTGTCATTAACAGCTCATTTTTTTTTTCAAAAAAATTGACTACGTGTGTAACACTAGCATTTTGTACACCTCGTTGTTGAACTAAAACATCAATTTTTCACAAATACAATATAAAAAAATTTAAACAAGGATTAAAAACATGACTATTAAGGTCAATTGTTATCAAAAATGAACCTATCTTAAAACTATGAATTAATAAAAGTTTAAATCTGGAGTACCTTTTCACGTAAAAGGAAGTGTAGGCATGAAGAGATTACCAGTTTTCCTCGTTGACCTTGAAAGTTCCGGGCGGTTTTTTTACGATTAATTTTCAACGGGCAAAACTTGGGAGATGTGGGGAATACACAGCTGTTGAATTAATTATAAATTTTCTGGACAACAATTCGGCTCGAATGGGACCAACTCAATGTCGGGAATTAATAATAATCTGTGAAATGTATTTTTTAATAGAGACTTTTACATAGATTATTTTTTATATATGACAATTGTGTACATACATTTTTTATTAAAAATAGAACTTACCGTTGAAATTGAAGAAATCAGTTCCATAAATTTCTCACACATACCTATCAAATCAGTAAACTGAAACCTTCAATATTCAATTTGTCGAAAATCAACTCATACACATGAATATCACTTTTAATTCAAATCACCCCGTATCATACTCGGCGAGAGCTTATAATTCAATGAAACAGAACTTTTTTCAATATCAATAAATGTAGACGATTTTAAAAGGGAAATTAATACTTATATTTCCAAAACAACCTAAAAATATCAAATCATACAAAACTATTACATATTTTTGAAATATTTAAAAAAAATTATCAAAAGTTATATCTTGAACAAATATTCATTAATATCTTTTAAAGTAAAGAACAATGTAGGTTAATTTTTAACAAGTGTAAAAACCAAAATTCCTAAATTAAAAAATCAGGTATTATTTATAAGTTGTCCGAATTGTTATGCTATCTATATTGGCCAGACCCTTAGAAATATTGAAATTAGATATCGTGAATACTTGTGAGGTTATAGAGCAAAACAACCAGATAAGTCACATTACGCAAAACATGTGATAATAAGCAAGAACTTGATATTTTGGAAGAAATTGAAATAAATCTATGATAGCCTCAGTGTAGAGTACTAAACGAACATATAAATCTGGAAAGATCACCTTTATTGTATTGCCTTCTGTAATAAATATATAATATTAACCAAATGTTTTAGAAAAAGAAAAAAGATCTTTAAAAACACTGTCTCTATCGTAATGAAACAGGGCAATATTTACTTGGAAAATAAAGGAGTGTTAAAAAAGTGTCACTGTTACGATTACGACGGTACCTAAGTGTTTTAGCTTAAATCGTCATATTATGAGTCAAGAATTCTCCGGCGCTACAATATGGACAATTTTTAATAAATATCCTGTATATTAGAATAAAACAACAAGAAATTCACAATAACAGAATATGGACGCATATATTTATTATATAGAGTTTAAAGTAAGTAACAGAGACATGAGGTGAATGAGTTTTATACACATGTTAAATAGAATCGGGTTAAGCAACTTTAATTCACTGATGTGTGGTCCTAAACATGTAAGAATAATATGTGTGAGAAATTACCTCGTGTTGAAATTAAAGGAATTTTAATTTCAACAGACCAAACTTTAACTGTGGACGGAAGTCACCCAGATGGTATCAAATCAAATCACTAGCTGTTATAGACATTCCTCGCCTCTTCAGCCAGCCATACAGACATACATTTTAGTAGGTTGATGGATGGAGTTAAGTACTGAGAGACAACTGTTGTCCCAGCCTTTACATAGTGCTATGAGAAAACTCCTAAAAAACTCATTAACAGGTCAGTAAGTTGTGACGGATCGAATTCGGAACCATCCGAATACGAGGCACATATATGTTGAGTATAGAGCCACCACGCATGGTAAAACTCATATATGAGTAGCCTCTTGCAGTTTATAAAAACTAATAAAAAAAATCTGATTCAATTTTTCAACTCTAAAAATCCAAATTAAGTAAAATTTTAATGCTAAAACTATCTGAAAAAGTAGATCATTTAATTCACATTTTTTTATCTTATTTTGAGTTTACCTAAATTATTTAGTAAGCCGGGTCTGTATTTTATATATTTTTAGAACATCATTTGATTCCTCAGGTAATGGAGGTTACTTGTGCCAAATTTAAAAATACAAACTTCAAAAGTTATTAGCCACTAAAGAAACGCAGAATTGATAAAACTTCAGTACCTTGATTATAAATTACAGAAAACCCTTTATATATGAGTTATTTGAAACCACGTGGGTGACCTCCTTTATTAAAGTTCGACTCTTTTCCAACAAAATACCCTATATTTATCATCATTAGTAGTAGATATAAATATTTATTGAGAAATATTGAAATATTCTTGTTTGGGATAACGTAAGAATTTTTTTCATTATCTGTAGCCTAATTTTCAGCATTTATTTTGCCTTTGACAAGACACTACAGTTATAAAGAAAGTACATTTTAGAGAGACCATCATTGTTTCAGTTTAAATAATTTTACTATTCTACATTTATCATTATTTATGTGAAAGCTTAGTTTGTTTATACAATTTAGTCTAAATTATTAAAGAGCGTCTAGTACACATAACTAAGTATTTTTTATTTACATTAAAATCGAATATACTATATTCTTTAGATTGTTTTATTTAATTTTGATTGGACTATTTTGTAAAAATTTCAAAGCTTTTAAATCATCATAGTATCTGTTAGGTGCTCAATATAAATAGAGCTAAGTGTCGAGTTACTGTTACTTAGCGTTATTTTCTAAACATTTTTTCGTGTTTTTATTTTGAGGGAAATTTGACACTTATTATCTACAAAAAAATCGCAGTGACTGACCGTCACATATATGTGAATCGGTTGCTATAAACAAAAACCCTTTACTTTTCAATATTAGTTTTTTTGGGTGTGTGTCTCGTAGTAGTTTTCCACGACCCTCCTGCAATAGAAGAAAAATTGTCCTCGTGCACCAGAGAGCTCTCTGTGAAGATCCGTGTCGTTGGAACTCCAGGTGAGTGTGATTTTCTCTCAACCGCCTTTATAAAAAATATACGGTCCATTTTAACTCAACACATAGGGCTAGTTGAAGATTTTACAATCGGTGTACTTTGTAACATTGTGGGCGACCGTGTCAGGGCCCCCAATATTCCATGAATGTAAAAACAGTTAAGAGAGCGTTATAGATTCAACAAGCTCTTTTAATGAAACTGTTACTGAATAAAATTAAGATTAAGAGCAATTTGCAATTACACTCAATTTATTGATAGCTTTTAAAACATAATGAATGAGCTCTTAAATTTAGAATTATCAATCACAGATAAAAATGTCATAAAACATCTAAAATTAAAATTATTGGTATAAAATCTTTGAAGAAAGATACTTTAGACGACGCCAAAGTGAAATTCTCGATCTAGCCGATCAATACGTATTTATGAAAAAAGTAAATGAAACTAACTATAGGATTTTTAGTACAAATACCGTTGCACGTCAGGAGTGACGTACCACTTTCGTCATAGTACTGCCAACTAATTAAAATTTCCCTAACTAAGATAAATCATACGAAACATCACGAAAATTCACGAGGACTCATGAACGTAGTCACAGTACTAAAAAACCGAAAAAGTAATCGTAATTATTTTGATAATTTTAGAATTATTTCAATTATATTGGCTTATATACGTCTTATTCTTTATAATATAAAGTTTATAAATCGTTATTATATGTTTAGTGCTCAAAAAACCATAATTTACATTAAATAATTTTGAAATTTTCTACGCCCATGAGACTCGTATTTATGATGAAGAAATGACATTGTAGCGATTGGCATGCCTTGATGCGACGTTGTCGAGTATTTAGATTGAGATATTTCAACGATTTCTGACGTCCGGCCGTCAACCAGTTGTGTGTTTTCACCACGTTTTCGGTTATTTTATAATATTGTCTTTATTTTTTTGCTTTGCTAGATAGTTAACTTATAAAAAAAACTGTTTCATATACGCTTTAATAAATTAATTTTTCATAATAATAAAGCTAAACAACATAACCTAACCTTACATTTTTGAATCTTCCTACATTCCTCGACAATTTAGACAAGCCGACAACACTGCAGGGTCGTGATCTCATAATTGATATATGACGTGCAACGGGATTTGTATTAAAAATCCTATAAATTAGAATTCAAAATTACAATAAATATAAATACCTAATCCAGGTAACTAGGTCTGGTAAACAGTGGTCATGACACATCCCTATAAGAAAAAATCTAAGGGATTAAGGTCTAGTGACTTTGCTAGTCATTCTAGCTGTCCTCTCTTTCCAATCCAACGATTTGGAAAGACACCACTTCTGCTTCAATAAATGTTTTATTACAAAATTGATTGACAACTTTAATCTAGATAACTCTCTTATAAGTCTAGAAAATCAAGAAATTTCGAGAAATTTTATTAACGGATCTATACAATTATCTATGAAGATGTGGCGCTTTTGCTAGTACTACTGTATTGTCGAAGAGAATCTGGTGACCTGTTTGATGATGGTGTTCGGCGATTTCGGAATGTGTTAAGAGGCGAGATATCATGTATCTACGGTGTTCTTTGATACGTGTTTGTACTGATCATCCTGTTTCAGCAATATATACTTGTACACATGAGCAAGAAACCTTGTAAAAGCCTTTGGAAGATGGGGGAAGCAATGAATCTTTTGCAGAGGCTAGATATTCACAAATTTTTTTGGAGGTTTCTATGTCGTACGGGTTCCTTCCTTACGGAGGATTTTACCAATACGATCTGTGATAGAGCAAATATAAGGTAGAGACAGGGTCGGAGCTTGGAGTTGAGGTACTAGGAATCTTTGGATCCAAGAACCTGAGTTTGGAGATGGATTTTTGAATATGGAATTTTTTGTAATCACTGGAGGGAAGTGCCGAGGAGTGGAATTCCGTCAATGGTTCCAAAAAAATCTAAACAATGAGAAAATCCTTAACACATTTTTTTCTCAGATGAGGCTAGGTACCGAAATATTTACAAATTAAGTATGTAGAATTTTCTGTTGAAACGTATGTAGAGAAAGTGGTATTACGTTACAATTATTTCAGATACGGTAACATAGGCAAATACAAAAGGATATATATGACAAGATGTCTGGTAAGTAAGTATGATTAGTGGATTAGGACAACAAATAAAATATCAAATCCTCCAAAATTTTGAAGCATATTGCTTCTTTTTCAAGGCTGTAAAAACACATAATCTTTCATTTTCTTTTTCCACTCTTTTTTTAAACAACATTATTACAATGATAGGTTCAATCAACTCTAATACAAGAATAAAAAATAAAATAAATTAGATCTAACTTAAACAAAATATTCTACACACCTATTTTAATGAAGTTTGGCTGTATCAAAATGTTGAAAGAGGATTTGGTGTTTACTTGTTGTTCTCGCCCTGATATTTCTAGTCTACTAATATATAACAACCCTTAAATGCTTTTACTCTAACGTCAAAAAGGAATAAGAAATATAATGTGACAAACAACATACTTTGTCTTATAGAGATGCAAAGAAACAAACCCCTTAAAATAATATATGCCTCAGTCACAACAACTAACCAGTCTCCTCCTAATAGATTTTCCCACAATATCTAAGCTATAAACAAATCCATAAAAAGAACAAGACCTAGTAACGTCACAGATCACTTTAGATGGTCGTAAGATAATTGTAGCCTCAATTAATTTACCCATGACTTCAATAGAAATGTTGCAATCCATAACCTACCAACCACACCTTAAACCAGAATTAGATGCTGAGGTCAACGAAATATTTAACACCCCACAATTTTTAGAAATAATCAAAATATACCTGAAATTCTTAAAGCTGAAAATACGTTTAATATGCAAAGAGACCTATTTAGTACACTCGAAAAAATAAAGTTCTTTAATAGTTGTAATACTGGTCTAACCAAATTGTGTCTTGATTATCTTTGTCGCTTAGTAATGACCGCTTTACGTCACTAGCGTAGCCCAAGAATTTATCCCGAAAGCCGTCTTCTTGTTTGTTTATGTTTGATATTTGAAATTGTATATTTGCGATTTTTAACTATTTTAAGATTAGTTTGTGTATAAATAAGTACGGTGTTTTATTTAATTTAAAATCATGCCTTCAAAAAAACTTATTGATGTAAAAGGAAAATGTAAGATCGTGACAACACGTTGGTGCATACAAAGCAACTTCATGGTGTACCCTTCAATAATGAACCGAATCCTACACATGAATCTGATAAGTGCTAATTTCTTATTTTCTAAAGTGCGCCTATCGACTGATTAATCCTCCATGCTTGATCAATTCTATTATAAGAACTCACATGCTTCCGCCCGGCATAAATACTATATTCTAACTTTGAGTTACAACATCACCAACCCGTATTACAGAGTATAGTGATAGAAAAACGGGTAAAAATACCAATGAAAACAAAAACGAAACACTGGACAAGGGAGAAATGACAATATATAGGCACACTATAAGCACAATTTAATTCATACTAAACAAACGAAGGTTTGGACAATCCGTAAACACCAGTGCCATAATTAAATACCTATTTGTCTATTATGAGCGGAAAGTGATATTTTGTCGCTTTGGGGTAGAAAGTTGGCGCGCGATGCTGTCTGTCGAAAGGAACAAAGTACTTTACACACACAAGATTTTTTCTACGATCACAGATATTTCAGTAAATCATGAATAATTTGTTTATATTAAAAGTCAATTGTCGCCATTGTTAGTCCATCGCAATTAAACCTCCACGCAAAGTGGGCATTTGCACTTCGATAAGTCACCACAAAATTGACGTTTTCCGATGAGTAACATCAAATGACAGCTTTGTCGCTCTAGAGCGACATAATTTTAAAAACGCTCTCCTAATTTTAATTATGCGTACAACTGTACAACGCACATAGACAGTAGTACATATATCACCAATTTGATGGGGATTTTAATGTAACTTGCTTAAAATGTAGGCACTTTCATCTTATCAGCTGAAAATAAGTATTTTATCACAAACTGGAGTACGGTTATATGCTATCAATTTGTCTTGTTTACGACGAAATTAAACATATCTAGAAGCAAATGAATGGTATTTAATGAATTAACTTAATTTCTTTTATGTTTTCACAAAGTAAGTATACAAATAGCCATCATATTATATGATACAAATTTAGTTACATTCTAAAAATGGCGACAATTGACTTTTAATATAAACCAATTTTCATGATTTACTTAAATATCTATTTCTTAAAATAATGTGATCGTAGAAAAAATTTTGTGTGCAATTCGAGGGTAGCGGAACGTGACAACTTTCTGTCTCAAAGCGACAAAGTACTACTTTCCACCTTTAATACACAACAGCTATTTTATTTATTAACAGACATATAAGATGGTAAATGATGTGATGGTTAAATATATACATTGTGAAAATTTGGAAAAAATTAAGTTAATTCAAAATGCATATCATAAGATTCTCTCCCAATTTGTGATGGATAAATTGCAAGTAAATATATTTTAAGTTAGGTTCCCATCAAATTGGTGATATATGTACCTCTGCCTATGTACGTTTCACAGTTGAACACTTACTAAATTTGGCGAGCGTTTTCAGAATTTTGTCGCTCTAGCGCAACAAAACCCTCATTTTACTTCACTCCTCGGAAAACGTCAATTTTGCAATGACTCATCGAGGCGCAAAGCCCACTTTGCATAGTGAAAAATATTTTTTTAAAGTTTTGATTACTTGTTTTTGTAGCAAGTAAAAAATTTTGATTCATCTACAATATCTCCAGGTGGGTGTTCTGTTGTAATTTTTTAGAAAATATTTTGTTTGTCATTATCTATTTTACGAGGACAACCTGAATAGTTTCCGGAATCGGCAAGAAAAACACGGTATTGGTGTGGTTTTTTATTTTTATTTTTCGATGTAGTCTCCTCGAAGATTAAAACACTTTTTCAAACGGTGCTCCAATCTCTTCAAGCCGTCGGAAAAGTAGGATGTTTCCAGCCAGAGATTTCTTCAGGTTTCGAAATAGAAAAAAGTCGCTGGGGTCTAGGCCCGGTCAATATGGAGAATGACAGACTAATTCGTAGCGCAATTCATTCAATTAGGACGCGACGATGCGGGTTGAATGAGCCGGTGCATTGTCGTTGTGGAAGAGCACTTTTTTCCGCTGCAAACGTGGTCGTTTCTCCTTTAATACAGCATCGAATCGGGTCAATAAATCGCTATAGTATTGCCCCATGATCGTCTTTCCCTTCTCCAGATAGTCGATGAGGATCACACCTTGGGAATCACAAAAAATGGTCGCTATGACCTTTCCGGCCGATGGAACGGACTTTGCCTCCTTCGAATCCGATTCGCCTGGAGAAGTCCACTGTTTCGACTGTACCTTGGTCTCCGGTATGTAGTGGTGGATACAAGTTTCATCCACGGTTATGAAACGCACGAAAAAATCTCTTGGATTGCTTTGAAGCCTGGCCAGACACTCCTCCGAAACGATCACACGACTTCGTTTTTTGCTTCGGTGTGAGCAAACGTGATACCCAACGCGCCAATAGCTTCTTCATGGTCAAAATTTTTTGGTTTTTAGGCGTCAACTGCGTGGTTCGTCACTTGTGCTAGTGCGGCCAGGTTTGAACTCGCTCACCCAGAAACTGATGGAGTAGATGCGCGATTAACCTCCAGCAAAATATTTCGAATTTCCGTGGCCGTTTTCCCAGCCATTCAAAAGTGTTTTATCACTGCACGATATTAGACTTGCTACACAAAACACGCTAGTAAACAACAACTATTGACACCAGCCTTCTGAAACTTTGATAGCTGTAATAAAAAAGGTTGGCCTTGCCGGACAATAAATCCACTTCATATTTCATGCGCCATCTCTTGCCGATTCCGGAAACTATTCAGGTTGCTCTCGTAATGTAACTTCTCAGATTTTATTATGTTTTATAACAATTTTAGAAACAACATTAAAAACTTACCTGCCCATGTTTTCTAAAGTAGACTCAGTAATATCGTAAGTTGGAAGGATAATATCGTAACTGTCAGTACTGCCACACCACGATAATATGGGATATTTTTTATTCAAACTGTGAGTAGATAATGGCCAGTCTCCCAAATTGGAAAAAAATTCAATATCAGGCAAAATAACTTTTCTAGTCAATGAAAGTAAAATATTATCAACAAACATGTTAAAGCCAACATATTTTCCATAACATTTTCTATGGATTTTATTACTTTTTACAACATAATGACACAGACTTGCAGAGTAAGGTTGGTCGAATTTTTCAATCACCTAAAATTAAAATTTTTTGTTAACATCAATTTATGCAAACTGCTATGGATAATATTAAAAATAAGCGATAAACTGGCTCATGGAGTCAATTATATATATATATGTATATATGAGCCGTTCATTTTGAAAGTGACTTAAGTCCATTTATCTTTAATTTGAAATACTTAAGGTTTTGCGTTTTTACAAAATTAAAAATATACGTAAGATATATGGTTGACTTGCAATGTTAAATCGCATTTAAGGGATTTAATTTTATACATCCTATTAAAAAGTCGCTATTATTAAGTGTATAATATGACCTTGCTTACCTTAAAAGGACTTAGGTCACTTTCAAAATAAAAATTTGTTTTGTTACAAAAAGTGAAAGAGCTTAAGTCCGTTACATATAGCTTAAAAAATAGAAAAAAAAATTTAAATTATATTTTTAGATAATAGAAATAAATTTAGTAACAAGTTATTCGTTAACATTCTCAGTATGCGGGAGTGATTAAGTCCATCATGTGTCGGTATTTTAGTGATGTGATGCTTCTTATACTTTTATATAACGATGGCAATACAATATTCCCAAATTTTTTAGGTCTACCCCGACGTGGCAATAAATCAAGAATTTTAAATTCTGCGTCCTCATCCATGGTTGTTTTGTATAAAATTTTATATGGTTCATTTCTTAAAAATCGCATCCAGCATATTTGAAGACAGTTTATTTTTTCTCCGTTGGTATTTTTGGATCTTTTGTAAACTGCTTCTTCCAAGAGTCTTGTTGATATAAAATCCTCTTGTTTCATTTCATTTAGTATGAAAGTATTACCTTTTCTACATTTTTTAATTATATTATAATAATCTTGTGGCACATACAATAACTGATTTCTTTTTAACGACATTTCTATAACGCCAAAATCTCTGTCATTAGGTAAAAATGAATGCCCTGATATTAAAAATTTGTGGTCTATGATTTCCACATCATTTCCCATCGATAGAATTTTTAACCACATTAAAGATATTTTGATGTTTCTGTTTTGTCCTCCACACATGTCACTATATGCAATGATGTGTTTTTCACCTTTCAGGGTTTTTAGGTGTCTCAAGAGCCTCTAGAAGCTTTTGTTTCATCCCAGACGTACATGTATACATTATCGTTGTGGAAATTGTGTATGCCTAAATTTAAAATATACATGTTATATTTATAATAAGCTACTGAAGTAGTTAACTTTGGGAATGGTAACGCTTTCTGCAAATCGAATGAAAAGCCAAAATAATGAGATGGATTACTTGATACTCGCTCTTGATCTTGTTTTAACGCATTTCTAGCCGATTCTGCTAGCTTCAAATGAATATCATGTTCTTCCATAAGTTTTTTCTGTTCTTCATGGTTTTCTGATGCTTTGACTTTAATGTTTAATAGATCACATCTTTGACATGTGTCTTTGCGTGGTTGGTGGAAATGTAGATTAAAATCCTTTTCGAATATTTTTCTATAAGTCCATTCATTAACTGCTTTTAAATTATTTTCTTCACAGTGAAGTTCATAAAAATTAAACATTTTTTTTATAGTCAGTTCAGGATGAAGATATTTTCTGTCGGGATTATGGTCCCTAGTATAATGGGATTCAAATTTCGGGAAACTGTTAATATGGTTTTGAACAATCATATTTGCTTCATCACATATTTTTCTCGACGATCCAGGCAAACGCCCACGTAAATCGTTGCCAACGTTTTTAGATTTTAATACACGTTTCAATCGTCCTTCGCTTATTTGAAAAGTATCTAAAAATAATTTTTTACAAACAGCAACTTTGCCTGTTTTAGAATTTAACCCATACGTAAAACTCTCATTTCTACATGAACCTTTTCCGTTTCTCTGACGTCTTCTTTTTACAACACTTCGTCCGGTCGCTTCGTATAGCAATATATTTTGCTTATTAAAGTCTCCTAAGTTCCAAAACATTTCGAAAATACGTTTTCTTTCTGTTTCATTTAAATTTTTCAAGCAGTCTTTTCGGCATTGGCAATCTTCATTTTGAAAAACTTTGGCAGGAATAATTTTTCCCGATTGTGTATCGTATCTTTTCCCTGAATTCCGTTTAATTTTACGAATTTTCTGAATATAAGTACCGCTTCTGTGTTCTCTGAATCCTTCTTTGAAGGTGCTGTTTTGTAAATTCTCATTCTCAATTACTTCCTCTTCCTCTGTTGAAGAATGAACTTCTAAAATTCTCCTTCTTTTTTTAAATCTGTTGTATGAGATTAATTACTCTTCACTTTCAGAATCAAGAAATCTTGTTATTTTATCCTTTCCCATGGGTTTAATAATTTCTTTAAATTAAATATTATTTTTTAAATTTCAATTTAATATCAAAACGTAATTTAAATTACCTTCATCACTGCTTTCAACATTTTGGGCCGCACTTTTTGACATCGTCAATAAAAAGTGGACTTTGGTCACTTTCAAAATTAGGATTTTCAGTATTTATATTATTTTGAAAATGTACGTGATATAAAAAATTTTCAAATGTACTAAGTATATTTCAATACCGATTTATTTTTTTGACAGTTCAGCATAAACTATAAAAATGTCACAAGTGCCAACTTGATAAAAGATGAAAATGGACTTAAGCCACTTTCAAAATAAACGGCTCATATGTTATTTTATGGGTATGTGATTTTTTTTTTTTTTTTTTTTTTTTATTTTTTTTTTTTTTTTTTATTTTTTTTATTTATTAACAATCAGATTTACAATCTATAAGTTAATTTGCTGATTTGTACAAGATGTCCAGGATACTTGTACTGGTGACATGGGGAAGTAGGATCCATTGATTCCACCTCAGTTTTCATTTAAGTCTAATGGCCAAGATCTCTTCAGTCTTCGATTAGGTATAGGTTGCAATAGGGAATCCATCAGCGGGTTTTGGTGATTTTCCAATTTTTGATGATGTTTAGTACTTCGTTCTCGAATAACTTCTCTTATATAAGGTATTTTGAGGTCTGTATGTAAGGTATGATTGGAAACATACCATGGTGCATTTGTGATTGCTCGTAGAGCTTTGGCCTGGGCTCTTTCTATAATAACTATATGGGATTTGCTTGCGCAGCCCCAGAGTTCCACTCCATACGACCAAATTGGTTTTATAATGGCCTTGTATATTAGGAGTTTATTTTCAATAGATAATTTGGACTTGCGTCCTATTAGCCAATTAAGCTCTTTTGTTTTCAAATCAATTTGTTTTCTTTTTTTGATTAGGTGTTCACGCCAGTTCAGTTTAGTATCTAGGTGCATTCCTAGGTATTTCACCACTTCTACTTGTGGCAGTGTTTCTTGATTCAATCTGATATCGGGGCAGTGTCCTTTTCGTAGGGTGAATGTTATGTGGGATGACTTTGATCCATTAACTTTTATTTTCCATTTTTTAAGCCAATTTTCCAAGTTTCTTATGTGTTCCTGTAGTGTATGGGATGCTACGTTGGGATCATCATGAGATGCCATTATTGCTGTATCATCTGCAAATGTGCTTGTAGTGATATCTTCAGATGTTGGTAAGTCAGACGTATACAATAAATACAACAGTGGACCGAGTATACTTCCCTGTGGCACTCCCGAGTGGATATAGTATCGGTATGAAGATTCTCCATTAAGTCTTACTTCGAACTCTCTTTGGGTTAAGTAGGATTTTAGAAGGTTGTAGTATTTTGCTGGGAGATTCCTTTTAATTTTGAATAGTAGACCTGGATGCCAGACTTTGTCAAATGCTTGACTTACATCTAGAAATGCAGCTGTACAGTACTGGCGGTTTTCGAGAGATTTACTAATTACATCTACAATGCGGTGACACTGTTGGATCGTGGAGTGTGAGCGGCGAAACCCAAATTGATGGTCTGGTATCCAGTTCCGTTCATCTAGGTCGTTATTTAGTCTGTTTAGTACTAGTCTTTCCAGTAGTTTTGATATTATAGGCAATAGACTTATAGGTCTATATGAGGATACGTTTGTTTTATCTTTTCCTGGTTTTAATATCATTATTATTTGTGCGATTTTCAGAGTTGCAGGCCAATATTCTAGTCGTATTATAGCATTTAGTATATACATCAATACTCTTACTCCTTTTTCTGGTAGTTCTTTCAGCATTTTTGCTGTGACAAGATCAAGTCCTGGAGCTTTTCTGGTGTTTAGCATACTGATTTCTTGCTTTATTTCGTTTAGAGTAATTGATTGGAGGGGATTTAGTGCTCTGACCTCATTAAGTAATTCTTGTTCAATTTCCTGCTCGTGATCATTGTCATGCGGTGTAAATACTTCTGATAGATATTCGGCGAATAGTTCCACTTTTTCTTTGTTACTTTTAGCCCATGGTCCTGGTGGATTCGTGTATTTTCTAACGGGTGGTGAGGTTGTTATGGGTTTTCTCTTGTTTTTAATTGGCTTCCAAATGGAATTATCTTGTCTTGTTAGGGTTGAGACATATTTTTCCATTGTTTCGTTTTTTATTTCTCTAAGTTTTTCTTTTAGTTTGTTACTTAATTGTGTGTATCTTCTTTTATCTTCAGGAGTTTGAGTGCGTTGCCATGTGGATCTAGCTCTTCTCTTTTCAGCTATTAACTTTTTAACTTCTATTGGTATGTAGTTGCTGGTTGTTTGTGGGTTTTGTTTTGGAGTAGATTCTTTAGCAGAGTATTGTAGTAAGTTGATAAACTTTTTGGTTTCAAGTTCGACGTCATCTTTTTCCCTAAGTCTTATGTTTAGGCTTGCCCTTTCTTCTATTATTTGTTTATATTTGACCCAATTAGTTTTTGTGTTGTGCAGTCTAGGATTTGGTTTTTTGATTATTGTTGTTGTACTGATGGTAGTTATTATTGGAGAGTGATCTGAATCTAAGTCGTAGCTTGGTGTTGTATCCATATAGGCGTCTGAAATGCCCTTGACTACGAAGAAGTCCAGTAGATCTGGTAGTTTGTTTACGTCTGTTGGCCAGTATGTTGGCGTTCCAGTTGAAAGAAAAGAATAATTATTTTCACTGATAGTACTTGCCAGTTCTCTACCTTTGGTTGTGGTTAGCCGTGAACCCCATAGTGTGTGTTTGCTGTTGTAATCGCCTCCAGCAATGAACTTTGTCCCTAAGGTTTGGAAGAAATCCGTAAACTGATCCTTTTTTATATTATGCCTGGGTGGACAGTACACAGCTGATACCGTTATTTCGTATGGCAAACATCTTACTTTTACAGAAGTCGCTTGTATATGGTTTTCTTCATATTTTAAGAGTTCATGGTGTTCGATAGAGTCTTTTATGAGGATAGCTGTACCTGCATGTGCTGTACCATCTGGATGATTAGTGAAGTATAATTTGTACTTTGGTATGTGAAAGTAATTTCTAGTGGTAAAATGTGTCTCGCTAATTAGTAAAATATCTATATAATTTTGATTCAGGAACAGGAGTACTTCTTCTTTGTGGCTCTGCAACCCATTTGCATTCCATTCTGCTATTCTTATAAAATTAGCCATTTCAATTGAGTTTTTTCATGAGCATTGTGAGCATGTTTAGTACCATGCTGTTTTGTTGCAATAATTGATTGAAAAGCCCTTTAAATTCTTCAAGAAATTTTGTTAGAATATTAGTTGGCTCCTGTTGGTTTGCTGGTCCTCGTAATATATTTGCATAGGTATTTGCTTCTTGCGATGTCGTAGATGGCTGTATGTTGTTCTGATATATGGCTGAGTGAACTGGTGCTGTTTTTGGTTGTTGTCTTTGAGTTTTATTTCTCTTGTTTCCGTTCAGTATGGTGTGATATACATCACATCCTCTGTAGTTGGCGGGATGATTACCTCCGCACAGTGCGCATCTAGCCGGTGTTTCTCTAGTTTTTTTACAGTCACTGGTGTTATGTGATCCAGAGCATTTAACACATACATATGGCTTGTTACAATAAGTTTTTGAGTGGCCATATTGCTGGCATCTCATGCATTGAATTATGTTATTCTTGATTGTTCTGGGTGGCTCAACTTCTATTACCTTATTTTGTAATCCAGTTATTTTGTAAATGTCTTTGTTGTTCTCTCCCGGTTCCAAGTCCACGAAGAATAAATTTAACGGTTCTTTTGTAAGTCTATGTCGTGCATTGACTATATTTCTTACTTTATGCCCTAGTTTCTCAAGTTCTTTTTTTATGTCTTCTGTTCTTGTTGAGTGATGTAGATACTTTAATACAACTCGATATGCTCTTTCATCTTTAACCTGGTAAGTGTGGTAGTAAACATTTCTTTCTTTGAAGTATCTTATCATTTTTCTGTAAGTATCTGGGTTTGCACAATTTATTTTAATGACGTTGTTTGCTAAACTTTTCGTGAGATATTGATCATTTTTTATTATATCTTTGATTTGTTGTATCATTTCTGTATAATTTATAACACCATGCACAAAAATGGGCGGTGGCTTTTGTACTTTGACTGTGTTTTCGTTTGAATTGTCTGCACTGATATTTATTTGGTTGTTCAGGGCTGAGTAGCGGTTTGTTGTCTCAATGGATATTGTGCCTATAGTCGTATCTTGTTTCTTGTTTGTGCGTGTTTTCTTCCGTTTGGTACTTCTTATTACTTGCCATTCGTTTTGATTATTGTTTTCTACTGTCTCATCATCTTCGCTTGTTGAAGTCGTTCGTTGCAAGTGTTGTCTATTATTTTCAGCTCTTGCCTGAATGCTCGTTGATGGGATAGTTTCATTATTTGATATGTGCATTTGTATAGGTATGGGCATATAATTCATTTGTGGTTGTTGGCTTGCTATTGGTTGCATCATTTGAAAGTGTTGAGGAGAGTTTTCTATTGGATATTGCCATTGAGATAGTGGAAACATTTGTTGACTGTATGTAGGATTATTGCTAAAAACCTTGCTGGTTTTCTACTGGATACATTTTATTTTGTTTGCTTTCAGTTTCATAGTACAATTTTTGCACTATGCTCCAGGACTATAACTAAATAGTTGTTGTTTTATTATCTCTTTGTTTTTTGCTGTTTTATTATCTCTTCGTTTTTTGCTTTTATTTTTAAACTCACACGGAGCCGTTTATCGAAACAACCTTCCGTCACGAAAGTCGATCGTATACTCGGTATGTGATTTAAAAATTTTTTTTGTATTAATTTAGTTAGTAGAGAATAGTTGTTTTTATTGATTTAATTTATAATGATGTTAGATATTTAAAAATTTTAATTTTGAAAGATGTCATAGTTCAATTATGTTAAGCTGTTTAAAATGTAAATAATAATAATTTCAATATTTAAAAAAAATACTGTTTGGTCTTGTTGGATTTTGTTACTTTGCAAATAATAATAGTGAAGTGTATTACTGGATTTATACTATTTTTTATTGTTTTAATACAACTATAACATCTAACAATATTGAACATTGATTATAAAAATAATAGTTTTTTTTCGTCTCGCGTCTTAGAGACAACTAACTTAGGTCACTTAATATCGCCCACACACGCACGCGCCGTGTTCACAACATTGCAAAACAAAAATATACAGAGTGAGCATAAGTATGAAAATCGAACATGCCGCCCCCCTTGAAAGGTTTATGTTTCAATAGGTAAAACACAGACTCTATTTACGGCTCGTTTAATTTCCCGACTAGTAGTTTTTATTGAAACCACTCTCAGCGCACCGTCATTTCCTGGATGCAGTTTAGACACTCGTCCCATAGTAAAAGTTATGAGTACGAATGATCTTATAGTGAGCTCTTGAGAATGGCTGGTCTTCCATCTTGACCTAATCTGGAGACCCGAGATATACTCCTTGTACTATGTGGTTCAAAAATGCTGCATTAATTGTTGAATATGTTGTTTTAATCTGTTTTCTGGCATTTTTATATAGTTAAGTTCTGGTAAAGTAACTAAAGGCAGACCAATCAAAAAGTGGCCTGGAGTCAGTGGCGCCAAATCTTCAGGATCTGAGGATAGAGGGGATATCGGTCGGGAATTCAAATAGATTCAATTTGTGTCAACAAAGTACTAAATTGTTCATAATCTAATTTGTTCTGTCCAATTACCCGTTTTAGGTAGTACTTAGTTATTTTAGTTCCTGCCTCTCATATACCGCAGAAACTGGGAGAATTTGCGGTAATAAAATGCCATTTAATGAAATCTTTGTTTAATTCGTATGAAATTTTGGTTTCTTGAGAATGAAAAAGTTGAATAGCTCTTATATACTATTGTTGCCTCCGACAAAATTAGAACCATTGTCTGAATATATATTTTGTGGTTTTCCCCGTCTGGCTATAAAACGTTTAAGACCTGCTAAAAAAGATTCTGTAGATAAATCACAAATGACTTGGAGTTGTATTGCACAAGTCGCGATACAGACAAATAAGCATATATAACATTTAATAATTTTTGGAACTCGAGTTTTCCTATCATTTTTAAAACGGGACCGCCATAATCCACGTCCACATTAATAAAAGGAAAAAATTTGTTGATTCTAGCAGTAGGAAAATTACCCAAAATATACTGAGGGGTTATTGGATTTACTTTAAATCAGATGAGACATTTTGTAATAATATTTTTGGCTACATTTTTGCCAGATATAACCCAATAATTTTCTCTTACAGTATAATGAAGAGTTTGTAATCCACAATGTAACATTTTTCGTGTGTATATTTAAAGATTAAATTTGTTAAATTGTGTTTTTTTAGTAATAGTAAAGGAAAACGTTTATCATAATTTATTTCTGAATTTTTAATTGTACCACCTACCCTTATTAAATTCGCTTTGCCCAAAAATCGATTTAATATTAAAATATTACTTTTAGGGTCCATAGTCCGTAATAAATTCTTATATTCACACGGAAAACATTCCTGCTGTGCTAACCTAATCAATATGTGTAAGGAATTATTTAGCCCTTCGATAGTTACGTTTTTAGTGATAATTCGTTGACAAGGAGGTTTTAAATTCTTAAAAAATCGAAAGATAAATGCAACTACTGCTTGTAATTTAGGTAATGTACAAAACCTATTAAATATATTTCAATTGTCAGAAAATAAATGTACATGAGATCATTTTAATTCTGGAATATTAGTGACACTGGGAGAAGTGATTTCAATATATCAGTTTGAATTATTAGTTTTGAAAAATTCAGGTCCATTCCACCATAACTCTGAATTTAGTAAGATACTGGAAGAAGATTTTCTTCAGACTTAATATGATACTAATCGTCTAATTTAGTTAATGATTGTATAGTCCCAACTTTGTTGGAACAAATCTTTTAATTTTCTATGTTCGCCTCTAACCCAGGCCAGTGTTATGGTTGAATCTGACCAAAAATACAATTTATCAAATTTAATATTAAGTGAAGCAACATGAGGCATAAGCGGATTCTGAAGTATCAGAAAAACCATGCATTAGAAAAAAGAATTATCGAGCAATTTTTATATTTTATAATAGTAATAAATCATATTTAAATTGACACCATTTCGTATACAAGTCTTGGGATATGGTTTCATCCCATGAAATTTTCAATTTCCACATTAATAAGGATACAATTGTAAACCGAGTACCTTATTATTATCATCATCTTCACCTAACTCTAAAATGTTTAGATCAAGATTTTCATTTAAATCAATTTGTTATAATACAGGATTTCCCAAAAGTCCCGGGACGGAGCCATAAGTTTCTAACGACTGAAGAAAAAACTGAAAATTTCCAGATCACTAAAAGGCCATAAAAACTACATTTTTAGGTGGTTTAAAACTTTCATACACTGGTAAGTTTTTTAGGGGGTGAGAACCCCAAAATTCACACTTGTTGGGTCCAGTACGCCGCCCTGTGTCATTTTGTAACCCAAATAATTTCGCTCTGTTCATAGTATACTATAAGTTTAGCTTAGCTTCTTTGCAATAAAAACAAAAATGAAGATAAGTAGGTGTAAATTTAATAAACATTTTATGACAGTTACAATTTGGTTGATTTATTAAAGCTAAATTTTGAAATTTTTTTGGGAATATAGTAGAAATTAACAACAATTTAGATTTAATTTTTAAATTGTTGTAATGCATTATCGTCAGGACTTTCTTTAAGTTGTTAATTTTATTTTCTAATATAGATCAAAATAAAAACACAACAAAAATTAGTGCACGTAACGTGGAGCTCTGGACAAATTAGACATTTTATCCAATATAAGAATTTGGAGAACCCAGGTGAGAAGTTTCAATTTAGAACGTTAAAGAAAATTTTAATTTGAAAGAATAAGAGTAGGGAGAGATAGGTCAGTGGGAGACTGTATGGGAGAAATTTATTTGGAAAGTAGATGATAGTTGATATACAGTGTGTTCGAGCCAGTTTATAAATTTTAATAATATATTATACTATGGAAACGAGAATGAGTTCTAAAAAACGGGAAAAAAAGGGTGCAGAAGGGATGGAAGAACATCGATAGGAGATTAACAAGAAATAAGAAAGGAGAAAAATTCCTTCAGCGGGGGTATGTAGTAGAACTGTGGTAACTACAATTTAAAATTTATTAGACATATACAGGACATCCCAAATTAGGGCAGCAATATAAAGTTATATATTTTTTAATAGAACGTCCTGTATCTATTGAAAAAAGTATTGTCGATTTATTAAGGGTTTCCTATACTTATTCTTGGCAGATTTCATTTTATTTGACTTTTTTACAAAATGTAGTGTTCTCGAAATAAATTAATTAGCAACTGATTCCTGAAATATTAACCAACCCATTTTTGTCTGTTAATTATGAATTGTTGGGGTTTTATCTCTAAATAAATAACATTTTAAATTAATGTATATTTTACTAATATAGGAAAAAATAATTCCCTCAAACTGGTATAAGGTTCCCTGTACCAATATCCACTAATATCTTATTGGGATTAGTTTAGTAACATCGATAAACATCGTTGATTTCATACATAGCGCAATATTAATTAAGTAAGCCATAGAATAGAGATCGCCCACAACTTGTTTTATGTATTATTGAAATAATAATTTAAATCATTATTAATATGACAGAGAAAGTCAATTTTAAGAAGTTAAAAATTGTTAAAAGCCTTTCAGTAAAATCATAGTAATCTATATTCAAAGGAAAATGCTTAAAGTTTACACATATTTTAAGATATCTCGAGATAGAAAAAAGATATCGACATGAAGTTTTCGACATTTTGTTGCGCCAATTTGTTATACTTTTATAGTCTATTGTTAAAACTACATGCTTCCATTTAATACTTTCCAAAGATAACCAGACTTAAAAAAAAATTAAATAGTGTCTTCTAGAATGCACTATACTTATTAGGTGGTGTCCAAATGATTACTCTTACATTGGGGGAAAAGAATTGTTTTCAACAAGACTACGTTTGCAAAGATCGGTTAAGCAGAACCGGAGTTACAGACGTTTTTCCATAATAAGATTCCCACTCTCCCCCACCTCTTATTTGAAAAGATAGACTAAAACTTGTGAAATAAAATAAACGCAAATTTTTTTGAAGAATACGATGATCGTATTTTCAATGCTTCTTAATTAGGCAAAATTTGTGAAAAATCTATATTAAAAATTTTTGGTATTGAACTAAGCCCTCTAGGGGTGGATATGTAAACTTGAAAATAATTTCCAGGTTTTTCTCAAGACCACTTTTGTTATAAATTTTTTTCCCGAAGCTGTACTATACACCAGTGGCGGCTTGTCCTATGGAGCCAAGGGGCCGGTGCACTACCACTACTAAAAACTAAAAACGTTTAAGAAATATAATGATTTGCTCAAATTATGGCTATACGATACATGTAGTAACTATTTATCATTATATAATTTGGTCCCGATGAAAAAATTCGCGTCGTACTATTCGTACACGCAACAAATTATGTATTATAACTAGGAAATCTCCAGCCGAGCACATCCTCAATTGGCCCCCACGCGCTCGATATACCGATGGTTATCTGCGGTCACCATGATCGATATCCAGAATGCATGTTCAATGTCGAGACCGAGCCAGTCGATTGAATGGCTCGGATGGAGGCGGATTAATATTTCGCGATTGTTTCCGTAATATTTGAGTGGCATTGTGCGTGTTAAATGTTTTTTAAGCTTTAAAATTAAAGTATATAATTAAATAATTTCTGTTTACACATCGTCTGAGGCGAAATGAATAAAATAAGTTATTTACTAGTGAAACCTTTTTCTACGCACTCGCTCGAGGAGAAAATTGAAATTAAAGAACTTGGAAGACCTCCTCCCGATTTAGAAATTACAAAAACACAGAAGGCTTCTACCTCTAGTTCGGCAAATTTCAAAGGCCGTATAAGAAAGTTTAATCCGAATATGTATTTAAAAAATAACTGGATTTGTGAATGTGATAAAAAAAATGCATTTTTTTTGTTTCGTATGTGTTTTGTTTGGGGGCGATCCTACGTGGACGAAGCATGGTGTCACTGATTTACTTTATTTATTATTTTGTAAAAATGGTAAAAAATACTTGAAAAAAAAAATATCCGAGATAGGTATATTTTTTAAATTGCTTTTGGAACAAAATTTGCACTGGCCCCACCTATGTACTAAGACACCAGCCGCCACTGCTATACACGGTTTCCAAGATATAGCCGAGAGCCTTTCTTATTGGGACGCCCAGTACATACAAGGACTGTTAGATGGAAGAGTAACTTTTCAATAAAATATATTTTATTTTTCAACAAAATCTCCTTTTATTTTTGTACACTTAGTCCAGCGGGTCTCCAATCCAAAAAGTAATCTTTCAAAAAGGTTTCAAATAACGCATTTGTCTCTGCTTCCACAGCTTCATTTGTTACGGTAATATGGCAAATGAGGCAGCAAATTATAACACAAGTCGACTAATTTTGGGTGCATTATCTTGACGGAACACACCTTTTTTGAACAAATTTTGTCTTTTCTTCTTAAGTCCGCTATCAAAATGTGTCATCAAATTAGCATAATATTATCCAGATTTTCCTTTTTGTAAATAATCGAAAAAGGTAACAACTTTGAAATCCCCAAAAAAAATGTGGCCGTGTCCTTATTGACCGAAAACACTGTTTTTGTTTTCTTTGAGACACGTTCCATCCATTGGTTTGACGACTCCATTTGGATTTCAGGAGGATAATTGTGAATCCAAGTTTCATCTACAGTGACATACCGACGGAAAAATTTCCTTGAATTACATTTAAAGATGGCCAAACATTCATTTGAATTTGTAATATAAACGCGCATTTGATCCACATTAAGCAAAGCTAGCTTTTTCATATTTAAAATATGCAAAATATTGCATACCCGTTCGGTTGGGATATTTAATTTAATAACTATCTAACGTACTTTCAATTATCGAGCGCTAATTACCAGGGTACAGATTTTGTTAACAATTTCTATGGTGGTAACAGTAAATGACGGCACTGCACTTTCTACATCTTCTGTGCTCATATGGCCACCTTTAAAAGCAAAAAACCGCTTACAAATCGTTCCATGTGACGGGGGACATTCATGATAATATTTACGTAATTTTTCCTCGGTTTTCTTCAAATGAATGTAAAATATAACCTATCTAAAAGATTTGGAAGAAATTTTGATAGAGGACACAATTACCTTAGTGAAATTGTTGCCACCCTTTGAAAAGTTACTCTTCTGTCAAACCGCCTTCGTATATCGTACATAAACCCATCGAATGAATGTTTTATATATTTGTCGGTTTACACACTAGGCTCCGTCCGGTTACGAGTGGTACACCCTGTATAAATAAAGATTAAGCGAGAATTTAAAATCCTTTACCTACTATTTGATATTATTATTTAAAAAAGAATTACTACTAATATTGAGCTATTAAACGATTTTCATGTCTATCGGAACAATGGCTGACAAGGAGTACAAACTATCACTTATTTTGCTGTTTTTTTATATTTGTTTTATGATAATGTATTCAATACACTGTAGATCGAGATTTGAGCAATCCAGTCTAGTGTTGATGATATATTCACTAGCAGACTTTTTATTAGAATTACAACTATCGCTTTTATGGGAAACGATCTGCTGTACATTTTGATAACTGTCTAGTGTAGACCTGATTACAATTATAGCACCCTACCTAATACACTTATATTGGAAGATTCTAAAATTGGAACTTTTTGGTAGAGGAAAATAATGATTGTAAGGTTTTAACGTTTTTTGCTGTTATAATATTGGGAAAAACAACAATAAATTTAATTAGTTAATGAATTAATATATGGTATTAAAGTAAAAATTACTGAATGTTCCTCAATTTCATCATCATCTGTCACCTTCGACATGTTGTTTTTATGATCATTTCCAAAGGTGCTAAAATGATTTGAAGAATTCTGAAATTTTTCTCTTGGATAGTTGAACTGTGTGAACATACTTTGCAAATAAACATTTATGTATTAAATATTATGGAAAGAAATTCTAGATTAAAATGTTTTACAAGGATTTTAGGTCTAGGTTCCTATAATCTGGGTACGACAATTTATTCTCTCTATCCCTCAAACTAAAAATAAGGTTAGTATTCATTTTAAAATGTTGGTATGAGTAATAATTAAGGTATTTATTACTTGCCATAACTTTTTTATACCATGTATTATAATTAAAGCAAAATTTACCTGGGTGGTTGGATAAACATTAGTTAAACTATCGCGAGTTATTTCTCAAACTAATTAAAGAAAAACAAAATATTACTTCAAAACCATCCATTTTGATAGTAATTTTGTTTTTAAAATATTATACACTATTTAAATTCTGACTCAGTTGGTCAACCCATCAAGAGTGACTCTCTACCTCTTTTTCGTCACCGCACACCTCTAATAATTTAAAATTTTGGCGGCACACTAACAAGAAAAATATATATAATTTCAAGAATCTCGCGGCACAGTGGTTGAGAATCACTGACCTATCACTTCAAAGCGAATTAAGACATCAAGATACGTATATGAATTCGAAGATATGCAAGGCGTGGTGGTAAAAGAAATTCGCAAGTGGTATTAACAACTGACTTAAAACAAATATGTATGTTATATTAAATATTGGAATTCTTTTTTCATTTTTTAAAATGTTACACTTTTCGGAAACCGATCAATAGAGAAAAATATTATAAAGAACACACAGCAAAAATAGTAATTTTACTATTGTCTGTCTACATAAACAGTTGTGGATAGTAGTGATTAGTGATTTTATTTTAAGATTCGGTAGTTAAAGTGGCTAAAATATAGGTTATGTATATTTTTCTTGAAATATTTTAAACGTTTTAAAAATAATTGTCAAAGTACAAAATTTTATTTCAATGACTTCTTTCTACTACTGTGCTTAACGTAAAACTCTTGACGCGTAAGGTAAATGATTTTGGAATCTAAATACTGTTCAACTAGTAGGGTAATTTTGCCAAATTAACTTTACATACTAGTGTGTAAAGTAACTAGTTACACTCTGTATTGTAATTAATAAAATACCTGTAATACTTACGTAGGAGAAAAAAATATTGTATCCAATTCATGTTTAAAGGCCAGTAATCACATTCGTTAAAAAAAGTTACTTTACAGACTTATTATATAAATAACTATTTCTTAATATAAAAGGTATGAGAATTTTTGTGAAATTCCGCTACCCTTATTAAACAAATAATTTAAATATGCGATTTTCCCTGTTTTTGAAATACAATGAAACCATACATCAAATATATAAAATATCATGCTGCTGTTGCTCTTTATTCAAATAATAAAATGTCTGGCTCATTCGAATGATAAAGATGGTTTTTGAAAATCGGTGGATTATAAAATTGAAAGCCTCTACAGAGACAGTATGAACATTTTTAAACTTATGAAAAAAAAAATTAAATTGATCAGTATTACAGTATTATTATTTAACGATTCTTGAAAAGAAGTCACATTCTATAAATCTAGTGAAAATTACACGTTGATATGTATCAATATTTTTTCGAGTTATTGTAAAAATAACATATTATTTGTTACAATTTAATTTTTATCAATTATTTATAAATCATATTTTCAGTAAATTATAAATCTTTATTTTATATACCTTCTGCTTTTAAGATTTTTAGGTAATTTCCATATCCCTTGCTCTACCACCTTATTTTTCATTTCAAACAAAAAAGTGCCAGATAAAAAATATGCAGAATTTCACTAAGATTAAAAAAAATACTAGTGTACCATCACTAGGAAAAAATAAAAAAGTGTTACGTTTTACTATTTAGTGCAGGAGTTGCACCCTCTTTGCGGTCGAGTTACAAATTTGAAAATAATTTGGCACTTTTATTATATATATTTTTCCGAAAGCTGTAAAATAGTTTACCAGGTATGGCCACGTACCGGTCTTAGTCAGACACCCTGTACATCATTTATACTATTCACTCCTTTATTTTACTTCTAACACAATAATTTTTAAGATTTCTCACATTAAATAAGAGATTTTTTAAATTTAAATAAAATTTAAAATTTTCTCTGCAACATTTTTATTATTCACCTTACAATTTTAATTAATAAAATCTAAAAAATATACCTATAAAATGGAGATATTGTTAAAGTTCTCAAAAATAATTCGTCATCTAATTATAACGAAATGAGGAGATTCTAGATTTTTACCTTCTTTGATTTAAACTATTAGTCACTTGGAATATTGTTATATAATTTAAGGCATATTGCTTCCCATTTAATTCGACAAAATTTTTATATTTTTTTGAAAGCTTGTATACTTCTTTTTAAAGATAAATGGGAACTGAGATTTTTAATATTGGTCAATCATTCAATGAAATTATAAAACAAATCATTTTCGGAGTGCATTAATTAAAGAGTTTTGAAAATATAAATATTAAATTGATGTTTAATTTGCTACATTACCTTCCCATTAAAAAAGGGTTATTTAATTAGTGCAATAAATAAGGAATTATTATTGTGTGAATGATTAGGATTTGTTCAGTGTCCATTTCTTAAAGATATGTAATAAACTTTTTTTTGGCTGTGGATTTTTTGGAAAATATGCACTTTTTGTCCTGCATTTGGCTTGTAAAATTGACTATTCATAATAGAGCTCGAAAATCAAAAATTACACAATGAAGAGCCATATGGCTGACTTTGATATAAAATTACCTTTCCAATGATATATCAAAATTTTATTACTGAAATTCTTCATATATTCATATATGTTTATTTTAACATATTGTTCTCTATCACTCAAATATTATATTAACAATTATAATTACATGATCATTAATGAGCCAATCCTTTAATCCAATAATAAAATTGCAGAATTTACCATATCAAATACCTTACAAGGATTTGGAAATAAAACAAACCTTCCTATTTGTATCAAGACAAATTTAAATTTCCATATCACATCAAGAACAGCGCATAGGTACCTCTACATTTAAGGAAACCATATTGATCATGAAGCAGCATAATGATCTATTCAATAAAATCAACTATTCATAAAAGAATTAAATATTAAATAAATATGAAGGGTTTTATTTACATAGTCCACGTTCATTTTATAGATTTATATTGGTTAGTACATAATTATATTGTTAAAAGCTTTATTTGTTTGTACTTTTAAATGTTTAGAAAATCTCATTTCATTTAGCAAAATTTTTAATAAACAAAATTAATTAAAATGCCTTACTTGTTTCCTCATCTCAGCCCAATTTATTTGTTGGAATTGATCTAATCTATGTTTTAAGGCTTGAGGCACATGCCCACAGTTCCATGAGTTAAGTATATCCTCAATTTGCTGCGTGGGACAGTCACAATCGTCAGATTTAACTAGTTCATTTATGATGTATGGCGATTTCGCTATATGGTCACTTCCATAAATAATAGATATCTTTAAATTTGAGCAAGTTTCATATAATTTATATCTTACAATAAAACTACTATCTTTTCTATCTAAAACATTTGTCCAAATTCTGCAGGGTTTTTGGTTTTTTGTACCACCTTCAATTACAACTTTCAATTTTTTATGAACTATATTACTGAAAACAAATATTACTTTTGATCTTAACTAAAATATTATAAAAATCTTACCTAATATTGTTATTTGGTTCATCTAATTTTATAAAAAAATATCTTGCAGGCATTACAATTTTTTCAGGAGATAAACCTGGTCCCCACACTTTACCATTAATATTATCTGAATATACATAAACAAATTCTAGAGATAAAATTAATATGAAAAATTGTTTAAAAGTATGTTTCATTTTAGTCTGTTTCCAAAGGGAAAACTGTTAAAAGTAAATAAATAACTACTGGCATAAAATGCAAAATTTTTATTTGAAAATAACACTGTCACTTCTTCATAGTGTTAGCCTATCACCGTTCTTTTCATATTATAGGGGTAAGTTCGTTTGTCATTTGAATGCTACTTGAATATTTGTTATTTAGTACATATAAACAGTTTCTAAATGAAAGTTAGGAACATGTAGTTGGTATCTTGCCATAAGAATACTAAAAATAAATATTTAGTTAATACAATTTTAATAAAAATAAGAATACTCCTTCAGTCAAAAGCCTCTAATGTAATTATTATGGTGTTAACTAAACGAACGTCTTGTATCTATAAACAGCACGTGTTTACTAACCCTATTATATTTTGACAATTCCTTAACCTCAATTTCCAAACATTGACAAACGTGTAAGATGAAATAAACAATCTACAGGATACAAAATGCAAGTTTCAGATACAAATAATGTTAAAATTTACAATTTAAGTGCCGGAAAATCTTTACCAGAAGTAAGTATCTAACATACTTTTCACGGACACATTAAATCCAACTTTTTAAAGGTTTTACAAAATATATCTACCTAGATTTAACATGCTTAATTTGATTTAAAAAAATTTCCGTTAACGTGTACTTTTTCTAGTGGTTATCTGAAAGAAAACGTCGTTTATTACTCAAGAAAAATGTTGACATTAGAAAAAGAATTGAACTTATTCAAGATTTTGATATGCCAGGTCTTAGCACAACAATTAAAGTTTCTAAAGACGGTAATTATGTCCTAGCAACAGGAACTTATAAACCAAGAGTTAAATGTTTCGATGTAAATAATTTATCTTTAAAATTTGAAAGATGTTTTGATTCTGAAGCTGTAACTTTTCAAGTGCTCAGTGATGATTACAGTAAGGTAAATTTTTAAATATTTATCTTTACAAAATATTAAAAACATAGTTTTTAGTTAATCTTTCTACAATGTGATAGGTACATAGAGTTTCATGCTGGATTTGGAAGGTATCATAGATTGCGTATACCAAAATTTGGAAGAGATTTGCAATATGATTATCCAAGTTGTGATGTTTTTGTTGTAGGAGCTTCATCAGACATTTATAGGTTTGTATTTTTGAGTTCATTGTACAACCGGTAAAAATTTATAGTATTATTATTGTAGCTTTTATTAAGTTTTTTAATTACTTAGATCTTAATAATTTATTCATTTTTTATAAAAACTAAAAAGTAAGTTATTTATAGTATTTGTCTTTTTGAGAAGATAAAAAATTTTGCAAACCACTTCAAAATATACTAGATGTATATGAAATACGTTTTGTGTTTTTGGTGAGATTTTGCTAAAAATTTACTAGTTTTGATTAAGCATCCATCTTCAGGTTTAAATTGGAACCAAATAACAATAATAATAAATGTGAAATTGAACAAATTACATATTGTGTTAAAAAGGTCCTAAGTAAAAACTTTTTATAAACTAAATGATTAAATGACGAAAATTACGAACTTAAATTTATAATTAACGTTGAAAAAATTACATAATAACATATTAAAATGTACCTAAGTGTCCCAGCGATGGTGAGGGAAGAGATAAACCAGAATCAAACCAAAGTAATTTAAACCTCACTGGAAACCAACTAACTAACCAAAAACGATTGAGTATTTCAATAGAGAAATTAAGGGAAATGTGATAAGGAACCAGAAAACTCCAGAAGGATTAGAAATTTGGTAAAGGAAAATTATCGATGAAGTCGGCTGCTAGACTTATAGTTTCAACAATGGGAACCACATTAATTATGTCATTAACAAACAGACAAGCTTGAAAAAATTGGAATAATATAATTGCAAAAAACCCAAAGAATTGAAAAATTGTTAAAATTCCACAACAGGGAATAAACCACTCTGGGTGGGAAGGAAATATCCTGCATTAGGATGTAGCAAACTCGTATGAAACGGTACAAAGGAAACGGAAAATTGGAAAGGCACTTAAATCTTAATGTTCGCTGAAAGACACCTTTCACACACAGTGGGTTATTCCCATTTAACAATTTTTCAATTCATTATATTTTTTGCATTTATATTATCCCAATTTTTTTCTGCTTCTCTGTTAATAACTATGTCATAGTTAACTTGGTTACCATTGTTGGAACTATAAATCTAGCGTTGGACTTCATCCCTAATTTTCTTTTACAAAATCTCAAATCTGTCTGAAGTTTTTTGGCTCCTTATCATATTTCCCTTAATTTCTTGATTGAAATACTAAATCGTTTTTGATTATTTAGTTTGATTCTGCCTAATCTCTTCCCTTACCATCGCAGAGTCACTTGGCGACTTTTTAATATGTTATGTAAGTTTTTTAAAGTTAATTATCAACTTAACTTCATACTTTTTATCATTTAATCATTTAGTTTATAAAAAGTTTTACTTAGAATTTTTTTATCACATAATATATATTTATGTTATTTGTTCAATTTCACATTTATTGTTATTTGAATCCAATTTTGACCTGAAGATGGCTGCTTAGTTGAAGCTAGTCGTCAATTTTTGTATTCAACCTTATAAACTAAAAGCAATATGTGGTAAAGATTTTGAATTTTGATTGTTACTAATCCCTAATACCACATTTGAGACAATCGATAATCTTTATTAAATTATTATGATTGTTGACTAGTCTGGTTCTTTTACATTTAAGGCTAAACTTAGAAAGGGGACAGTTTATGACTCCTTATACAAGTATGGCTTCATCTATAAATAAATGCACTATTAGTCCAGTACATAATTTATTGTTGTGTGGAACACAAGAAGGTAAAGTGGAGGCTTGGGATCAAAGAAGCAAGTCTCTGGTTGCTAGTTTGGATTGTGCATTTACTTGTATCAATGAAAATAATGAGTAAGTAGGTTCTAAAGTTAAGTAGTTTTGCATGTATTTCACTACAAAAATGATTTCGACTGAAAAAAAAAACGTTCCCAATAAACTTTTTATTTTTTTAGTTTAAATGGTTTTCCGTCTGTGACTGCTTTGGCATTCAATGGAACTCTTCAGTTAGGCGTTGGTACAGCCACTGGTCAAATATTACTGTATGATATTAGATCAAATAAACCATTTTATATAAAAGAACACATGTACAATTTGCCTATAAAAGATGTACATTTTCATTATCAACAGGATCTGGTTTTTTCTTTGGATAATACATCATTAAAAATTTGGGACAAAAATAATGTAATTAAACATTTTTATATATTTTAGCTTTTAAATAATTAATAAAATATTGCAACGCTAGTTGTATGAAAATGATTGTGCAATTTCGGGCTTGCAAAAAAAGCTATTTTGTGTAAATCCCAATCGTCTCCATTTATTTCAACTCGTTTAAGTTCTAAATCTACATTTTTCTTATTTTCTTAAGTTGTTTCTTTAATCGAATAATGGCTTTGGTTGAGACAAATTAACCAGACTGTTGTTTTATTTGGTTTATAATTATAGTGTTAGTTAGTTGCTCCATGAAAATATTTTACAGTATTCTTTATAGGATCACTTACAAAATTTTAGTTACTAGTTTAAAATTTTAATTTGCATCTTGTAATGAGTTCATAAAGCGCAAAAAAATATTAGTATTTTCTGAAAATATTATACAATTAAATCTATTGGAAGACATTTTCCATATTTGATTAAATCGCTATATAATTTATTTATGTTTGCAATTGAAATTGAACATTTTAATAAGATATGGGTTAGTGTTCCTGTTGTAGTAGGTGTAGTAAGGGTTTTCAGCCATGTTTGTTTTGTATTTGTATTCCAGTGTTAAAGCAAGAATTTTATTAACATTTGTTACATAGTTTAAATCAGATTTTGATTCCCGATACATATGTTGCAATTTTTTATAATTATTATGTTGTTTAACACTTTCGATGCCGCCTTTAAAAATGTAACCACTTTGACACCGATCTGAGACGTCAGCATTGAATGTGTTAAAGATGTTGAATAAATCAAATGTTGGTAGCGCTTGTAATATTTTTCCTGAGGTCAAAACGTCTTTTACAAAATTATCTACAATTTCATTTCCTTGTACTTTGTTTTCTTTCTCACATTTTTGCTGCAAAAATTGTTCACTGCACTTTTACTATCTGTGAAAATAAGCAATCAAAGATTTAATATCACTTTTTCTTTATCTAAATGTGAAATATATTTAATTGCTTGTAATATTGATGTCATATCTGCAGCTTATATGTGTGCTTTTTTTGACAACAGGTACATCTTATGGTAGGTTCTTTTTGAAAGAGATAAAGCATATCCAGTCTTCCCAGTTGTTTTGGAGGCATCTGGGTGTATGTATACTCATAATCTGAGACATGGATTTTGATCATTTCATTAAACACCTTTTACTTCATCCAACTATATCTTGAGTTTCCAGGTATTTACATTGAATTCGGTGAGAAAAAATGTTATCATATGTTTATGAATAACACAGTAAGTGATTGTCAGTGTGTATAAGTTAGTTATAATCGGCGATCTTGGTATAGCTTGCTATCACTACTGTTTTTTTTTTTGAGTAATAGTGCCTATTGGTTAGAACTTGAATTGCCATTTCACGTATTTTTATGGTAAAGTACTTCCTTTGATATTGCCTTCAGAATGAGGTTATCGCTAAGTAGTTGTTTTCAGAGTGCAAGAGGGGCTTCTAGCGTTTCAGTTTCTATCAAATTTACAGGTTTAGATTTCAGCTAGCCTAAGCATTTGCTTTTTTAAACTTCAAGTTTACGTAGATGAGATTCGGCAGTGGAGTTCCTTAGTCTATTTTTGACCGAACCATTGTTTTGAAAAAAGTAGTATTGGGATTTGTACCCTATTTTATTTTGCAAAAAGCTCTTATTATGTTGATGGAATTTTCGGATAATTTTCTTGTGTGATGAATACAATGCTTTCATAGCAGTTTTATCTAGTATTAAGCCCAAGTATTTAAGTTTTTTATATTATTGTTAAAAGTTCCTAAGGTGATTTGCCCATTGTAGTAGTTTCTGTTTTATGTAAAAATACAGATTTTGGTCTTGTGTACAGAGATAGAGATATCGATTTGATCGTTCCACTTCTGAATATTGGTAAATTCTTTATTTAAGTTAACCTCACTAATTTTGCATCTGGTATAGTGCTTATGGAATGCATATATTGATAGACAGAAATAATATTTTAAAATTAGTCTTAATATTAATAATTTTTTATTTCATTTTCTAGGGAAAAGTGTTTACATCAATAGAAGCTTCAAATGATTTTAATAATCTTTGTGCCGTTCCAAACACCGGTTTACTTTTCTTGGCTAATGAAAATCCAAAAATACAGACATATTATATACCAAGTTTAGGTCCAGCTCCTAAATGGGCAAGCTTTTTGGATTCCTTAACGGAAGAACTTGAGGAAAGTTCAAGAGAAAATGTATATGATGATTATAAATTTGTTACAAAATCAGAATTGGAAAATTTGGGATTGGATCATTTGATAGGTACCAATTTACTCAGAGCTTACATGCATGGGTGAGTCATTTTATTTATTAAATATATATATTTTTATAATAATAATAATATTCTTATTAACTTATTTAATTCTTTTTCATTGATTTTTTAAAATTTGACACCTATTTTTTCCTCTAATTTATTCTACATCAAAATTAACAATGACATCTCTTGTCAAAAATAAAAGTATTACGTTCCAACAATGACACTTTTGTGTAAATGAATAAATGATACAAAAAGAAAACACCATAATATATTATACTTTTATAAGTTATACTACAGTCAGGTTCATGATGAAATAAGGTAAGGTATAGAATTTATTGCATGATAAGGAAGCTCACTGAGATTATTGTCTAAAACGGCTATTAGAAGTACTATTATTTTCATGGCAAATCTGTTTTAATACAAATTTCACATTGGCAAATGTTTACTAGTTAACATATTACTATTATAAATTTCAAGTATTTTTTTCACCAATATATAAACACACAATATTCAGATATCGCCGGCTTATTTCAAGTTATTAAGTTCATTTTTCAGGTTAGAGTTGTTAAATATTTGTTTTCATCATCTCTATCTATAAACTACTGTATTCTGACGTTGACAAAAAAATCAATGACAAATTTAAAAAAGTATAAATATCATTGGAAAGAATATATTAAATATTGTTCCAATTTCGGAAACTTTAAAAAGTGATTATCCAAAAGTTTGGTGAATGTAAGTAATGACTTTTTGCAATAAGCCGACGATATATGGTCTCAGGATCATTCTACTTATGCAGACTATATATCTGTTTAGCTGTACAATGGCACTTCGCAACATGAAAACATAATGGCTTAGAGGTGGATCTCCATTCTTGACTTAAATATTAATTTTGACAATATTCCACTTCTACGAATATTACCATTGCTAACTTGAAAATCGTAGCTTGCGATTAGTCAAATAAGAAACACAAAGTAGAGAATTCTTATTTTCATACTATAAGTGATACTTCTAACAAAATTATTATTAAGTTAGACGACAGTGATAGCGATATTGATCTCATAAAAAACTAATGTAAAATTATACCACACTAAAAAGTATTTTATCATTGCTATTTAAAGTTTTTTAATTTTTAAATATTTTGAGTATTTTCTATTTGGCGACTTTAACTTTTAAAATATTTTTAATAATAAACTTTATATACTATTTTCAAAGATTAAAAACAGCGAACGCCAGTATTGAAGAATAGTATTTTTCAAATAACCAATAGGTATGATGAGAGTATGGCTGATTTCTACTGCAAATCTCTTTAAGTTGATTAGAAAGAATATTATATTTTTGATCGAACCATACCTCAACAAATATCCTAGTTAAAATTAATATATGAACACTAAATATCAAAACTAGCTTACCGCATGTACAGGATATTTACATAATTTACTGATTATACACATCTTACCTTATTATACTTAAATGTACATCTACTTTTTGATTGACATTTTGAAGGTTTTTTAATCTGCAGTGATACTTCTTGAAGTAGTGGACCTTCTGTTGAGAGATCCAACCACCAATACAGGCTTTTACGTTTCTTGGAAATGTTCATTCGCAGATCATTCCAACAATTTTCAACCTCAGTAGGATTTTCCAAACCCAGAATTACTCTGGCACTGTAGCATCTCAACAAAAATTAAATTCAAACGACTTAAATGAAACCATTATCACTATTAGGGTCTTTGGACTTAAAGAATGAAGGCATAATACCAAATCTGCCACAAAAATATACAAATCAATTTGTAGACCTCTTCTAGAATATTGTTTCATGGTCTTTTTAATCACTACTAAAGCATCACTAAAAAACACTCGAATAGTTCAAACATGCATACTTAGAATAATTACAAAAATAAGACTGCCGACAACCCGCTGGATCACCCTGCTAATGAATATCTATATAGTCGAGTCAAGATAAAACCAATCTATGTAAGAAGAATTAAACTTGCACAGAAATTCTCTAAAAAAACCATCGAATAGAAGAGTTTTGTATATATTTCTCATCCAAAGAATTCTGCCTCCATTAAACAAAATTTAGAAATTCTACTGAAACTATGCAAGAAATTCCTGGTCCATTTGGCAAGCGAAGAATGATCAGTGCATTTAAGACTGTTTTTATTTTTTTTAAAGATAGTATTATAAATGTCTTTAATACATTCCATTGTAAAGTTTAGATATATTTTCACTTTATTAATATTACATACTGCAGGACCTCAGTCGATGGCCTTTTGGTTCTAGTTATTTTCGTAACTGTGCAATAAATTGCTGTTATTACATTAATATTATCATTATTTTTATTAATGTTATTAATATAATAATAATAATAATAATAATAATAATTATATTATTATTATTATTATAATAAACATACCGAACTTCATTATTTCAAATTGATAACTATACATTTTGTGATTTTAAATTGCTTAAGAAATTCTAGATATTTTTCGTGTAACCTATTCCTAAATGTAATAATAAATAATTATAATAACAGCAATTTATTGGTCATTGTTACAAAAATAACAATAACCAAAAGTCTATCGACCTAGGCCCTGCAGCCTGTAATATTAATTAGTCAAATATATAGTTACACTTTACAATAGAATATAATAAGGAAATATATAATAACAACTTTAAAAAAACTATTTGATGCTTTTGTACTGTAATTCTCTCTAAAGGGGTGTTGTTTTTGTTGTATCTACATATTTGTTGGGTCAAGGTGTTTTGAGCGAACTGATTTTGCCGCAATTTTTGGACTTTAACGTCTTGGATGTCGATAAGAAATTTTTAAGAAGGGATACACATTTGGAATCCATTATTTTTATAAGTAGGTAGAGAATCAGTTGGTATAGTTCATAACTTTCTGTTTCCACAATAAATGTGATTTTCTCCACGACCATTAGTGGAATACGTTAATTCCAAAATCATTTTTAATAATAGAATGTAAACATTCTCACTCTTGAGATAGAATATTTATTCTGAAACGCTTCCTTCTTATGTGTTTTGCATATATTTTCATTCCATAACAAGTGATGGAATGAATATTCCGTATTTGTTCTAAACAATATCGATAGCCGTGGATGTGAAAACTGTTAATGTCAGATGTAAATGACGGCGTCGTAATAACAAATTTTAATTCAAATAAAATAATGAATGAGTTTCTGGTCGTGGAGAAAATATATTCTGTTACTCGGATAGAATAACAAAATTCGATACTCGTGGTTCGTCTTGTATCGAATTTTTTTCATTCTAACCTTATTACAGAATGTACTATTATTTGTTTTTACAGTAATGTTTGATCTGAATTATTTTTTCAAATTTTATAACATTATTTAAATTTGGTTCAAAGCATAATTTCTTTCCTGAAAGGTGATTGTCGATTAATTTCAAATTACTAAGGAAATCCTGGGGAACTATAATAGAATTGTGGAGAATATTTAATTAAGAATACGTGATAGCATTTTGTTTTTTTATTCAGATATATCATAAATATGTAGATATTTCATACTAAGACTTGTGCGGTTTCATTAAAAATATCTATTGAGTAGTTGATTAGTGTCAGTTGTTCATTAACTATAGATTTTATTTTATTTTGATTTACTGACAATGTTTTGATAGGTTTGTCGTACCTTTTGGCGTCTTCTTTATCTAAATTTCCAGATATTTATTTAATAATTGATCCGAGGCCATTTAAAATACCTCGTGTTATTCTATATTTTCATTATAAGCTCGGATTTAATTGATTGATTGGAGTAACAGTTTTGTTTTTTAAAATATTTACTTTTGAAATGTGTTAAAGATGTCTTCGAAATCAGGTTTGATTGCGTTAGAAGATTTGTTTTTTGTCATGTGTTGTAAATTACTAAATTTGTCTTGTAGCGAGTCAAATATAGTTACAAATGACCAACGGTCAATTATGTTTTGGGTATTTCCTAATTTAAGAAGTAGTAGGCCTGAATTGTTAGTTACATTGTGGAAATTTGGATAGGTCAGTGCGCTGTCTGCGATGTCGAGAGTTGCGAGGAATCTGTAACGAAAGGTTTTTTCAGTTCTTTCACGTGTTTTATTTTAGATGTAATAATTTTCCTTTTTAAATTTTAATTCTATTTCTTTTTAGCATTTGTGCAGTAGTATAGGGCGCAAAAAATTTGTTATATAGCGAGACTTCCTTATTCTATCGCCATTCGCCAATATTGTGGAGGTTAGCTGGCGATATGTTTTTATTTTTGTTTAGACAGATATATAATTTTTGACATTATATTAATCACTGTTAAAGTTTAGTTGAATATATTGGTTTAAGTTGTTGTGCATGTGTTTATATTTGAAGAGTTGCTTTCAATACTATCAACTAAATGAAAAGGGTGATTTTTATGTATTGACATTAATTCAATCAATCCTACAGTTACAGTTGCTTTTTTAAATGTAGAATGGATGTCGAAATTTTTTAATGCTGAATAAAGTATTATTTATAAATTCGTCACTATTGTCACCTTAGGTGTTTTGGTTATGAACTATTTTTTGTTTGTGATTCTAATTTTTCATGAACATTTTTGTAAACGTGTCTTAACTTTTTCTTTGGTTTTCGGTATCATCTGAATATAAAGTGGTGGGTAAAAATAATTAATTAAGATTTCTGAAATGAATGTGGTTGAAAGTTAATTCGAAGGGGGTGAAATGTGGCACTATGAATACTACTGTTATAACCTAATATGTTATTTTCGGCCTCTTTTGGATACATTGACGCAAGGATTCTAGAACAGCATTGTTTCATGATGTCCTACCGTGGTGAAATGAATTTTGATTTTGTATAATTTTAGAATTTCTTGTACAATTTCATTATTGAACCCATGGCCATTATCAGTAACTAGTTTTTCCGGTACTACAAAGCTAGCAAAATATTTAATTACACTTATATGAATGGCGGTTTTAGATAATACCCGATAGTCTTTTGCAATTTTTGTAAGGGCATTGACTATAGTTAGATATGTTTTATTGTCAAAAAAAGAAAAGATCGGCGTGAACCATTTTTAAATGGTTTTGAGGATGTCTCCGTTATTAAAGAAGAGTATAGATTTTTTCTAGCATATTTGGTTTTTTAACAAATATCGCATGAATTAATATATTCAGTGACTGAATTATTTATATCTATCCAATAGTAGTTATTTTTTAATCTTTCTAGAGTTTCGAAAATTCCTCTTATGATTAGTTTTACTTTCGTGATTATTTCTTATTACTAGAATTTGGTCTGCCTTATCGGTTACAGACTAATTTTGTACATTTAATGTCGGGCCTCTCTCCAGAAGTATTTTAAGTAATTCTGATTAACTTTGTTATTGATGATTTCGTCAAGGATGCGGATTCCTTGATTACTAGTTTCGTTAACTGTTGTATATTGTGTCGACAAGTCTTAATTTTCGTTAGTTACACAGTTAAGGGCTCTAATTTGAATGTTTGATAATTATTTTACTTTAGGTTGGTCGCCGGAATTATTATTGTCTATTGGATTTTTGGCTAGCTTTTGAACGAGCTTTCAAATTCGGTTTTAACGTATTTAGGGTTGTTAATGGTTAATTCGTTTTCAAGCTCATTTATCGTAATTCGAGATAAAGTGCCGGCGTAAGTATTCGATTTTCCTTTTTTATATTCGATATTATAGTCGAATTCTTCCAGTTTTAGTCGCTAACATATTAATTTTTTGTTTGGTTCACGTATTTTAAGTAGCCAGACAAGAGGTCTTTGGTCAGTTTGAATAGAAAAAAGCCCAGAAGTATTTACAAGCCCATACGATGGCTAGTAACTCCCTTTCGACAGTACTATAATGTTCTGAATCGT
Source organism: Hermaeophaga mercurialis (assembly GCA_951812935.1). NCBI lineage: Eukaryota > Metazoa > Arthropoda > Insecta > Coleoptera > Chrysomelidae > Hermaeophaga > Hermaeophaga mercurialis. The sequence continues at coordinate 15,047,855 of OX638358.1, forward strand.
TAAATCACTTTCGACAGACTGCCGCACTCCCCTATGCATCGCGCAGCAACTTTCTGTCTCAAAGCAACAAAGTACCACTTTCTGCTCTTAATACACAAATAGCTATTGAGAAGCCGGGTATTGTAATATTGTTCAATAGATTTTTGCAAGCATTAAATGCAATTATAAAATCTTGTTCATGAATGATTTTAGAACCTTTTTTCTAAAATTTAGTTTAAGGTTTCGTAATTTTGGTAGTCTTTTACAAAATTGCGATAGTATTGGATAAGTCCTAGGAAGCTATTTATTTTTTTAGTAGTTTTGGGCAATGGATATTTTTTTACGCCAAGCATTTTTTTAATTCCGACGGGGTTAACACGTGTTCTAAATAATTTACTTCTTTTCATAAACATTCTGATTTGGATAGTTGTATCTTAAAATTAGCCGCTCTAAGTCTGTCAAATATTTATCGAAGTCGTAGAATATGTTCTTGGAGTGAAGTACTGTAATTGAGGATGTCGTCAATATAAACTAAACATGTTTCATTTTGTGAAGAATATCCATAACTCTTAGAAAGGTACTTGGAGCTTTCTTAATCCCAAATTAGTAGCATACGAAAGACTTCATAATTTCCAGTTTTTGAAAGTCATTTTTGTTCATCTATACTTGGTGAAAACCGTTAGCTAGTCTAAAATGACTAAATATTTTCTTTATTCTAATTTGTCCAAAATGTCTGATATATTTGGCAAGGGATACTTGACGTCTATAGTTTTTCGTTCAATTTTTCGATAGTTGAGTTTTTTAGAATAATATTGACGTTTTTCGATTAATTAGAGCTAATAAGGGGGGGGATGATGAATGACGAATAATACCTTGCAAAAGCATTTTTTCTATTTGTTATTTTACCTCTGAGTGGTAAACTTCGGAATACCGATAAGTTGTTGTAAAAACCCGAGTGTCGTAAGTCAATTTTATCTTTTAATGTTATTAGAAAATGTTAAAGGAGTTTAGTCACAATAAAATAGGTCTCTATATTTAAAACAAAGATTTTTTATTGCCTCCTTTGCTTCCGAATTACAATGTTCTAATCTGATTTATTCAAAATTTATTTTTAATAATTTATCGTAAGCTTTCGAATTTTTCAGTAAGATTGATTTCATGAATTTGTAGCTGTTTTATTTCAAAAGGTCCGGTAATTGTTATTATTTTTGCTTCCATACTAAAATTTGTTATTGATGTTATAGCAAAATAGTTTTCAACGTAACTAAAGTCTTTGGTGTAGTATGAATGTATAAAAATGTGTGAAAATATTGGAAATTACAACATAATGCCATGCTGAATAGATAAACTCTGAGTGCCGTTAAAAAAAATAGGGATTTTTAATACTTCATTATGATAGCTTATACTATGGGCTGTTTGTGTGGTATAATCTTCATGAGCAATATGGCTTTTACGAAACTTACAGGCTAATTTAGGATCTTTTAACCTACTATTATTTCCGGTATCTATTAAAAAGTTTGCATTTATTTCAGGAATAAAAATGTAAGGAACATTTGATTTCATCAAATTCAGTTGAATTTAGTTTCTGTTGGTGGTCTTTAAGAAAATTTATATTTTTCTTATCAACTGCATTATAAAATGAACTTTGTCTGGGAAGAAAGATAATTTGAATTGATGAGTGTGTTTCCGGATGAATTGTCCATTGGCTCGAATGTGTTTCTGAAATTATTATAGAGATGTGTATTTCTGGTAACTGGCCTATTTCTGTTAAAAGAATTTAAATTTGGGTTTTGACAGAAAATTTGAACATGGTTTGAGTTCATTGGCTGCTGCGGAATATTTGCTGGTGTTTTGTTTGAAATCGTTGTCTTTGGGGTGGTGTGAAGCTGTTTTTGTCTATTGTTAGTCTTTGAGTGGGCTTAAAATTTAAAAAGTTGCTTTTTTGAGTGCTACGGAGAAAATTTTCTTCTTCAGTTACGAATGACCTTGCTTGTTCGAGACTACGAATAAACGTCGAATTTGTTTTTCTTCTACTAAAAAGTTTGACGTATTAATTTTTGACACGATTAAACATCTGAAGTCTTGGCATGTCGAAATTGTACGGTGTTTCATTTTTAAAGGGATGCAAAGCAATTAAATCCTGCACGATACTGCCAAAATTTATTTGATCGCCAAAACTTAATTTTAATAAATTTCTTACTTTTATCCACCTGGTTAATTCTGTTCGGGAACCTATTAAACTAAAGGGCCATGATTTCGGTTATATTGTCTGAATCTGAGTTAGGTGAAGTGCTCAATGAAAGAGTTTTCTCAAGACTTCTTATTAACTCGTCTATTTGTGACATAAGATATTTTAAAATTATTTTTTTTTTATACTAATTTAAATAAATCTTTCAAAGTGTTATGCAGGGTTATTACTATATTCAACTAAAAAGAATAGGAAAAAATATACGAAAATATCTAGGAAAGCAAAATTTCTTACGCAAAGCCAAGTCAAATTTTTTATTTCTTTCTTTTATCTTTTGATCTCTTAAATCTAGCTAGAATCGGCGATATGGGCTTCTGTTATTCTTGCTGGATGTCCAAATGTTGGCGATGTCGTGCTCCATTTGGATAACACTATTCGAACAGTTTTTTTTTCTCTAATTTTCGCGGTTTCTATTTTTACCATTAAACTATTGATATAAACCGGATTGACACGATTTTTGTTGTTGTGCCGTTAGGTTGCGCCAATTTTAGGTTCGTCCGCCATAAATCAGTTTTTAAAAAACACAAATTTTAAATAGTGGAATTTTATTAATATCCTAACGTAACAAAAATATTATTAAAAAAGCCCTTGTAAATGCCGGCTAACAACTAATTTTGTTGTCGCTCACTGGGCAGTGGCGACAAAATGCAGAGTCCGCAGAATTCTTGTTAACTAGGCTTGATGTCTTCTTGTAACTACCTCGTTGGAGAACATAACATTACGTAAAAGAATTAGTTCGTTTTGATCGTAACATGTTTAAATTATTGTATATAATTTTGATAGTTCTCTTTTGCACTCCGATGATTAACGGGGTAACAATAAAAAAAAATTATATATTTGACACAAAGGAAAAAAAACACCAAAAAATGTGTCCTTGTGATCATATCTGTTACATCTTATCATATCTTAAATTATATGCCTTTTATAACGTTACAAATCTAATAATTTGTTATTGTTTAAAGGAACAATCTGTTTCTAAACTATTCAAAAATCATATAATTTTTCTTTAACAACGTTGAGTGCCTACAGTTTTATACCCTTACATCTGCTGCAATTATCTTCATATTTAAGGTTTACTTGAACTAATTGTTAATTTACTATAGTGTAGTCATTTGTATATTTGGAATCTAAAGTCATTTGAATATATATTTTAGACATTCACAGAATACGTCACATTTACGTTCATGTATTTATGCCATATTAAAGTCTTAAATTTCATTTCGGCAGATGAATGAACATAAAACTTTTATTTCAAAATTTTTTTTTAACTGAAATTTATAAAATAATGTAAAATATATAATATTTGTTTATATGTATTTAGTAATAAATATATATGTATCAGTTTTGTTACTCTTTTAGATACTTCATGGATATTCGGTTATACAAAAAGGCAAAGTCAGTAACAAATCCGTTTGAGTTTGAAGAATATAGAAAGAAAAAGATAAGAGAAACTATAGAAAAAGATCGCGAAAACCGAGTTAAAATCAACACACTCCCCAAAGTTAACAAAGACCTTGCGGAAAAATTGATAAATGATGAACACAACAAGAAAAATAAAATCATTGCAACTAATCTTCTAGCAGATAATAGATTTAAAGCTTTGTTTAACAATCCAGATTTTGAAATTGATAAGAATACTGAGGAGTACAGGTTATTGAATCCAGTTTTGTCACGTCTTGATAGTGCCAAACTAAAGAAGATGAAAAAAAAATTAGTATCTGAAGAGTTTGAACCAGTAGAGGTAAGTTATTGACTTGCAAAACAACAAATTCTAAAAAATTCTTTAAATCATTTTATTGATTATAATGAAATCAATTACTTTGCAGGAAGAGATGGAAGGTAAAAATAGTTCAGAAGAATCTGAAGACGAATTTGAACAAGAGGAAAGTTCAGACGATGAACACACCTGGACAAAAGAAGTAAAAAAACAACACAAAATAATTCAGGCAGAGCATAAACAAAAGGAAAGAGAGGAAGAACTAAAAGTACAAGAAGAGGAAATGAAAAAACTACCAAAATTATATGAATTGAGACAAGGAGAAGAATTTAAAGGTCTTAGAAAGAAACTTAATAAGTAAGTAATCTATACAGTTTTTCTTAAAATAACATATTTTCCTTGTTTTAGGAGTTATTAATATGCCTTTTATGTGTCATTAGGTTTATGTCTATTTTTGCCTCTTATTTATTTCAAGCACCATATCAAGCAAATCGATGTCCTGTGTTAGTTTGTAAAGTTTTCTTTGATACCTTCGTTTCAGGGCAAACAAAATGGAAAAGTATTCTTTGTGCTGTTTATACCTCGAATTTCTTCACATTCTCGTGGCTTTGATTGTACACATTCTAAAAACCAAAACGAAAATATATGTCACTCCTCGAAAGAACAAGTTTCAAATATTAACGGGTTCCTAACCTACATTGACAGCTTAAATACTCGGTTTGGAAGTTTGGACATGTGTCAAACATATCAACTGTCATGGTCTCTCCTCTCCGTTCAGTCACTCTCCCCAATATTATTTAAATAGGGAGAGTGCTAAGTTTGACACATCTTTGAAAATGAATTTTTTTAGGGAATTCAGTCATATAACATTCGTTGCGTAACTTTTAGTTTTGGCGCTCTCTTACGGGAACAAAAAACTGTCATATATTCCAAAGTGTGATATTTCATTTGAAAGCTAATTTTATTAGTAATTCAATACATAAAGTAACAAAACACAATTGAATTGAATAAACATAGGCATAACATAAGATTGTTGTTATTAAAGATAAGATTAAATCCATTTAATTTTAATGACCATCAAATAAAACAATATATTTGTGGTTAATATTCAATTACTAATAAAATTAGCTTCCAAATGAAGTGACAATTTAGAATACGTAACAGTATTTATTCATGTAAGAGGACGCCAAAATCAAAAGTTATATGAACAGTTTTATGGCTGAATATCCTATAAACTTACCTTTTCAATATTGTGTCAAACTAAGTACGTTCCCTGTTTAAATTGTATTTGGGATAGTGATGGATGGGAGGGGATGAACGTATGATAGTTGAGATATGTTAAAAAAATATCCTCCTTGGAAAAAAAACCGACCTCTTTTCGCGTCTTTTCCACAAAAAAAATTGTTAAGATATTCGATATGTTTCTTTTTCGGTGCTGTATACGCCTATTTTGTCTTGTTACTATCTAACGAATGTTGTCTTGAAAAGAGTCCTTTATGACACTAACTTCTACTCAGTGTTAGTAGTTACTAAATTACTATCTGGTGGAACTTTTATGAAGTTCTTCCGATTTAGTATTTTATTCAAATTTAGTCTGTTTTTTTTTGGCACAAGTTCGTAACTCTGCCCATATGGTTTTTTTAAGCCAAGGAATCTTTCTGAATAAATTAATGGGCTGATGATCATGTTCGTATAAACTTGTGAAACTGCCTGTGCTGGTACCCATATCAGGGTTACCAATTTGACTTCTACTAACTAATAGTATTTTCTGAATTACTTTCTCCTTAGATCTTTGTGTAGTAAGTTCTTCTCATGTAGTATTTTATTCTTTTTCAGTCTGTGTAATGTATGTTGGCACAAGCTTATTATACCTTTGTTTAAAGGATCTTTTGGCAGGACAAAATATCTTTCTGAACAATTTAACGTTGTAACGATGTCTTTCATATAGCTTGTGAGCCTTGCTATCATGATACTCATATTATCGTTACCGCTTTGTGGAACATAAGTGCTCTGAATTATTTGGATATTTTCCACACCAGTTTTAATGTTACTTTTATAAGTAATTGTATTTATCGTCTATATTTTTAGAGCTTCACTAAATGAAAGGTTAAAAAATGAAGAAATATCTGTTAAATTATTGGGTTCTATAGGCAACAGAGAAATTACGTTTTCAACAAAGAAAAAGAGAAACTTCTCTCTAGAAGATAAAAATAGGAGACACAGAGAAGAAAGGAAACTGTTAGTGAGACCTTTAAATGGAATAAAATCAAAATTTAAAGCAACATTTTCTAATAACCGTCGTCGATAAATAGTAGGTTAATAACTAATTAGGAATAAAAATATTTTATTTTTTGTACAGCTTCCTTTGTACACAAAAATTAATTATTAAAAAGTAAAATGAATCCTTTTGTTATTATTTAAAATGACATTTTTTGTCATAAGTTGTACCTACAAAATTATTACCCTAATCATTATCTAAACTAGTAGTGACTTTTAGTACACGTTTGTATATATATGATTTAAACTATAATGTTTTTTATGTAGGTAAAACTTAGCATAATGTAGATTTAAATATAATCTATTTCGTCATATTTTTAAATATAACAAAATTCTCCTTTTTTCCGTGCTAGCCTAAACACATGTTTTTTAAATATATCCCAAATATTATTCCATTTATAAATTCTCATTAAGTCGTTAGGGAATCGATATGTTATGCTAATAACCACTTTGCGACATTATATGACTATAGATTAGAAAACTCAGTATATGGATTTAATTGGAATTAAAATATATTTTTTATTTTTCGTAAAATATTTTTTTTAATCAACAATTGAGTTGATCCGGCTGTATGTTAGTTCGATATATACTATCAAGTAGCAAATTTTAAATTTTTTTTTCTAAAACAAGAAAAAACAAGACACCAGAATTTTGGGCTACCACAAGTACCTTCCTGTTAGACTTACCAATAGATGGTGGTAGCAGCGTTTACTACTAGACATTTTCTATACTGACTTTTTTGGCAATCATGAAATTCTATAAATTTTATTCGAGTATTGATTGTTTTTCGTATTTAGTTGTTGTTTGTTAGTTCGTAGTTATTATTTGTTCTTAATTAATATGATAGTTTATATTTTAAAATTATGGGTCTTAATAGATTTAAAAAAAGTCAACATGTGACTGTTAGTCAAAGGTGACGTTTAAGAAATAATAAGTTGATAAGGTAAATGGAAATATATTCATAATATACATACAAGGTACATAATAGGTATGATATCTTTAGATTATACAGGTACATGGCAGGTACATATATTGACATTTATGTTGATATTCGAAATAAAAAGTATATTCTATATTAGGAGAAAATGTGTGGACGCCATAGAGTTTTTTTTTAGTACAGGTAGGTTAGGTGTTTTGTTTAATACCTTCGTTGAGGAGCGGAGTATGCTGTTGTTAGTTTTACTAATTTACTGGAAGTAAAATCATATTTACTAACAAAATTTATCATAGTTTTTGAAAATTTTCCAATTTTAGTTATCAAGACAAAAATAAAAATACATATGCAAATTCTTATAAATTGCTAGAAATGCCTTAGTGACCTTGCTGTTATTAACGATTTTTCTCAAATAATCGGAATACGAACGAAATATTGCAGCACAGCACAGAAACACCAAACAAGATTCATAAGTGTTTAAAAATTTTAGTTTATATACACCACCTATCGCTATGGAAGCAGATACGATTTTCGAATATTTCTGTTTTAAGTGTGGATACTCACGGTTTAATTGACAAAAATATTATTGCACATGGAGACAGTAATATTTTTAAAACTATAAGTGATAGTGATTCTTATAGAGAGTACAACGTAGTTGTTTGTAAAATTAAATGTACATATCATTTACTTCGGAATTTGTATTTTTGAGAACTTCTGAGATTTCTGAGATGACTATTTCTACTGGTAAAAAAGTTAAAGACAAATCTGGGATGAAGATAAATAATTAATTTTTCACATAAAAAAAACCATTGTTGATGCAGCCACAAAAAAGAATGAAAAAAACTGCATCATGTTAAAGTTTATGAATTGGCATCTGATATTTGGCTAAGTGCTAGTCTAATTTTTATGAGCACAATTACTGTAATAGTAAATGTTCTTTGTCAAAAATATGTAAATATTTGATGGAATTAAAACAATATGGATTTTATAATGCAGTACAACAGAATATATTCAATTTAATGCAACATTGGGAGTGCCTTGGGAACGGCCATACAAATAATCCTGCAGAATCGTTTAGTGCTCTCATTGGTGTAGTCGGTAGCAAAAGAATAAATTGACGTCTTAAAGATTCCTACAATTTTCGAGTTGTAACAGCTGTGATTCAACAAAACACACAACAGGTACTCACTAAAATACATTTATCTTCAAAGTTACCTGAGAACGTCAGAATTGTTGGTTTACACAAATCGTTATTTGCTACTAAACTAAAACAATGTTGTTTGGCTCAAACAGCACATACAACGTAAACAATTTTCCAAGAAAAAAGTTTAAAGCAAAAAATATGAATAGATAAATTTTTTTAAATGCTATCTAACTTATTCGTTTGACAAATTTACTTCGATTTGATCATCTAGCCCACAACTGTCTTTGTCTTCTAGTTGCTTTGATGTATTGTTACATTGAATTGATGAACTACAAAGATTAGATACGGTTTCATTCATTTCTGGATTTTGTTTCAGAAATGAATGGACAATCGTAAACCACGATACCTTAGGCTGATAAATATCATTGCAGATGCTCCAGATTTTTTTAGAGTTATTTTTTTTTTAATTCTTGATAATAAGCTGATCTAATATTTTTAATCTTTTGGGCTACTTCACGAATACTAAAACCATCAATCCTCATTTCATCGCATATTTTTTTAAAAGCTCCATCTCTTGCATTTCTGTTTTGGTACATTTCAGAATTTATTTTCCACCAACATTCCGCATCGCGATACAATTCAACAAATTGAATTGTTTGTGTAACGTTCATTTTGTAAACCGACATTACGCTGACGTAGGAAATTTTATTATTACTTAAAAGTAAAATGTATTAATAATTTAATTAATAAATTTTATTATTTCAAACTCGTACAAAAATCGAAAAAAAAATACGTAGGCACGCTAAAACCTCCACGTCTAGTATATGTTTCACGACTGAACCGGTCGGAGTCCGATAAAGCGCGCGAAAAAATGCTACTGATCTTCTAGAGTGGGATAATATTTATTTATTTTTTATTTAACGTCTGTCTAGTTTTGCGACCAGGGCTGATCACCGACGCCGGGAGCACGCTACCCCTAGCCGGAAATTTTGCCGAATCCTCAGGTATTCCAACCCGAGGTAGGGATCTTTAACGAGCCCAACATCCATGGACTCGGAACCGACAGTTTAACGTCTCCTCCGAAAGACGGCATATCTCCACTATACCTCGTGCTCATTGGTATAATGCCTGCGAGCTGTGATATGCTACTAGTCGCTGCAGGCTGTACGGGCATACGGTGTTCGCTGGTGGTTACCCATCCAACTACTAACCGCGCTGGACACTGCTTAACTATAGTTATCGCATCACAGGCGTATCCACTATAGAGCTGGGCCCTTGCCCATATTTAAGATTTAAAAATACTAAAAATCCCAAATACTCCTTACATTTTGTTTTATGCTAGACAAAATATTGTTGATCCAGAAAATAAAACTTAAAATGTTTGTACAAAAACACAATTTTTTTTGGTAAAACCTAAATTCCAGACTTAAAGAAACGACTTGGAACTCTACGGCCAGCAGTGGAGAGTCAACACACCGGATCGACATATTGGGTGTTTTCAGTAACTTGTTCCTTGATGATGAAAATAAAAATCAACAGGTCCGAGTTATTTCTCTTTTTTTATAAATAACGTTTTTTACAGAAGTGGGTAAAATTTAACATACGATAAAATCACATAAATGTTTAAAATAAATACATAGACATATCAAAATAATACATATGCTAGAGGAAAAACAATTCACACCACGACTGAATACACGTCGGTACGGACGGTATAATAAAGATCAAGTTATCCCTAAACTTTGTTTAATTATATGTCTAACGTATAATTTTCATATTATGCTGATGGTACATCCTATATTAAATAGAAAAACTATTACGCTTGCACTTTTCAAATAATTCAAATCCAAATATAACCATTTAGATCATCAAGGTCGCATGGCTTCCCAGTCTCCATAAGCTGATTTCAACAATGCCCTTACGGCTTAAGATCAATAGTTTTGATAGCGTAGATGATTGAAAATTACATATTTTGAACGTTTAACGCCTGGAATGTGAAAACCATTAAGAATAGAGAAAGTACGAGAAAACCGACATATACGATAAGTTGTTTAATAAACAGGAGTTGAATAGACGTGAACACACCATTGGTAGATATACCCATAGGAACGCGGAATAAATGTGTTTTCGACTCAACGTGAATATTGTCGTGTCTTCCCTGATCGAAGGGCACCAAACGGGCCCATGCTTAGATGCTTGAGGAGATTAGTTCAACAAGGGATTATAGCAGACGTAGTTGGTCTTGTTCAGTCGAGAATATCATTGTCTTGACTTCAGATGTCTAAAAAAGCCCCTCAAAGATCAACCAGACGACGGACCATGGTATTGGGCATCAATTGAAGGACTTTACAATGAATTATAGTTAGAGTCTTGATATACAGAGTGGACCAAAAATCTGGAAACGGCCAATTATCTCCCAAATTGCTAGCCCGAATTATACAAAATTTGGGATAATCCTCTTTTGGGATACGGAGATTCCAGATTTGACATTTCTAATGTTACTAGATTTGCCGTTTCTCTGTTATTATTAATGACTTTGGTTTTTTTAAAACATCACCCTGTATATTCAGTCATTTTCGGAATCTTCTCTTCAATACGAGTTCAAGCATATATAACTATTATGATTTTATGTAGTCTAGAAGATCGTAACTAAATAAATCAACGCTTAATTGTCTCAATAAATTCTTTAATACAAACTATTTTCAACTACATTAAAACGTAACAATTGAAAGATTACAACATTTTTAAAATAATGATTACTTAATCAAGTTTTCAAAATGTGCTTCTTTTGTGAGTTGACACTATCCTAATCGATTGTAGAATGCGTCTACCACATTTCTCCATGATTGTCTAGAAATTAATCGAGTTTCATCTATAATCCGTTGCATTAGCTCTGCAAGACTTGGTGGTTTAGTTTTGTAAACTGAATTTTTCAAATATCCTCAATAAAAATAATCTTGAGGATTGAAATCAGGAACGTGGAGGCCATTCAATAATACCTCGTCTATCAATTCTTTGTCCGGAAAATATCTCATCTAAATAACGCCGAATATTTACACAAAATGAGCTGGAGTTCCATCTAGCTGAAACCATATCCGATTAAAATTGGCTCCAAACAAGTTTCTCTGTGTAGGTACAATTTCATTTTCATTTCAATAGCATTTCGTATGTATCTGACGTTAAATTTCCTTCGATAAAGAACGGACCAATTAACTGAGTATCCACTGTACCTGACCATACATTTAATTTTTGTGGTCTTTGAGTATGGTGTTCACGCATCCATTGTGGATTTATGTCACTCCAGTACTTTAAATTATGTCGATTTACATTCCCATACAGTGTAAAGGTTGCTTCGTCGGAAAAACATGTTAACGAAGTTTCCGTCATTTTCAATTTTATCCATCATTTCTTCAGTAAACTCTAATTTATGGTCGAAGTCATATTCACTTAATTCTTGCAATAAATGAATTTTGTATCTATCTTTTACTACTCCAGAGTCCTCAAAGCGGTTTACAGTTTTTTGTACCGTCGCCTTATGGATAGAAGATCGGTTTGGGAAAGTATCGATGAACAAGTGGTCTACTTCACTATAAGATCTTTTTCTGTCACCGTAACCTCTCATTATTAGAATAGTAATTCGTTCTTTTTCATTACCAACCATTTTAGAGAAGCAATTTACCTTGCAGAACTTTCCAAAACACATCAAACTACTGTCAGTTTTATTTAATAATGTAAATGGTGAACAAATGTCAAAATCAGGCATTCTAGATTTAAACATTTATATTTGTTTTTGAAGAGTAACAAAAGGTTACGTGTTTGGTGCGTACACACTATGTAATGAAAGAAAGGCTGAATAAGTTGTATTTTAAAGTGTGTAAGATTCTTTATTTAAAGATATGTGTAAAAGAAATATATATATTTCTCAAAGTCTGACTTGACTTTGAGAAATATATATATTTCTTTTACACATATCTTTAAATAAAGAATCTTACACACTTTAAAATACAACTTATTCAGCCTTTCTTTCATTTATATTTGTATTTATTTAAGATCTTCTAGACTACATAAAATCGTACGTGTTACATGTCATTGAAGAGAAGATTCCAAAAATGACTAAATATTTGGGGTGATGTATTTAAGAAATCAAAGCGACTTATAATATCAGAGAAACGGCACATCTAGCACATTGCAAATGTCAAATCTGGAATCTCCGTATCCCAAAATAGTCTTTTCCCAAATTTTATAGAATTCAGACTAGCAATTTACGAGATAATTGGCCGTTTCCAGACTTTTGGTCCACTCTGTATATGTTCCCTTACAAAGTGCAAACGGCACATCAGCTATTGTCTACAGATGTCCAAGCGCCTGTAAATTTCAGCCAAGTCCTTCTAAATTTAGACGCGAAGTGGATGATTTTCCAATGGAACTCATCATGAGCGACGAGGCTCATTCCATCTATGCTGATACGTAAACAAGTAAAATTATCGAACGAGGAGCCATTACATCCTCTCAGAGTCATTGTTTAGTGCGACTTTTATAGAGGAAACGTAATGGCCATATTTTTTAGAAGACGACGTCTGCAACACTGTTACGTGATTGAGAAGCGCTACAGATACATAATAAACGACGCTTTTTTATTGGCCAGATATTGACATTGACGAATTGGGTTTGGACAACACATGGTTCTAGCAGGACGGTGTAATCGCACACATCGTAGGAGATACATTAAACTTTAAAGATCCTAGGCAACACGGCCAGTGTAAATCTGAGTATTACTGTTTCGGTCGAAGGTTGAGGTTCAAAAGAGGAATCTTTGGGTTCAGGCTCTTGGAGTTTGGAGATGGATTTTTGAATATGGGTTTTTTGTAAGCGTTGGAGAGGAGTACTGATTTGATGTGATTTAGTTCATGTGAGAGATTTTCTGGTTAAAAAATAGAGATGGCAGGTGCAACTAAAGAGTTAATTACTGAATTATTTTGACTAGGATGTTGCTGTGAATTGTATTGAAGGTATCTAGGAGTGTGGGTTGGTTTTCTGTATACAGAGTAACCTAATGACCCGTGAGGTTTACGTGTAACCAGGACATTCAAAATAGGAAGGGAGCCATTGGATTCTGTTTCCATAGTGAATTTTATATTGGGGTGTTGATTATTGAGGTGATTTAGGAAGTCTGGAAATGTGTGTGTCGAGCAAGTGATGAAATGTTTTGGAATTTTTTTTCTACATCAAGAGTGAGAACGTTAACTGTTAATTAAAATGATTTGAGAATAATTAAATTTGCTAGTTGTCATGTAGAAATAGTTTTTTTCTCCAACTTTATTAACTTTTATACCACAGTCACTTAATTCGCACAAAATTAAATCATTCTGTCTATTCACAAGTCTTTTAAAATTCTTATAAATTCCGATGTACAATTTGGACAAAAATTTTCATTCGAGATTTGACATATGAGGTGCTAAGATCGCGGAGATAAAAAAAATTGATAGTTTTCTTACATTTGCCGAACTACTAATATACAGACGTATCACTATCTTATCTTCGTTATTAATTGAGATACCTCATTAGTTGGAGTGAGTATATTTTCTCGTTTTAGTAATTTTTTAATTACATCTTTACGGTTTTCTGAAATAGCTATTTGTGTATTAAGAGCGGAAAGTGGTACTTTGTCGCTTGAGACAGAAAGTTGCCTCGCAACGTGTAGCGGAGAGCAGCAATCTGTCGAAAGAGACAAAGTATTTTACGCTCGAAATGCACCCATGATTTTTTTTACGATCACATTATTTTAAGAAACAGAGATATTTTATTAAATCATAAATAATCGGTTTATATTAAGTCAATTGTCGCCATCTTAACATGTAACTGTTGTCATATAGATGGCGCTATGAAATTACTTTTTATTAATTAAAATACATATAAAATGATTGATCATATGATGGTTAATTATGTACTCACATTGTGAAAAGAAAAGAAATTAAGTTGATTCACTAAATACCATTCGTTTATCTGTAAATATGTTTCATTTCGTCATGAATAAGGCAAAATCATATACGACTGTGTGCTAGTTTGTGACAAAATACGTATTTTCGGCTGATAAAATGAAAGTGAGTACGTTTTAAGTTAGTTTACATTAAAATTCCCATCAATTTGGTGAGATATATACTATTGTCTACTTACGTTGAACAGTTGTATGCTCAATTAAAATTAGGGGAGCGATTTTAAAATATTGTCGCTCTAGAGCGACAAAGTTGTTAATTTAAGGAGCGGGCATCAATATGTCTCCTCTCAAGCGAACTAGAGGTACGACCACTACTGCCAGTACGTTACTATCGAATTGCTGGTACGATATTAGTAATGCGTTCTCTCTCTTTCATAACGTGTTCTTTATCACTCGTATGGATTCGTGTATGACTTAAAATATTCAGACTAAATCTGTATACAGAGATTTTATGGGTTTCGTAAAAACAAAACTTGACCCAAAATTAAGGGAATTGAAAGAATAATATAATATAATACCTAATTATTAAAAAATTTGAATGATAAATGATTGGCAAAGAGAATAGTTGAAAATTGTGTCAAACAGTTTTTATTGTACCAAATTGTTTGGTATGACATTGGATGTCGCTCATGTTCTACCATCACTTGTTAATGAAAAAAAGGGAAAAAAATGAATACGTAGTAATTTAAGAAACTTAATGAGATTTTTTGAGAAAGGTTTAGATTTGATTTAATGAGAGTTGAAATAGCAACATTAGATTAGAAGTGTAACAAAATGAGATTTGATCAAAGCTGATTAGAACAGTTTTATTAAGAGAACATGCAGTATATATGTACTTCTGCCAGAAAATATGTTTTTAAAACGTTTATGTTCAAAACTTTTTTGTTTTTCTGTAGTATTAAAATTTGTAAAATATCATGTAAGAGATTTTTTAAGAAACAGTTCTACATAATTTAAAAAGGCAACATTATATACAGCTTATAGAAAAGTAAAATGTACGATTTGATGAGAGTTGACCAGAGTTTTAGAAAAGTGGTTTTTAAAATATTATAAAATTATAAGAGTTGATAAGTTCATATGTTCTACTATTCTAAGCCTACAAAGAAACTTGCAATATATGTGATCTATTTTGTGTAAAGAAATTAAAACATAATCTTCTATATCAGCCTTGTAATTTTGAATAATTTACCTTCCCCCTACCCAATAAGTTTTTACCTTTTTTCGTATTATAATTACAATTGTCATCGCTGCATTATTTATAACAATGACTATTATAATTGAAACTGTCTTACCATAATAACAGATATCGACAACTTATTTCGACCCTGTCGTTACAACTTGTTACAGAAAATTACCTACCATGTTGAAAACAAGGTATTTATACCCTGATTTCACTCAACTCCTGGACAGTCGTCGATGGTTCTTGATCTTTAGTTTTCCAGTTGATCCTTGTTGATTTGCGGGTAAACAGTAACTAGAGCTTGATGTAAAACAAAAGAAAATTACAACACATAATTCATACCTGTTTATTCCCTTATAAATTACAAAATATACATGTTTCATAAACTCGGGATAGAATCCTATTTAAACATTATAGCCATCGAGTGGTCATTCACCCTCGGAACCCCCACGAAAATTTGAATTAGTACAATATCGAAAAAATATTTAACTTTTGTCTGACATCGGATATTGTTCAATCTCACTTTTTAGTGTTTTGGAATTATTTTGCGAATTGTTATTTTTACATTTCAACATTAAAAACTCAAAGGCGATTATTAAATCAATCGTATTTGATTTATGCTTTAAAAAAATCGAACTGTATGGTTAATACAATCCCGCTAAGTGTCAAGTTGTCGTTAAAGTTACTATATTTAACAATGAAATGACACTATTTTTGTTATTAAAACGTACGACAGTTTTTAATCAGTAGAAATGACAGTTCCATTTTTACGATACGATACGTATGATTTAGGATGTTACCATTATAGACAAGCGATCCTAGGAATATAATCTCTTAGGTCAAAATGTTGTTAAATATTAGAAATTTGATACTCACCAGATATTAGATTCGATAATACCAGATCGGCCATATGTGATTGAACTTGGTCAGAAAATACTATGACGGGAATTAGCACCAGTCTTAAGGGCGCCGGAATGTCTGTGATAGTCGACTGATAACCGATGCTTCGAGATAACTGGGTTATGAAGTTAGAACGTGTAACCAAAATGTTGCTATGCCAGGACAATTAATATATTTTATACTACACTTTATGAAATCCAAATAATCGTTTTGCAAACAGAATTTTTAAGCATTGGATAAATTTTCTAGGAAGACTATCAAAGATTCGTCTTAATATACAGAAATTTAAAATCGGAATGTTTATTCGGTGTTCTCGTGCAATGCTTTTATAGTTTTTCCCAAATATGATAATCAGAAAAATTAACCCGTTTTTGTTTACATTCATGTGAAATTCTCATTATTTCCCATGAATACCGTAATTTTGGTTATCAACTTACAACCCTTGTGCTCTAATATAAATATTCACGGGAACTATACTAAATTTTAATGGTTATTGCATCTTTAGGGTTGAGAAAGCTTTAATAAGAAAATATTGGGACTTTTTAAAATTTAATTTAAAAGTGAAAATAATGGTTTTTTTATCTGGGCGGTGGGAAACATCGAATAAAATTTGTGAACTAGGTAAATGTTAGCTGGGTTTGGTGCGTCACAGAAATCGATGAGAATGCCATTAATCTTATATTTCCAAAACAACCTAAAGAAGTTATATATATTTCAAAACTATTACATATTTTGGAAATATTTCAAATAAAATATCAAAAAATATACATGGAGCAATATCTTTAATATCTTTTAACGTAAAGAATAATGTAAGTTCATTTTTAACAGATATAAAACCCATAATTCCTAAATTAAAAAATCAGGTATTTATAAGTTAAAAAGTTTGGACTGTAATGCTGTATATTAGCCAAACCCTTAGAAATTTTGAGATCAAATATAGTTTATGGTTACAAACTTATAAATTAAAATAACTAGATGAGTCACATTATGAAAATCACCTCATTGACACTAAACACAAATCTACACTTGACAAAACAATAAAAACAACTATAGAAAATGAAACTCCTCATGTATGTGATAAGAAGTAAGAACGAAGAAGCAAATCTGGGAAGTCTCCTTCTAGATTACCTTTTGGACTAAATATATTATATTAACCAAATATTTTAGAAAATGAAGAATATTATTGGTTAGATCATATATAATCAATCTGTATGTCAGTTGTCTATTAATTTTTTTATTATTTTATCTGATGATGACAAAGAACTTTGGTGAAACAATTGACATAAGAAGATTTAAAGAATTTTAGAATATCGTGGAATTTTAAGATTTTATTTTTTACATTTATAATAGATAGATTTCACAAAGTAAAGGTAGAAATAATCAATATGACTTACATTTTTACAAAATCTATTGTTTTAATTTTATTATTTGGTTATTAGATTTTTTTGATCGATTATATCTGATAGTGTAGAACGTGATATTATTGACCAACACCTTTGGAAAATATTTGTAATTTAATTCAGTTTCTGAAACACCAAGCAGATGAACATCTTTTACAATATTATATTGGTAATTAAAAATAATCTTGACAAAAACACGCATTATTTTTTTTAGAGATGAATAAATTGTTTATCAAAAAAGAGCTTTTTGCATATTTTTTCAAGTAAAATGCTTGATTATGAATTTGTTTCGTTGCCGTTATACAAAAAATAATGCTAATGTGGACTGTATGTTAAAAAACTTTTATCATTAAAAGATAAAATAGTTTACAATACTAACGCTAATAGCTCTCTTTCTGAATTGCTCTGCGTCGCTCGACTTTAGGCCGCAAAAAACTATCTTTAAATTCAGCAAACCAGCGGCGTAGCGCTGAACATGTCTCCCGCCTTGAAAGGCGATGCCTTTCAACAATAATCTAAACCAAATACATTCAAAACTAATTCAAAATTATGGTAAATAATCTACAGTTGTTTGATTTCAACTATCTGTAACAAAATTAAGTCTTATTCATTATCCATGGGTAAAACACAAACTGGAGCAGCGGCACGAGTTACAATACCAGCATTAAATTTAACGTCAACGACGCGAGTTTAAGTATAAGATGCCATTTAATATTTATTTGAGAAAAATGATCATAAAACATAGATTTGACTTGAGGGCTGCGAATGTAAGCTAACAGCTCTTGCAATTGATTACGAGTACCAGCAAATTTGGTGCTGTAATCAGAAAAGAAATCCGTAGACGTTATCATATAAATGTTTTATTTAATTTAAAAACACTTCCGAGATTATTCACCATTTCTAAATGCACCGCCTTAGTGCACAAATAAAAACGCACAAGTAAGCCTTAAAAATTTTTGTCTTTCGAAAAGTGCTTGTTTTTAGATAAAAAGGCCCCGCGTAATCGACTCCACACCAAATAAATGGTCTTCGTGGCGTCACTCTATAAATGCAGCTATATATCACTCAATTAATATCACTCACCGTGATTTCAAATGGAACCCTTTACACTTAGATATAATATACAGTGTGTTCATAAAGTATGGAATAAATTAATTTTAAGCTAAACAAAAAATTTTGAGGAAAAATCCTGAGACAGGTCGGTTTTTTATTTTAATTTAATGTATTTTTGCATAACAATACAGGGTAAACCATTTGTAAGTAACGATGTCATCGAAAAAATTTTTAAATGGGACACTCTGTATATTTTATTTTTTTAGATAGCAAAATTCAAGACCATTCCAAAAATATATCATACTTGTATTCGGTACTTAATAGTTTTGAAGATACAATAATTTTAAAATCTGTATTTTTGAAGACCTTTAATTAAATTAAAATAAAATAACAAAATAATACAACAGTAACAATAAATTGACGCACAATAAATTACAGTAAGTGTTCGAATTGTCTTCCTTCGTGTGCTTGACAGTGTCCTAAGCGATCAATAAATTCCTGCTGAACTTTATTAATGGTTTCCTGCAAAATGTTATATATTCCTTATCTTATTCTATCTTTTAAATCATTTATGTCGTAGGGTTTACTTTTATACACAACATTTTTTAGATGCCCACAAAATGAAATCTAATGGCGTGAGATCCGGTGACCTAGGTGGCCACTCAAAGGGTCCTCTTCTACCGATCCACTTATTGGGGAAAACTTTGTCAAGATATATTTGAACGGCGGATTCATAATGTGGCGACGCCCCATCTTATTGATACCACAGACTTTCATCGACATTTCCGGGAATGTTTGCACTAGTGAATAAATTCATTAAAGTTGGAATCAAAAAGTTCATTAAAATTGCAGATAAGTTGGTCCGTTTAAAGTTCCATCAAAAAAATAGGGTACAATAATTTTATTTCGAACAATTCCGGCCCAAACATTAATTTTCTGTGGATATTGAGTGTGATGTTCTCTCTTCCATTTAGGATTTTCCTTTGCTGGGGAAGTGCTGGACGGCCTGGCCTGGTATAGGTAGATCTTCTACGGTACCAAACAAACAAATTTTTTTTCAGTTTTGCTCACTGTTGACTGACTTATAGGTTGTACTGGATATTTATTATTAAACATAGCACATACCTCTTGTTGAGTTCGCATCTTATCGCCACAACCAATTAATATTATTAAAATTATCGTATCTTTAAAACTATTAATTACCGAATACAAGTATGATATATTAAAAATAATAAAAAGTACTCACAATAATCTTATTAAACCTTTAACGCATAGGTATAATAAATAATTGTTTTAAATATGGAAATATACCTACACAATGGAAGGAGTCTAATATAACTCCAGTATTTCAATATGGAGATCCTACAAAACTAAATAACTGTAGGCCAATTTCTCTAATAAAAAACTTTGAAAAAATCTTTGAACAATCATTAAAAGCAAGATTACTATCATTTTTAAATAAGCATAACATTATAACAGATAGAAAGTTTGTTTTTATAAAAAATTCGAATACCGAAAACGCCATAATCGATTTTCCTAAATATAGAGTAAAAGCCTTGTATGATTCATCAAAATGCATAGCAGTTTTTGTGGATCTCGCTAAGGATTTCGAAACTGTTAACCATAAAAAATTAATTAATAAATTAAACTATTATAGTAAAAATAGGTGTACTACAAGGGATAGTATTAGGACCCATTTTGTTTCTTCTATACATCAATAGTATTTTAAAAATTAACAATTTGAAAGGAATTTTGACATGGTATGCTGATGATACTGCCCTAATACTTTCGAAAAACACTTGGGAACTGGTAGAAAAAAGTATTGAATCAGATCTAAATAAACTTCACATGACTAAATAACAATCAATTAACTTTAAATGTAGAAAAAACCAAATATATTACTTTTTCCCCTATAACAGTAAATCAACCCGAAAATATAAATATAAAAATACATGGCACGAACTGTATCCAAACTAATTGTAATTGTAATAGTTTAGTAAAATGTTCATCGATAAAATATCTTTGAATACTAATAGATCAATACTTAAAGTGAACGGAACACATAACATACGTATGTAGCAAAAAGAGTAAGAGTGTTAATGAACTTCGAGATATTTTAACGAGGAAATACTTGATTATACTTTACAATTCATTTGCAGAATCAATAATTAGATACTGTATAACAGCATGGGGTGGTGCATATAAAACAACACTAAATGTATTGCAGATAGTATAGAATTTACTTTCAAAAATAATTTTCAAAAAAAGGAGATTATTTTAAACAAGTTCGTTCTACCAAGAAACAAAAACTTAAAATATTCACACCATATATGCTTCCCAGTGCCTACTTTGTGTATATAATGAAAACAATAGGACCCCATTGACCTATGTGGGTACTAAAAATATATCCAACCTAAATGTAAAATCTGAAGTCTTTTAAAAAACTGTCTCAACAAAACTCTTTCCTGTATTATGCGCCACGTCTATATAATATATTGCCACCAAGCATAAAAATAATAAATCGATATAAAACATACAAAAAAGAAGGTAAAAATTATCTAAATAATAATCCTAGAATTCTAAATATATTTATGAAATTCCTAAACCGAATATTGTTGTCATCACAGTTTGTGTAGTACTTTAAATTTAAAAAAAATGTATACTTAATTATGTTTACTCTTATTCTATACTTGTCACTAAAACAAATATATACATTTTGTAAGGTGCTTGAGGGGTTGGTCATTACAAAACAAGTATTCAGTTACTTAGGGTAGTTGATCGCCCCCACTAGCATCAAATAATATAATTTTGAAAAAACAAAAATAGTTTGTAATTTAATACTCTAAAATAAATAAATTGATTGATTGATTGAATAATTAGGTTGATTAGCTAAAATGTTTGTTTTATTATAATTCATACTATGTTTTTCCTTTTCTTTAGCTACGTGTTCTGCTAACGCAGATTAAATCCTGAAAGATATTTATTCGAAAAATATACGAGTTGTCCCTTTTTAAAATATATATATATATATATATATATATATATATATATATCTTATGAACTGTGAATTTGACATAGTCAAAAATTCAAAATTTGAAATCGCCGATCCATCTAATATGCACCCCCTAAATTTTGTTGCCAATTGTTACGAGGTGTCAACGATATCTTTATGTTTACATACTTTACGCGCGCAAAGTATATTTACAAACATATTAGACTGACCTGTTACTTTTGTCGAAACCTATATATCTACCAGTCGAGTTTTTTTTGTTTTTGAAGAAACAGTATTTCCTTCTACTCCTTTCTATACAGGGTGTCCCACGACGATTAAGACAAGTAATATATCAGAATTGGGCAGTAGTAGAGAATTATAATTTTGGGGGTGTAAATTAGAGCAAATGTTGCATCTTTTCTTGTTATTGTGTTACCCAATGAGGTATTTGTTTTTGGTCACATGACGTCGCATTCAAAATTATTAATGGGACAACCTGTATATTTGTGCCTTTCTGTATTCCTCCCGATAAAACAATTCCAACAAACTAGCACACTTGGGGTCTAAAGTGATTAATTCAAGAGTAAATTTATTCGTGGGCTTTCCGGTATATTTTTGTCTAATTATTACCAGATCTTGTGTATCAATATTTCGATAATGGGCTTATTGACAAACAACATACAAATTTATCAGCCCTAGCTGCTTATATTTATGTGTACATTAATTAATGAACATTAGGCAGAGGCCACTGTCATCATGGTAATGTTCTTTGCTTTATATTAAAATAAATTAAAGCTTTTGTTTATCTACGGGTTATCATGCAATGATGAAAATTTGTTTAATTATTTCTTTCACTTTGGTTTGGTCTGTTGCAAAAACAACTGGGTATCTAAACGAAATGTGTTTATGTTTTTACAGGTAATTTTTTTATTGAAATAATTAATTTTTAGTTTGTAAATATATTTGTGTTCTTACTGAATTGATTAAGGAAATTTTTAAAATGGATAAATTTGTTGTTACAGTGAAAAAATGTAAAGGTGTTGTGAAACAAATAAAGTCACTACAAATAATGGAGAAAACTTATTCTGAGCAAAATTTAAATTCATCTTCTAGTCTGGAGGTACGTAATCAGTGTATTTTAATTTATTTGTTATGCTTTTGATAAGATAATAGCTGTTTATTTTAGACACATGGGTCATTGCATTTAAAAATTATACATACGATAATTGTTATTATGTTACCCAATATTAGTACACAAAAATTTTTATACCTACTTTCAGAGGCGTATGCGCTACTAACATATTAAATAACTAAGAGTAGCACATTATAAAAATAAGGCATTTTAATATTTATTAAGATTTAAATTAAATTAACAAAAGTGTGCTATTTATTTCAAATAACAAATTTGACTATTTTTTCAGTCCATTAGTAACTGTCATAAGCTGTTTCCCATAACGAGAAATATGTTGATATCAATATTTTTTTATGTGTACAAATGATCTAATAATTTAATTTGTTTCATACGTGAATCTAAGATTTCTTTATATGAAGCAATTTCACATTTTTATTATATATAATTTTCGGTCATTTTCTTTCGCAAAATTTTATTAAGTGGTTAAAACGTGATTTTATTGCAAAGTAAATGTGAAATATTAATATTTCTAAATATAAATTGTTTACCCATTACAAAATAAAAAAACTTTTTGATAAGGGTTAATAGAGTACGTACACCATTCGATAATTTTGTTTTGTTCAATTTAACATTATTACTGAGATACATGAAACCATATCATAGACAATTATTTCTTCCTAAAGAAGCGTATTATTATACATTTTCAGATAATTTCACATAAAGTAATTGTCATCCTTATTAAGAACCCGTTTATGAACATTATTTTAAAATGAATACATTTAAGATTACTTACCTACGAATCTGGACAGGCCCGGGCTGTCGCTGTGCTCAATAATATGCAAATGTAACATATTTAAGTGAAATAGGGGTTAAGAGAAAAGCCAGTACACCAGATCTTTTAGACTTACTTCTAAATTGTCTTTGGAAATTCAATGCATCGGATCATTTCAAAAAAATAGCTGACTAGTGCATAACAAGATTGGAACTTTAACATTTTTTAAAAATCCGTTAAGGACAGAACAAGGAGAGATAATAACATTTATTATACAAGTTACGTGAGAAATATTTGTTGTAGCTGACGCCAAGAATTCTTTACTATTATACGAAAGTTCTATCTCTAAAATTGAGCCTTAAAAGTGGTTACCATCTTTCATCTTACTAATTATGAGCCTAGTAAGGATATAATGTAATTCACTAATAAAACTTATTATTTTTAGTGTGTTAATTCCTTCGTTAATTGTTCATTAAGAAAATATTGTGAAATATTTATATTTTAATTAATATCTATAAGTCTTGCCAGTGTTCTATTTTTCTAAATATCAAAATATCTGATTAAACTACTATAAATTAATCACTCTGCACCTGATCATTTCGTTTCTGATTTGAAAATTATTAAAATTATTTTGTTTAAAATATTAAAAATTCTACTTCGCATACGGCTCTGTATAATTTTACGTTCAAATTATTTAAAATTATTTTGATTTCATCATCTAATTTTTTCATTTATTTTATATTAGCAATTAATAATCTTTATCATATATTTCGTAGTAACATCAAAAATTACTCTAATGATGAGTTTTGAAAGATTAGCTTGATATGGTAGAACATAAGCATATCCTTTAAAATGAAAGATATTTTACATATTTTAAATTGTATAGTGACCAAAGATGGCGGAGATTTTTTGGAGGTAAATTTATTATTTATTTTGTGACTATAAAATGATATTGTGTAAAATGCAATTCAAATTACAGAAATTATTGAAAAAGTAATTCTTATATTAGATAAAATTAAATAGTATTTATACATATACAGAGTGGACCAAAAGTCATAAGTCATAATATATAGTTGAACTCGTATTGAAGAGAGGATTCGAAAAATAATAGAATATACAAGGTGATGTATTTAAAAAACCAAAGTGACTAATAATATCAGAGAAAGGGCAAATCTAGCAACATTGCAAATATCAAATCTGGAATGTACGTATCCCAAAATAGGCTAATCCCAAATTTTATAGAATTCTGACTAGCAATTTACGAGATAATTGACCGTTTCCAGACTTTTTTTCACTCTCTATAGGCGTTCCCAAAATTCGTCAGCACACGATCTAAGGTAAATTAATTGTGTCAAATTATGCCCTTTGAGGTAGGCAACTGATGTCTGTAAATGTACCCTCTTTAAAATACAGGGTGTGAAAGTTTAAAAAATAAAATAGTTTATTGTTAATAAATTTGAAATGGGGTGATCGATTGAAATTGAACTTTAGAAGAATTATCAGGTTTGTAAACTATTTAACAGCAGATCAACTTCACCTTCAAAGAATTCTTTGGCGCAATAATCCTTTAGATTCAATATCAATCAATGAATTTAACACAGTACTGAAGATACTTCTTTTCTAGCCTTTAGATGCATCCAAGAAGGAGCACGTAATATTTCTGACCCATTAATAAGTTCCATAATTTTAAAGAATTTTTATATGGACGACCTTCTAACATGTGGTTCCACTTTAGACGAAAACTGTTATATAAAATCTTCTTTTACTAAAGTTCTAAGTATATTTGGTTTTCCTTGAAAAGAAAATTCATTTCTAAGGCTCTCGAATTATTACAGTCCAATTCTAATATTTCTGAACCTTTCATAAATTTAAGGATTGATCAATCTACAAAGAATTTAGGTTTATTATGGTATCCCAAGGGTGAGGATTGAACTTACAAGGTTAAGAACTTAACTAGGAGTTATACAAAGATACATTCTAAGCATTATAGTCCCAATCTTTGACCCTTTGGGTTATTACTTCCCTTCACTATAACTTCAAAAATAATTTTACAAAAATGTTGGCTACTATATACTTCATGGGATGAATCTGTATCATTGCACCATTGCTAATTAAATCCTTATAGTTTGATTTTAGAAAGCAAATACAATATGTGTTTGATATTCGTATACCTCGAAATGTTACTTGTAATTCTGCTAAAATGATCTAACATCATGGATTAGCTGACGCCTCTGACTCAGTCTATGCTGCTATAACATATCTGAAATCCATTGATGAGTTTAACAATTCTTCTCATATTTTATGTGTTAAAAGTAGAGTAGCTCCGCTAAAGATAATTACCATTTCCAAGTTAGAGTTGTGTGCTGCTGTTTTTCTTACGGAACTTATGGAAAAAGTTAAAATGGCTTAAAACAGTTCTGATATATGTTATTATTCTGATTCCACTATAGCCACATCTTGGATACATTCTTCTTCAGATATTTGGAAAGTTTTCATTGCAAATAGAATTGCTTTGTCAGAATCTCAACAATGGCCTCATTACCAACAAATCAGAATTCCGCTGATCTTCTTACCTACCTTCTTAAGATCTCACCTCATATCTGATCAGTACAAACTCATGTTTTAATACCTACTAACAAGCTTCCTGAAATTAATGTAAAATGGATTTCCTTAATAGCTAATCCTATTAGTGAATTTGCCAATTTGTGTTACTTTAACAAATTTTCCCAGCTTCTTAAAATACAACGAGTACATGCTCATGTTTTACTGTTTGTAAATAATGCTAAAAAAAGCTAAACTAGTAAGTTCAACAATAGCGGATGAACTAAATAATTAACTGCTTAATTTTATAGCCATTATCCCTATCAACAGAATTTTTTTAAATTATTTCCCTTTCTAAGTGATATTGGTATACTAAGAGTTGGCGGACACTTAAAATAATCTAATTTTGAGTTTTCAAAGAAACATCCAATTCTTCTGCATAAAAATCACAAATTATCTAAATTAATCGTACTTAAAACACACAAAAAATGACTTCATTCTGGACCACAACAAACACAATCTTCTGTTATAGAGTGATATTGGCCTCTAAATGGCAGAAATCTAAGCCGAAAAATTGTTAAAGAATTATCTTATATGTTTTAGATATACTTGTAAAGCAATTCAACCAATTATGGGGGAGCTTCCGTCTGAAAGAGAAACTCTTTTTCGACCCTTTCTTTATTATGGCGTAGATTACGCTGGCTCCTTTAATTCAAAAGATTGTGTTACTAGAAATTATAAAACCATTAAGGCAAATATCTGTATTTTTATCTGAATGGCGACTAAAGCCATACGCCTAGAGCTTGTTGGCAATCTGATTTGCAATTCGTTATTGGCAGCATTAAAAAGATTTGTCCCGCGTTGTGGTAATCCACGTGTTATTTATTCTGATAATAGTACTAACTTTGTAGATGCCAACAATCAATTATCCGAATTTTTAAATAAAAATTCAAGTGAAGTAGTATCTAGTCTTGCTCACGAAGGCATAAGTTTAAGAAAATTAAACCTGCTAAAGCGGCACCTTTTGGTGGTGAAGAAAGTGGGGAAAAGTCTGTAAAGGGACATTTACGAAAAGTTTTTAGCGAAACCATTCTTATACTTAACAATTAATTACTTGTTTAACTCCAAATAGAAGGAATCTTTAACTTCAAATAGAAGGAATCTTAATTCCAGTCTCTTATCTCTTTTATCAATCGACCTAGATAATCCATTTTTCCTTACCTTTGCTCATTTCTTACGGAGACATCTTTACGTCGAATCATCATCCTACATTGGGCTACCAGATTCAACAGAAAATTTATGGAACCTGTGGTCAAAGGAAAATATTACTCAATTGAAAGTCCGCACAAAGTGGAAACAAAATGCTTCTGACATTATCAAACCAGGAGTATTAGTGTTAATAAACGAAGATGACCTGTGACTGCTGAAGTGGATGATGGGCCGTATCGTAGAACTATTTCCTGACTCTGATGGAGTTGTAAGAGTAGCATTAGTTAAAACTTCTTCTGGAACATTTAGAAGGCCGGTAATGATGTTGTGCGCTCTACCACTGAACAATATTTGTGAAATTTTAAGGGTGGGCTATGTTCATTCCAAAATAGGTTTGTTTAAAAAATATTTGGTAACGCCGGATATTCTAACCCTCGCGATCAATCAGGAGACCAATCAGGAGAAAGAATAAATATAACCAGATTCACACACCTACCAAACTCCGAGAATTTCGTTAAGTATTTTAAAAATTTTATGTCAATTGTTTTTAATAAAATAAAACGTACATGAATTACAACAGGCGGTATAAAATTTAGTACGTAACTATGTGAATAATAAAAGATATATTTCAATAAATTCATTTTGTATTCAATCCAAAAGTATTCTAGTACGAGGCCGGTGCGAATCGTGGTATTTTCCTATATGCTGTATTCCGATTCCCTATATGGCTCTTTTATACCCCGATTCAACAGTTAACTTATTCATCGTATTCGCTCTATCAAAATCAATATGTGAGATTAATTTCTACTTAAAAAAAAAACAAACAAAGATTATCATGTTAAAAACCTGAACTGTCTTGACTATTTATTGATACAAGAGGTACTCTGCCCATCTGTCCTCTTTATCAACAAATTTCAAAACTCTGTAATATTTATATAATAAAATAAGATTAAGGAACGATGTACACACTATTAATATTCGTAGAAAAGCTAATATGAAATGAACACTAAACTCCATGCTCTTCAACCATAGATTAACGTGCTAACCATGCCAACACTGAGTAGAAAAGAAAAAATTTAAATAAGAAGGCTAAGGATTGGACACACACGACTCACCCATGGACACCTGATGAGTCGAGACGAACCGACTATTTGCCAATATTGTCCATCTACGAGACTACCATTCGACAACAACTGGAACTTTTGAAAATTGAAATTTTGGGCTTATCAAACCAATTTGATAAGCTTATAAAATTTCTTAAAGAGGCTAATATTTATCACCTAATTTAAGTTTATTTGTAAAATTAATTGTATTAACTTCAGCTCCCCATATTCAATTTGTATCGTACTATTCATCATAATAGTAATATTTATTTTACTATGAATGTTGTGTGTCAATTACTATTATGTAGTCGAAACGCATTTACTTTAATAAAAAAACGAAATAATATCTCTTGAGATTCTACTATAATTTTCAAATATTCATTTAAATCTAATATCACTGGAATTAAAAAAAATATTAGTAGTAACTTTAACAAGAAGTTACTATAATTGTTGCTTTGGAACCAATTTTCGTTAATGTTGAAATTTAAAATTTGCTAACTGATCTTGTAGTATACTGCAATTTTTTAATATTAGTTTATTTTTATGTACGTACTAAATTTCCTAGTTGTTTGATTTAACTTGTTTATCTCATAAAGTATAATTATTATTTTGTCGGAACTAATTAAAATCCATTTTATTCCGGTCTCTTCTAATATATTATTATTAATTTGAATACAATTGTACTAGAATAGCATATTTCTATAACAAGGTTAGAATGGAAAAATTCGATACGAGTGAAACATTCTGCACACGAGTGGTGGCGAGATCGAGGAACCACGAGTATCGAATTTTGTTATTATAACCGACCAACAGACTATATTTTCTCCGCGAACAGAACTTTACTCGATTTTTCACACATTTAATTTAAATTAAAATTTGTTATTACGGCGCCGCCATTTATATCTGATATTGACCGTTTTGACATCCATATCTATCGACATTGTTTAAAACAATTACGGAATATTCAATATGTCATTTGTTATAGAATGAAAAAACATATATGCAAAACACATAAGAAGCAAATGTTTTAGAATAAATATTCTGACTCAAGAATGAGAATTTTTACATTCTATGATGAAAAATGATTCCGGTATTAAAACATTCACTAATGGTCGTTGAGAAAAATTTGTAAAAATTTCATCTTTTGATGTTTACGATAGCAGCTCAAAGTCAACTTTGTAAATTTTGAATGAAATTTTTGTTGATTCTTCATTTAAATATACGTATCGTGAGCTAAATACCATGAGCAATTTGTTCTACTGTAGTTTCATGGTACGTGAGAAAATCAATATAGTAGAAAAAATATATTGCACTTTAAATGAGGTGTATATGTAGGAGGAAGGGGTTTCTATAAATACAAATAAGAAACACAAGATTATAATTGTAACTAATTCACTGTATTTCGCGTGTTAAATACTTATATTTTTATCCCTTAGCTGCATTTTCGAATATTTATTAAACAACTACAATTATACAGACCGATCTAAATGAGGTAATTAATTTCTTTATAACTGATTTTTGTATTAAATCATGTCATTGTTAAAATAATATATTAAATATTCTTAACTAATGTATTTTATTTGACTAATATAAAGCGACTATCCAAAAATGTAGACCTTGGATGTATTATTTGTTTAATAAAACGTTGATGATAAATCTTAAGTGTTAAAATAGTTAATATTTTTATTTATAAATAATAAAAGTGAGACGATTTTATACCACATGTTTTGTTTCAATAACAAAAGAGTAGCTAACTATCCTGATGGTTACATTTATTTGAAATTAGCAACTGCTACAACACCTGTTGTCTGCATATCTGTTGGTTTCTATAGCAAGCATTGCATTATTCATATACAAATAATTTGTAAAAACGAGAAATAGCTCACTTTTAGTTGTAGAATAAGTAAATTGATTTTCTTTAGACTAATGAGAATAATAATTTAAACAAAATTAATTCAAATGTTCAAAATTCTTTCCGTTCACCTCCTGACAATATGCCGGCCTATTAACAAATTCTTAAGTCACTCTTTCCAAGACTTCTGCACGTGTTAGTTCACATTCATCAATAATTCTGTCTCTTAATTCCTGCAAGCATGTTGGTCGTTTAACGCAAACACTTGATTTTAGATAACCCCAAAGAAAAAATCTAATGGGCTTAGATCCGGAGAACGAGCAGGCCACTCTATGAATCGATCACCATAACCGATTATCATTAATATTTCAATACGATATTTTTCACTTAAATGAACCATTCTTAATCGTACAATTTATATCCGTAAATTACAATTTGACAGTTTGACAACAGTTACCTACTCAATAGTACTCGTTTATTTCTTACTATTAATACTCTTTTATACTATATTATACTCTAATGTATAAGAAATTAACACTGGTTTATTAAAGTGCTGCATTCCTTGTTTTTACAGATTTTTTTCGCTAGACCTATATAGTATGTACAAAGTCGAGAAATAACAAGCTCTTTCAAAATCTGCAAAAATATACAGGGTGTCCCATTTAAATTAAAAAAGTTGAGGGTATTTGCGGTTAAACAGGAAGTATATTATTAACAAAAAAAATGTACATCAGGTGCATTTCGCCCCATTGCACTTACTTGTAAAATTTCATAATTATCATCCATTTCTTTTTAAACATATTTACTTGGTTCCATATTTTATCCCAACCATGTATACGAACTTCGCCCTTTTTGAGTGAAAAATGGACACTTATATAAATAGGACATTAAGATAATATATCTTTTTTTTGGATTTTGGATTTTGAACATTTTCAATGCGGCAGACAAAGTTAAATTGCGATCCTTTATTTCTCATTTATGTTTATTTAACAAAATTCTTTCTCCACTATTCTGACATTGGTTTTACTTATTCTACAACAGCGGAACTCGCTACTATAATAAGTACAATAAAGTCAAAATGTGTGTATGACATTTAAATATTAATAATATATTTTAAATATGTGAAACCACGAACACTTCACTATTATTTGATTCCCACCCATTTATTTAAAAACCATGAACTATGTACGTATTTGTTGCTACTCGTTAATGCAGCAACAACTCCGTTTAATATTTTTTTTTTACTTTTTAAGAAATACCAAAATATGTTTTCTTTTATTTTTAGGATGACATTGTTCATATTACTGCTCCTGATAGTTCAACACATTTGAGTGTCACGACTGTACTGAACTACTGTAAAAGCAAAATCCTTACACCTTATTTAAGTTTTTTGCGGTTTATGGGATTCCGTCCATTTTTAAATGAACAACAAGATGCCTGCATTTGTTGGAAATTTTTTAATACTGTATACGTCTTTCTGGCTGTGGTCTTCATGATAGTAGGTTAGGTATAAAATAGTAAGAGTAAATAGAAATATTGTTAATGATATTGATTCAAAAAAAAAAAAAAACGGAACGTAGTTCGATCACTAAATAAGTTATGCCAATTCATGGTAAACCTAATTCTTTCCCGAATGTTAAATATGCGTTTCGATGGGTTGGTTGCTTTTTGCAGAAAAATTCGAACTCATTTGCAACTTTTTAAATTTAAATTTTATATTGTAAAAAATAGACAGTAAGAAATAGTATTTTACTAATTTATAATATATGTACATTTATAACGATTTAGAATTTTTGGGAATTAACTAGAAAAAGGAAGTGTACTCTTTAAATTATTTCCAAACTAAATTTTATTTTTATTATCAGGGAACTACAAATTCAAATAAGTTTATAATAATATAATCTAAAAGAATTATTTAAGTAAAATAGTCTACATATCAATAAAGGTCTGACTTTCGACAAGAGGACAAAAATGACACACATGGAAAAACTGAAGGTAATGTTTCGATATATAAATGAAAACATAAAAGAAGTAAAAGAAAAACTTAAAGCAGTAATGTTAGAAATGAAGATAAAATAGTATGCTGAAAGAAAAGAAGAACATCAATCCCACAAATAGAGGAAGCAAGTGCCAAATATTATAGGGCACAAATAAAACGCAACAAATTAGTAATGAATAACTATATGAAACAGATACCCTGCATGAAGACGAAATGGAAAACGAAAAGGAGAAGGGAAGTAGTAGTAAGAAAAAACCGTAAATGAAAACAAATGAGGAAAAATAAGAAAAATAAATAAAGGAAAAACTAATAGTTGAAGATAAAGAAAGATCAGAAAACAACTACTAAAAAAACTAAGAAAAGGAAAAGAAATATATATTAGAAAATGAAGAAAAGATTAGCAAATTATAAATAGGAACTTGAAAATTACCTCAATCAAGCGATAAGAAATAGAAATTCTAGAAGG
This sequence comes from Hermaeophaga mercurialis, assembly GCA_951812935.1. Taxonomy (NCBI): domain Eukaryota; kingdom Metazoa; phylum Arthropoda; class Insecta; order Coleoptera; family Chrysomelidae; genus Hermaeophaga; species Hermaeophaga mercurialis. The sequence goes on from OX638358.1 coordinate 15,080,748, forward strand.
AATAAAAGAGCTTGAAATTAGTATTCGAAGTTAGCAGAAATAAAAAATCAGGAAAAGGAATCATAAAGATAGGACATTATCACTACCTATAATATTCTTGCTTATCCTAAAAGAACCTGCAAAAGAAAGAATGGGTGTAACAGTAACAAGAAATAAACCACAGGATAATAAAATATAAAGCAATACATTCCAGAATTGTGTTATTGGACTAAACAGAAAAGAAACTTTAATCCATATTTATACACCGATGGTGGGTACAGTGAATATTACAACAAATACTTTCTATATAGCGAGTTACCGGAACTGTTTGATGAAATAAGAGAAAAGCAAAAGGACAGGAGGATTTGGAGAAAATATAATTATCAAGAATGAGCAGTTCTATCAAATAAATAAATTGATGATAAGAAATATATTTTGGGATCAACCAAAGGAAGAACTTTACATATTTATAGCAGAATAAAGTATAGTTAAATTATTATAGATTATACAGTTTTACAAAAAATCTGCAAACCAAAATGGAACAAACGAAAGTAATAAAAGATGCAAATATATCAGAAGTATCATTTAGAGACACAGAAACTATGATAGAAAAAAAATCAAGCATGACAAAATCAGAATATAGATATTGAAAGATGAGAGATACATATAAATATAATTCATAAAAAAGCAATAAAATTATATGGAATACGAAACTATAACAATAATTTAAAAAGAACAAGATGGGACGAAATAATAAAGATGGTGATGAAAAGAATGAAAATAACAGGGAAACGATATCAGGAAACAAAAAAATGAAAAAGATGAAGAAACATATAATAAGGAGAGGCATAAAGCAAAATTGAAGTTAGGAAAGCAAAACAAGAAAGTTGAGAAGAATTTGGAGAAGTTTAAACGAAATATATGACCCAAACAATAGAATATTTTGAAGCATAATAAGAGCAAATAATGAAAAGAAAGTAAAAGATATAAGCGGAATTAAAGATGAATATGACATTAGGAAAATAAGAGAAGTACCAGGGCCAGACAAAATCGAACCAGAATTGCTAAAATTTTTAGAAGAAACGGGAAAACAGTGGCTTCTAAAATTATACAGGAAATAATGGAAAGAAAAAGAATGCCAGGTCAGTGGCAAGATAACCCTGTTGTACCAGTATAAAAGAAAGAAGATTATACTGATTTTAATAATGCACTATGCAATATGCTTATCGTCAGTAATATATCAAGTATATAGAAAAATGATCAAAAAGAGATTTAGAAACTTGGAAGAAAACACAATAGAAGAAGAACAAGCAGCACATCGAGCAGGAAAACAGACTAATTCATACATTAAGAAATGTAACAGAAGGACAAATAGAACAAAATAAAAAACTACTTTTAACATTCATAGATTTAAAAGCTGCATTCGGTACAGTTAACCGAATAGCAATAATAAAATCACTATTACAACTAAATGTAGAACTAATGATCGTAAGAGTTTACAAGAAAGTAAGAGAAGAACTGCAATTGCACTCCAAAACATCTGAAAAATTGAACATCATGGAAAAAGGTGTTAAACCAAGAGATAGCTTAATCCCACTACTATTCATTTTAAATTTTAAAAGAAACAAGACAAACACTGGTTGGTTTCAGAAATTTATAACCCGCAAATCTCTCGCATATTCTCTTTTAATTAATGCTCTAATTTGTTTTTATGTTGCATTAGTTTGCTCTTGTGTTGCTTTAATTTTCTCCTGTTTTTTTCTGATTCTCTAATTTTCACTTGTAATGCTTTAATTTGTTGTTTTATTTCTTAAATTATTCTCTTAATATATTTAGTATTTCTGCCATGACTTCCTTATTTATACTTTTTTCGTTTCCTTCCCTTTTTTTGATATTGAATTTACGTGTCCTGCTTTTTCACTGCCCTCTTTATTTCTCTTTTCATTCTTCATTCTGATATTTCTTTTACTTTTTAAATGTATTTATTGATGTTTTAAAAAATTTTGATTTGATTTATATGTTTTTAGTATAACTAATTCTTAAAGGGCGTTGTAGGCGCCAAAATTGTTATAAATAATACTAATATTTCTATAATTATTTTTTAAATCTTTATCGACAAAATTTCTTAAACTAATCACAAACTAATCTTTTGACAACCTCTTAAAAATCATAATTTCCTTTCATAACAATGAAAAACATATAACAAAATCTTTATTGATGAACATATAACAATATACAGAGTGTTTGTAAAATATCTTTACAAAAACATGCCACATGCCACCCTTTTAAGTAAACTTACCTCAGTATAAAGTTGCTCAATTTGGGTTGAAATTTGAGTTGCGTTGAACAGTTTCTTTTAAATTTTAATTTTTTCTGTTCATGTTTTAGTAATTTTTTTGGGAAAACTACATTCTAAATTTTTAAAATACAAATTTCGCCATAACCATCAGAGTAATCGGGTTTTCCTCCATTGGCCCAGACATTTTAAATATGCAATTATTGAAAAAATCACTTCTACACCTATGGTTTAATTTTACTTAAAATTTTTTTACTTAAAACTCTGTCAACGTACCAAATTTAAGCAGAATCGGTAAAGCCGTTTCAAATTTATAATGGAGAAATTGTAACTTGAGTGCCTTCTTATCTCTAAACTAAGTAACTTTGTACTGAAGTAAGTTTACTAAAATTGGGTTATTTTGGTCTACAGAAGATGTGGTGTGTTAAACTAAACTGATTATAACTCGTTTTAGGTTACATTCTACAATATATGTCTTGCTTTAGACGAGAAAGAGGATTTCGTTATATGTATACCACTAGCAATCTCACATTGAGAGCTGAGTATGAAGCTGTTTTCCATGAGACATGCGAAGCCTCCGTAATATTCAGCTTTGGTTTACCCAGTATGTTACATTTGCTAGCTTACTTACACTTAGTATGCGTTTCTAGAAATAATGATGACGAACAACTTCCTGTTCTAATGGAACGAGTAAGAAAATATTTCTGATTATAAGTTTATTAATATAATTCTGGATTATTTATGAATAATTCTTTCAAATTTACTAAATATTGTGACCCATTTTACTAATATGCCGAAACACAATAGTGATTTACTGGATATTTATGACTAGTGGTTAAATGAGACGGTATGTCAAGTGGCTCAGAATGGGAAAGAGAAATTCACCACTACCTTATACAGAGCTGAATTTTTGAAATTTTTTTTTTATTTAAAAAGATCAATATAAATAAATAAATAAATTACAATTACAGTTACTGTAAATAAATGAACCTATATTATTCTTTACTTTAAAAAATATTACTGAAGATTTTAAATATTTTTATTGATCAAACAAGAGGAAAATGTTGCCCTTAACCTTATATTTCAACAGCCTTAAGCAATTAAATATACGAAGATCTTAAATATTTTAAACATGTTTAAAAAAATTATATCTCGAACAACATCTTCACTAATATCTTTTACAGTAAATAATAATGTAGGTTTATTTTTAATAATTGTAAAAACTAAAATTCCTTAGAAATTTTGAAATTGAACACTTGCGAGGATTCTAGGAGATGAAGGTCTGGTGACCTCAATAGACATTCAAGCTGTTAAGGTATTGACGGACATGCAGTGGCGCTCTATCATGTTGGAACCATATGATGATATTTGTGGATTTCTTCTGTTTAGACACAATTTTCTCAGTGAAAGTACGAGGGTCCCTATTTATATTTCGGGAATAGAAACAAAAACAATCAGTTAAGGTGCCAATATTTTTTTATTGTTTTTCAAATTACCCGCCACGATTATTTATATACTTTTGCATACTTTTTAAAGCATTTATTCCTCTCGTAATCTCCAATACATGGTCTTTGAACGTTTCAACAGCTTGTTCGGACGATAAAAATAATTAACAACGCACTTTATTCTTCGCGGATGGGAACCCAAAAAAATCATTGGGTGACAAATCAGGGCTGTACAGCGGATGACCGATCAATTCGATATTTTGAATGCTGAAATAGTTGTTTGTTGAATCAATATGTTGTTATGATAAGAAACGTTGCGGCGTATCTTGTTTGTGTTTTCCTTATTTCACCAAAGATTTCTGGCAAGCAGATAGTAATGTACCCCTGAAAATTGATTGTTCTTCGATTATCTCGAGACACTATTGCAATATGGCCAGTTTTTCGGAAGAAACAAGTGACCAATTTCTTCAGTGCTTCGTGCAACAACTTTTGTTGGATGTGGTTTATCTTGGAACACGCATACAGTCGATTGCTGCTTACTTTCGGGCTCATATGAATATATCCATGATTCGTCACCTATCACGATTTTATGAACATCTTTTGTAGCACCGTGATTCTATTTCTTCAGAATTTCTTAGCATCAATCGACACGGGCCTTTTTTTAAGCGAGTGTCAAATTATGCGAAATCGAATGTGAACATAGCTTTCTCACAGTAAAGTGTTCAGAGAATGTATATTGTCAAAAATGTCAATCTTTATGATAAGAACGTCAAATGAACTTACATGATATCAGTATTGCCAGTTCTCGAAATATAAATAGTAACCCTCATATTACACGATTTTGAAGAAGAGTAAAGTAATTTGCACATTGAAGTTCTCATTAAAAAAAAAAATGCGCCAACGGATATGGTCTCATGTCTTATCTATCTAAGCATTAACCTATTCTGACGATTGACATATCCGTAGAAGGTAAACGTTGAATGATTCGAAAACAAAAGTGAGCCATTAGTGCAACAAGTAGGCGGTAAATATCCGCTAAAATCAAAATTGATTGGCATGTTTCGGCATGTTAGTGACAGGTGTCAAGATATGGAGATATTGAATTAATGCTGTCAACGAATATTAGGGACGTAACTTTGACATGGATGTCTATAACGAAATATATTTTTAATTTCTCTCGATTTTCATTTTTATCACAAAATTTGATACTTTAATGTATTACAAATAATCCAACATTCACCGCCCCTTTTTAAAAATGATTACTAAAGGGCACAATTTTTGTCAATAGTTTCGTTTTGTAGGAGACACGTATTTTTATCAAATTATCTCAAGACTCAATTAAAAAAAATAACTGTTATGAATCAAATTTGAACCATCACCAAAACGACATGTTTAATATCTGCCTACTTTATTATATTTATAAAAGTTTCTGAGTAATCATGGGGATGCTTTCGCTGCTGTCCTCTACTTTCCACTCTGCTTGATGGTAATGCGTGCTTATCGGCCTGAGGATCCTCGGAGGGGTGGGGGGTTGGAGGGTAGGTATCTCGAAAGCTCATCTGTTTCGCTCAGTGTTCGGAGGCCTTTCCTGCGTCTGGTATTTAAAGGTACATGAAGACTGTTTGCGAGTTTTTGCTCTTTGCCGATGATTAGTAAAAGAAGTCTTATTCGTTCGGTTATATCGTCGTTGTTATGACAGCATACCGAAGTTGCTAAAGAAAAAGGCGCGATATAATTTTACTATTACTATTATATGAGAGATATGCGCACCCATGCGTCAAATCTGTCAACGCGAAGTCTATTAATGTCAATATCAAAATGTTTAATCATCCGTTAAGTAAACATTATGGATAAGGATAGTTTAATAGATATTTTTATGGTATCAAAGCAGTTTTTTATAAATATTCATGCTAATTTTATAAAAAAATATTCCTACATAATATTGACTGAAGTAGCTGGTACATTTTTCACATTTATTAATTTAGAACACATTATAAATTAGTAAATATTTAAATTTTAAAATAGAAATTGATTATTTTCAAAATCTTTTGATAAATTTATATTAATTATACTAAAATTTGCAAAAAATTACATCAAGAGTAAATCACTTAAAAAATCTGCTTATTACTTCTATACAAAACATATTATTATTTTTACTATCTTCAAACAATAAATACATTTTCTTATAACCATAGGCAATCGATGTAAAATCTTCAAGTAATCGTCTTATTAGGTTAATAGGCTTGTATGTTCTAATAGTTTGGATAGTGACTTTATGATCTTTTCTAGATTTTTGGTAGCTATATTTATAACTTGTTCGGTTAGAGGTTTACTTAAAGAGGATATATCTAATATCCTTCAGTAAGCCCTTAATTTCGTTTTCAAGTATGAGGAGGACGAGATGTCTGTAAACCCTCACAAAACTATATTCGTTTCTTTTATAAAAGGAGGAAGCTTGATAAGATTCGCCATCTCATTTTGAAAGGCGTAAACATTCCATTTGTGGAGGAGGTAAAATATTTGAGGATTACCTAACATAAAAAACTTATCTAGAGCTCCGATTTAGTAAGAACAATAAACAAAGCATCAGTCTGGAATGTCAAAAGAATGAGTGGCAAATCATGGGGACTAAACTACAAACAGATTTACAGAGTTTTTCAAACAGTGATAAAACCGATGGTAACACAACGCGGTTGTCTAATGGACTAAGGGAGTCCAGTCTATTGTGACGGATAAGTTGCCTAGACTTGACTTTAGAGATTAGAATGTGTGGCCATAACGAGTCAACTTTCTCAAATGCGGGTATGGAGACAATACTGTGACTTACTCCTCTTCCTACCAAAATGTGTCGGTGACTATAGTCATATCAAAGGGAGACACACTACGGAATATTTCTAGTCTGTTGAGGAAGATAAGTACTCACCACACTATGGGAATAACATATATACATAAGTTTTTAAGTTCCTATGTCTGGGAGAGACAAATGGGAAAAGGATACTGTATTCGATTAATTCGTCTTTCATGTCACTATTAATTCCCCTATTTGCACTCCGTATTCGTTTGGTTTCAAATTGTATATTACCAAATGTATGTCACAATAATACTTATTTTCTTAAGTTGTAGGTTTTTCGTAGTTATTTTCGTAGGTGTTAAAGAATTATAGCAAATGTATCTTGTGCACCACAGAAAAGTAGACCATCCTGGTCATCAAAATACATTTACAGTTTTTGTTCCCTATACAATTGCGGTTTTGTTTTATAAAATCTGGTGCTGAATGAATTTCGTTCATCATTTCATATTTTAAATGTTTCGCGATTCCTCAAAGTTTTGTTTTACTATATCTAAGTAGAAAATATAATTGTGTACATTAGTATTTGGTAAATACCATTTTAATAGTTTTTTATTCCACTTGTGACTCATTCGAAACGTTTCTTATTCTTCTTCAATTTAAAATTTAAGGTTTTAGCTACCAGGGCTATTCAATCTATCATTCACGTCTTTTTTTCGATACATGTAATTTAGATTGATTTCCTATAATTGAAGGGTTACATTATTTATGACAATTTTATTGGTATATAGTGAGTTCTTTCAAATACTGAGCTTATTTGTCAAAAGTTACCGACGGCAATTCCAGTACCATAGATTTTTTTTACTAATTATGGCATTAGTCGGACATCCAACTGTTTTATGTTATACAGGCAACGTAGAAAGAAAACAACCAGTAAAGATTACTGCACATAACAGATGCCCTTTCAAGACCCACCGGAGATCCCTTAACAACGCGTATGCATTGAACAGGATGGGATCGGGGGAGGCGGTGAAGGTGTCCCTATACCTACTTTGCTTACATTCACTTTTTATTTAATAGGTCTTTTTAGCATCTACAAATATTTCAAATGGATTTTTGAGCCATAGAAAACTTGTTAAAACTCTTTGGATTTTTTTTACATTTAGTTTAATTTGGATAAGTTTATCTTTTACCATAATTAATTTTATGATGGCTTATGGAGACGTGTTATTTAAATGGACGACACACAGGTAATTTTTTATTCAAAAAATATTTGTCTTTGGTAAAGGTTTTTTGAAATGGTTAAAGAATTAATGATTTCTGTGTTAGATATTTCTTATTTCAGAGATAAGAATCATAATATTTTATTGTTTTATAACACGAATTGCGTAAATGAGACCTGCAATTAATTTTAGTATTTGCTGCTTTTTTATTTAAGAGCTTTTAATAAATCTTGATGGAATGCTTATCAGTTTTTGTAATAAAATATTGCAGGTAATGATGTAGTGTTAAAATGGTTAAATCGTAAAATTGTTATTTTACAGACAGTATAGTTACTTATTATCTTCATTAAATCGTTATTTTTAAAATCATTAAGTTTAAAGTAAAATATAAAATGAATGAAGTGTTATCGTTATCAATTGCTATTATAATTTTAAGAAGAATTGATTTTATGCGTTAAAAATTTTACGCTTGAAAAACTTAGCAATCTTAGTAATATGCATCATTCAGCAAGTAGTCTATCCACCTGCAGCTTGTTTCATAAAGGAGTAATTCGCTTAACTGATTGTTTTTACATCTTGTCATGGAATACTCCATCTTCTGTATTATACATTGTTACAGTTTAATAGTTTTTCATTTCTTTAAACATATTAGTCTGTCTTTTAGTTTGTCTACCAAGGCACTTCATCTAATAGTATGTTAACCAGTTTTTTCAGTAAAATTGGTCTTGATACAGACTTCTAGGTTACATATATCCTAGATCCAATGTTGTTCAAGATTTCTGAAAAATATTATGGTTATTTATATGGTTTAAATGAGATGCCGGCTGATTAAATATTACAAGCTAATAACAGTATCCCCAACTATTATTTATGTTAGTGTTGCGGAAAATTCTAGGATGACATGGTGACTGAACATAAATTAAACGTGCTCTAATTTGTGCAATATTTGCATTAAAAATTGCATTAAACTGGCTTATAAAGTAACTGTTACGCATGCGCACACGAACGAGTTCATCTTGCCCCAATTAATATTGCCAGTTTAAAGGCACCTTATTAAGTAAATGCAGTAGGTATTAATCATGAAGATTATTCATTGAATAGATAAACAACAAAAGTAACGAATAAAAAGAATAATCGTAAATCAACACAAAAGTAGTGTTGAACTACTTCTACTACATTAATAAGTACTTAATTGTGAAATAGTACGTTAATATAAAGCATACATAATATCAAAAACAAAGTGTACTAGTTACTAGAAAAATATTCCAATTATTGTTGGGAAGGTTAAATCATAATCAGAAAAAAGTCCTTTTTGATAAGGTAAGTAAATGTAAATTGATTTAGTTTTTGTGTTTTGGTTATTTCGGGTGGTAAGTATTTATATTAATATCATGTGTAGTAATTACTAATTCTTTAACATAGTGCTTTAAAACTTTATGTTAGTTATGCGTGGAGTATTTTTAATATTTATTATTATTTTGTAGTAATATTGTATACTCAAGTAAATTATGTTGATAATTAGATAGGATCGATAATTTCTTGTCAATGTTGAAAAAGTTGAAAATAAATGAGACTTAATAAATCCTTTAAATAATTGAATCTGTGGTAAGACCTCTAATTTTAATTATTTACTTTTTTATTTGAAGATCCTATTTGAAGTGGCAATCAAGAACATTTTTCAAATATTTTGTTAATAGTCTTTGGGGTCTTAATTGAATTGTCAATATTAAGAGGAGCGAAATTTGATAGATGTTACTTAATACAATATGAATGGTAAGTATCTTGTTTTTTCATAATTCTAAGCTAGTTTACTGAATTTAAGCTAATATCTAAGTTACATATTAGACCTAAAAGTTCAAAATTTTATAACTTATCGCATCTAGGCTTTAAACAGATCTACGAAGATGAAAAGTAGAGGAGTTGAGCTGTTGAGCAATATAAATTTTAATATCTGATATTTTTTTATTGAAAGTTCGTATATTCCCTTCTACAAATGTAAATTATTTTCACATAAGATGTTTCAGAATTTTTTTTTAGTTTTCTTACTTCTTCTTCAATGTTTGCAACACTTTTGGGGCTTTAACAACCTTTATTAATAAGAAAATTCAAAACTAACGTCTTTAAACAAAACTTGAATCACAGCCAATACGCACATTTTCAGTGACCTTGGCATGTGCAACCAACCTGTTACCTTATCATAGAATATTTCTACACCTTTTATGTTATTTTTAAAATTAACTGGAGATACTATCCTTCCAGCATAGACTTTGCCTAAATCACTTGTAGTGTTTTCTTTGGGTACAATTTGTTCATTTACATGAGAGTCTTCATTGGAGTCTAGCATTATTTGACAAATATGTTAATATTAATTTTGATGTTTAATGAATCTGTTAAAAATAGATGTGGTTAGTTAAAAGTTTAAATAATTTATATATGTAAAATATCTAATATTCTTATCTCAAAATTCCACGATATTCTAAAACTTTTTTAAAATATTCTTATGATAATTGTTTCATTTTTTGGCATCGTCAGATAAAGAATTGACGGGCCTTAGACATACAAAAATGATTTTTATTATAAATGTTCTAACCAATAATATTATTTATTATCTAAAACTTTTGATTAATATTATATTTAGGGTTGGGATAAAGTAGGAACCAAGTAAATATCTTTAAAACGAAACGGATGATATTTATGAAATTTTGTAGGTAAGTGCAAAATGCATCTGATGTACATTTTTTTGTTAATAATATACTTCCCGTTTAACCGGAAATACCCTCAACTTTTTTAATTTAAATGGGACACCCTATATCTTTTTGCAGTTTTTGGAAGAGCTTGTTATTTCTCGAATTTGTACATACTAGGTTTAGTGAAAATAATTTGTAAAAAACGAGAAATAGCTCATTTTTAGTTGTAGAATAAGTAAATTTATTTACTTTAGAATAATGAGAATAATAATTTAAACAAAATTAATTCAAATATTCAAAATGCTCTCAGTTCACGTCCTGACAATATGCCAGCCTATTAACAAATTCACTCTTTCCAAGATTTCTCCACATATTAGTTCACATTCATCAATAATTCTTTGTCTTAATTCCTGCAAGCATGTTGGTTGTTTAACGTAAACACATGATTTTAGATAACCTCAAAGAAAAAAATTTAATGGGCTTAGATCCGGAGAACGAGCAGGTCACTCTATGAATCCTCTACGTCCAATCAATCGATTTGGAAAATTCGCATCCAGAAAATGCCTAACCCGTCTACGATAGTGGGGAGGTGCTCCATCTTGTTGAAACCAAACATTTTGGTAACTGCCCATTCTGTTGAAGTGAAGGAATAATTTGGTTATTCAGTAAATTTAAATACTTGTCCCATTCAAGTTTCCGTCTATAAAAAATGGGCCTATTTGCCTATTTTCGACAATTCCCATCCAAATATTCAACTTCTGTGGATGCTTCATGAATACAATCTTTTTCACGTAAATGAAGCATTCTTAATCGAACTATTTATTTCCGTAAATTACGATTTGACAGTTTAGCAACAGTGACCTACTAGATAGTACTCGTTTATTTCTTACTATTAATACAAACAATATCAATTTGTTTATCTAAATAATATTTTTTTCTCATGTATAAAAACTTACAAAGTGGTTTATTAAAGTGCTGGAAGAATCGTTTTTACAGATTTTTACACTAAACCCAGTATGTACGAATTCGAAATAACAAGATCACTTCAAAATCTGCAAAAATATACAGGGTATTCCATTTAAATTAAAAAAGTTGATGGTATTTCCGGTTAAACTAGAAGTATATTATTAACAAAAAAATATACATCAACTGCATTTTGCCGCATTACGCTTACTTGCAAAATTTACTATACCTTAGATATTGGTCCAAAAGAACATCTGTGAATGTTGATCGTAACTTCGATTTTATGTACTTCATGTTTGAAAACAAACATTCGTAGAGATATGACGATGTGCAAAGAGAACTCAATTTAAGAGCACAATTTCTCAATAATGAATAATGATTACGTTTGTTAATTAAAACTCCACAATTTTTCTTCGAGATGATGTGACTATTTCAATTATTTTTCATATTTATAATGTCTAATTAAGTTCTCCTTATTTGAAATATCAAAGTAGCAATTTTTTACAATTTTATTAGCAACATCGTCATCAATTCGAGCAAGAGGGTTAACGAAAAATATTATAAATACTTCTAAATTATAGAATTCTTCAATTCGATTATTAAATTCTTTCAATAAAGAATCGAATTGATGAGTTGTAGCTTTTCCGTCCCAATAATTTTCAATTATTTTTGGAGAATGCGAAAATTGCTTTTCTCCATATACCTATTATTTCCAAAGCGCAAATTTAGCTTTAAAAGAATTTACGGCACTGATCATCAAAACATTATGTTGATATCTACCTTGTACTTTCAAAATTAGTCCTTTCAATACTAACGTAAAATATTTAGTAGTTTTTAAAATTATTTTATAAATATTATTATAGGCCATTCTAATAAAACTGATACGATACAAAGAAATAAAAACACAACTTTCTCAAAGGACATCCACATATAAATATATTTGATGACAAAATTTGATAAAGTCTCTAGGAACAAATATCAAAAATTCTTTATTCTGATTGGTGTAGACATGTGGCAACATGGTATACCATGTTTCCCTATTTGCTCCTTTCTCTCGAACTCAGGAATATAGTTTTATGTTAGCCAGTAGAATGGTAATAGAACGAAAGTAGGGATTTCTCCCTGTGAATGATCTACTCTATTACCGTCAAGAATACGTACGTCTAGAAGGTAATCTAAAAGAGGAGAACTACCCAGATTTACGTGTTCATTTAGTACTTTATACTGAGGATATCTTAGATGACTCTTTATTTCAAATTCTTTCAATGAATCAAGTTCTTGTTTCGTATCACATATATGAAGAATTTTCTTTTTGTTTCTATTGCTTTGTTAAAATTTTATTTGTATTTTGTGTTAATGAGGTGTTTTAAATAATGCGTCTTATCTGGATGGTTTAATCACTGTGACACCGATCGGATACGTCAGCATTGAAACACGTACGCGTTCATTATATCTGATTTCAAAATTTCTAAAGGTCTGACCACTATAGATAGCATTACAATCCGGACAATTTAACTTATAATACCTGATTTTTTTAATATATGATATTTACTTTAAAAGATATTATTGAAGACGTTTCCCAAGATATAATTTTTGACATTTTATTTGAAATATTTCGAAAATATGAAATCCTTTTGTATGAATTGATTTCTTTAGGTTGTCTTAGACATATAAGGTTAATGACAAGTCTATTTACTAGATATAATGGAGAGTTAGTAGAGATAGCGATTTGTTTTATTATACATATAAGGTATTTCCCTTTTAAAATAATCTACTTTCATTGGTATTGGAAAAGCTCCATGTATCATTGAATTATAAGTTTCCAGGTTATGTGATTTGAATTATATCCGATAAATTGAATATTGAAGATTAGAGTTTACTCTTTTGACAGATGTATCTAAGAAATTTAGGGTGGAATCAATTATTTTGAATAAATATTTTTTAAATTTATTAATTTAAAGACTTTATTGATTGTTTTGGAAAAACGCGACAACAACGAACAAAAAAAGAAGTGTTATGTATAAGATTTTGTAAGGTAAAAAGAAATCAGAAATGAATATAAAACAACAAAGTATAAAATTAATGACTATCTTAAAATTGAACACATTTGTATTTTAAAATAACGAATAAGGCTATAAATAATTAAAGGTAGTTGATGCTTTTAGAAATATAAAAACAGGAGTTTTACTCAGTTTCTGAAATGCTGGGAATAATATTGAAAGAAATTCCTTAACCAATCTAGGAAATGTATTAAAATTTGGAAGTTCGGAAAAAGAATCAACAAAATTTTTGGATATCATATATATTAAACATATCAATCAAATGTCAGATGGTTTATGCTCAAATTAGAATGGGGAAAATTTGAAAAAGAGGAGAACAAAGTTTAGAAGAAGGTGTCCTATTTATTTATATTGTTAAAATTGTTTTTTTGTAAGATCTTCTTAGAGTATTTTGATCAAAATATTGTTTGGGAAAGATTGTGGTAAGAAATTTTTTTTTTTAAAATTAAGATTTTATTAGAGAAATAATAATAATAATAATTTGGTTTCTTACTAATTTTATATTACAGTAAATTGTAAAAGTAGAATATACACAGCTATTGTCTCGAAATTTCTTTCATTGCATTAATATAATTTGGTTTTTATAGAAAGAAAATAGAAGGTGATTGATAGTACACAAAGAAATTACAACCCACTATAATCTTCGTTGACAATATTTGCAATATATTTCATCTATTATTTTATGTTTTCTGAAATTAATAAGTCGACTATTGTTTTAAGTTGACGTATGTTATTTACGCAATCTTATATTATTGAATTTTTATTAATTTCTTTATTTTGTATATTATATTGGATTTGGCTGGTGCTAAAATTTTGTTTGTTTTATTGTTATAATTTTGTATTAGAATTAAATTAGTTTTTGCATGTAATTCAAAATAAATATTAGGTAATTTTTTGTTTATCTCTATTATAAAAATTTCTGCCTTACCATTCAAGGACCTTGGAGCAAAATTGGTCTATGTAATACCATACATGCAACAGTAGCCTACGTCACGTTGCCGTTATTTTGCGCAAAGAATCCTAGAAAACTAGTTTTGTAGAGTCATATATTAGTATATCTTGTAAACAAAAGTAGGTTATACATAAACCAGACATCTTTACTTTTAATTCTGAGGAGCTAAAGTGAACTATATTACATTATTGTGGTACAGAGATCAATATGCTAAGGCAAATACAGCTAATGCAAAAGTAATCTATGTCACTTTCTCTTTACATACCTACAATATTGCAACAGAGGTTATCGTTGTAACGGATCAACCTATTTTGGTTCATGTTCTTCAAAAGTGGGAATGATGTGTGTTTTAACTTTCTCAATTCAGTTTTTATTAAATAAATAAAATGCACGGAATACGAGGAAAACGAATTGTATACTTAGCTGTACAGGAAAATAATTGCAGTTCTGATTCAGATTTTTTGCTGGGAGTGATCATGATATGGATCCCACTTATGAGCGTCAAAGGAAAAGACAACGAACAGACAGAGAAACAGATGATGATGATGATAAGTTAGTTTAATAATCTTTTAGTTTTTTTACATATTTTTCGAGATTTTTAATATAAAAAACATCATAAACGAAACACGTTTATACATTTTACAGAGTTGCTAAATTTACCTAAATAACGTATGTGGTATTGTTACTATAAAATAATTACTTTTGCTTAAAAAAATTAACTGTGACTTTATGACATTTTTTCACAAAATAGGAGTATATGTAGTAGATGTAATGTAAATAAACTATGTATTGTATTACGTCTTTTCTTCCAGACGTTCTTGAGCCAAAAAATGCAGACTTTTGGTAATTCATAGTAGAAAAAGGATGCGACAAGCAAATACATGGAAACGTAATATTAGAAAATCAAATCGGGACATCAAAAGGGTAATGTTCATCATGCGAAACAATTTATTAAAAGTGATTGTAAGTGCAGGTTAAACTGTAAAGCAATAGTCGATCCTGAACGACAAGAGCAGAGTTGTCCATCATATTATAACCTTGGGGATTGGAATGTCCAAACTGCATGGTTATGGCTTAAGCAAAGATTATTTCAACTGCTTATTCAACGAAAGCGTGCTCTAACCTCCTAGTCGCGGAAACAATGCTCGTTTTTAATTCTTTTGGGAATACAAACGTGTGCAAAAGGATTTTTCTAAGTGCGCTGCAGATTAGAAACCAGAGAGTAAATTAATCATTCCGTGTTAAACGTGAATCAAATACCTCCATTCCACAACTTTATGAAAGGGGTAAACAGCGTCCTCGCAATAAGATTAACGACTTTGATGTGAATTATATCAAGAATCACATTAATTCATTTCCTAAATATGCAAAACATCACGGTTATACTTCAAGCTTATTGATAGCGAAAATGCATGAAATTTACAAAGGTCAATGTGAACTAGATAACAGGACTCCTCAAAAAAACGTTTAGACTCTCACATTTTTAATACACATTTTAAACTACATTTTTATATTCCAAAAACGTATACTTGTAAAACGCAAAAGTTGTGACCAATTCAAAGTTGCATACTTGTCTCGGAACAGTAAAAAGAACATATACAACTTGCTGGAGTAGCTAGAGTCATTTTAAATAAAATAAAAAAGAGGTTTCGGTTTCGGTACAGGAAGTGAGCATTAACAATATTTGTTTATTAACCGTTGATTTAGAAAGAACGCTACCCACTCCTTACCTCAAACCTAATGAAGTGTATTATTTACGCCAAATAAACACCTATAACTTAGGGTTTCATTAATATTTACCACAGAAGGATTTAATAAGTTACAACATGTGGTATGAAACTACCGACAAAAAAAAATCTTCGGAAATAGTTTCTTTACTTTACTACAATTGCCAAAATTATATACCAAGTAATATTGGAAGACTAACAATCTTTAGAGATTCTTGTGGAGGGCAAAATAGGAACTGGTCACTAACGTTTTTTTATGATGTACCTTATTAATTCGGTGGAGACTATAAATGAGATTTTGAAATTGTGTTTTTGGTGAATGGCCACATATTCTTGTCTAATGACGCAGATTTCACTGCAGTAAGTCATGCTAAAAAACACAGGGAACATGTTTATATCTTTAAAAAAATCATTGTAAATGACATGACAAATTTTGGTCCATTATCTGATATTATGAAGAGAAGTGAAGGTTCCAATCTTTATTTAATCAATAACAAAAATGAGAAAGCCTACATTTCCAAGATGAAAAAAATTAAGGTTAAAAAACACCAATAATGGAGTATACCTGTGATTACTCAGAATGCTATCACTTTGTAAACCTAATAAAGTATTACCAAATCTAAGAGAAACGGAAGATGGAGAAAATTTGTGACTATTATGAGTTAATAACAGTCATTTATTCCGTTTATTACTATTACCAGCATACAACATCTTGCTTATGGTGACAACCAACTCGAATGTCCTTCATGCATAAGTGAACTATATACATTTTTTTTTCGAGAAAAAAATTAATAAAACTTTAAAAATACTACATGCTAGGCTTCTTTAGTCCAATTAAAATGTATATTAATACTCCACTAAAATTCATAAGTTCATTATACAAAAATGCTTTAGGCTCAATATCTGAAAAGTATGTTTTGCTACATAGACTACTCTTGCTCTAGGGTCCTCTCTTTCTCATTTTATTTTTGGCTCTAATAATTTTTGTGTTTTTGAAAATTTTATTTATAAATAATTCAGTTGTGGTATTTACTTTTAATACGACTACCTAACTGAATAGAAAAAAGCAATCGATTTAAATTAATTTGGGGATATGGAAAGTTTTCAACAACTAACTGAAGATATAAATTAGTTGGAAATCTAGACATTTTGATATACGTTGTAGGAATCTAGATGTCCAAGCTATCCGCCGCTAGATGTATCTTTGTTAAGCTCCACTAATTTTATAATTCAATAATTGAGACTTGAAAAATTTACAGTTAGATTTTTAGAATTTTACTCATACGTCACTGATTGTATTCGTGCGAAATGATTTATAATGTTTCAGTTAAGTCATCGTTCCAATCGAATGATATATTGTATAAGCCTACTAAAGGCGTAGTTATACGTCTCAAGTAGCTAAAGCAAGTTACTAAAACAAGTAGTTAAATTTAGTGACTTGTATGGTGTAAACTGGAATTAATGCTTGCGCAATTCAATCGAGTTGCTTACGCCATACAAGTAACTAAATTTAGCTACTTGATACGTGTAACTGCTCCTTAAGTGTCTATTACTCCAGTAAATTTACTATGAAATTCATAAAAATACTACAGGTATATTTTATATTTAAATGTATTAAACAATATTTACCACTAACTTGATTTATTAATTTAAATAGATTTTTATATATTTCTATGTTGCAGATACGTTTTTTACGATCATAGCATTTTTTTATGACAAATAAATTATTAGTATGCCTAATTCATTTTGTCCAGACTTGTGTATTACATTTAACTAATGATTATTCCTCATACTTTTTACTTTTTTATCGTCGTCCGCTAATATATTTATTGTAACTATTACTTACAATCTGCTCAAATTATTCAGTAATAATGCTGAAATCACAATAGTAGTGTGGTAATCGCAATACTTTCATGTCCATGTTCCCGTACAAGTTGATCTCTGACATAATTATTTCTTATTTTTTTCCTTTGTGCTTTACTTTGAACATATCAATAACTGATATCTGATCCGTTATTAGTTGAAATAGACGGCCAATGAAGAAATATCCTCAATTTTAAAATAACTATTATTGCATAGAGTTTCCTTTTCGGCAGCAGAATATTTTTTCGGAGTCCGATAAAGCGCGCGAAAAAATGCTACTGATCTTCTAGAGTGGGATAATATTTATTTATTTAACGTCTGTCTAGTTTTGCGACCAGGGCTGATCACCGACGCCGGGAGCACGCTACCCCTAACCGGAAATTTTGCCGAATCCTCAGGTATTCCAACCCGAGGTAGGGATCTTTAACGAGCCCAACATCCATGGACTCGGAACCGACAGTTTAACGTCTCCTCCGAAAGACGGCATATCTCCACTGTACCTCGTGCTCAGTGGTATAGTGCCTGTTCGATCTGTGATATGCTGCTACTAGTCGCTGCAGGCTGTACGGGCATTACGACGGTGTTCGCTGGTAGTCACCCATCCAACTACTAACCGCGCTGGACACTGCTTAACTATAGTTATCGCATCACAGGCGTATCTACCATAGAGCTGGGCCCTTGCCCTGAGATAATATTGCCGCTATCGAATGATCAGATGCAAATGTTTCAATATTAAAAGGAAATTTGACAACAATTGCAGTAATCATAGATTTTAAAATATGATTTTCAGCTGTTTAAATATTCAAAATTCCAAGTTTTTTAGTCCCATTTAGAGGATAATTAAAACAACACTAATACAACCTAACCTTTAGAAATTTGCTTAGGTTACTGTCATGTTCAGTTTGGTCCTTACAACAGATAATTATTTCATCTAAGTACCAATGCAAAAGATTTTTATAGATTTTTAACCCGAAGGATTTTGAAAAGAATCCGCAAAAATTGGGAAAGTTTAACACATTCTTCGAAGGCTGTATGTTTTTTCATTTTCTACTATTGGAACCTGATTATAACCATTTTTAAATGTAGACTACTAAAAATAGTGTATTTGGAGATTTTAGTTATAATTTCTTCTATTTAAGGGATCGGATATTCATCTAATTTAGTAAAGGTGTTAACGATTTGTGCAGAGTTAATAACCATTGTTTTGGTTCTCGCTAATTGATGTCAAAAATCTGAGAACGACATAGAGACAAACTGAGTTTAGTAATACCTTCTATGAGGAGTTTCAGAATATCTGAGTTAGTAAATTCCATTTCTCGTAGATTTTACAGCATTGGAATGGCTAATAAATAAATGGTTACGCGACGCAATAGTATCTCTTAAGAATAAACAAGAAATTTTAGAGCGAGGATGTGCATTCCCTTAAAGATGGCGTGGAAAATTTCTAATTTAAAATATCAGGAAATTTTTAAAAATGTCAATATCGCCCTCATTAATTTATTATTTAAATTCAAAAGTAAAATTACTACACCACTGAAATCGTATTCGGTTCATTTTCAGACTCGCACACCTCCATAGCCAAGAGACCCGAATACACGACGTCATTAATTAAATTAATGACGTCAGTGTCTTCCAATTCGGCTTAAATTGTAGGAGAAAATTACATTTTTTTCAAAATGGCTCAGAAATATGTTATGTCAATAGAAGTACTAGTGGACAATAACACTTTTTCAGGAATTATAGCACATTTTTAGATTGAATGTAATGGTATGAAGAGAAAGAAATAAGTATCAGTTTATTATATAAATATTTTCAGTAAATTTTAATAATAATATACGGAAATTTACGGTTATAATAAAATAAGAAACTTTTGAAACTTTTGGTCGTTAAGTTTCTTGGCTAACTATTTAGCCAAGCTTCTTCCTTCTCTCTTGAATTGGCTTTTTCTTTGTCTTACTGTACAGGAAAGCATTTGATGGTTAATGAAGTGGATTATATTTGTTCAAAATTTAAAAATCTAGTATAGCCATATTCCGACACAGGTCTACATATGATTTTGTAAATTTTTGTGGTTGCCCAGAGGTTTATATCTTCGTTCTTATAGGTGAAGTAATTTGGCTTTGGCTTTGCTCTAGTTTTCAGTTTTCGAATGTATTTGCTGAAATTTAGTCCAATAGAATTCCATGTAAGGATTTGTAGAAGTAGTACACACAGGCTGATTGGAAATAGTTTGTGTAGGTGAATTGACGGAGATTGAATGGTTGAAAACAATGAATTGACATTTTGACGGATTAATAGTAAGCCTCAATCTGTTAAACCAATTTTCAGCTTCTTGCGTTTGTTCTTGTAATGTGGGGATAGTACTTTTTAGACAGATGTGACGGAAATAAGAGCTGCGTCATCAGTATACTGAAGTCAATAGTTTGAGAGATTGGGATTTGCTCTCATAGACAAGAAGTCGTAACAGAAAATGTAGAGAATCGGTGAAATGGGGAATCTTTAAGGCACCACCTAAAATATTGTGAAGGTGTTAGAAATTAGGTCATTGACCTTTACCATAAGCTGTTTTTTTTTCTAAAAAATTATTTTAAGAAGCAGACCCTTTATGCCAAATACTATTAAAGGCTTTTCTATATCAAGGAATCATGCAGCAGATTTGAGGTTATTGAGTTTAGCACATTGGATATTAGTAGAATTTTAGTAAGAAGTAAAGGAAAAATATATTCACTGATCCAAATGGAAAGAGAATATTTGATGTCTATAAGTGAAGAAAGTTTCTGCTTAATATTTTTTTAAACAGTTTTCCCAGAAGTGGGAAGAGGGTTAGTGAGCGGTAGTTGTTGATTATTTTGTGATCCTTGTTGACTTTGGGAATCACGATGATAGTTCTGATTTTCTAATATTTAGAAAAGAGCCTGTACACCAGTCAGAATTAAAAATATTTGATAAGAAAAGTGTAAACTCCATAATCCAGTTTTTTAACAATGTGTCAAGGAATGTTATCCGTTCCTGGTGCTGGTTGATTTTTCTTTGATGTTCTAAAATCTCGAAGCATCTATCCTTATTGGTCTGTCGTGGAAGCATCAGGATCTATGGTGTAATTTTGAATACATTGGTCATACCATCGATTTACATAGTTTCAAGTTTACAAGTAAAACGTGGATTGGCGAGATCTCATAGTATTGTTCATAGTATTCTGCAAATTTAATAACCTTTTCTTGATCTGTTGTGAACTCAGAATGCTCTTCTAGTGTTTGTTCTTAGTTTATTGATGTGCTGATACGACGTTCTTCTCTGTTGATATCTTCAGACGCTTAAGGCATCTTATGTGTTCAAATTGTTATAACTGCATTTGGATATTTTTATTGAAGTCATTGATAGCACTCTATTTTCTTGAGTGGGATTGATTCTACACTCTCTTTCCGTTTTGTTTTGATTAGTTTAATAGTGAATGGTAGGAGTTTATGCGATAAAACTATGTTTATCTTTAGGAGATTTTTCTAAAATAATTTCCGATATTTTAACATTGAATTTAGAAATTTGGCTTGCCATTATATTCTCATTGTTCACACTGGAAATGTACAAGTTTGCTACTTCTTTGATTTTTTCAGTAATAGCTTTAGGGAACTGATATTTATATATAGGTGCTTCAAAACTGCAATCAAAACAATAATCTATAGTCATCACTGTTTGGCATAATAAATCTTAGATGGGTCTCCATTTTTATTAAATTGGAGTTCTATATAAATTTTTACATCTGTTTGTGTTTTGTGGGATTAGTAGGGTTGTGAAATTACTAATAATAATAGAATATGTCTACTTGATTCCCATGTTAAAAATTAATTAATTTAGTTTGTTCCTTGCAGTCTTTAGATTTGTGGTTAAATCATAAGGAATTTTGAAATGAAATCGGTGCAGGAAAACGAGGGGCACTTGATACTTACCGCATAATCGCGACTTTTGAAAATGTAGAACTATACTCTTGTAGTAGTGGGACCATGCAAAATCGTTTCTAATTTTATTATAAATTTTGCCCTCTATAATGTGCGGCTCAACTTATGCGATTACAAAAGAATAGTTTTGTTAAGGAAATCTATTTTTATTTTATTGTTTCTTTTATTGTAGTGTTGATTTCAGGAAAATTGATAATTTTTCAATTCATTTAGATTAACTTTTGGTGTATATTATTTAGGCATATAAGAAAAATTTTGCTTAATCCGAGAAAGAAGTTCGATAAAATCTATTATTTCTAAATGTGGATGTGAAAATTTTTGGCAGTTTTTGTAACATTGCCTGTTAGTTGAATCAGAGATGTAGCTATTTTTGAAATTATTGAGATTGATTTATGTGGACCTCTTTTTATTACAGGAAATGAAAAGGTTGGGGTTTATATTTTCACTTGCGCAGTATACAGAGCTGTCCATTTGGAGTTAGTTACAAATTTTACAACTAGAAGCTTTTTACATTTTACAAAATGAATTAGTCATAGAGGCAGATCGTCGATTATTTACTGTGATGGCACACATTTCATGGGTACTGAAAATACCTTTAATAGGAATAATTCTTTCAACACTCAGTTTGTGGAATTTATCTATAATAAATATAAAAGATACTTATCTTGACTTTTCAAAGTATACCGGTTGTCCCATTTAAAAATATTTTGTTGGAGTTACGTTACCGGAAATGAGAGGAAAACAGGTCTTTTCATTATAAATAGAAGCATCAGTATCGACTGTTTATGACTGCCAAATTTCAAGCTTATCATGTGAACATTTTTGGAGATACTGGACTGTTAAAACGTCGTGGGACACTCTGTATAGGTATTTAGTCCACGAGGTAATCTTAAATAATTGAACTTCCCAGATTTAATTGTTCATTCAGTACTATACTCAGGACATTTTAGATATTAATTGAATTCAATTTCCTCCATAAAGTCAAGTTATTCTTATTTGCCACTTATATGAAGTTCCTTCACTATTGTGTTGTTAAGTGTTTTATATCAATGAGGTGTTTTGCATAATGTGATTTATCTGGTTGTTTTAATCTATAAGATCGCAAGCATTCACTGTACCTTATTTCAAAATTTCTAAAAGTCTGGTCAAGATAGATGGCGTCACAACCCGGACAATTAAGGTTTTATACCTAATTCTTTTAATTTATTAATTTTAGGTTTTACATTTAATAAAAATGAATCTATATTATTTCTTACTTTAAAAGATATTGATGATGATGTACGATATATAATTTTTGATATTTTATTTAAAATATCTCCAAAACATGTAATAGTTCTGTATGATCCGTCATCTATAGGTTGTTTCGAAAATATAAGGTTTGAGGTAACCATTTCTTCCTTTTTATTGATCAACTTGTTTATTAAATGTAATGGATAATTATTATAGATAGCGATTTGTTTTATTATATTAATTTCCCTTTTAAAATCATCCCTACTCATTGGCACTGAAAAAGCTCTATGTATCATTGAATTATAAGTCACATTAAATAAAACACCTCATTGACAATAAACATAAACTTACTCTTAATAAAACAATTGAAACAACAGTGGAGGTACTTCATTTAAGTGATAAAATAGAAGAACTAGGTTTTTTGGAAGAATTTGAAATCAAGAAATATCTCAAATGTCCTCAGTATAAGAACTGAATCGACAATTAAACCTGGTAAGTTCAATTATTTTAGATTACCTTTTGGATTAAATACCTATATAATATTAACCATTTAATTTAAGGAAAAAATATTTTAAAAAGTTTATAGCAAGAAATAATACTGTACATATTGCTTGATCATGATTGTTTGGAAGTCAAGTATTCTTATAAGAACTCTGTCAATCTTATGTCATTCTTCGAAAATCTAATTTAGAGAAACCTGGTTAGAGAAAGAGTTGAAGTGAATAAATATCTTCTAGATTTAGCTCACCCATCGGAGCATGGTGGTGTGGTTGGTAATTGAGAGTCATTCGTTTACTAAAAGAATTTCATAGGAAAACATTTTGGTAGGTATCTCTTTTTTTGATGAACTTTCTACTATTCTGTACTCATTAATTCAAAATCGCTGACATATGTTTCTGTAGATTGTTAAGACTTAATTTCTTTATCTCCGGCGATGTTCCTTCAAAATATTAAGCAAGTTGGTACGCCTGATATAGATGAAATGGATCCAACTACTTTTAACTGCCATGCGCCGTATGAAGTACGGAATAAGGCTTAAAGAAGATTTAAGGAAGAGATTTCGTAATGAGTGCTTCAATCAGTTGATAATTTGACCGAAGAAATACATCTCATATAAAATAAAACAAGGTGATATTGTGTTAGTTTACTTTATGATAGATACTACTATCGAAGAAACTTTTCCTGGAGAAAATGGGAAAAGTTCGTCTCAGAACTAGTAAAGACCTATTCAAAATTTATTTCCTTTAGAAATTAACTCTAGGGAATCACAAAAGCGATTAGAGAAAGGGAAACAGAAACCTAATCATCGAGTTAGGAAAAATAAAACTGACAAGATAGATGCAACTAAGAACTTAGAGACGAAAACAATTAGATTGCTACACGTTATAGTCGGAAAATTCAACTTCCAAAGAGATTTTAGGATTTTTTTGCTTATAATTGCAATTCTGTCTCATAGGGTGGGAGAATGTTAAAATTGGCGAACATTTTACTCTTTTCTGTTACACTGTTTTATTAGTGTGCATGTATTAATTAAACGTAAACATTCGTACTTTTGATTTTTGATAGGATTGTTATAAAATTATTTTGATGCAGTCTTATTATTTTTGTATTAAAAACAAAACCACATTTCCAACTGGCCTTCGTTATTGCATGGTTTATTCATCCAAAAAAAAAGGTTACTGCAGAACATTATAATAAATATATAATAAACATTATAGAAAATAGTTTGCCTTTCAAAGGCAATTTGTCTGTCAATACGTTATATTCCCAAGTTGAACTCCTGCCAATCACTGTGCAAAGAGAAAGAAAATATTTATTTAATATTTTTTAACTCTCCATTAAATAGTATTACCATCATATCTTTTATGTGCTTAAAATGTACCTAATAATGTTGACGGCTTTTTTAATGCTTGATTTAATATTCAAATTTATATGTAGTGACATAATTAAGCTTATTTTCACCTTTTTCAGTAATTCTGATATCAAACTGTAATGTTCATCAAATGTGCTTAGTACTTTATTCACAACAGAGAAATTGCGCAAAAAAAAAATAAATGATTGGATCAAGATCAAAGTCAGACAACTGTTTTAAGTTATGCTTCGATAGTCTAGGCACAATTCTCAGCTTACAAAGTAATCAGATTTAAATTAGAAATTTAAATTAAAAATACATTAAATTGAAACTATATATATATTATCTAAATATTAGACTATTATATAGTGAGAAAATCTGTTTTTATAAAACAAAACATATAAAGGCTGATTCTTTGGGAGGTACAGTTAGATGTTTCAGAGAAACTTGACATAATTAAAATATGAAAACTTGAGGTATGACTTTGCTCACATGCCTCGTTAAATTAAAATATTTAGAACATCCAACTACTTCCAGTTATATATGGAAGTTGTCTGTAATTTCCTTATTTTAAATACACCCTGTATATTATTATGTATTTCGATAAAGCTACTCTTATCGATTCCATCAATAAAAGGTTTTGTTACCTAACACTGAGTGTTTTACGAAACACGACCGTTTTCATCACGGCAAAGTGTCCGATTTTATCTTTATAATTTATGAAAATTTACTATTTTTTTTCGAAATATTTTTTTTTATATTGTGTACAATAATAATCATTTTATTAAAAAATATATCCAAATTTAATCAAAATATGCAATATTAAAAAAGTACGAGAAAAAAAGTAAATTTTCATTAATTATAAAGAAATAGGGTAACAAATCGGACAATTTTTCGTGATAAAAATAGTCATATTTCGTAAAACACTCAGTGTAAGATAGCAGAACCCTATATTGAGGGATATATGGACAGGGTGTTACATTTAAAATAAGGAAGTTATAAACAACTTTCGGTATAATCGGAAATAGTTGAATATTCTAAATAATTTAAATTAATTCGAGAATGTCATACCTTCGAGTTTACATATTTTAATTATCTTAAGTTTCTCTAAAACGCCTAATTGAAGCCGTCAAGAAATCGATCTGTATAAATAATAACCTACCTAATTTATAGAGAAACTTCTCAAATATTGCTTGTTATTAACTTGCACATATGGAGCCAAATTAATATAAACTAATATAGCTTCCTGAGATTTATATAAAATGCAAATTATAGCATTACTCTTAATTTTACATTTTATTCTATGTCAATATTTTTTAGTTGGACCAATCTCACGTCGTTTTTAAAAATATTATTAATTGTGAGTACTTTATGGCATGATCTCATTCAGTGTACGATAATTTCAAATTACTGTCTACAAGCTCAGTTACTCAGATCTTATGTCTGCTTTATGAGAGATAAATTGCTGCAATTTCCCGTACCTCCACTGGAATGGATGAGAGTAAGTTTTTTCGAAGTTTGATATTTTTTTTTGAATAACTACCACTATATTATAAGAACCGCACTAAAAAATAGTAGTACAGAATCCACCGTACCTTTTTAAAAGTAATTACTAACAGTTAGAATTTTTGTGAGTAGCTTCCTCTTAATGAGACGCCCAACTTTTTCCTTGGACGAGAACTCTCGATAGAGTGCGCAGGTGTTAAACATTTCGTTTTGGTGATTGTCCAAATTTTATTCATAACGGTTATTTTTTTTTAGTTGAATCTTGAGAAAATTTGATAATAAGCTCGAAAAAAATGGATCGTTTGATAGGAGCGTCATGCGCTCTCAACATGTCTTAATAAGAAGGTTACAAAAAATTATTACTAACAAGCTGATTTTTTTAGTGTTATTTAATAATTGTTTATATAATTTGATGGTTATATTTTCCTCCAAATTAAGTGATACGTTTTGAACAATCACCAAAACCAAATGTTTAAGAGGAGCGTATTGTATTATGTACCAATATTGAGAGTTTTGGTAGAGAAAAAATTTGGGCGTCTCGTTAAAATGAAGCTACTCACAAAAAGTTAGTAATCATGGTGGATTCTGGTCCATAGTGTTATTTGTGTACCTATGCCGAAAAGCATTAGGTTGCGGTCCGAGTTTGGAGTTATCGGAGCCGAGTAAAGTGAGGCGATAAGCCAAGCGAGGATAGCAAAGCGAGATACACACACCATTTTGTCGACAACTCCATTGTCAAAATATTATTAAATAGAGTATTAATAAAATAACATAATAATACAACTTAATTGATTTAACAATAGACTTTAATTTTTCAACTATTTACTAACATTAATGTTTATCCCTGCAGTATTCCTTATATTTATGCAACCAGAGGTAGAAGGGATATTGATACAATTTTTAAATGCACTATTGATGTTATTGTGTTTATCCATCTAGGGTGTTTTTTGGACTGTTTTGTCAGTTTTTGAATTTTTTGTAAGATTCTTCTCTTATTGTGGACTCTGTCAATTTATTTATTTTTCAATCTCGAGGTTAACGCAAAACAGAATTTTCCACTCAAAATTTAAGAGCGTTTTCTAATTTAAGAATGTCTTTTGATAGAGCCTTCACTTATTTACTGAAAGGTTATGAAATAATCATTTCAGTTAAATGGGAAGGTAGCAGTGAACTAAGTGTACCCTTTATATTTATTCCAAGCTTTCGGAAAATATTCTTTTCATCGTCTGAGAAAAAATTGCAAATAATATGAAATATTATTACCATTTATTCTAATTTTTCATATAAAACTGTATATTGTATAAATAAGTAAATATGAAAAAAATATAAATAGGTGAAACAAAATTTATACTTTAACATATAATATATTGAGATTAAGAAGAATAAGTGATTATTGGTCAATAAATATATATAAAAATAAACAAAGTATAGCTTTATAAATTGACATTCATCAAAATGTAAACAGCAATTTTAATAAGAAATATACAGGTTAAACTTTAATAAAAGATTTAAATCTATTAAAAAAAGATCTGATACTGGATGCCTCAGTGAAATTTATTCTTACTTGTTCTCTTATATATGAAAAAATAAAAGCTTAGACTGTGAGACTAAAAGAACTTATTTCTCCCAATATTCCTTTCATTCATGTACATTCACATATGGCAACAACAACCCACGTAATAAATATTTCCGATTATAAGTGAAAATATAATTATAGTTTAGTACTTATTCTTATATACAGACAGAGCTATTTATTAAATTACAACAAAATACACAAAAAATAGCGATACTGGTCAGTGAACAGTAAACACGTAAAACTAAAAGTCGACTAAAGAAAGAATAATAATTACAACTATTCTTATTGAGAATCCATTAATATTTAATACCTAGCACTGGTTGACACCCATTTAGACTTGGTAAGACTAAGATTACAATAAACTCCTTTCTATTTAAATAATTCCTAGAATGTTTGAGTAGGTAATGAAAGTAGGTACCTAATAATTAATACCTTGTAATGACTTTTAATTGATTTTTTATATTAAAATGTAATAAGTGCATCTTTCTTAATATCTACTTTTGCAATAATGTAAGCAGTTGACATTTTCATCGATACTCGGGCTGAAGTATTAATATTACAAAGTTCAAAATCCCATGCTCTCGTTTCTTTTGATAGCACAAACCAGTCTCGATGTCGATTTTATGGGTATTGGGTTTTTCTTGATCTTATACTTTGCAACGCATTATATAAACTCTATTACACTTATTTATATTTTTTCATATTTAGGTATATGAGATACAGTTTTATACGAAACATTACAATAAGCTGTTATAATAAATACTTCATATTTTTTGTAGTTTTAAATGATGGAAAAAATACTTTCCGAAAGCTTGGAATAAATATAAACAGTATCCTTAGTTTATTGCTGCCACCCCAATTAAATACGAGTATATGTATATGCTTCAGGTTTCCTCGGGGGTTACTCGATCTCATCGACAGGTTTTGTGAACTCCTGCTGCCTGCTTCGCGTTTCACGACTTAAACAGTTATTAGAATTAAATTAATTAAATCACAGTGGCTAGAATAACCAGCATCTAAAAAGTGATACATCCGTAAATTTTAACGGACGCGGTTGAGTAGAATTACTTTGTCAGTCACTCTAGTTTCTCATTTATTGTACTAGTTATAGTGAAATGCATATTTTAAGTGCAGTACGGGTCTGTGTATTTCTAATAGGATTATATTTAACAGAGTTACCAGTTTGTTTCCACGTCGCATTTAAAATATCTCTATTGGCCGATCTCTGGCGAAAAAAGTGAATCCTACAAAGCAGTAAAATAAATCATAGTTGTGCTATTATACTGGAGTTGCTCTCGAGTTTTCATTGTGTAAATTTGTTTGTACTTACCTTTATTATTGTGTAATGAAAAGTACAAGAACTGTATTTATGGGTATTTGTTTTACTACTTTGAAGATTGATAACAGCATCCTCTAGCGAATTCTACTTTTCACAATTACACTATTACACTATTAGACCCATGCTACATTTAAAATGTGAACCTTGCCTAATTGCACTAATTTGCCGATGTAGGCTGTCTTGTCTTTTATATTCCGAGCAGTTTTATTTCGTAAAGTTATTTTTTAGGATATTGAAGATTTCAAGAAGCTGTTGCGATACTTTAATAATAAAATTTCCCCATCCGTTTGTTTACTTACAATCATGGATTTATCATTTGCACTTTCCGGATCACTTTGGATTTTTCGTTACCACATCTTTGATAGAGAAACTTATCCAATGCTTGGGTTTAGCATCTTAAATATTCTGCTATGGTTCTTTATTGCAGCAGCTCCCTTTGTTCAAGTAAGTATATTAATTTCTTTAACGAGAGGGTGAGAAAACTATGAGTTCTAAATGTGTAAAGGCGCCCATCTAAAGGTGCTTCTACATTCTCGGTCTCAGGTCCGAGCGCCACAGAAGCTATTGGCGCGGTACTTCAAAGGAAACTCTAGACTTGCAAACCTATGGAAGGTGATAAACATATTACTTGCCTTGAGAAGTCTTTTGACAAACTAACAAGGAAATATAGACAGCAGGTTTGCAAGTCTCACTAACTTCTCAAGCTCAAGACAAGAGCGTTAATTCGAGCACGAGAATGTGGACGCACCTTAAGGGTTTTCATTAATAATTGCAAGGAATCGTAAAACTGTTTGTCTAAAAGGGGCGTATCAGTTGCCTGAATTCACTGTGACTATATTTACATGAGAACTTAATAATAAAGCTCCGTTTATCGGTATTTATTTTATTTCTTATGTCTATCTATCTGCATACATATCGGATATCCATTGAAAATGGGAAAACGGAAATTTGTGTTTAGACTTTTATAGAAATAAGTGATGAATTATACTGAGATAATTCTGTTTAATTTTTATATTTTTTTGTACTAATATTTTATAAAAGAACTTTTTAAATTTTTATATGATGAAAGGCTTTCCAAATAAATGACTGAGTTTTTTTCTACATTGTCTGCCATTTTGCTGAGTATGTATCTTATCACAAAAAACTCTTCCAAGCAACCTCTGATTTATGTTAGATCATTATTGTTACTATTTCTGTACTATAGTTAATATTAAAAAATTAATTAAAAAAAAAAAAAAATACATTTGAATTTTGTAACTTATCTATTGCCAACTCTACTAAGGATGAATAATTATTTTTGATAAAAGCTGATGTTTGATTCCATTTTCTTCAAATAATCTCTTGGCTGCCGTTATTGTGCAATATTTAGCAAGAAGGAAATCTATAACCATTTTCATTTCATTAAAATTGTCGGCATAAAATAAAGTGGTAGTTACACATGAGCGCCAGCAAGTGACAATTGGTCCGGTTGTAAAACTGTATTCGGCAACACCTCTTTAAAATATTTTAACTTTATCTATCTTTCTCGTTACCAAAATTAGGTCGTTTACCGAAAAAAGTTTCTCACGGATAGTTTTACAAACTATAAAGATTCCGTGGGTTTTATACATATTGTGTAACATTTTTGGGCACTTTTTCTGAACCTTTTTCCTTGCATTGATTAGTTAATATGTTTATAAATTTTTTCTGTGACAATAAGTGACAAAAATCTGGTTTAAATTTATAAATTTTCTTTAAAAGTAAATGAGCATTTTTTTCGTTCTGTGAAATCTGGCGTCTGTTACATAAATGTTCAAACTGAAACGCGTTGTAAATCATTCCTCGATTGTTTAATTTTTTTTGTAAATTTTATTAAAATATACCACTCTTAGCTAACGTTCCCACGGCAATCTCTAATCTGAATAATATTTATTTACACATTCCAAATTCCAACGCAGATTACTGCAAATAATAATTATTGCAAAGTCAAACCAAAATTCTTTAATTTTTTTTCCTGTCTTAATGAGCGTTCGAGTTAACGTGTTTTATTACAAAAGTTTCAAATCTGGTTTTTATTGTAACATTACAAGCTGTACATCAGAACAGGGTTTTCATATTTTAGGTGAATATTGTCTTTGATCCCTGACTTAATAAGAATATGCCGGAAAATTAGTAGCTTTCATGAATAGACTAGACACGGAATAAGCATTATATGAAAATTCGAGGCAAACAATTCTTTTATAACATATTACTACAAAAAATATAAACATTAAAGTGATATAATTAAATTAAATAGACTATAATGTTCAAACTTAAAATATTTTTCATTTTTAAAATATTTCAAATTTTACTTTCTGTAACTCCATAAGTTATATAGTTTTTGTCAAGTGTTTGGAGTTATAGCCTCACCTTTTAGCCTGTATTTATTGTCTACTTAGTATATGTGTTACGAGTAAAGCAAGAATACAGGGTAATCCTAGGTTTAACGGGTTAAAACTGGGTCTAACCAATCCTAGTTAGTTCGTTTAGGTTAGCTTGGGTTAAGCTAGGTGAGGTTAAAGTTAAGTTAGGTTTTAGTTTTAGTAAGTTAAAGGTGGATGCTTTGGGAACGTTAAAACCTAACCTAACTTACCCTAACCTTAACTAAATTAAACTAACCAATTAAGATTGGCTTAGATCCAGCTTTAATCGATTAAAGGTGACAACATTGACATTTTTCAGGATCTAACCGACTAGGTTTCGTTAGACCCAGCTTTAACCAGTTAAACCTCTGAGTACCTTTTGTTTTAGCTGTAGCTATAACGTGTGCACTGAATTGCGGTGTAGAATCATTAAATAGCTTACAACTTGGGAACCAAAAAAATATGGATTTAAGATGATTGCATTTTAATCGTTACTTGTTAATCTATATGAAATAATGTTATATTTCATGAAAATATAATTCATATCAATCTGAATGTTACATATAGCTTACTAAAGGATTCTGTCCATGATCCACTTCCGTATCCTTCATATATTTCAATAATTAATTAGTATTAGCATTCACAGATATTTTACCCTTTTTAGATACCACTATATTTTAGACCTGATATATCAAGTGAAATATTATTGAATAATAGTAGTAGAGATATTTGTTTGATAACACAATGTTTGACTTGAATTCATTTTTATTAATATTGTATTTGAAATTTAATCGCTTTTATTACTTATTAGATACTTCTCTGAAGAGTAAAACTTTCTTATTATTTATTCTTGTTTTAGTGACATTCTTTAAAGTTCATTATCCATCTTTGTCTTTTTAATTATTTTAGTTTGACAGAAAAAGTTAGCCATATACTGCCCCAAACATCAGAAATATTACCGAATCCTCTTATATTCAAACCAAATGTAGGGATTTCTTGCTAGATTTTTTTTTGTTGTTTAGCGGATAGTATGCTATAGGCTTTCTTATTTACTCTACTTGTTATTTCTATTTCGATTGCTTTCCTCATTTTAAAATATTTTTCCTTTTACATTTTTCAAAACTATATAC
Source organism: Hermaeophaga mercurialis (assembly GCA_951812935.1). Taxonomy (NCBI): domain Eukaryota; kingdom Metazoa; phylum Arthropoda; class Insecta; order Coleoptera; family Chrysomelidae; genus Hermaeophaga; species Hermaeophaga mercurialis. The sequence goes on from OX638358.1 coordinate 15,113,698, forward strand.
TTGTTTCCATTTCAAACTTCAAACGTGTTCTTTTCTCTTTCCGATTCTACCTTGTCCCGTAGACGAGAGCAACACAAGGAGTTCTGATTCCTCTTCCGCAGTTAAACCCATCTAATATTTTAGTTTCAATACTATTGATGATTTAATTTTTAGGCTGCCAGAGTATCCAATTCTTGTGAAGTTCTAAAGACAGTTGGACAAGAAGCAAGAACACGACCATATGTTCATCAGGATACCCCTACTCTAGAACTAGACTCGATTTTGTTGTATACTAGTAGTTTAAAAATAAATGCCAAACTTTTTTCCATACCCATTACAGGAAGAATGCTATTTTTATGTGCCACTATATGTGGCATTGTTATTCTTACTTTAGGTCAATGCAATTACCTTATTGCCAAGTAATAAAAATATGTAATTTAAATACATTTTTATTTATTAGTGATTGTTTTTTTCCTAATGCGATCTAATATATTTGAATATTTAAAACATGTGCGTTTTAGAGTCAAACAGGATATAGCAATTGTCGTTAAATAAAAAGTAAGTTAATTAATTAATTTTTGGCCATATCTAAACATGTTGCGTTGAGAACCGACATTCGATCTCGAGATTCCAGGTTCGAATACTGGATGTAATATGAATGTATGTGAGTTTCTCGTATGAATTTTAAAAATTACAAACATAGTGCCTGGATCAACTTCCAATGCCATAAAAAAAACATATCAACAATACCTAACTCTATGACCTTAGAGGGAACAATATTTTTTTCTTTCATTAAATCGGCTACTTTAGTTTACAAAATAAAAATTAAGGTTCTCAGATTGCCGTTATCCTTCGCATTCTGGTTATGTGGAAGATATTTTTAAGTCATTAAAAATATGCAAATCTAATGTAACTATGGATCTAATGGAGTTTCTTCATTTTTGTTAAAAGATTGTGAAGTTGTACTTATCCATCTTATACAATTACGTCCTTAATAATGAAATATTTCATGATCTTTAGTAACAAGCAAACATGTAAAATTTCCATGAGGAATCTATCGAGTTAACTAAAATATTTTTTTTTGTGTTAGTAGGATGTCTGATATTAAGTGCTCCAAACAGCAGCGTGTGAATGAAAGGGAGTAACTAATTTTTCTTAAAAATATAGTAAATTCAACAATTAATGTATCAGTTCAATAAGTTGTATTTCTTAAAGAAATGCAGGAAATAATGCAGTGAGACCAACGTAGCCGCTTGAACTATATACCAATCAAGAGGAAAAATGTCCAAAAATTTTAAGTTAAAAAGAGAAATAAAATTTCTTAAATTGTAAGAGAAAGTAATAATTAAATGTAAAACTAAGGGAACGATAATTAGGATTTGGATCTTTTTAAATTAGATTAAATAACTTGTTTTCAGTACTGTATAAATAACAACTTCGTGCTAAGGTGAAATAGTTCCAAAAAAATTTCAATTAGAGCGCCACTTCCTGGAGTAGAAGGGTAGCTTTAAGGAAAAAGTAGGCGATAGATTGTATAATTGATATCAGTAAATCAGAATCAGGCTTAACTCAAGCAGAGTAACTTTTAATTTGTTAAAACGAAAATAATTATAAAAGTGAGATAGATACTTTTTAACTCTAAAGGCAAAATTAGTGCCTGGGAAAATGGGTATATTTTTTCTACTTCCAATACTAAAGTATTAAAAAAAATACTTTTAGAAATGACGCATATAAAAAGCGAACCTAACGCAATGAACTTAAAAACTGATATCCAAGGTATAAATATCATTTATTCCAACATATTGGATGATCAATTTCTATAAAATAAACAAGTAAAAAATAATATCACTAATAATATTTCTGATAATTTCTTTTATAATTAAAACAAATTTATTACAAGACTAATATTTGTTAATTATTTTCATATTAATATATAAAATTAAAATTCATATATATGTGCTTTTTAAAAATCTAAAAATCTAATACGTAAGTAATCTAAATTTATTGCATACTACACAAAATTTATACATAGAACTAAAAGATGATGTATATTTAACGTTAAATGTCAAAATAATTTTGAATTTCATTCTTTCAAATAAAATTTAGTTCCTTTAAATGGTAAAGTTTAAAAAATTTTATAAAAAAAAAACTTTTTTCTGTGTTCTACAATGATGTATAGTTATAGAAAAAACAATCTCAAACAATGTAAGTAAAATAATTACAAATTTTTTATATTTATTTAATAATAATAATTTATATTTATGTAATATTTCTAATATCTTGAAGAATGAGTGACGAAGGAATAAAGTTTTTCCGAAAGCTCTCAAATTAAGTGAGAGAATTTTCACCCATTAAAAACTTCTCATCCCCAAGATTTTTAAAAATTTCGTTGTTTAACTAGTCAGCCGAGACTCCTTTGGTTTTTTCTTTCATTTATATATATATATATGAGTTTTCCATATACCATTTTTACTGTTTTAACCACCTTTCCTTTCTATCTATATCCTATTTTACTGACGTTTTTGATCTTTATATATAGAGACGTTCTTGTTTTTTCTCGAAAAAGTGTATATACAGCATTTTAGTACTTTTTCATTGATAGTTCCTGTCGATATACCCTGTATTACTATATAATTCCTTCTTTTTTCCTGCTCCATATTGTTTAGATTAATGTTGATCCAGTTCAGGTTTTCCTTACTTTCCTTATTTTCTACTATAGCTTGTTTTATTTTTTATTTGTTATTTTCTTTTTGTATTCTTTCTGTTCTTTTCTGATTTCACGTACTTGATTTTTCCTATTTGATTTGATTCCTTTTTCATTGTAATAAATATTTAAATTATATTTTTATTTTCTTCTCATCTTTAATTTTCAAAAGTTTAAAAAGTGGCTAGGAATCGAACAGTCTTAAATCTTACCCAGTCCTAGCCAAGGAGATATATTTATTAGAACAAATATAAAAAGGCTTGGAAAGAATAACAATGTTTCTGTTAATAACACATCGCTATCCTCCAGATACCTTGGAACTAATATGGGAAATTAAAACTAAACATAGAACAAATCACATTTATCGATGGAACTGAAAATAAAATTATTTTGGGGTCGTTTACAATAAATAATGTATAAAACTCGTTGGAAAGTAAATAAGTTGACTTTTCATTCACTATATCACTTTTCCAATTTCATTAAAAGCATCTTCTGACAAATTAAGTAAACTTCATTAAATTAGTAGATTTTAATAAAACAAAATTATTTTAATACTATTTTAATAAGGAGATATAAGTATAGTATGTCTAAAGATCATTGTTTCCTCGCTAGTTAAAAATCTTCCAAGTTATTAGCTTAGATATTGATAAGAAGGAGTACCAACAACTGAAGGAGTACCAACAACTGCTTTACCTTGTAAACCAGCAAAGCCACCCCCTCCTAAAGATATAGGAATGCCAAATAAACTTGATTGGATTGGTTCCAGTTCAGCGGTACCTTGTGCAAGCCCACCTAATAGTAGGGCTCTCTAGAAACAAATAAATTAACCGATAAAGCTTCAAACAAAAAAAAAGATAAACGACCATTTATTTATAGATAATCAAATGTTTATAAAATCCAAAGCTATATTCGAGAGAGAATGGAAGTCAAATAATTCATCTGTGTAGAATGAAACTCTCAATTACATTTTAGAAGCGGTTATTCTCGAAAACTATCCATAAAGAAAATAATTGAAAATGAGTGCCATTTTCCATTAAAAATACTTTTATTTTATTTTAAAAATAATACTTCAAATACAAAAACAAAACTTCCCTGTGAAAATACAATTTCTTTTATTTCTAATAATTATTTTTCAATAAATGAAATATTAAGACTTACTTTGTGTGCTCTGTATCTGCTGTGTTCATTCTTGTGTTGTCTATATCTTTTATTATGATGTGAATATTTATCAAATCCTCTATTGTAATGACTGTAAGCTAATGTTACAGCAACTAAAACAGAAAGTAATAAAACTACTAAAGTTATCTTCATATTAATACTAAATGTATAGTGGATCTCTAATTTAACGAAATTGTATTTATACCAACAGACCGTCTAAGAAGATGTAATTTTAATTTTAATTTTAAGTAGGCTAAATATTTTGTAATTGCATTTTACAAGGTGTACCAATAAATTGAAGTTTGTAAATTTAAACCAATAAAATTACCTTGTAAATTAGTTAAAAATTAAAATTTTAACTCTACAATGAATATAATAGAAGTGTTTTAACTGGGGATTTCGTAGGTATATTTATATGATAGTATAGGATAATTAATTAAACCAAAGTTGATGGATCTGCGTTGGTTGTAGGTTCCTAGGAATATGTTCGATTGCGATCGTAGTTCTTTCAGTATCACACAGTAACTATTATACTAAAGGTTCTGGTACCAGAATTGGTATTTCAAATTCCTTTTTCGCGAGTTTATCTTCTATTTCATTTTCCTTCACTTTGGTATTCCCAAAAACATTTACATCTAGCTTGTTTTATTAGCTTTCCTAGACAATCTCCAAAGCATTCAGAGTTGATTAGGTGGGAGATCAATGCTTTGATCTGCTGGACTATTAGACACGGTGGTAGTCTTTTGATCTGTACTAATTACTATGAGACTATTAGTCTGAAATATTAAGTATATTTTAGCAATTAAATTGATGATTTAAAGTTAGGTATTAGATATTTGGGGTAGAAAAATATATTATATGAACTGTGTAGTAATTATTTGGGACTGTTTATTACTTATTTATTAATAAATGGTTGTATATTTAGACCTTAACAAGTTATATTCCAGGTACTGTTATGTAGTTGTCTGCCAAAAGACCCTGTACTTTATTTTAAGGACACATATTATTACTCTTTATTTATGAACAAAATATTTTTTGTTTTTTATAAGATAAAGTATAAAAAATTTAATGAACATAGAGATTTTTCACCTCATCTTTTTAGAATTTTAGTATCTTGGCGTCGTTAAATAATTGTCATAAGAATACTAAAAAGTTTTGGAAAATCGTGTCTATTTTATCTTTTACATTTATACTAAAACTAAGATTTTAAAGTTGATTTAAAGAAGATATGTCATCAAAAATAATTATAAAACAAAATTTATTAATAGTTAAATAAAGGGATATTTTAAACAATATACCATATTTATATCGGAAAAGTAGAATAGAATTCTAGATTCTTCAATAAGAGGCGAAAGAAAGAAAGACAGTATATAGAATATTTATATATAGGGGATTTTAAAAAAGAAGAATTATTATTTTTTGAAAATAGAAGATATCAATTATCAATATTTAAATTAATTTTTACTTATTACCACGGATATTTTAATAACTTATCATATTTAAATTTTGATTTATGTCAATTTAAAAAGTTTTATATATATACTTTCTACTCTTATATATTTTTTTCATATTTAGTTAGATAAGATGCAGTTTCATATTAAAAATTAGTTTCATATTATTTGTAGTTTTTTCCTAATGATGGAAAGAATATTATAAAGAGTACACTCACTTTATTGCTGCCACCCCAGTTAACGGAAATAATTATATAGTTTCTTCTTCTTCTTCTCTTGATATTAGGTATTTACCTGGTTTTTTTTTAATTGAATGCCATTACAAGTGCAGAAAAATTTAAGGAATTTTTAAGTTAAAGTGCAGGCCATTTAAGTCTAGCAGCAGGACATTTAAATTGAGCATAAATGTCATCGAGGTAATGGAGTGAAAATAGATAAATTTGGAATTAAATAATTATGTTTTATAAAAAACTAGAAAGAAAAGGAAAGAAAGGAAATAGATAAGAATAAAACACATTTTCATATAGAAATATTTTTAACCAAACTATGCCTTTCCTTGAATATCTCGCAATATCTTTGGGACACCGTATTTACTAATCAATTATCAAAATATTCTAATTAGTATTATCCCCATAATATTTAATTAAAATAAAGATAAATTCACAACGCTTTTTATTTAGGTAAATAATAACCAATAACATTTTAGATTTTTATGATGAAATCGTTTCACTTGTTAACAATTGTTAAAATATGTTGTTTTATGGTTTAACGATGGAACGTAAATCTCAAAATTTATATGTACTTTTTTAATAATAAATAATATTATAAAAAATAAAAATGAATGGTCAAGGCAAGCTTTTAATAACAAACTAAATGTGACATTACCTCCAAAGTAATTAATATTTTTTATATAGTTATTTCTAAAAATTCTTTACAAAAATCTGCTTATCTAATATCCAAATATATCTGTATTTACCTGCAGAAAAATAAGTTTCAATAATATTAATAACGAACTAATTTAGGGATTAGTCCAAACGGAGAGAATAAGTTTGGGTTAACAGTAAAAACAGAAGACATTGCACTGTTATAACTATACAAAAGTAGGTATAGCTCTAGTCAGAAATAATTTGCAACGCTTCACAACTAGATTTCAGTGCAATTAGTATATTTCATAAAAATATTTAATAAGGCAGAGTGAATGTATGCTTGGCAACGCTGCAATACTTACATCTAAACTGACAGAGACAACAACACATTGCAGAATATTTGTTATTTTTGATAGGGTGTTACTTAAATTCTATTGGTGCTAATTGCACTAAGTGAATTCACGTTGACTAGTTTCCTTATTTGTAGAATTTCAGGGTTGTATTAAATACAATTTGTTTGTTTCCCAAATTTAATTTAATTGCAAAATGTGACAAATTATATCTGATAAGAACTTATAAGTTTATTGTTTATTTTAGTTTTATTTTTTGTACTTTTTATTTTATGGAGCAATGGACTGATGAAGGTACTGTTGTGGCAGAAGGTATGTATTAAGATCACAATCTTGGAATTTATTATTGAATAAAATTAATTGCTCATTTACCCTTATTTTACAAATTTATTATTTCTATTTGTGCATTGAGATTTTCTACATAATCCTGAAAGTGATGTGGATTTGATACTCGTAGTATTTTGTGCAATAAATTATATCTTTATTTACATCCCGTCATAGTTTTTTCTGAGAGTAAAGAAGAGGATGAGAAACAACAATTTGATATGAGGATAGCGACTTTTTTCCAAACAATTATAAAAAATATATACCAGCAGTTTAAGATAGAAAATAACGGGTTTATCTATCCACACATATAATAACCTATCTCTATTCTAAACAAAACTTTTCTTTTTTCTTTTAAAACTAGAACGATTAAAAGGTCCTCAACCAGCAGAACTGTCACAGAGAATGCCAAATTCAGCCTACATTATTATAGGACAGTCTAACAAAACAGCTGATCGACTTCAATATTGCCGCTGAACAAAGCAGTTTCCCATATACTTCTGTTATTTTATCGGCGTTTAATTCAATTTGCTAGTGTTTACACTGCATTTTGTATATTTTAAATTGACTAATATATCTTTATGCTTTACCTAATCTATACTTTTAAGTAAGTGAATAAACATCAAAGTATTTAAACGTATTTAAACTCTTAAAAGCTTTTATCTGTTACAGGGTACAGTATCTTGTTGTCAGGACTAAATAATAATATTGATTACTAGAGGAAAGTCCGCAGTATTTGTACTAAGTTTGGAATTGCCCAAAACAAAAGGATCCTTACCATTTAAACGTTCAAGTTTTTGTTAAAACTTTGATTGGTCATTGGATGCAAAATTATTTAATATTATCAAATGAAATCTAAAATAGTTTTAATTTCAGTTGACTTTAACCTAAGTTTCTCATTTTTCAATTCACCAATTATAAATCAACACAGTATCGCCTATATTTTAGAGGGTTTTTTAAAATTATGGCAAAATTATGACGAAGCAATATCAGGAAATGTATAAATTGATTAGAAACAGATTATTTACTTGTTTGCCGGTGACGACCTTTCTATCGCATTGTCCAGGGTATACATTTTCTCCTTTTCTTGAATTACGTGGCCAAAACAATCGGCCCATTTCTCTTTAGTGACCAAGTTTACCCCATCTTTAAATATTTTTTTCACGTCGGCCATTTTGAACATCGTATTGTTTGCCGATACTATTTCGATCAGATTTAATTCGCAATGGTAAGGCGGTAACCTTAACACTTTTCGCCCGGTTTGTTTTATCATCTTATCAATTATGTAACTGACCGGGTGTGCACGGACATATTCTTTCACGGCAGCCAATAGCTCTACCTTCAATGCATGTCTATCAATTATAAAAAAAGTATAATTTAGGCCTGACATTTTTTTTTAAGTTTACAATGAACCGTTTGATGATCTTCATTTAATACTACATTGATAATACTAATATTTAATTTACTTGTATCTCTGAAATGAAATTTAAAAATTATTAATTTACATATGATTACGATAAAGCGTTATCGAGGCTCAAAAGCTTTGAAAGAGATTCAAGCATATCGTCAGTTCCATCAGACGGAGAAGCTATTACAAGGAGAAAAGTTGAAAGAACCCACGTTATATCACTGGTAGTGATAATGTGAGTCAAAGATTATCTAGATATGTTCATCAATTTCTCACGAAGATATTAATTTAACTAATTTGACTAATAACCAAAATAAAGAATGCTTCACCTATTCAAGGTTGAGTTCTGATGCTGATGATATCTGAAGTGTCCTCACTCTCAAAAACGTTAAAAAAACTGTACAGAAATTGATTCAGCCGAGTCTTCACGTGAACCAGCAGTGTATGTTCAAAGACATTTTTCACATTGTTAAAAATATTGAAGGTATGAAACTGTTAAATATTAAAGTATTGCAAAATAAAAAAAGTTGTATAAACTCTTTTATTACTCTCAGATTCAAGAAATATATTTTTGACTACTATACATTTTTATTATATAAATAACAACAAATGAAAAACGCAGAAGATACTAACATGTTTTTAACACTTCCCCTTACTCGAGTATGTATAAATCAATTTAAAAAAAATGTTTTATAGAGTCGAATAAGCTTCACAATAAACTATAATAATATAATAATAATATCAAGTCTCAAATCCTTGACAAAATGGCCATGTCTTGTTTTAGACAATGACTTCGTAAATAAGTTTGCAACCAGATAATTTGAACATTTGTACTTTATAACCACATCTCTATTGTCAACAGCTTCTTTTATAAAATGATTTAAAACATTCATATGCTTAGTACGCTTGAAAATTTTATTATTAACCATTTTATGTGTACTTTTATTATCATTGTAAATTATAATTTGTTCTAGACGTTGTTTAAAGCCTAATTCAAATAAACATTTTAATTGCGTTCCCTAAACTATAATATTCAGCTTCGGTGCTTGAGCATGCAATTGTTTGTTGCTTTCTAGAGATCTAATTTATTACTGAATTACCAAATTTAGTGACAAGCCCCGAATAGGATCTTCTGTCTTCAATATCTACTGCACAATCAGCATCGGAGAAAATGATATCATCAGAATCACTCTTTTTGAATGTAAGTCCATAATTAGAAGATACTAAGATACGTCAGTACTCGCTTACCGAAAATCCAGTATGTTTCATTGAAACATGTATTATATTGACTTAATTTGCTACAAGCATAAGCAATATAGCATAAGCAATACCCAGACGAGTACAAACAAAAAGATACATAATACTACCAATCAATTTTTGATATGGATATTTTGTATCACAAATTTCTGCTTTTTCTAACTTTAGATTAACTTCCATTGGAGTTAACACCGTACGATATTGAGCCATTCCAAATTTATTTAACAAACGTTTTACACATTCCTCTTTTTATATTTTTATTCCTAGGCAATGTTTATTGAACCAAGAATTTTTATTTTAAAAATTTTACTTAAAATAATATAAAGTTCTTGTTTACCTTTTTGACTATTACTAAAAAGAAAGAAATCATCTACATACAATGCAATGGTGACTTTATATCCTAAAAAGTTTTTAGCATGAATACATTTTTCAGTTTTTAACTCTTTATAGCCAAGACCAACCAAAACTTTATACTCTTTATCATTCCAAGCCCTACTTGCCTGTTTTAAGCCATAAATACTCTTTTTAAGTAAACAAACTTTATTTTTGTTAATTTTAAAACCAACAGGTTGTTCCATGTAAATTGTTTCTCTTAAATCACCATTTAAGAAAGCAGTACTTACATCTGCGTCCATAACCAATTGCCAACAATGTGTGTAGAGTCTCTCTGTCTAACAACCGGAGCAAAAGTTTCATCATAGTCAACACCATAGTGTTGAGTGAAACCTTTTGCAATTAGACGAGTAGAATTAACGAATTTTATTCATCTTTCATTGCTGAAAATAACTGTTCTCTTTTATCTGAATCCAAAGTTTTCTCAAAGGTTGCTGGTTAATTTTTACCTAAGAATGCTAGGTGAGAAAAATAATTAAATTTAAAATCACGAGACCAAAAAGACGTCTATCACGTAAGGGCCTCTCGTTTGCTGTTTGGGGCAAACTGACAACACTGTCTTCTTCAGACGATACATTTTGAATATTCTCTATAACATCTGAATTTTGAATATAATTTTTAAATTCACCATGATGTTCAGAATCTTCCACTGAAATTGGCATATTCTTCACCTTTGTTAATCTCAATATTTGTGAAATTTCACGTCAGTATTTTTATTATCGGTATTGATATTATCTGTAATCTCTATAAATTCTATTGTTCTAGCTTTAATTATTTTTTGAATAATATATCGATCTATTAATTTATACCCTTTACTATTATCACAATATTCTACCATAATATAAGGTTTTGATTTAGGATCTAGTTTTGTTCGCGGACTACCAGGAGTTAGAGCATAAGCTGTACAACCAAAAATACGAATATGACTTAAATCTATTTTAGATCCTGTCCATATTTTCTCTGGTGTAGCAGCTTCTTTTATTGCAGCAGTAGGACAACGGTTTTTAAGATAAATTGCCCTATTAATAGCTTCGGCCCAAAAACTTTTGTCCAGAATCTTGATGCATTGCTCTAGCTTTCTCCAATAGAATTCTATTTAAACGTTCACTAACATAATTTTGTTGAGGTGTATAAGGTATTGTAGTTTTATGTACGAGTAATATACCACAATCCCTAAAAAATGCATTAAAACTTTTGTTACAATACTCAGTCCTATTATCGGTTCGAAGACATTTGATCTTTAAATTAATTGGATTTTCAACAAAATTTTTAAAATCCTTAAAAATAATTAAAAAAATAGTTTGATCTTCTATCTAAATGTAATAAAATACCGATAACCACTGAAACTCTTTACTGACATTGGTCCACATATAACCGAGTGAATGAATTCTAATTTTGCTTTTGCTCGTTTGGCTTGATAGTCCAGTAACTGAAGGGTCAAACCTGTAGAAGTTCCCACATAGCGCAATTTGTAGGTCATCGCAGGTGTTTTAAAATGAGAAAATCCTTAACGCGTTCTTGGTAGCGGAAGGGGTTGAAAATGGACCCCGAAACCTTGAAAAACAGGTTTCCCGCTAATATCTGGCTAAATATGCCAATTAGAGAATTTTTGTTCAGACAAAAAATGAAGATCAGCTCATACTCTACAAAAATGGCCCTTATCATTTTCCTCGAAAATTCAATAGTTTTCGAGATAATGGTACTCAAAAGTCCCCTCATTTCAGCTGCTGCTCTACCTGCAGGAATTCCGCTTTCTATAAATTAACGTGTAAGCGGGCGGACGAATTGTTCCATATCTCGGGAAAAAATTATTATTTTTCGATGATTCAAAGTTCATCGGAATGGGAAAACAATTCCATGTGAGTTGAAGTCAGTTCGTATTTGCCAAAAATATTTAAAAAAGCGGTAAAAGTTTTTTTCAACAATATTTAGAGACTGCTTCATTAATTTATTCATATTTTCTTTAAAAATAGTTATTTATTCTAATTTTGCCTTGATAATGGGACCTTGGGGGGTCTTGAATGATCTCAGAAATTTTTTTGTAATACTTTTCTTGCGTTCTAATACACAATTGATTTGTTTATTTACACGTTTTAGCCGATTTCGGAGTTCCAGAGAATCTTCGGAACAAGCGCGAATTATAATCTTATGATCCGTTATATTGATTTCCAATGTACATCATTTTAAAGCTTAGATCGTCTACTTTTCGAATATATTTTTTTATTTTTAATAGAGTCTAATAATTTTCAAGAAATGAGGAAAATTGATCACACGAGTCAAAACCGGCCTTTTTTTGTTTAACCATTTCTAGTTCCCCGCTCTTTATTTCTTGAGGATTAATAATTAGATCAAAGTAAAGCTTATATTCTGACCTTTCCCTTGATATAAGTCAATCCCCATATCCGTTTTGTGTTCTAAAAGGGTTGTTACAATTATATACTTCATTTTTACGCTCTCCCTCTGAGATCCATGAAATTGTATATAACCTAACCTCGTGTACCCATGCGGCGATAGTTGTCTACATGTGTTTGTATACAATCTCTGTTTTGGAGTCGTCGGCTTGACCGGATTATTGATGTACTGATGATATTTTTTTCAGTATTTATTTTGAATTATTTATTTAAAATAAAATAAATATTTTTCATTAAATTAATTCAGTTATAAAAAAAAAAGAAGATGTGTTTAAAGTGAGAAATTTCCACGTTATTCTTGTCTACAAGAAAGAATATTCAAGGATTTTTTGTTGGAAGCAGAAAATAAGGTTTGTTTTATTTTGCCTCAACTTTAAAAACTTGGTGTAATTGTTCTAACGGTTGGATCATCTATTTTTTGGTAGCTCTTGGTGTTGTTGAAATGGAACCGGATTCCGTTCCAGAATGCTTTCTTTGTAAGGAGGGTGTTGTGGATGACGGTGTAAATGTTACTCGTGGTTTAGAAAATTTGATTCGAGTGAGCAAGGAGAGATGCGATAATTTACACCTATTTCTCCAGAAACAATCCTCTGTACGAATGCACAACAAGTGAAGAGACCGCTATATTATTAAATCTCGTGGCAAGTTCGCGTACAACGAGTTTGACAAGCAGGTCTGAAATGCTCGTCCATCTGTGGTTCGTGTCAGTTGACACAATGTTCAAATTATAAAAGAAATGAAGGTATATTCCCGGAAGAATTAGAGGTGGAAGTAGAAATAGAGGTGGAAGAAGAGACAGAAGGGTTGCAAAGCGAGGAGGCAGAAATACAGCTGGAGGAACAGAGAGAGAAAGGACGACAGAGGGAAGGGTAGAAATGGAGCAAGAGGGAGTAGGCGACGAGAATACCGTTGACGATGAAGAATATGTATATGATTCTGATGACTTGGAGTGGTTGACCACACCCTAAAGGTTGTTATGTATGTTTTATATTCAACCAATTCTCCCAAATAAATGTAATTTTTCAAAGACTTGCGTATTTTTTCCGAAATCCTGCACCCATATTATTCCGAAAAAAGTTTGCAAAAAAATCGCAAAAATGCGAAAATTGTTTAGAATGGTTGTATGGTGAATATTCACCACGTTCTAAAAGTAGTCATTTGCTTTTAGCCAAAACAACGGGATTCAAGACCTTGGCACAAGGAAAAATACATTTTTGCAATTTTCTGATAAATTTGCAACTCAAATTGTACAGAACATTCGCTAATACAATTGAGAGAGCCCAAGCGCTACTTTGCAGGAAAAAATCAGGTGAAATCCGCCAGTAATTGTCGAATAATCGAATATTTCCGAGATTTTCATTTACGGACTCCGTAATTTAGCGAGAAGAGCAAAGGTGCTGGCGCCATCTGCAATTGGTCTCTAAAGTCCAAAAGATGAAGATCAATGCATTTCCAACCCCATCGAGCGGAAATTCGGCAAGAAACTACCATATCTATTCAATATGAAAATTATGGATTTTTCGAAGTCTGATTGTGCAAAAACTATTGGCATTGCGAAAAAATTGGTAGGGATCATTTTTGTAGAGAACGCGTTAAGGATTTTCTCATTTTAAAACACCTGCGATGACCTACAAATTGCGCTATGTGGGAACTCATCCCCGATTTTTTTACAGCTTTCGATCTTTTCAGTCTTTTCATTTACTGGACTATGACCCTTAGGAAAAACAGAGTTGGTTTGTTTTCCTTCAATACACAGCATACATGAAATTAACTTTCCATTGTTAAATATTATTCCTGTAGCTAACGAATCACGAAGCATTAACATACTCTATAAACTGCGATGTCCCAAACGACGATGCCAAATTTCTAAAGAATTAGTTTTAGAAATCAATACTTGAGACGGCAGAAAATTTGTTTGAAAATGTTGTTCTTGGTGTAACTTACAAAAACCATTGGCCAATGTAGCTGTAAATTTACGTGAAGCAATTATATTTACGTCAGATTTAATAATGCGACATTTAGTATCATCAAATACTAACACATAATCTTTTGCAGCTATTTTACTTACAGATAAAAAACTAGCTGCAATTCCTGGAATAAATAAAGGATTAGTAATTGTTTTTAATACTTTAGTACTCAAATTGACATTAATATTACCTGTTCATTCGCTTTTTATTATTTGTAATACAGATTTCGAATGATTGATTTTCAGAAAAATTTATAAAATAATTCTTACAGAATGATGACTTGTACAGTCAAAATCAATAATCCAATAATTTCTTTTATTGCAATCATTAAATAAAGTTGTATGAGCCAATAAAAAATTAAATTTTTTTACCTCAGAAATGGAATATGATGGATTTGAAGTGGCAGCTTGTTGAAATGAAAAATACATTTTTAAATTCTTCTTCTTCAGTTTCTTTTCTTGGTTCATTTGTGGACATTTTGACCTTATATGTCCTTCTTGCTTGTGATGATGACATACAGGAACAAAATTTTTAACCGCCAAAGCCTTATCCTTCACGTTGTCAGTCACGTGATCAGTCCTTTTAAATTCCCCTTTAATTAAAAGAGATTTTACGTTTTCGGAAGTAAGATTCAATCGAGTAGCTTCTATCGCCATAACGAGTGGATCAAAATCACTTGGTAATCCAATAACCATTAATTTATTAATTAATTAATATTCGTTTAACTGACAAACATGTTTTGGTATAGGCCTTTTGATCTTTAGAAGAGTTTGGAGCATCTATGGTTTCGCCAGTGGTATATTTCCAATGACCTTATTCTATCAACAGTAGTTTCATTTAAAATAAAATTTCCAGGTACCATAATTATAAACTCCCTCCAGCTTATATTATTATTACTTTTTCCACTATTAATAATTATTTGAGTTGCCATGCTATTGAAGTTTTTGAGAGTATATACACCGTTAACTGCGCCCATAACCATTATTATGTTATATAAATAACAACAAATGAAAAACTCAGAACATACTAACGTATTTTTAACAAAAACGTACTTTTTTTTCCTATAAATATTTTAAAGTAATTTGTTAGTAAGTTTTTAGTCCATGAAGAACAAAATATTGAAAACATAACTTTAGCTTTATTTCCTGCGACATTTATTGAAAAGATGGAAGATCTAAATAAATTGCTTCAGGATGATAAAAAAAATTTCAGAATTTGTAAATATTTCTAGTATCTTAAATTAACATTGATATAACTAAAGTGTTTTTAAGTGTAAGAGTAGATGGTTTGAGAAGAATCCTTACGAAATTAATTGGCCGCGAGTTCTCACTAAATATGAATTGGTCAGGTAGAAACGAAAAAACATGTTTCAAAGCATATGGAGACATTCTCAAATTAATATAAATTTCATTTGATGTTTTTGTAAAAATTTCTTTTCATATAATTATATATTTTGTCCTAGCTACTATACGGGGAAATCCTCTAGCAAAAATATTTAGGAACAAGTGATTAAGCTGTGGCTGAGAACCGCCGGGGATCGATATGGGGGAGGGAAAAGAGACGCAGGAGGGAGGCGGTTCAATAATCTTAAATTATTTTTCATTGTGTTTTAGATTTTATTTTTTTTTGCTTGAGAGTTTATGTTTTTTAATGTTTAAAAATGGAATAAAATAGTTATTATTTAATCTCCCTTGATTTTGTTGTTTATATGATGGTATTTCAAATGGGTATGTATCTAAATTTAATAGTAAGTATGTCCCACATACAAAAAAAATAAGAAAGGCTTCATTCAGTTGGAAAAATTATGGGCATATATATCAATGTATGGGTATTCTGAACAGGACCTACTAAAGGCCGCTGTTGTAATAAACATAACACAGTTGGGGACAACTTATGGGCCACAACTGCTGATGTCTGAAACTTGAGCCATTGATTCTCCAATTAATAATGTTTGTTGGGTAATCTTTATAGTGTTTGGCTCCAATTTGGGCAAAACACTTTCCATCTATAGTTTAAAACTTTCATGATCCATTTCTTCATGACAATCCCTTTTTTTTCGATGTAAACAACTTACATGGGTTATCCTTGAGGTCGACCGAAGGCCCTTCAATAAAGGCTTGCCTGGCTATTAAGATGGACTTATCCCTTCATACTTTTGTAACAGTATGACCCAGGTTTACCTATGTTTCGTCCAGATAGTGAATAGACAGAAATTTATTTATTTGATCATCTTCGCCATAATATTATATCAGGTCGATCAATAAATAAAGGATTTTTACCTCTTTATTCGTGTTTGAATCCCATTTTCTTGAGAATGCACCATAATGTTGTTCGTCCAATGGGTGGCAAAGTGTCGATTTTTTGTATAGCTACCAATACTTTTGTAAGAATTGAAGGTTCATTCAATTACTCATCTCCATTTCGGAAATTATTTGCTACGTTTCCCGTTCCGAAATTTCAGTATCATGAGCAGCTAATTTGCTAATTTGCCTTCGGTAATATATATTTGATAAACGTTATACAACATTTGCTTCTGTCCCACATGAACAATTTTTCTATGAATAGTTTTTGTTGACGGCGTAGGAACATCGATATAGGACAAAGATTATTTTTACCGATCCATTTCAATTTACTAATAGAAAATAAGTTTACTAATAGAAAATAAGTAAATAAGTCGAAGGCATTTTATTTATTTAATTTTTCTTTTAGTTGTAAAATCGAAACTGGTAGCCAGCTGTATATATTGAACATCTAATTAACATTTTAATGTGCCAAGTCTTTGAGTAATTTTCATTTTATTTAAAGTGCATAATTTATCGTTATTATAAGAAAAGATT
This sequence comes from Hermaeophaga mercurialis, assembly GCA_951812935.1. Classification (NCBI taxonomy): domain Eukaryota; kingdom Metazoa; phylum Arthropoda; class Insecta; order Coleoptera; family Chrysomelidae; genus Hermaeophaga; species Hermaeophaga mercurialis. The sequence continues at coordinate 15,130,803 of OX638358.1, forward strand.
AATTAAATAATTTTTAATTAAAAATAGCTATAACCGGATATATAACGTCAACCATTGCAAAATTAGTTTATTACTGCATTATATTTCTAAAAAAAAAATTTACTATGTTTTTAAGTGAGGGGAGGTCGAAATAAATCGGGATCTTAGAATATAACGAGTAAACATGCAAAAAAAGGGAAAATCTAGGTCCGTATGGATAATGCCATGACGGTCAATATTAAGAGAAAAGTCGAAAAATTTTTACTCTATTAATATTGTGCCGTCTTTTAAAATAATTATAGAACAAATTAAACAGATTCCCGGATTTCCACATATGGCTGATCTTACTATAAGAAAAGTTCTCCACTCTCTGGGTTTTAAATTTAGAAAAGTAAATAATAGGCAAATCATTATATAATTCCAGAGGATTATTATATTACAGAGTGAACATTTGAGTTAGATAGCTGAAACACGTCATCATTAGTTTATACCTCGATGAAACTTGATATGTCACACATGAGGTTATGAAGAATGAATGAAGTGATAAATCAGTTCGCTGTTTCCTAAATGCTCCCCCAATTAGGGGAAAGCGCATTATTATTTTACAAGCTGGTAATGAAAATATATTTGTAGCGAATTGTTTACTTTTATCGGCAAAGAATATTTCGAAATGTTGTTTAGCTTGTTTGAAAAATGGCTTGGCGAAAAACTAATACCGAATGTGGTTATAGTAATGAATAATGCCCCTTACCACTCCAGATAAACAAATGGTATTCCTAAAGCCAAATCTCGAAAAGAGGTAATATCCATGTTTTTATATAACATAGGTGTAGTGTATCGTCCTACAGTTTGAAAAACGACCTGCTTTCTATGTTGAAATGATTAAATCTTAAACCCAATTACGTTGTTAATGAGATAAAATATTTGGTCATACCGTTATATGTTTAGTACCGTATTATTGTACTTTCAACCCTAATGAATTAATTTGGAAATACGTCAAAATGGAAGTAAGGAATAGGAATGTCACTCCTACATTGTCAGAAAGTGTTTTAGACGTCACCATAGAAGTTGTTGCAGAAATAACGCCAAAGTTATGGTCCAGTTGCGTTCGTCTTTGAAAATAGTTACAGAATATTTCCGATTCATCCGCGTATCATAATTTTGGGAAATACGTCTAGTGAAGAAGACAGCACTGGTGAATGTTTTTGGTTTTTATTTGCAATTTTTTTTAATTCGTTACACCTATTTTAAATCATTACTTTTGTTTTTAGCAGCACGTCATTGTTTCTCTGTACATTCTCAAGCGATGTAACCATGAAGTGGTGAGAAGTCTTGCGTGTTTTTGTAATCTTGGATTTATTGGTATTTATAATTTAAAATTAAAATAAAATACATATATCTTATCTATTTCAAGTGCGACACTGAGCTAGCCAACTCTCAATCTTACATACAATCTCTGAATTTTTGCAAAACACCTCATTGACACGAAATACACACCTACACTTAATAACACAATTCAATCAACAGTGGAAGTATTTCATATAAGTGACAAGAAAGAAGTACTTGATTTTTGGGAGAAATATGAAATAAAGAAATCCTTCAAATATTCTCAATATATGTACATAAAGTATTGAACGAACAATTAAACCTGAAAAGGTCAATTATCTTAGATTAACTTTTGGACTAAATACAAATATAATAAAAACCAAAAATATTTTTTGGCAAAATAAGGGTAAGATGTACATATTGCTTAATAATGATTGGTTAAAGTGTTTATGATATGAAGTTGTTTACGTTTATAAACAAAAATGCTATATGTCACAACAGCGAAACCTTAGTAGATTCAATATAACTTAAAAAGCTTTGTAATATATAATTTATATATATATATATATATATTTTAAATATTGAAATTATTTAAAATATAGTTCAAGCTATCTTTTTCATTCAAGTTTGGTTTTAGAAATCGTAAAAGCAAACATTAAATCAGATATGTTGCAATATATGACATATTCACAAAATATTCATATTTTTGCTTAATGCAGATAAGTATAATATATATATATATATATATATATATATATATATATATGTATATAAATATATATATTTTTTTTAAATATTAATATTATTTAATAAAAGTTTTAGCTATCTTTTTTCATTCAAGTTAGGTTTTGGAACTTGGAAAACCAAGCATTAAATCAGATATGTAGCAAAATATGATATATTCACAAAATATTCATATTTTTGCTTAATGTAAACCGTTCGATGTACAATAACCGCAAAAATTAAATGTATGGGCTGGCATTTTCGGTGACCGGCTGGTAGATCCATATTTTTTGCCTGGTAATTTGACTGGCGAAATGTATTTGCAATTACTGGAAGATGCTATTGACCCTACCTAGACCGATATTATTGAAAAAAAGTTTAGTGATGATCATTTAATGTTTCAACAGGACGGTGCTCTTCCGCATTATGCTTTGATTGTTCGTCAGTATTTAGACCAACATTTTCCTCGGCACTGGATTGGGAGAAAAGGTAGCATTGAATGGCCTCCACGGTCACCAGATTTGTCGCACCTTGATTTTTTTTGTGGTGATACCTCAAATGTAAAATCTACAAAACACAACCAGTCTCTTTAGAAGATATGGTAAAAGAATTGTCGAGGAGTGCCATTGAATCACTCCGGAAATTCTTCAGAATGTGCGAGAACGTTTCGAACAAAATCTTTATTATTGTATGGACGCGGGTGGTCATCAATTTGAACATTTAATTTAATTTAGAAGTAAGTAAACAACTAAACATAATTTAAACTTTAAAATGTAATTTATTAAAAAGTATTAGGCCGCATTTTAAAATTTAAAGACTGTTCTAAAGAGAATTCAAAGGGCTTTAAAATTATACCTTACTCGACCCCTAATACCACTTAAGTATTTTGGGGTGATTGTTACCCTCGCTTGGAGGTGTAAGCAGCAAAGGCGAAAATACCGTTTCGTTTGGCCACCCTGTATATTCTATAAGTATATTTACGCAGAAACGTTTTGTAGAACCGACCATTTAAATATGTCTTCAAAGTGTTTTCGTGAAAACTCCTACAGATGCCCTTATAGATATTTTGTAAACATACATATTTTATTGAAGTTCAACAGTATAAATCCGAAATAATTGATTTAAAACATAAAATATTGATTACAGGTGGGCAAAATATTCAGATTTTATTTTTATTTAATAGCTTGTTCGAGATGAAATATCATTTCGGAAATAAACCATGCTTTAATTAAAAATAATAATTAGTTACTGGATTCTTATTACCTTTATAGAAATAATGTAGATTAAATCAAAGTGTTGTATTTCTGAATATGATTTCATAGTAGTAATTCATTTGTTTATAAATAAAAAGTCTGAAATAGTAGTAGATTATACTTGGAAACTAAAATTTCTTTTGGATGAATAATTTTAATATCGTAAACTTTTTTCTTTTATATACATATTTCATTAATTTCAGTTTATAAAACAGGACCTAAAAGGTAAGATAAAGTATATTTGTTTCACTTTTGTCACAAGCAAAAAACATTAAATATGGTATAAACGGTTGTGTTGTTAGTTATGAATCATTGCCATTCTCTTGTATCTGTTTAAAAATTAAATAAATCATTTTAAAAAGCATTACTTATTGCAAGCTATTACTGGAAAAGCGGAATACTTGAAAATGTTAAACGAGATTTGTTTTCTCTCACATTAAATTTATAGCTACATTAATTGCCGAAATGCAAAGATTTTGTTTAAGATGTAAAACACACAGTAGCTTTTATGTTAAAGGTTCCAGTGCCAACAGAAGTTATAGATGAAATACATATTAATAAAAAGAAGATATTAAAAATTAATTCATGTAGTATTCTTCGTCAAACTGTAAGTTATTGACTAATTAAGTTTTGATATAAACTTAATACTCAGTAGTATCTAATTAAAAAGGTAGTTGATTCAATAAGAAAACTATTTTCAGAAACAAGATTTTTAACTTTATTTGGTTCCTTATCAAAATATCTGATTCACTAGTGAAATATTAATCAGCATACTTTAATTGAAAATGCACAAATGCATGGGTCGTAAAATAAAAATCAATTATATACAGTTACATAAAATTGATACATGAATAAAACCAAATTTAGAATTTGGGTTAAAAACATGAGAAAAAAATGAGATTTTTCTTGGTGCATGTAGATTATAAAAGAATTATGTTCTTTATTTAAAATAATGGAAAAACAATTTAGAAAAATAACAACTAATTTTATGTGCTTACAATAATTTTCAAAATATGGAAAATGAAACTGTTTGATTTGTTTCCATACTTCTTGAAGCGCAACCACAACCTCTACCAAGTTAATTGATTGGGAAATACGAATTCGAAGTTGTCTTCCTAGACAGTCCCAGAGGTATTCCATGGGATTGAAGTCAAAACTACAAGCTGGCGTGTGCTCCCGACCTTATTCAAATAAGGACAAACATAGGACAAACGGTGACACAAGCTTCAGGGGTAATTGGGCCAGCAAAATTAGCAACGAGTGCAATAGAAGCTTGGAATTGTTTTTTTCCAGATGAGGTTATTCAAGAGATTGTTGAATACACAAACCAATATATTCTAAATAAGAGGCTAAATTTTCAAATAGAACGTAATGCTGCAAACACAGAGGAATGCGAAATAAGAGACGTGTTTGGTTTACTCTATATAGTGGGTGTGCTAAAATCATCTCAAAGACAACCAAGATGGTACTGGTGTCGAAATGTTTCGTCTAACTATGGGTATAAATCGGCTGCAATTTTTGCTAAGAGCTCCTGCGTGTTTTGACAATGTTGAGGATAGAAAAATAGAAAACAAAGTGATACAATTGCTCCTGCTCGAAATCTTTTTGATGGTTTTGTTCAACGAGTCACCAAGTGATTGTGTAACTCTTCATGAAATGCTCGAGTCCTTTCGCGTTAATTGCTCCTTCAGCCAATATATGTCCAAAAAACCGGCGAGGTATGGACTAAAACTTTGGGCATTGGTTGACTCGGAATCGTTTTACACATACAATATGGAACCATATGTTGGAGGTCAGCCAGCCGGTCCATACGAAGTCGACAATTCTGCACATCAAGTAGAAAAACGTCTCACTCGCCCTATAACTGGTACTGGTCGAAACGTGATGTGCGATAATTGGTTTTCTTCAATACCTTTGGCAATAGACCTTAATACCCTTTATACAAACTGACAATAGTTGCCACATTGAGAATGAATAAGAAAGAAATTCCACCCTTATTCGTAACTAAAATGAAAGACCGAAAACTTTATTCAAACATATTTGGAATCTCGAAAGAAATAACATTACTCTCATATAATTCAAAGAGGAATAAATACATACTGTGTTTATCTACTATGCATAATGACGATAAAACTGATTCGACCGCATATTATAACTTATTATAATTCTACGAAAAGCGGTGTTGACATTGTGATTTAGATGAAAGGCAGTTATTCTATATCTCGGGCAAGTCGAGGATGGCCCCTTAATAATATTTTTTACTCTTATTACTTGAATATTGCTGGAATAAACAGCCAAAGCCAAATTGTGTTTCAGTCTAATACAAACAAAAAATTGCCCAAAGAAGATTTTTTGAAAGAACTAGGTTTGTCATTAATCAAGTATTATTTGGAAAAGAGACAAAAGATCGTAACTTTACCAAAATCAATAAAGATCCGATTAAATCAAATTTTGGGTGTGTTATGAAACACAAAAACATCCGAGAACATCAGTATCTGGAAGATGCTATGTGTGTAGTTATAAAAAATATTGAAAAACATCGACACAATGCAGAAGCTGCCAAAAATCTATATGCAGAGAACACACTGTCCCATTATGCCAAACATGTGCAGAAGGAAGAGAAGTATAAAACTTTGAAGATTAGATTTTACTTTTTGTATATTGTAAAAGTAATTTTTATTGTGTTTTGCTAATATATTTCTGAAATGTCTAAAGGACTATTTATTTTTCGTTGTTTAGTATAATCATTTACACCGTGCCGGGTTAAAAATATCTCTTTATATGTATTTTTTCCTATTAACATTCCCTTTGTTTTTCCAACATTTAATTATAATCCACTAACCTTCATCCACACACTCGCATTACTTCAAATCTTGTTCATTGTTTCAACTAAAATAACTACACTTGTATCAGATAGATATACGAATATTATGGTGTCATCTACAAAAAGATGATAACTAGCAATTTTAAAAAGTAATAATGTACATATATTAAATATGGAACATATAAAAGAGAGTCAATATAATACCCTCCGCTACAATAATATTAATATGTGCCTCACCAAAGACATGTTCTTCATACTTTATTTTTTGTTTTCTGTTGACAAATAACTTTTTAACCACACTGGTACTGTCCCATTAAATCCCGTATATGTCAATTTTTCTAATAATTTTGCTCTGTCCTCTGGCCCAGAAAAATTACAGCCGTGACCCTATATCATCATATGCTTCTTTTTAAGGATTTATCCCAATTGACATTCATTTACAAATTAGTTTATTACTGGAAACAAGTTCTAAATTTTCTATTATCTTCACAAAAGTTTAAATTCTTCCCCTTCGTAACTTAATAGTGTTTTACATTTTCTTGTTGGTCCAACTGTGAATACTTTAAAAGAGTTTGGGACTTTGAATAATTTATTAATATTATTAAATAATTTATTATATTTAACAGGGAATTAACCATAATATCAAAAAATAGTTTATGCATAAATAAATCTAGTTCAACAGGACTGCTTATATTTGCTATTGGAAACATTATATTCTTTAATTCATCTTTGTCTACTGCCTTAAAATTGTAAAATACACAGTTATTAAAACTAATTTTAAATTCTCTCAGATATATTAAAAATGTCATTAGGTTTTTGTACTATGTCATCCTTATTTTTTTGGATTTTCTATTAACATCTATAATATCTCACTACTTTGTCCCGTAATATGCTTAAACGATTTCATTAAGAAAAAACCTAAACAAGAATCAACTGTCTCTTGGTAGGACCTACTTTTTTTTTGTTTTGAGAGAGTATGTTCTTACAAATGCTACAGTTTAACTTTTACTATTTATAATATCATCGCTACCTATATGATTTTATGAAGTAAATAAATACAATTTGTTATAACAACGATATTTGATGAAAATTAAAAAGGTGTAAAAGTGTTCACGAAATTCAAACTAAGAATGTATAAACTTGTCTAATTAAAAAATACATAAAAGCTTGCTTTAACTATCAGACTAATAGAGGTTAAATTCCATTAAAGGTAGGTATTCTATTTGTATTTTGTTCTTCCAATTATCCTTCTAGCTTTGATATATTTCTGTAAAAATCTTAACATAAAATACTTTGTATAGAGCTTTTATATATCTATATCCTGATGATGACCGTGTTAGGTCGAAACTAATTGTCAAGTTTATTAAAAAAATTTGTGGCAAGCTTATGAGTTTTCTTCGATTTCATTCTACGTACCACATTTGAGTTTCATGGATAACCTTTTATATCTTAACGGCATCGATCTGGCTGTGGTTATTCGACAGTACCAACAAGCATGTCTGCATCGTAAACTTACCCGCAATAAAATTTGGTTTCTGCAACAATGTAAACGTCGAGAGTTTATCCAATATCCTACTCTATCCATACCAATGTATATACTAGGACAGCTTTGTATACTATGGAAGTAGCTAGAAGAACTTGGACTGTGCAAGAAATCTCAAGTTTGTATAATCACCTTAATTTTATTAATGTCAAACTTACATTTTTTATTTTATACTTAACAGTAAAATTAACAACATTTTATATTAATAACAACTTTCCTTTTATTTTTGCAATAATAAAGACCGTATACCGTTACTTCACAAATGAGGGGTCTACAAATTATCTTGTTCTTTTTACATTAATAAATATTTTAATTCTGATATTTACAATATACCTTCTTCTTTTGCTAACCATATCTTCACCACTTCGATAATGAACAAGTCACCTAACTTCACAGTTGCAAGTACATAATATTTTTACAAATCTTAATATTTCTTAATTGTAGTTCTGATCTCTTGTCCTTTAATTAATTATTTATTTACTTATGTACCCATTGTTTTATGAGGTCATAATTCCTCTAATAAGTCGCTAAGCCGTTTTCTCAATTGGTCATGCATTTTCTTTTCTTTTATACCCTTAACTGGCCTATTACTTTTACGCTTGAACGTTTGGCTTCATTCTTTTGCAATTTTACTTGTCGTTTTTGGTATTTGATTGTTGACATTTCCACATGTTGTTATCTAACATAGTGACACCCCGCCATTAGTGTTGTTTTCCGCTTTATCTTTTCTTTTTATTGTGTTTGGCCTGTTTGGCCCTTATTCTTCTTTACATTTTATGCTTACGAATATTTCGCAGAATCCCATCATGCGATTGGATCTATTAAATTCTACTCTTTCACTGTTTAGTTTGTTTATACAATTCAAATATTATTTATATGACCCTATATGTTGTTTTTTATACATTAATGAGCTTATCTTTAAACTATAAGATTTGTATTTTGCCTTTTTATTTATTTCAGTTTTTATATTTTTTACACTTCTATACTTTTATAATTAAATGTTATTCAACGTTCAAATTGTAAAGATCCTTTGGAACAATTTTCTCAATTTTGAATTTTATTCTCTAATAATTTTTTTTAAATACTTTGCAATTATCCTACTTTTATTAACTGGCGCAGTCACTAGGATTCCCGAGAGAAAATAACAAAAATCGCGATTTCCGGTCGATTTCAATCGTTCTTGAGGTAAGCAAAGCATTCAAAATGGAGGACAAACATTTTGCACTTTTACTTTTATTCCTTTAGCATTTTTTTATAATTTTGCGTTCTACCGGAATAATTATTTTATTTTAAATACATCAATTTATTGTTTATTATTTTTCTATACCTAAAAGTTTTAATAGAATTCTTTCAAAGAACGATATTATACAAATAACCAAACTATCAATTATTAAAATTATATTTAGATTCGATTCCAACCTAAGAGGGCAATCCTCATATATTGACAATTTTTTGGGTAACTGAAAGCCTAATTTATAGGTATATTTGCAAGTCCAACTGATAGTTTTTTTATTAGTTTTCTATTAAGAGCCTTCCTAGGTAAATTAGCTGAAAGAACTCGAATGCTAATAGGATCCAGAACTGAATTATTGATATAGCAATCAGTAAAAGTTGCCCTCAATTTGAGTTTTGGTGATTTAATATAAGACTTGATAGCTTTACGACTGTTGAAAAACGAACCGCCTTATAATTTTGGAATACGTTGTCAAGACGCATGCAATTAGTAATTTCCAAATTAAATTCTTTAAACATATCTGTAGCAGCAGCATTTATTATAGTAAATAGTTATGAGGATTCATCATTAAAAACTTTTATTCGATTATTCAGACAATTATTAGATTAAGAAACCCAGATAGTCTAGAAAAAGCATGTATTTTATCATAGTAGAAGAAAATTTTCATTGTTCTACCCACCGTGTAAATAATAAAGTAGTTTTCTCCCTCTCCTTTTAGTTTTTTCTATCCCGAAATGAGCTTTATGTAATTTTTGTAGCATGTAGTTTCTTAATTATAATAGAACAATAATTTTGTTATTAAAAAATAGGATGCCATCTTATATATATGTATATATATATTTAAAAGCCAAGATAGCCAACCGTTTTACAATTAATTTTTTTTTAATAAATTTAAAGTGTGATCTTCTTTTGTTTGCTCTTTGATCTCATTCATTCGATATCTGTTATAGGTAAGATCTGTTCTATACAGTGTACTACATCATTTACATCAAGCTCATCCCATACTTTATCTTTTATAGAAGACGTTGTTAATAAGTCCGCTATGTACATTTTATTGCCCTGTAAGTATTCAATAGTAAAATTTGAAATTTTTAAGCCTCAGTCATTATAATCTCATACTTATATTATTAATATTTTTTTTCTGTATTAAAACCAAAGGTTTATGTTCTGAATTGACTTTTATTTGCTGATCATAAATAAATTGATGGAACTTATTTAAACAAAAAGTTATAGCTAAATATTCTTTTTCTATTTCAGTTTTAATCATACTTCTTGAACAAAATGCTACATGTCTACCTTCTTGTAGAATACATCCCCTTATACCATTTTGAGATGCATCTGCTTGAATAACTATAGGTAATTTAGGATTAAAACATTTGAATATAGGTATTTTAGAAATTAGATTTTTAATTTTTAGAAAAGACTCTTGCTGTAATTTTCCCCAGAAAAAAAAACTGTCTTAATGGTGAACTTATTTCTAACAATGATGGTATATGCTTAATAAGACAGTTAACCATAACTATAAATTTCATTAGTTCAGATTTGTTTTTAGGAGTTTCTAAATCTAATATAGCTTTAACATAATTAAAATCTGGTTTTTCTTCCTCACCTGAAAACTCTTTTATTAAATATAAATATTTAACCTTATTTCATCATGTTCTTTTTCATCTTTACCTGCAATTATATAATCGTCAAAATAAATGTCTACATTTATATCACCAAAAAGCTTTTCGTTTGTCTTTTGAAAAACTTCTGGACTACACGACAAGCCAAAGGGTACTTACTCTTAAGAACTTATATTTTCCAAAAGGCGTAATAAAAGTATATTTATCAGTACTTTTATCACTTATAGTCAACTGATAAAATTCATCTTTCATATTCAATACACTAAAAATGTATTTACTTTATAATGTAATCCCTAATTAATCAGTAGCTGGGATAGGGTTCTAAATTAATATATTTATTTAATTCCATATGATCTAGACAAATCCTGATTCTTTGATTTGTCTTTTCATTAATAGAAATATTATTGACTCACGTACTTGGTCCCTCTACTTTCCGTAGAACACCCTTATTTTCTAGATTATTTAATGTAGACTTAAGCCTATTTTTAATTTTATGTGCATGAGCTATTAAAAGCAACATAATTTTCAGTTAACTTAATTTCATAATTGATAGGTATTTTCCCTACTTCTTCAAACAGATCTTTATTTTTTCTTATAAATTCGTTCTTATCAGAATCCTGATCAAGACTATCTCCCAATGAATCAACTTTCATATTAACAATACATTTTAATTTTATGTACCTACCCTAATACTTTAATTTAATTACCACCATATGTAACAATTACTTTACTATCATTTATTATTTAATCCACATTATTAAGCTGATTTGATATATACTAAAGGTATTACATTACATTGACTTCCTGTATCTAATTTAAATTTTACAATATGATTATTTATTAATCATTCAATTTCCCATTTCTATTAGTACAATTATTAATACTATTAATTTTAAAACATTTTTCTCTTTCATGTTTTTTACCACACTTCAAACATTGATAGTTATTTTTTTTTATTACCAGAAACTTTGTACTTACTCTTAAACTGTTCTTTATACTTTATTGCTTCTACGTCTACTAGTGTTTTTATTCCTGTTCTTAATAATCTTTCTTGGAGTCCCACATCGTTAATGCCCAATATAATTCTTTTATTAGTGATTCATTTTGTTCTCCAAAATTGCAAGTTTTTGCCAATAATTTTAATAAATCTTTAAAGAAATGATCATATGTTTCATCATCTCTTTTATTTCTACTGAACAACTTGAATCTGTCATAGATTTCATTTGTTCAGGGGGCACAAAAATTTTTGAATGCTGCTACTGCTTTTTCATATTTGTCTTTTTTCTCCTCTGTAGTCTTAAGGTGCAAAAGACTTCATGTGCTCCTTCGACAGCAAAATTTAGAAACATTGCTATTTTTCTTTTATTTGATGCTATTTTTAAATGACTTGTCTCTAGATATATTTCAAAACTATTAATAAACTTTTCAAAGTTTTAGATACATTTTTATCAAATTTTAATATATCTGGAGTTCGAAATTCTTTCGCCATTTTGTTACCTGATGTCCTTGACTTATTTTACCATTCACTTCGTTCTTTATTTTTTCCACTTCTTATATATTATATTATTATTCCTCTGTTTTATCTCTTTTTATTAATTTTTACTTTACACGTTATATATTTCACACAGAAAGATACTTCAGTTGATACCATTAATATTTCTAACCTTGCCAACCTAAACATATTAAAGATTAATAAACCTAAATTAGACTAATGGCAAATATAAATGAATATTTAAATATTTAGGGTTACCTACATAAAACAAAGTTAGATCCCCAAAATTATTTTCTATACGTCGAAGCTAACACTTTTTCTAAGTTCTACATTTACTACAGTGCGCATGCTTTTTTCCCTACGTGAAATAGAAAAACTCGGTATCTTTAAGATGTAAACCAATAATATATATTGCCAGGTTATCGGTTCCATCTTACGCCCAGGAGACCAAGAGATAACGCTTTTTTTAATTTTTATTCTTCTTCCTACTTGTATTTCAAAGCTAGAGGCTATTTTTGTATTTTATAACTAGAGGTACTTTCTACAGCCCTCTATAATGACTATAATACTGCCATTTATACTACATTGGATAACGGATTTGTATAACATATGTATTACTGAAAATCGTAAAAGGAAATAAAACAAGAAAATGTGTTGAAAATATTAGAAATAACATTAAAGAGTCACTATCTGTATAAGTACAACCTGAGAACTTATATTTTTGATTTGGTTAGTAAAGGATAGTATATTAGCAAGAACAGTCTAGTTCGAATTAAAATCTTAAATAATATCTATAGGTTTATGAAAGCTAAGTAAGAAGTGAGATACCTGTTCGTAGTTTAGTGAAATTTTTCAGCGTTCAGTTATACAGTGCGGTCCACATTTATGGAATAAATTAATTTTTAACATTATTATGAACTTTTGGGGAAAAACCTGAAACAAGTCAATTTCTATTCTTAATTTTACAAGTTATAGTGTAAAAATATTTCCCCCTACTTTCACCCACTCTGAATTATGAAAACCTCCCTAAACATTTTTAATGAAAAAGTGGTCGTATGATACAGCATTTGAAAGGGATTTTAATTATCTGTTCAGCAATGTAGATGGTTTTAAATTTGGTACATTAATAACTGAACTAAAACTTAGAATATGACTCGTTTCTAAGCGCGGAGAAGTAATTAGCAATTGTAAGTTTAAAGAATTTTACCTTCATTTTCCACAAATTTGTTAACAATAATTCTTGATATTAAAAGAAACGCGGATTCTTTTTAATACTCGTTATATATTTGAGTTGTACAAGAGAGCTTAAAAAATCCTAAACAGGTAATTCTTCTAGAGCGCTAAATATATTGAACTGTTTTTTTGCTGGATATTTACGACAAATTCAAGAAACACACTTTCTAAATTTTCACGTTTCATATAATGCGTATTAATTTATATACTACAGTTTTCTTAACTGGGTAAGAAGTACATATTTGCTAGAGGTAAAGAATTATTAAGGGAAGAGGAAATCTTTAAAACTGTCAGATACTGAAAAAACTAAAAGACAAAAAATGTGTTTCAATCATATTTTCGTTTAGTAGAAGTTCAGTTGAAAATACTTTTAGTAATCCACGAATGCAGTGTAAACTTGAAGAAATTGAAATAAGAATGCTGAGAGTTAAGAAATAGTAAATTCACATCAACGTAACTCTCTGTAGAGACTATCTAATTTCAGAGTGGTGTGCTGCAACTGATAATAAACATAAAACAACAAAATTAAATAAGGACCAATTTTCCTTTGTAGTTCTCAGCACATTTTCCATAATTCTATTCGGCTGCTGCAAACACGCACCCAAATTCAATACACTAACAACCATATACTTCAACATAAATTCCCATAAATCGGAGATAAAGTTTTAGTTACTTATATGAAAATTTCAGTTAACAACTGCCTTGTATTATTCCTCCTGACATGAGTGATTTTTCTTATTTATAATATAAATACGTTTTTCAGATATTGAAATATATTCATAACATTAAAAAATAGGTAATGTTCTTTATCTGAAACAAAAAAGAAAATAATTCTGTTCGTTCCAATACAAAACTTCTGTTTATTTTGAATAGAATATCTCATTATTGTATTCTGAAGCTGTAATGAAGTGCATCAAAACTTACCACCGACAATCAGAAATAATTTGAAAATTAGAAATTGTCTTTACAAATTCTACAAATAAAGTATAAAATTACCTTCTTGTTTCCTTTTTTTATTTATTAAATGCAGCCTATAAGTTTCTCTTTAGTCGACGACCAGGAATGTGTCTATAGGCACACAAGTGTCCTGACTTAACAGTAACTACTAAAATGTTTGCTAAAATTAAATAAAGATGACCTAAAAACTAAACAGGTAAAAAGCCAAATAAAAACTAAATACGAAGTCATAGCTGGTCCCTGACATAGATTAATTCGCTGCAAATACTAAACATAGCTACTATAACAAAACAAAATCTTTAGCTACTTAAGGGACGTTGAAAAATGTCGACTAAATCTTGAAAAGTGACCCTTTAACTCTGGTTTTAAACAAATTACCTACCTTAACAGAAATATCATAAGTTAAAATATAAATAATAATGCACAATATTTATATATATATACTTATTTATAGTTTTCAGAATAGGACAAATAATTTTAATATTTAGATGTTTTAAAAAATACTTTTTATTCGGTTTATACCAGCTGTTAATGCTGATTAAATTACTCTTTTTACCAAACAATAAATCAAATCCGATGTTTAGCAAATTTTTATTGAAATTTATATATGTTTTTTTTTTGGAAAATGCGGTTTTCCCAAAAGTAATCCTCGATTATTATTCGCGAAAGTTGATGAACTGGATGAAAACAAGTTCGAAGAATGTGACCCCTGAGAGTACTGGCACTTTGAATATTTCTCTTTAAAATGTGAACGTTCAGCATGGATCAAACTTCCTCCGAAATCTGGTAGAAGAAAATTTGTACCTCTTATACCAAAGCTTGGATATCCTTGACCACAGTATGACAGGCCGTAACCTACTGATCGATACATCGATGCTATTCCATTACAAGCGCTAGCTGAACTCGAAGCTTTTGAGAATGAACTTACTAAGTAGGAATTTTTGGAGTATTTATCATTGGACTTAAAATGTTCTCCAAAGTCTTTATTTTGCATTGCGTACTGTTTACAAACATACGATTTGCATCCAACTTTCGCAATATTTACAAGCTTACGATATACAAGACGTGGAAGTAAATATTGTGGTAAATCTTGGTATATAAAATTGATATTTGGAAGTAGTGTAGGCCTAAGGGAAGAATTTGGAGGACCGTTTCCAAAAATTGTAGCTATTTCAGCATCAGCAGACACTTTGGTACTCCATGTAGCTGGGATTCCGAATATTAGTGTAAAGCTAGGATCACTTTCTATTTCACTTTTTGTTCCACGTTTAAAGTTGAGATTTTGCTTAAAACAAAAAAAATACTCTTATTTTTTCTAGTACAAACAGATATCATTTCATGTACACAATTTCATCTTACAATACACTTTCTGAAATATTACATTTTTAAAATTAATTTTTGAATGTCATATTTATAGTATAACTTAAACAATATTTATAGTGATACATTTTTCAGAAATACGTTTCGTTACTAAAATTGTTTTATTCAAAATTTTTCTCCAACGGCGGTCTATTATTTCTTTTTGTTATTAAGTACTAAATGAACCTTAAAATTTTTTACAAAAGTAAATAAACATCAAAACCTTACCAAATCTGTCGAATGGACGTGAAATCTTGCATGTACTGTAACAACTATTAAAAAAAAAAGTAGAATTATATCAACGTCCATATTTTACTATATAAAATCGAAAAATAGTAAAATCTGGTTTATCTTTATAAATGTAATGTAGGCGGAAACAATTTATAATATTATTTTTTTAAACTAATAATGAAAAATATATTTCAATTAAGTATAAGAGATAAAAATACAATGTGGGCCACTCAAAAGAGTAAATCCTGACATTTGGCAGTATTAATTAAATTTTTAGAAAATGCTGAAACACCTCGACTTTTATTTCAAATGGGACACATTTTCATCATATAAATATCTGTCATATCTCTATCTCTTCCACGTCTCCTACCCGTTAATTTTAAATAAGGAATATACTATGTGTGGAACATCATTCATGACTTTTCTTCCGATATTAACTCTGTTTTTAAAAAAGCGAATGGTTGGCAAATATGTCACATTTTATTATCACGTTAAAAATAATAAACTTTGCAAATATTTATTAAGTAGGTACTATAACGTTTGGTAAAGTTTTCCGGTGGTGTTAGTTAATCTCACAGGTATTTTTTGATTGCGTCCAAAATGGTCGATTCTATTGCAGAGCGGGTTGAAATTATTTCCATATTTTTTGAAAATGAGAAGTGAACAGCAAGTTTACTTAATCAGCTTCACGAAAACAATCAACTTTATCACTCATATGTATTAGAGCTCGTGGAAAAATTTCATCAAACAGGATCCGTAGCTAATAAAACAAAGAGTTGTGAAAAGCAAGATAGGACTGAAGCGTCAGAAGTAGCAATTTTAGGTCATATTAATTTGAATCCTACATCCAGTACAAGGAGATTGGCTAAAGACTCTGGTTTTTAGCGCGCTACTGTATTAAAAGAAAATAAATTTCATCTCTACATTTGGTAAAGGAAATAAATGAAGTTGACCCAGATGACTATAGTTTTCTGAAATTATGTCCGAAAAGATTGATAACAATGCAAAATTTTTATTTAATATGCGTTTTTCGGATGAATGTTCTTTTTTTCTAAATGATACCGTAAATCGACACAATTGCCGTTACTGGGCTGACGAAAATCTTAGAGTATTTCACGAAACCAATACCCAGCAGCTTCTGAAATTAAACGTATGTGCAGGAATTTATGATCATATTGATGGACCATTCTTTTTGCCAGAAAATTTGAACGGAGAAACATATCTGGAATTATTGGAGGACACATTTGATCCCATTTTGATAGATACAGGGTGAGTTTTAAATACGGAACGTCTCAATTATCTCGGAACCGGCTTGCACGATTTTTATAAAGTTTGGTTTGTGAGGGTTTTGTAATACGTAGTAGTTGTAATTATGGTAGTATTTATATTGTTGTCAGATCTTCCGTTTTTCTAGAAATATGCTGAACTTTGTTATTTCAACTGTATATTTTTTTCTTTTTGAAGTCCTTAAAAAATATTTACTGAATATTTTTCATGTAATATTCCCTATACCTAAATGCCATAATTTCGGAATTATAGCTGAAATTACATTATATTCGCCCAAATTAAAATAATACATTAAGATACCTATGATTGAATAAACGCCTTTAAGTTGGATAATCTTTAATTATTTATATCCTAACATAAATCCCATAGCAAGCACTGTCAATACGTTAGTAAAAAATATTAACGCAACTGGTGCAGTAAAAGGTTTATCCAAATCATGGCGCAAAAAATCTGGAAGACCTGAAGACAAATCTTTAGATATTTGTGTCGTGTTAAAAGAAGGTCCACATTTAAATAGTAAACAAATAGGGAACTTTAGAAAACATAAAATAAAGGCAGTTACAGCAGATGCTCAAAATGTTGTCCGATTACTTCAATACAACAACTTACTACTTAATTATCCTTATCTCTATGCTGATCCTATCTTTTAATTGCTGCATACTTGCAGGTTTTGTTTTATAAACGGTGTTTTTTAAGTGACCCCATAGGAAATAGTCTAAAGGATGCATATCGGGTGATCGCGGGAACCATTCGATAAAACCACGCCTTACAATCCATCTTCTTGGAAACACATTATTTAGGTATTGCCACACCTCACGCACATAGTGAGGTGGAGCTCCATCATTTTGCAGTCAAATATTGTTGTTTGGGGTATTGTTATGGACTGAAAGATTCAAATAATAAAATTTCAAAATTAAAAGGCAATTGAAAATACTTACTTGAATTTGGAAATAACCGAACCGTCTCAAGTATATCACTGTTTTCCAATAAATTTAAATACGCCAGATCAGTTAAGTTTTCTTCAATGAAAAAGGTTCCAATTATTTTATCGCCTATTATTCCAGTCCATACATTAAGTTTTTCTGGATAATGGGTGTGGTATTCACGCATCCAACGAAGAATGTTACATGACCAGTATCTACAATTATGCCGATTTACGTTTCCGTTAATAACAAAAGTAGCCTCATTGCAAAACATAACATTATTTAAAAAATTTGGATCGTTTGGATCTGTGGATCTTTGGATTATGTCTGCAAACTCTTCACGTCTATCAAAATCGTCATCTAACAACTATTGAACCAATCTTACTTTGTAAGGATGGAATTTGTTATCACGTAAAATTCTCATTACGGATTTTTGCGAAATATCAAGTTCCATGGATATTTATCTAGTACTCAAGTATGAATCGTCTTCTAACATGACATAAACATTTAAAGATTTGCCTTCAGTAGATGCAGTTTTTCTGCGTCCTGATTTGGATAAATCTTTTACTGCACCATTTCGGTTAAACTTTTTTACGAACTTACTCACAGCAGATCTTGTTATGGGATTTTGGTTAGGATATAAATTATTAAAGATATTACATGTTTCTTCTTGACTTCTACGCATATCACCTTATTCTAACATCATTAAAATCTCAATTCGTTCTTATTCAGATAAACGATCCATTGTGACTTTCAAAAAACACCAACAATAATAGTTTATTGAAAGGTCAAAGTTATTATTGTTGCAGTAATAGCTATCTCAATGTATTATTTTAACTTGGGCGAATATAATGTAAATTTAGCTATAACTCCGAAATTATGGCATTTAGGTATAGGGAATATTACATGAAAAATATTCAGTATTTTTCAAGGTCTTCAAAAAGAAAAAAATATACATTTGAAATAAGAAAATTCATTATATTTCCAGAAAAACGGAAGTTCTGACAACAATTTAAATACTACCATAAGATCGGCTGTATTACAAAACCCTCACAAACCAAAAATTTATAAAAATCGTGCAAGTCGTTTCCGAGATAATTGAGGCGTTCCATAGTTAAAACTCACTCTGTATTATTGAAACTCATAACAGGTACTCAGAAGATTATCTTTTTTGCCAACAAGACGGCGCACCTTTGTTTTATAGCAGACCCGTAAGGGGATACCTTAATGTACTATTTCCAAGGCAATGGATTGAAAGAAGAGGCTTTATTAAATGGTACCAATATCCCCCGGTTAACGCCACAGCATTTCTTCTTATGGGGTTGCTTAAAGAGACAATGGGATCGTCGCCCTTCGAAATTATGTCTAACGTTTTGAAGCATTTCAGGGGTTATTAGACTGCACACATGCACTATTCTTCATCTTAGTTGTTCCAATGAAGTAGGTCAGTCTTATAAATCTTTAATGTATGTCATTGGAGAGTCGTTCGAACATCTAATTCATTAATGATGACTAATATGAGTAAACGGTTTGGGGATTATAAATTCTTCTAATTTAGTTAATTTTATTTACGACACATTTAATAAAGTTTCCTATTATTTTTGCAAAATGCGTGTTAATGTATTTTTAATGAAAAAATGTGATACATTAGCCAAACATAAGCGTTACTTTTAATTTTTAGGAGGTATTAGACTTTTTTTACATATAGCTAATACCGAAAGAAAAGTCATGGATGATCATATGGCTTATTATCCATCGTAATGCTTTTCTAATGATATGCCACACATGGTATATTCCCTATTTAAAATTAAGGGGTTGGAGACGTGGAGCTTCATCAATATATCCTTTTTAATATATATTTTTCAATATAATGTTCCCTAATTAAAATAACCCTTACCTACAAATCATCTACATAAATTATCTACTTTACACGAAACTATTTGTTGTTTTTTAATTACAGAATTTCTCTTAGTTCTCTTTTTTCTATGACACATAAAATCTTATAGACTGTTACTTATTTCTCCCATTTTCCTTGTATTAATGTACATTCACACATGGCAAGAACAACTCTTTTGATATCCCAAAGTGACTAAAAGTAAGATAAAACCTCCCTGAACAGTTCAATAAACAAAAAAGATTGAAAACATACCTTCTTCATTCATAATCAAACTTTGAGCCGTATATCGCAAGAAAATAGTAACAGAATAGCAAGTAAATCTCCAGATAACACCACTCCGAAGACGTGTCAGTATAAAACGAGGTACTTGGAAGCAGTGTTAAAATTTCCGACGAAGAATTGTTTTAGTGCAAATAACTAAAGAATATTTTATAAGAAATTTTCAAATCTTATTTTTGCAATATTATTAAAACAATTTGAAAAAAATAGCTTCTAACAATTTAGAGATTTCTTAAGTTCACTGTGACCCTATCAACAAGTACATTTTATAAGACAGAAGAAGATTTTTTTTAAAAACGTAAATAAATTTCTTGTCATTAACCTGACAACCAATCAGTATTAAGTAATATTCTTCTTTTTCTTAAAATATATTTTGTTATAGGATTTTTAATACAAATCCCGTTGCACGTCATATATCAATTATGAGATCACGACCCTGCAGTGTTGTCGG
Source organism: Hermaeophaga mercurialis (assembly GCA_951812935.1). Taxonomy (NCBI): domain Eukaryota; kingdom Metazoa; phylum Arthropoda; class Insecta; order Coleoptera; family Chrysomelidae; genus Hermaeophaga; species Hermaeophaga mercurialis. The sequence continues at coordinate 15,151,419 of OX638358.1, forward strand.
CTTGTCTAAATTGTCGAGGAATGTAGGAAGTTTCAAAAATGTAAGGTTAGGTTATGTTGTTTAGCTTTATTATTATGAAAAATTAATTTATTGAAGCGTATATGAACAATATATGATCCTCACACTCACACACTTCATCCTGCCAGTTTTAAAGTACATTTAAAAAATGTTTTTCTCAGTTGATTCATTAGCAATCTACAACTGTGATATTCTTCTTCTTCTTGCTGTATTATCTACTTTTAATATTCAATAATCTGTTATAAAAATCGTTATATTATGTTGTTTATTTGTACTATGTTTTTATTAAATAAATAAAATAGAGACATATAAAAAAGATAGAAAACTATTTATTGTTATTAAAATAAGACAATGTTTTGTTTAAAAAAATATATATTTTTCTTATAAGAAACAATTCAACTACAATATTCGAATTCCTACAAAAGGTAAATCCTTTCTCCTAATTCAAATCTGAATCACTTGAAAACGTGGTGAAAACACACAACTGGTTGACGGCCGGACGTCAGAAATCGTTGAAATATTTCAATCTAAATACTCGACAACGTCGCATCAAGGCATGCCAATCGCTACAATGTCATTTCTTCATCATAAATACGAGTCTCATGGGCGTAGAAAATTTCAAAATTATTTAATGTAAATTATGGTTTTTTGAGTACTAAATATATATATAATAATGATTTATAAACTTTATATTATAAAGAATAAGACGTATATAAGCCAATATAATTGAAATAATTTTAAAATTATCAAAATAATTAAGATTACTTTTTCGGTTTTTTAGTACTGTGACTACGTTCATGAGTCCTCGTGAATTTTCGTGATGTTTCGTATGATTTATCTTAGTTAGGGAAATTTTAATTAGTTGGCAGTACTATGACGAAAGAGGTACGTCACTCCTGACGTGCAACGGTATTTGTACTAAAAATCCTATAGTATTATTTATTTCAAGAGGTGACCTAAGATAATTGAACTTCCCAGGTTTAGTTCAATTATCTTAAATCACCGTTTGAAGTATGGAATATATTGTTTTGGTATAGATATGTTGATGTTTTGGAATGTTTTACAGGTAGTGGTAAACAATTAGATATTTTCTTTAATTTTTTAACAATTTAGATCCAAAAATAAAATTTACTGCTGAAATTGAAGAGAACAGTTCTAGAAATTTCTTAGATATAAATATCAAAAAGTAAACTGTAATCTTCAGTATTCAATTTATCGTAACTCATACAAATATGACTATTACTCCAGTCAACCTCTGTACTATAAATTAGCAGCTTATAATTCAATGATATAGACTTTTTCAATTCGAATGAGTGCGGGTGATTTTAAAAGGGAAGTTAATATAATAAAACAAATCGCTATAAGAAGAAAATATTGGCATTAACCTGATTTTTCCGAAACAACCTAGAGATGACGGGTTACACAGAACAATGACTTATTTTGGAGATATTTCAAACAAAATATCAAAAATTATATCTCGTACAACATCTTCTATAATATCTTTTTTAAGTAAGAAATAATGTAGGTTCATTTTTATTTTACGGATTGTAACGCCATCTATCTTAGCCAGATCCTTAGAAATTTTAACATAAGGCACTGTGAACACTTACGAGCTTATACATGTAGATTAAAACAACCGGATAAGTCACATTACACAATACATCTCATTGACACCAAACGCAAACCTACACTTAATAACACAATGGAAACAACAGTGGAAGTACTTCATATAAGTGACAAGAAAGAAGTACTTGATTTTTTGGAGGAATATGAAATAAAGAAATACCTATAATATTCTCAATATACATAAAGTCTTGAAGGAACAAGATTACCTTTTGGACTAAATACCTATATAATAAAAAAATATTTTTTGTGAAAAAAAGAATATTGTTGTACATATTGCTTAATAATGATTGGTTAAAATGTTTATGATATGAAGTAATTTATGCTTATAAAACAATCTGTCAATCTTATGTCAAATCTTGAGAATAATATAGATAAATAGCGAAACCTTAGTAGATTCAATATAACTTAAAAAGCTTTGTAATACTGTGGAAATTCAGATAAGTATAACTTATTTTTTCATATTTATTTTTGAAATTATTTAGTTACAGTTAGAGTTCTTTGGTTTAGGTTAGATTGTAGTGGAAGTTTAAGTATTGAGAATAGATATTTTGAGGCTACTAGGTTAGCATTAGAAATAATTGACTATCAAAGTACTTCATTTGTTAATTCAGTATCTACCAATTGAATCCTTACTATCGATAAAGTTACCAGACATTGATTTGCCAATATTTTATGGTACCATCTAAACCGTTTTTTGATAAGTATAAATCTTCAGTATATGATCAAAAAGATTTATGTAACACACAAAAACTTGTTTATTTTAAAGATTGTTACAAAGATGCCGCTTTTTAAATAATAGAAGATACTGAGATCTAATCTAATTATGAATTAGAACTTTTACTACTGCGGAAAAAAATTATATAAAGCATATAGTAATGTTTAATTTCCCAAATATTCACAAACAAAATTCAATTTCTTTAAGAAAATTGTTAGATTCAGTTGAGCATCATATCAGTTATATTGAATAAAATGAAACAACCTACAGAGTATTGCGAAATTTTAATAGATTTGACAATAATTAAGAGACTTGATCCAGCTACAAAAACGGAATGGGATAATTTGCAAGAAGAAAAAAATTACCAGCAGACTTATCAGATTTAATTTGCTTTTCAAACAAAAAATGTTTTCGGTTAGAGAAAAATGTTTAAGTAATCCAAAACAAATAAATATTGTAAAATATAGTATTTCATCCTGTTTCGAAAATAAACGCTTAACTCAGAAGAACGATACCATCACTGAAACCAAATCTCCCTTGTAAACTTTCTCTCTCATTCTTAACCCTCCAGCAGCCACGCCTCATCAATTTACACGAGTGCACATGCACGGCACTTTGTACCCCACACAAAAAATGTTACTTTCTCAAGCTTCTGTCTATCTTGGAAAATATATGTCAGATACCGAAACCTGGTTATATTTGAATATATTTTAAAAAGTTTTTGAAGACTGTAGAAATTCAGATAATTATAATTTATCTTTTCATATTTATTATCAATAGTTTCCAATAAGTACGAGTTGAAACAATTAATTTAATAAAAAAATTTGTCATTACCCATTGGCAATCCTTCATTTTGAATATAAAATTTATCTAATCAAATAGTTTTCAAATATTGTTAGAGAATTAGTTAATCAATCAAATCTTCTTTTTAACGACTGTAATAAAAAATTTATAACTCAAAAAATTCTTAAGAATCAAAATCATACGGTACGATTAAATTAATAAAGATACAAAATGAATGAAGAAAACACAAAATTATAAAGAAATTAAGTGAAAAGAAAATTCGACGGCGCAAGATGAATTTTCAAATTCTGAGGGAATTTGATATTCAGTATCCAAATAGTAATCGAAAGTGAATCAAAATTCATTAACAAACCCACAACTACCACTCTAGTATATGCTTTTTTGACTCTTATGCAAACCCTTGCTTTACACAAAATAATAATGAAGCTTTGGAGGTTGATAAAAACATAACTGAGACACAATTATAATAACAAATTTGTGTAAATCAAATGGATAGAGTACAAGTATTAGTTGATGCAGTAAAATAATAATAATTGTTCATTCCTACCCACTTAAAGACGGGGATTGATTTAATGGATTAACTAAAATTTAATGTAATGACAAAATTTAATCTCCGAGCACATATTATCATATGTTGACGAGGTCCCGCGTTCTGGGCTCAGAAGTGGATTTACATCTCTCCCTAAATGTATATATTTATAATTTAGATTGTTAATAAAACTTAGGGGTAGAATACCGTGGCGCATAAATGCCAAAGATTAAAATTAATATTTACAGACTATTAACAATAAATGTAAAAAAAGAAGATTAAAATCAGTGTAATATATACTGAGAATGATTTAAAACAAAATTGCCAAGTAATAATAGGTAAAAGAAAATGTAAACATAATTCAATTAACTATTAGACAATGATAAGATCTAAATCAGTAATATAAGGATTTGATTTTCCAAAATTCTTTTTCCCCGGTCTGAGGACAGGATTCTGACAGGTGCCTCGGCTCACGCAAGTTCATAAAGTACGTCTTCAGGGCGTATTGTGATCAGGAAAAGAAAATTGGCATCACTCAAATCAGAACCTATAAGCAAGTGAACAACCGACCAGATAAAATTACAAAAGAGTAAAGTAGTAGGTCAACATGTTACCAGATGTGAAATACAGTAATCAACAACTATCTGACTTAAAACTAATTAAATTATAGGGAGACTATAAATAAATGATCTAGAATTGAAACTATTTCAGATGTCGTTAATATGATTTCAAAAAGTATATTATCAATGAAGTAGCAATCGAAATACTATGTGTAAATTCACAATACTCCGACTGGGATATTCTAAACATCTAAATTATTCTAAACCTACTCGCCCAACGGTAAACAACAGCGACTCGAGGAGTAAGGGTAAGAGACTTAAATATTAATTAATTAATTAATATAAATTGAGCCAGAATCCGCCTTGTATCACTACTAGCGTTTTACAAAAATAAGTATTCTTAATTTAATGTTAATTATCCTGATTATATGATAGAAATTACCTTAAAAAACTTGTAATGTTACTAAATTAACTGGAATTATTTATTCATAATATTCAAACTGACAATTCTGGATTCCTTTACAAAAAAAAAAGCCAGATTTTAAAACAACCCCATTCTTTAAAAACTAATTTTTATCAAAAAAATTATTTTTTAATTTTTTCAGCTTTTGTTATTTAAAAAATGTTTTTGCATATTTTTTTTAGATTGTTATATTCATTTGTATTGAGGGAAACAAATTATCAATGGAAATTTAATTTAGATTATCTTTTTCTTTTTGGATATTTGTTTCAAAATTTCGTTCAAATTCATTATAGAAAAATAAATACATCCACTGTAATAAATGTTACAAATGTCATCAATTATAGTAAAAGGTAATTTTCCATTCCTTCATTCTTTATAATCTTATATTTTTTGAAATTTGTTTCAATGTGATTCCATGCGAAAACTGTACAAACGTTATGTACTGCTGTGAAAAATGTAAAAGGAGAGCAGAAACGCGATGAGATAAAAAATACCTCCTGTTCGATTTTGTTCTCCTAATAAAAAATTGTAAAAACTTCCAAAAGTACATTTCGCACGCTCCTCTTATACTTTTTTACCAAAAAACTTTTTGTACTGCCCTCGTATACAACGTTACTCCTTGTGGCGCCATCTACAATCTAAAAGATGAACCTCGCATCGAAAAATAATACCCCTAACGCGATGTCTCAAAGATGGCGTTAGCAAAAATCCCGATGAAATTGTAAAAAACTGTTGGAATTTATCAAAAAAAATAGTTACCGCGTTTTTATTTTATTTTATTTGAAAATAGGGTGGTATTTTTGAGGAAATATAGAAAAAGGGTTGAGGTGAAAGCGTACACTATTTATTTATTTATTTGTTAGAGGGTTGATTTACAATATATTACAAATAATAACTATAATAACAATATTAATTATTTTAAATAATTACAAAAATACTCGCCTATTAATAATAAAGTAAAGTGTTCAATAAAGTCAAAAATGTGTTAGTTTTTTGCGAAAGAAACGAACACTCAGTAGATATTTTTAATTGTTTCAAATAAAACAGACTAAAATAAAACTTAAAATAATTTCAAAAAATCCATTTATTTAATTAGACGAAAATTTTAATTTTTTTATAAAAAAAGAAATTTTGAGAAAAAAGAATTTTTCAAAAACAAAAATAGCAAAATTTGGAATTTTGAAAAAAAAAGATGATTTTAAGGAAAACGAATTTAAAAAAAAAATTTGAAAAAAAGCGAATTTTTCTAAAAACAATAGAAAATCGAGTTTGAAAAAAATGAGAAATTTTGAGTAAAAAGCGTAAAAGAAACGCCACATTTTTGTAAAATTCGCTCAAAATTTTGCTTTATGCAAAATTTTTCACATTAAAAATTCCATACTCGAAGAATATATACGAGGTGAGCTCAAAAAAAACACGTAAAATTCACGTTCCCGACATTAATTTCCAAAATTTAACATCAGTTTCATGGTTTTCTTTTTTGATAAATTTTCAGTTCTTTCCGTTTTTAATTTCATAGTCGTGGCAGAAACTAATTTTCCCCAAATCGTTATTGACAATAAATCCAGGGGCGTCCAGTGGATGCGGACGCTCCGGACGCAGTTTTCGAAGCCCTTGTAATAAGAAGGGGGGTCCAGAGGGCGGATTCTAAACAAAACTATAAAAAAAAAAAGGGAATTTAGTTTGAATTCCTTGACTTGTACCTGCGATGCACGCAACCAACATTACGCTTATGTGTGAAACTGGTTGTATACATCGCGGTATAAGGTTTATACGCAACTCGTTTTACGTTTTAGCGTAATGTGGTTGCATACGCATACCACGAAATTCTGACTTTTACTACGTCGATTTAGTCGCTAAAATCCGAATAGTTTCAGTTCACATTACAAAAGTAAGAAGAAGAATTTCTAAAATTAGTAAGATTATATATAATGTGCGTCGCGTATGCTAGAAAAGCAAATAAGAGTTATATTTTTTTAAAGATATAATAAGAATAATAGAATAGAAGAAATAGGAAGTGGCGATCGAATATCGAATTGATGTTATTCTAAAAATTCAGGAATTTGTTGTTGTTGTGTCAATATTTGACGTGAGATAATTAATGAAAATCACTTATTTGTTTTGAAATAATAGAAAAACATAACTCTTGATAAAACGACATTCTTAATTTCGTTGCAATAATAATCGAAACATCGAAACATATTTTGTTCACATACATTTAAAATTTTATGAAGAAATTATGAAAATCGGCGTAGTTTTTTTTATTTTTTTGTTGTATCGTGTAAACTGTGATAATTTTACTTTCGAGAATGTAGACGTTCAAATATGGAAGAGAAATTCTTTAACTTCGGAAAACAAACACATCGATTTTAGCGATCGTTTAAACAATTTTCTACCAGAAGACGTTTTCGTAGTAGAAATATCGAAACAAAATATTCCCGTGTTATACCGAGGATCAGTTTCAGATGTACAGAGTTCATTAACAATAAACTGTTGTAACGTCGAAGAATTAAAACCGGGTGCTTTTACCGACGCCCGTTTAATCGCTTTGAATTTATCAGGTACGTAAAAAATATTTATGTTTTTCCACACACTTTTCTCGCTTTTTTATATCATTAATCGTTCGTAATGACTGTTTCAATCCTTACTTTTTGTAAAATGAATCTTTTATATTTTAGGAAATAAAATAAAATCAATTGATTACGGCGTATTCAACAACGTGTCAATACAATTCTTAGAATTAAGTTCCAACGAAATATCGACGATACATCCGCAGGCCTTCGACGATATGAAATCTTTGGAGTTAATTTACTTAAATGACAACAAAATTAAAGTTTGGAATTCAGAGTGGTTCAAAAACTCGCCGAAGATCGAAACACTGCATTTCGAAAACAACGAAATTAAGAAACTGCCAGCGCACGCTTTCAAAAATATCAAAGGAGAGGGATGGGAAATTGTTCATTTGATTTTTAAGAACAACAAAATCAAAGAAATAGATTCCGAAGCTTTCACCGATTTAAAAGAAATTTATCGATTAGATCTGAGTAATAATTTATTGGAAGGTTTCCACGAAAATTTATTAAGAAATATTGATATAAACCAGTTGTATCTAGACAATAACAAAATTTCGTGTCTTTTTAATGTCGCCGACGTTTTAAAAGCAAAATGGGTGAATTCGATCGACTCAAACCCGATGTACTGCGATTGCCTGGATAAAGTGAAAAAATATGCCCGAAATCACCCTGAAAAGAACGTAGAGTTTTCCGAAATAAAATGCAAGTTGCGCCACCAAGAATTTCGTTAAAATAGTATTTTCAAAAAATTAATGAATCAAATAAATATAATTCTGTGAATTTTTCTTTTTATTTTAATTTTATCTTCCGTGCCTTTGATTGCTTCGTTAATTTGTATTAAATGCATTTTTTCTTCCTGTTAATTTTTTATTGTTGTTCTATTTATTTTCTCGTTTACTATTAAATAAATATTATGATTTATTTTATAATATTGTCATATATTTTTGTATGCGTCTGTGAATTTGTGAATTTTAAAAATAAATATTTAAAAAATGTTTGTTTTAAAATTCCTACCATTACCTATAATAATTATACAGGACGTTTCGTAAAAAATGCCGTAATTATGCGTATTTCGTTATTGGTTTCCAAATAATAATGAGAAAAAATTAGTTTCGATGTTGACCATATCAACATATAAATGTTTCTTTTCTCGATAAAGTTAAGTCTAAGAAGAATCTTGTAAAAAAAAAGGATAATTAATGATAACCGGGTCGTCGAACGGTTTTTGTTCCTCTTCGATTGTATTTTGGTTTAATTTTCTGTAGTCAATGTTTCTTTTCTCCTCTTTTACAGCAGGTAAAAAAACAAGAAAAATAAAATAATGGTGATTGGGTCGATGGTGTTGATGACAAAATTCAAAATTCGTGTTACACGCGAACCAAAAATAACGTTAAAACACTGTAAACCCAATAAAAATGTCGATATCGACGTCCCTAGTTTCGACGGCGGAAGAGCTGAGGATGGGCTTTGGTTAATTGAAATGTTCGAAGCCCCTGTTACGAGTACAAAAAATGAGTTCTTAAAAAAAACTAGTGGAAGGCAAAAGATAAATCATTTAAAAGTCACAAATGGTAACCTTCAAATCGCACTGACACAGCTGAGGTCAAAACAATGATACATTTATGGAAATTCAATAATAAAACGTAGTTAATATATTTTATTACTTCAACTTTAGTAACAATGATTATCGTTTTAATAGTACGGATGATATTTTACACACAATTTATATTAATTTTTGGTAAATCATTTTCACAAATAAAATTTCTTTTTAATTCGCATAATTGGCTCGCTAACACAATCTTTCCATCCATATTTCCATACAATTTTTCATAGATTCTGGATCTGGTCCATCTGATTCCCAATTAAGATATTTCGCTACAACCGAATTCGCCCAAAGCCATACTTTCGTTTTTGGTATTTTTATATAAAATTATCCTTATTTTAAAGAAATCGATGAGGCGTTTTAGGAGCTTGTACTTTTACTACCTTGAGGAATGTGTTTTCTGAGATCGTAGGCTTTCTCACCATCTTGAATACTGAAGAGGTGCATTTTATTCGCTTGGCAGATTCGGTCGACTAGAAAATAAGTTTCCTGAAAAATATTTACAAATTTTAAATAAACTACACAATTACGATACAAGAAAGTAACAAGTACCGAACGGAAAAAATTAAAAAATGCAAAACACTGAAATAAAATTATAACTAATGTTCAATATGAACTTTCCTTCTTAATTCCACAAGTTTTCCAAGTCTTTTAATCTTCAAAGTTTTAGATACAAACCAATGGGATATCTTGCATATATACACTGGCCAGCAAAATTAACGCACAATTTTGAAAAATATTTTTTATTTCATAATATTGATCAAATATTTTTATGTCTTAATTAAGTATATTCTTATTCTAAGTTAATAAGGGTAGTATTAACAAAAGAGAAAATTCCAAAAGAAGGTACGAAAATAATAAAGAAAAAAAACAAGAAAATTCACAAAATAAAAAAATTATTAACTTTAGTTAAAAATAATTAATAACCGGTATTTTGAATAACAGCACGGCAGCGATTATTCATGCTTAAAATGACGGGCCTTATCTCGTTTTCATCCAAATTATTCCATATTTGGACAATATCTCTCGTAAGCCCATTCAAAATGTTAGGAAGGTTAGGAAGATCTTGAAAACGGCGGTAAATCATGTCCCAAACATTCTCAATTGGGTTAAGATCAGAACTGTTTGTTGGCCAATCCATAGTTTCAATTCCAACCTCATTAAAACAATTTTGCGCAATCTGAGCAACATGCGGTCCAGCATTATCTTGATGGAACAAAAAATTCTCACCAATTTAAGGGGCAAATGTTATCACATATTCCTAAAGGAACTCCCTTATGTATGTACCTATCTGCTGTTAAATTTCAGTTATTATTAGCCACCTACTCAGTACGAGCAGTTAAAGAGATTCCTGCCCAAAACATAACCGACCCTCCACCAAATAATCTGGTGTTTTGGAAGTTACATTGGGCATATCTTTCATTTGGTCTTCGACGTCTAGCTGCTTTCATCTGATCAAAGAACTCTTTCCCAATCTTCATCTCCTTCATACCAATCGATGTGTGCTCTAGCAAAATTTAACCTCGCTCTACGATGCTCTGGGGTCAAAGCTGGTCCTCGCGCTGGATTTCTTCGTCTCGGATCAGATTCAGCTATTTTAATATTTGAAAAAATCCGACGGTGTAAAGCCCGGTGATCTAGCTGACCGCGTAACAACGAAAGGTAAGAAAGGTTGTATCACCCCACTCAGCCCCTGGGGTGATATATTGTTACGATAGCACGTGCAGGGAGCTTAATCATTGCCCTGTACATAGAACCGAGTCTTTATTTTTATTTTTACAAATTATAACATTTACTATTTATTTAAGATTTAAGTGAGTGAGAGTTGTGGGACAACGAATGTTAAATAAATATTTTTAGCAAAGTCAGCAAAATGATTAAGCCCTAGGGGGGGTATTCTTGATTCGAAAACGAAAAGTTACTTGAAAGATTGGACTTGTAAGTTGTTCTATTCCTATTACCTTTATAATTTTGCATTTGAGAAATACATATAAATGTTTCGTTTTGATTGGTCCGTGAGCATTTGATTTCCATTAACCATTAAGAGTTCGTATTGGGTTAACCCCCTTTTGGCTAATATTTAGAATGATTTATAATTAATTATTCAAGAAAACAACCCAATACGTAACGATATTAAGTAAAGAATGTGGACGAACGTATCAGAGTATGAATGCGAGAGGGGGTAGTGGAACGGGTTGTTCCTCATCTTCTATATCAATAAACCAGACATGTAAGAAAGGAGATCCGGGGGGCTGAGTATGAATGCGTGTGCGTGTGTGAAGCGCAACATTCTGAGCGACACGTCGAGTCGAACGGGCTTCCTCCTCTTATCGTCGGCGTGTGGAGCCACAGAGGCGTAGGTGTCCTTAATTCCACGTCGCCCTGTATAACGCTCGTACCGTTCTATCGTTATTTCATCATTCGACAATACCGTCGTTTAGACCTTCGTAGGAGTAAGACCTGTCTGGGTCGCACTCTTCCACTGCGACCAACGAAACATTTAATAGACCATTGAATAAAGTTAATTTCGTAAATAGGATTTGTGCGTACGAATAATCTGTAAATCGATGGATGTTTTAAAAATATAACTAGATTAAAGGGTTCTATGACAAAAGCAAAACATTGTTAAAAACAGAACGAGGACGAAACAGAACGTACACGTTTTCATTCCTCTCATTTCAATTGGTTTAAGAAGAGACTGTATTTATTTCCTGACTTTTAGGATAATAATAATAATAATAGATATACTTCTCCTTCCTTGGGAAAGGGCGTCTTACCTAAATATTTGGCCTATTCCTTTCGGAGCTCATAACTTCCAAATTTTTCAAATTATAAATTAAATCTAAAAAATGTGCAATCGTTAATTTTTATATAGGTTTTCCACATAAACGTATTTATCTCAAAGTTTTCCACTTTGTTATACTTGTTGTGGTATAGATTTTATTATTATATTTTATTATATAAATTACAATTTAAACTTATATTCGCGTTGGCATACTTTTTATTAAATTACCCACATTTTCTTGGGGTAAGTTTTCACATTCTGCTAATGGTGCTGCATCAATAAGGTGTGCGACATTTCCTGAATTATTTCAACAAGCTCTAACCCTTCTTTTAAGCTGGTCCCACAACTGTTCAATAGGATTTAGGTCTGGTGAACATGCAGGCCAGTCTAAAACTGTGACACCTTCCGTTTCAAGACATTCTCTAATCGCTCTGCTGATACGGGGAGGTGCATTCATTATATTGCAGCTCTCCAAAGCCTAACGATTGATTCTAGCACCAAATCAAGATACCTCCGACCGGTTAAAGTTTGTTGAAGTGGTAACGATAGAGTTTTTCTCCCAGCAAAATACTTCCCCAGAACATTACAGTTCCTCCTTTATATCTTGGGACAGATCTGGCAGCCTGGAGTCTCGCTCGTCTAATCTTTTAGACCAATTCTGGTCTTATCCGAAAAAAGAACATTTTGCCAATTTTCAATTGTCCAGTTTTAGTGTTGAAGACATCAATTTAGTCCGTCCATTTTATTTTGCTTAGATAACCGAGAAACCCGTAACTCTCTCCTATCGGCTGTACAACCCTCGAGCGCCAAGTCTTTTTCTGATGGTCTCAACTGAAACGTTCCCACCTGCAGCTTCCAGAAGTTTTCGTTGCAGCTCTGGATGAGAAACACTGGGATTTCTTCTAGCAATTTGGTACACAAACCGGCCATGTTGTTCAGTTGTGACTCTTCGACGAGTTTTTCTGGCCCCGTTCTTGAGAGTTCCTAGTTCCAAGTACTTTGCGTATCTTTTCGATAAAACACCCTGTGTTCAATGTTCAATGAGAACGATAATTTTCGCCTCTGAACATCTGTTAGTCGTCCCAACATAAGGCATTTTTTTAACACAAAATTCACAAGATAATAAATCACAGCAGCAGTCGTTTATTCTTTATTATCATTTTTTCCTTATAAAAAGTTTAGTCAGAAATACACAGCGATTCCATATAAGTTTGGTTGTGTGTACATATTTTTTAGCAATCCAGCAATGAAGAACAGTATCTCTTATAAAAAAGGAATCACTATTGTGGGCTTGTTTACGTTGTTTAAGAGAAAACAACTAATCGTTCTATTTTACAATGATACACAATGTACTGCACTAATAAACAACAAATGTTATCGGATAAATTTAATAGCATAAATAATAAATGAAACAAATAAATGATTTTAACATTACTACGTCGTTTTCTAACAAAGAGCCATTTCTTTCTCCTGGACTTTAGTATTTCGCCGGCCTTGAAACTCCCTCCCACAGTATTAATGTATCCAGATTTGTTCGTATATTAAATGAAACTGGCCGGGACAATTTAAATTTAGATAATGAAGGTTCAAATCAATTTGCAAAAATCCTTCATAGATTCTTTTGAAATATAGATTAAAACTCTTGGATACACACTAAAAAATCAATTTTAGAGGATTAAAGAGTTTGCGGAAATGTGACCGAAATGCCAAATGAAGAAGAATACAAACGCAAAATAAATAGAGAAATAAACGAAACCAGTGGCGAAAGTGAGGAAAGATCTAGGAATGAGATAAGAAAAAAGGGAGGAAAATATGTGCCTAATTTTAATCAACACTTCCGAATTTAAAAAACTACATATCGTTGTTTAAAGAATTAAACAGACTTTCAAACGATATGCGACTCGACCCTTGTTCCCTATAAAAAATGTCCCCCTCGGAACAAAAGTCTCTTCCTACGATAATTTTGTTCAAAACCTCCTTATCAAGTTTTTACGTTGGGCCACCCTGTATATTTATTTTGCAATGCACTTAAGCCCAAGAACACTCTCGTAAAAAAAGGATAATTAATGATAACAGAGTCAAACGATTTTCAGAGAAAATCAATGAAATCGATTGGTCTCATTTTAATCTACATTTTTTTATTCCAATGATCTTTTTGATCTAATACTTGGAATTCTACAAAATCGGTTGTAAATAACAAACATTTATTAAAATTCTCGAATCCAAAAAATCTTTTAAAAGCAGCAACTCACTGAATGATCGGCACGTGTACGCTTTAAATCGTAGAAATTATAAAATAACATTAAAAGATTTATTTATTTAGAGGATTAGAAACTCGGAGAACAAAAATAAAACGATCTGATACAACATTTAATTAAGACAGAAATATTAAAAAAACGAACGGGCCGTCCTCATTTAATGAATATTTCTGTAAGATTTTTTACAACCGCGAGAAAAAAAGTTTAATGTTTAGTGTCGCCATTCAAATTGTAGCTTTTTCCATTCCGAAAGTCTAAACGTTTTGAGCGGTCAACATTTTTGGCAGTATTTTTTTAATCAAAACGAAACGAAATTGTTCCCGGCAATAAAAAAAGCCAAGAATTGTGTCTTCGCCGGCCTCATTTAAAAGGAACCTTCTCTAATAAAAATAGTTTTCACTTTCTAACTTGAACGAGAAAAACTGTGTTATTGACTTTACTTCAAATTATTTTTCTGAGTTGGGGTTATTTACTCAAGAACTCGAACGAGTTCACCGCTTTTTCTGTGTGGACTTGAACCACTCCCAAACGATTTACATTAACACGTTATTAAATTTTTTTTTTCTTGAGAAGCTCTGTATTTTTTAGTGAAAAAAGAAATCAACAAAACTCAACCGCAACGATTCCACTCCAAATACCGTGAGCGAGGCTCAAATTTTCTTCAAATAACATTAGAATAAACAAGAATTGAAATTAATAAAATTAAAACTTAGAAACTGGATTAAAAAAATTACTCGGACACCGCGGAAAATTAATGTGAGGGCCGGAATTATGGGAGACAGAGCAATTGGTCCTTTTTTGATTAACGGAAATTTGGAACTGTTGGAAAATCAGGTGGTTCCAAGTGTTCGTGCTAAATAAATAAATAAAAAAATAAAATTGGCTTTCATTATTTCTCTAGTATGTATTCAATAAACTTAAGTATTCTATCAACGCCATCTGTCGGATATTTCGACCGCGTCAAGGTGTTCCCATCTTTTTTCGTAGATGGCGCGACGCGTATTATTTTCTCCGACGCGAGCGCGCCATCTTTTAGACTGTATGCGAACGTGGAGCACTTCGAACGCTGTTCGATAGATGACGCCGAATTCGGTTTTTTTATAGAGTAAAGAATTTGGTCGTTGAAAATTTATTAAAAAAAATGTTTAAATTTCTTCGAAAATTCATTAAAGAAAAGTTTAAAATATTAGAAAAATACTTTTTTCAAATTTAAGAAAAATATTTCTTTTTTTCTTAAAAATTTATAAAAAAGATTTTCCTTGAAAATTCGTAAAAAAAACTTTAGAATATTAGAAAAATACTTTTTTCAAATTTAAGAAAAATATTTGATTTTGCTCAAAAAATATTTTTCTAAAAAAAATTTTTTAGAAAAATTATTAAAAAACTAATTTGAAAATATCAATAAAACACCGATTTTTTAAAAAAATTTAACGAAGCCACCGCTCGCCATTATCTAATAGATGGCGCCCCAAAGGTTAAAGTGAAAATTTAACACAATTTGATAAATGTTTTTAATGACATATAATTCTGTATTTTAATAAGTTGTCGGAATTAAAGAAAAAATTAAGACTCACCTCGAACAAGCCGACGAAAAACCTGGTGACCATCAAAATGGTGGGGTGGAGGGGGGCGGCCGAGGGCCCCACGAGGGTTAAAAAAGAGCTCGCCACGATCGAGACAGTGACGCACCTCGTGGGGCCGAATGAATCGGCGAGGGCGACCCCCGGGATCCCGGAGGCCGTGAACCCCCAAAAATAAGAGCTCAGGTCCAGTCCCTGAAGTTTATTGTCCCAGTCGTACCTCGTTCCGTACTAAAAAAAAGGTTCGTAGGCGTTTTTATAAGTGTTTGCGGGGAATAAATAATATCGTTTTTTTGTGGGGAATAATTAATGTTTCTTTTGTGGGGAATAATTAATGTATCTTTTGTGCGGGATAATTAATGTTTTTTTGTGGAAAATAATTGATGTTTTTTGTGAGGGATAATTATTAATATTTTTGTGGGGAACAATTGATGTTTTTGTGGGGGATAATTAATGTTTTTTGTGGAGACTAATTAATTATTTTTGTGGATGATAATTAACATTTTTTATTTGGGAAAAATTAACGTTTTTTTTGTGGGGAATAATTAATGTTTTTTTTGCGGGGAACAATGAAATGTAGTCAATTCTGTTATAGTTTTAAAAAATTTTCTGTTTTTGTGAATTATCAATTTCAAATCATAAATTATTAGATAAAAAATCTTTATATTGTTATGAAAACATTAGTCCTTCACCACAAAAACAAATTGTAAAAGGAAAAGAAAATTATAATTAAATGGATTATTGTAGAAAGTGTAAAAAACAAACTAAAAGCATTGGTCTTCCTAAATTTGTTAAAAAGGATAAACATTGGAGAAGAATATCGACTTGTAAAGTTTGTGCATCTGTTAAAAATAATATTTCCAAGTCACCAGAAGATATTGAAATTGAAGAGATATTTAAACCAGCTAGAAAAAATTTTGTCACTAGGAAATGTATTCAAAAAGGAATTGATGATACTTGGCAAACTAATTTATACGCTTTTTATAGTCCTAAAGGAAAATTAGAAGATCATTCATATAGTTTGAGAACAAAACATGAACCAGTTGATAATCATTATAAACAATTATTAAGGGCTAATGATGGATATAAATATATTTTAAACGTGATTGATACATTTTCAAAGTGTGTACATTTAAAAACAAAAACTGGGATTGAGGTTGCTAACGCCTTTGAAAATATATTTAATGAGAGGAGACCAAAATTGTTACACGTTGATAAAGGTAAGAAGTTCTATAATAGGAATCTTAAAAGTGTTTTGAATAAAATATATAGTACAGGTACTGAAAATAAGGCTTCCATAATTAAATATTTAATAGAATTTTAGGAGATAAATTAAAACCAATTTTATATAAAAATCTTAGATGGGTTTCGGTGCTACCAAATGTTGTCAGTAGTGGTACTAGGCCGCTTTTGGCTCACTTTGACCTTGAAACTGACCTCCTTGGTGGTTTTCCTCGGAAAATGGAAAATTTTTTTTTTTTTTTTATTTTTTTTTTTTTTTTTTTTTATTTTTATTTTTTTTTTTTTTTTTTCCGTGAGCCTTGGCCTCCTCCTCCTCTAAAAAGTGGCCTCTAAAAAAGAGTCCATTGAGGTCCTCCGCCGCCGCCGCCGCCGCCTCCGCCCGCCGCCCCGTTCTTGAAAATGGCCGGTTTTAAAAAATGTGTTCTTGGTTCGCGAGCCTTGGCCTCCTCTAAAAAGTGGCCTCTAATGAGGCCTTTGAGGCCCGCCGCCGCCGCCGCCGCCGCCCCCCAGAAATCCAGCGAGCGGCACCGCTGCTGACGCCGGCACTGTGGAGCGCAGACACGCTGCAACCACCCTGTTTACGTTGTAGCGTAATGTTGGTTGCCTATGCATGCCTCCATAATAATTAAACAAACAATAAGAGATTTATTTTTTTTATTCAATATAATACAAATAGAAACTGCCATTTTTAATCACAAATCCACCTTCTTCTTCTTCTTCTAGTTCAATCGGCTTGAGGAAAATCGCCCATCATTTTCTCCACACCCCCCGCTTTTAAATGACTGCAATAATTAGAAGAAAAAAAAAAAAATTAAAATAAAAAAACGAAAAAAAAAAAAAAACTTACTGATTTAGCGGCGGGTTCAATCAATTCGGCTTGAGGAAAATCGCCATCGCCGGGGACGGTTTCCAGCGGAGGCTGCTGCGTCGTCGTCGTCGACTCGAGCGCGACTCAGCCTCCGCTGGAAACCAGAGTCCGCGCGCGCACCGCCGGCCACCGCTGCTCTCAGCTGGAATCCGAACGCTGCCGCCGGTCGCCCTCGCTGATCCGCGCGCCGACCGGCCGCCTGCTCTCAGCTGCTAGAATCCGCGCGCCGCCGACGGCCGCCTGCTCTCAGCTGCTAGAATCCGCGCGCCGCCGACGGCCGCCTGCTCTCAGCTGCTAGAATCCGCGCGCCGCCAGCCGCCTCGACCTCACGACGATGCTCTCAGCTGGGAGGAGGTGTGGTCCGCGAGCGCGCGTGTCGCCCGCCTTCGAGACTGCGACGACCTTCATGGGATTCGAGAGCGCCTGCTATCGCGGTCGAGGCGGAGATAACTCATTTATAATGTTAGAGATGGGACTCAACAACAACAAGGTTGTTATACCTCAATATTAGATTATTAAAAAAAAGCGAGATATTGAGCATCAGCAGCTACTAAAGCTCAAAATATTGGTTAAGAATATTTTTTAAATCGAGGTTATTTTAAATCCCCTCTCTCCTTTATCTTCATGCATATATAGAAGATTTATAGATATGCAAAGTCAGTTGAAAAATAAAAAAATGGCAACTAGTAGTGAAACAAAAGTGAATAATCTTAAAAATCTCTTGCGAGACTTATCATGGCATTTGTTTAAGCAAGAAAGAATTTACGAACGTGAAAGTGTATATGGTATGGGTCGAATGTATACAGAAGAGGAATGTCAAATAATAACTGCTCGATATCGTAAAGGATCTCAAGTCATGAACGATTACGTAGATGGAATTATTTGTATATGCTGCTTGGTAAATATACTTAAAAAGTTAGAGTTTGAAGGGTATCTACGCAGAATGAAGAAATATTTACCCTCATATCTTATCGATGATGTGAATGATGATGATGATGATGATGGCATTCTAGTAGACGAAGAAGAAGAAGAAGAAGAAGAAGAAGAAGAAGAAGAAAATATGAAATATACTACTTTATAAAATATTGTTTTAATAAAAAACATAATTCTTAAGAAGCATTTTTTTTTATTCATAAAAAGATATTATTTTTGACAGTAAAGTTTTTAATTGTTCTTTTAAGCTGTCTTCAGGACATGGAATACCAAAGAGATTCCAATTAAAGGGACCTGCTGCAACAACTTTTCGTGTATATTCACTAAATTTATAGTAAGTATCTTGTTGAAAAAAGTAAATGTAACCATCTGTAAATCTAAATGCTGACGTAATACCGGGTGGAAGCCCAGGAAATTTATCTGTTATTCGGCCACGATTACGTATTTCTTGAGGTGTTTCCAGAAACTCAATGTATGAAGTGTTATCGTAAAATATAAAAATGCTTCCACTATTTGTTTGAAATATAGCATTTATTAGAACGTCTTTAGATAATGGTAAAATAAAATCATGTTGAATATGCAATTCTGGGAACGATGCGGCATAACATCTTCCATTAGCATAACTAATCAGATCGCCTACAGCATTTTGAAAAATGTGAGTTATAGTAGATGTTTTTATTTCTTTAGGAAGATATGATTCAATTAAATCAAAATGTTGGGGTATTCGCATATCATTAAGATCAATTTTCCATAATTTACGACCGCTTCCAATATATAAACGATAATTGGGGAACGATGCTGTGCTAGCGAGAAAGATAAAATCAGGGGATTTAAGGCTACATAAATTGGCTGAAGTAGGTAGAGGTGGTGGGGGTGTTGTAGTACTGCTAGTAGTAGTAGTAGTAGGGTTAATTGGTAGATAACGACGTGTTGGTATAGGACCATAAAGTGCTTCAAGAGCCATTTTATCGTCTTCATGTAATGTGGATATATCGCTTTGATACCATGGATACATTATAGCATTTTCAATGCCACTATGACCCAAACCTAATGTATGACCTATCTCATGAACTAAAACTGCCAATAAACTGTTTTCGTTATCCGGAACACTCGTGATATTCAAGCTAAAATTCCAATTTTCATCAGAATCAAGATGAACCTCAATGCAATTGCTGTCGTCCCTTGGATAATAGGCATGACCCAAAACTTTTCCAGGTCCATCAAAATTCTGTGGACATTCAGCTTTACCCGAACAACTTGTTCGAAAACTATGACGTTTACTGCCGAGGGTTATGGTAATATCCGGTTTTGGCATAGCTATTTTAACATTGGTAAATGTAAACTTTGAATCTTTAGCCCAAATTTCGAAAGCTTTTGCGGCTACTGTAATGTACTTTCTTGATACTGATGGAAAATGCCATTTTAAATTAGTTTTATTCCATTTTCCGTGTACCGTATATGAATCAACATATCCAATATTTTCATCATAATTAGAACATCTTGGCCGCTTCATTAATCGAACAGTTTCATCATTTAAGGTACCATCAACAGGTAAATTAAATTTTTCTTGAAACTCGATTAAATACGATTCGAAATTTTCTAAACTATTATTATTACTAACAGAGGTTATGTACCCATATTGTTTTAGAAAAGAAATAGCATCTTCTTGATTAATATGTTCACAATGAATTACCAATAATATTGAGAGCAACAACGACACAACTATCTTTATCGACATATCGAATGAGAATGAGAGGTATAAAAGAAAAGACGATTTATTTATATAAAATTTATTCTACACTAAATCCTTGTAAGGCATTTATAAATTTATGTTTATAAAAATAAATAAATTCTCTGAGAGCATTAGCCAATAATGAATCAGTCAAGTTTAATATATTTTTTAATATATTCTTCCAAACTTCTTCTTCTTCTTCATAGTCTTCAAAATACGGTTTGATTATGTTTAATACTTGAAAGTAGTAATTGTTAAAATTAACATTATTCAATTCTTCAATGTAATAGCACAACAAATTTTCATCTATATCAATTAAATAATAAACTTGGTCTCTTGTCAATTCGATACAAACGTTTTTTTTATTTATACTTAGAAATTTTGTATCATCCATTATATATTGAGTTACTTTACAATTTCTTCCACATAGATTTTCAACAGAATCATATTCATCAGGAAATTGAGGAAGTGAGTCATCGAAAAAATTTTTAAGCAAAACTTTCAACATTGACATAAGATCTAACCATTCGAATGTATCAAAAGACATTTGCTGATGAGGTCGAAAGGGTTGACTTAAAACAATTGCAGGTTCAAATTTTCTCGCAGGACTAAGACCGCTTCCCACAGTCGCTGTTCCAGTCGAATACTCTTTATACAACAGTAAAGTATGCTCAAAATCGATTGCGTTTTCACACATTTTTTTGGAGACTTGATCAATTTGTTTATAATAATCACTATCCATTTGTTTATCGCTATAAGAACTTTCTGAAGTACATCCAGAGGATGATGATGAACTATACGTTGAACACATTTTATACAACTGACTGAGATGTATTGTTAATCTTGTTATTTAAGCGAATCCTTATCTATCCAACTGTTATGCGTAATGTCGAAACCCAACCACTTGACATAAAGTTTTCTACCTTTTCGCTTCAACACTTTTTCAACGAGATAAATGTCGGGATTTTTAACCTTTTGTAATTCTTCTTCGTAAAAAGCTCCGATGATTGGTTGACCTCGCATATCTTCCAACAAATATGTAACGGGATTGGTTATTTTAACTTTAATGATTTTAAAATGTTCAGTAGACCAATTTGGCGTGTAACCTTTCTCAAACACATGCTTTGCTTTGCTTATGCGTACAACATCGCCGACTTGTAATTTTCGCGGTCCGGCAATTTTCAGATATGAATATCTTTTCGTTAAAAGAATCTTTTCATTAGTCTTGTTCACATCCTTTGGTTTAAGTTTCGTTTTGCTATGTTTCGTATTATTATATTCTTGAGTTAACTTAGGTAAATAATCAACCCATTTATATGTTCCGTTTAAACTGAAATACTTGTATAATTTTTCTTTTAAAGTACGTATTACCCGTTCTGCTATAGAGGCCTTTTTAACACTAAACGTATTATAATGATTAATGGAATACTTTTTTATTAAATTTTTAAATTTTGCGTTAAAAAATTCCGTACCTTGATCGGTTTGTAAATTTTTCGGACGACGCTGGCGGCGATGTTTCGTATGCGATAAAATGTCTTCGAAAGCTTTGGTAATTTCTTCACCGGTTTTCGTTTTTAGCGGTCTAGTCCATAGAAATTTTGAAAAACAATCAATGACAACCATAATCATTTTAAAACCTTTGTTTTGCGGTGCATAGCGACTCATTTCGGCTAAATCCATTTGCCATAAATCATCTAGTCCTTTGATGACGGTACGTCGTCTCGGATAATTTTTTCGTGCATATTTATGAAGTTCATTAACAAGTTGAATCTTTTCTGGTGACGTAACCGCCTCCACCGCCGACGCGATTGACATGATAATAAATAGACTGATTTATAATTTTACTATTTATGGTGTAGTAGGCGTAGTAAAAGTAGTTCTTGATACTGCAATTAATTTGATAATTTGCTCTTGATTCTTCTTTACATTTTGTTCAAGGTTTTTAATATTTTTTCTAATCTCTGAATAATTATCAACAAGGTTATTTCTAAGAAATAACTTAAGCTCTATTGATAATTTATTATTTGCGTTTTCAATACTTTTTTGCAAAGAATCGTCAACGTACTTTTTTGTCACCCAATCTGTAGTTTGTTGTTGTTCTTGTTTCGAAATAAACTGCATATTTTCATTAATATTATTTTGCATATCTACCATAGCATCAGACATATTTTTAACGTTCTCCACTATTCGATCTATTGATTTTGAAAGGTTTGTTATCATAGAATCGACATACTTTTTGTTTGCGGCATCTTCATCAATTGTTGGCGGCCCCTTAACGTTGCATAACTTTAAATGTTCAATATCTATATTGCCATCAGAGGTGTGCGGTAATCGTACAATAGATGGTTTGAATGCAAATGCACGCGAACGTGAATGACGTCCGAATTTATCAACACTCATCATTGAAATGACATTCGTGTGGATGTGTAAACTTATTTTATCATATTAGCCTCCCTCAATTCATTCATTATGGCAACAATCTCATTGTTATGCGAAGTATTTCCTGCCTCTTTAGATGCGATAAGTAGTCTCAATCTAGTAATAAGCTCTCGGGGATCGTCCCAATAAATATATTCTATAGGTGCGTTATTATATTCTAAATGCATTCCTTTACCTTCTTTCGGTGATGAAGAGGCGAAATGTTGAACTAAACTTGAGAGACTGGATTTTTTACTTTTTTCTACGGTTTTAATCAAAGGTTTTATAATGTTATACCATTTTATGCTGTTATCTCCTTTTAAATGTCCTCTACTATTCAAGTGCGCCCCCGTATGTTCTAATATGGTTTTATAGTTTACGAGATCATCGGGAGCGTACGATGGATCGGAATAAAATATTAATTGATAAAGTCCTGGCGTTCCTTTCACATATCCCCCCGAAAAGTCTTTCTCCGATAACAACATGATAGCACCGGTTTTAACATCAAAGGAAATTCTTCTATTACCAAGTGTCCAATTATCTTGTTCACTATCATATGTAGGACCATATTTTCTATCAATTTTATCGCTATTTGTCCAGTAATCTTTAACGTAAGTATGACTTATTGATGGATACTGATCCAGATATTCATCTATTACATCCTGTGAATATTCGATGGTCGGTTCAGTGGAATGTTTCGGTGATAAATTAGGTTCCTCTATTATACTAGGCTCATTAAACTCGGCAACATCTTCTAAATCGAGAAATTTAGTACTAGTAGGATGTGTCTTATATTCTTTTTTAATAAATGATTCATTCTTTACTTGTATGGGGGCGACGACAGCATCAGCAGCACTAGTTTTTTTTATAGCAATTTCTTTTAACGGATCGGTTATTGGTTTAAAAAGTTTATTGATTGAATCGTCCACATTCGTTCGATTTAATTTCAATGCTAAATATTTTTTTCGTATAGCACGCGTTAGTTCAGCAACTTTTCGTTTATGTGTAGCCACAGCAACTCGATCGTCCGACATCATTCTATACAGTGACGTTTAACACAAATTAACAAATTTTTATATACTTATCGAAACCCATTCGATAGCGCCCATTGTTAATGGGAAAATCTTTTACGATAACTACCGTTCCATACCTATTAATCCAACACTTTGAACATAAGGTTTT
Source organism: Hermaeophaga mercurialis (assembly GCA_951812935.1). Lineage (NCBI taxonomy): Eukaryota > Metazoa > Arthropoda > Insecta > Coleoptera > Chrysomelidae > Hermaeophaga > Hermaeophaga mercurialis. The sequence goes on from OX638358.1 coordinate 15,175,308, forward strand.
AAATTCATTGAAGGTTATGTCTGGGGAGACATGCTCCTCAAATATGTGCTTTAGATTAATTTCATCTTGTTTAAATAACACAATCAGATTACAATTATCTCTTATCAATTGTTTCGGGATTTTTGAATATGTTTGACATAAGTAGGCAGCATCAATATCTTTGTGTCTACACATGGAATAATATTCGCGAATTTTTTGTTGTTTATCACATGCTACATCATCGAAAATAAAAATGGAGTTTTTTTTGGCTTTAGTGGGACTGATGACTTCATCGTTGTCTTTAAACGGAAAATAACCTATACCCTTTGCTTGAGTCATTACTGTTTGTAATAACTGATACTTTGGTTGGTATAAAGATTTTGAGTATACGTAAACATTTTCAAATTTAGCACCATTGGGATTAAACAACAGGGATAACATTACATTTGTCTTTCCACAGCCACTCGGACCGCAGATTATGGCGCGAAACGAGTCGGGCAACAACGGACCATGTTTACTAATACCATTTAACTTTTTGTCTTGAAAATCGTCTAAATTTTCGATTGGCAACGACTGCACTTGTTGAATCACCTTCATTGTCTTATAAATATCGAAGCTGTTACGCTCATTTATTAGTTTCAATGTTTGTGCACGAAGGAGAGGGTGTGTTAAATACATTGATTAATAAATTACCCTTTGAAATCCATTTAAGTGGGGGATACCAATTCTGCGGTCCGGGAACAAAACTACAAAAACGATTGGCACGTGGCGATCCGGGTATTAATCCGCTAGACGCCGCATGCAAACAACACGACATTGCCTATTCGCAGAACGATTCATTGAACGAACGTCATAAAGCCGATAAAATATTAGAAGATCAAGCTTGGCAACGTGTTAAATCAAAGGACGCTAGTCTTGGAGAACGTGGCAACGCTCTACTTGTAACCGGAGTAATGAAAACAAAACGTAAACTTGGTATGGGTTGTTCCTTTAACACTCACGTTGTAAAAAAAATTGGAAAATCCATGAAACCTGCCAAGACATTAAAGAAGGCCGTATCGTTGGCTTTAAAAGCAGCCAAAGTAGCAGTTAAACGTGCCGGAGGTAAAAATAATATTAGAATACCTAGAATTATTCCATTTGACTCTAAATCTGGAGGATTTCTTCCTCTCATTCCCTTGTTTGCCGGACTTAGTGCCCTTGGGGCGTTAAGTGGAGGTGCGGCCAGTATTGCTTCTTCCGTAGTAAACGCTCAAAATAAGAAAAAGAAGCTGGAAGAAGAGACACGTCACAATAAAGCGATGGAAGCTATCGGTCATGGATTGTATTTACGAAAGAATAGCAAAGGAGGTTTCGGTCTGTATCTTGAAAATAAAAAAAAAAAAAACCCTCAAAAAAAACGTCGACGTCATTAAGGCTACCTAATAGAGCATTATACGATAAAGAATTACTGAAATATGCTAAACTTTATAAAATACCTCATTTTCGAGGTGTTTTCATGCGCGATACTCTACCTAGGAGAGTACGCGCACACCGTGAATGTGGTATCGTAAATTTAGATAGTTGGGAAAATCCCGGAACACATTGGGTGGCATATAGGAAAATGAACGACAACGTTGTTGAATATTTTGATTCATTTGGTAATTTGAAGCCGCCCATAGAACTTGTTCGTTATTTAAGTAGTCGTAATCGTCCCGTCAAAATTTACTATAACAACGAACAATATCAAACTTATAATCAAATAAATTGTGGACATTTGTGCTTGAAATTTTTACGTGATGAATCGTCATAGTCGTCGTTACCTCGAGGATGCAATTCAAATGATTTTATTGAACGTGAGTGATTTACAGACAGTCTGGTATAGCATTCCACGGGAGTACAGAATAGAGTTAAAACGGTTTTTACCATGTCAAACGAATTCCAGTCGACATGTATGGTCTGATGTATGTGGTACACAAATGCAATCAAAATGTATATATTGTTTTAAAGAGTTTAAATAAAGAATATATTTAAGTTATTGTATTTATTAAAAATTCGTTAGTCTTCATTATGTCTCAGTTGTTGAGAGTCAATAGCATCAATCATATTTTTGAATTTAAACCTCAAACCCCCATCGTTTTGAATCCTGAAAAAGAATATGAGCTAGCGTTGAGATCGTTTCATTCATATAATTCCATACCGAACATTGAAGAGGGTCAAAAATTTTACTACTATGATGCACATAACAAATTAAACGAAATTGCCTTTCCAGCAGGTAGTTATGAAATTTCAGATATTGAGAGATTTATTCGAAAACGAATGGGTTTGGAGAATTCCGTTGATCCAGATCGAGATTTTTCATTAAGGCCTAATAATAATACGCTAAAATGCGAAATTTTCAGCAAGTTCTATACCATATCGTTTAAGGAACCTAACAATATTGGACGTACGTTGGGATTTTCCGAAAAAAATCTCGTTCCGGCTCAAATACATTCGTCAGATTTACCCGTCAACATTATAAAAGTGTCAACCGTACGTTTTGACTGTAACATTACGACGGGGGCGTTTGACGGAAACACACCCGCTCATACAATCTACGAATTCTCCGTTAAATCAGATCCTGGATATATAATTGACGAAACGCCTTCAAATCTCTTGTATTTACCAGTCATTCCTCAACGTGAAATTCTTAATATTACCGTACTGGCAGTCGATCAAAACGGTGAACCAGTAAATTTCCGTGGTGAAACAAGCACCCTAGTATTGGAACTTAGACCTCGACCTAAATGGTTATAAGCGGTGAAAACCCAATTAATTATTAGTATAAGAAGATTCTTTGTTGACAACGTACCATCCTCACCACAACCACCATGGCATCATCATCATCATCAATAGTTTACAAGAAAAGAAAAGTCGCTGAATCAGCTGAGAAATTACCGATGTTTAATCTATACGGGTCACCCGTAATAGATGAATCAATTCGAAAATGTGAATTTAAATACTATGCTCCTTATGTAAAATCGTTTAACTGCAATGACATTGTGGAAATTGTTATCAACCAAGTGGATTCATTCTTTGCTATGTATGATTCGCTATTGGATATTAAGGGAAAATTAATAGTTACCGGAACGGGTGATGTTTCATTAACTCAAAATTTCGGAGCATTTCTATTCGATTCCTGTACATACAGTGAGAGTGGAAAAGAGATTGAGACGGTGCGAGATCCTGGTATAGTTAGTACCGTTCGCGCATATACCTGCTATTCACCTGACGACTCGCGTCACATGGCTATTGCCGGTTGGAATTTTCCCTTATCACCAATTCTCACGAATAGTAAATCTTTTAGTCTACTATTACCGCTAAAGCATATTTTCAACGTTTTCAATGATTATCCTAGGATTACGTGTGGTAGACAAACTTTTCGCTTTGTTCGTGCTCGAAACGATAACGATTGTATAAATATTAAGGAAAATGGCGGATCGGTAACTACAGTTAAAATAAATATTGAAAGCATTGAAGTAAGAGTTAAACATATCTACCCCAATTATGAAGTAAATGAAAAACTGTTGAAGGCAATTCAATCGGATCGGCCTATTTTAATCCCCTTCCGAAAATGGGAACTTAACGAACTGCCAGCCATCACGCCAAATGCTAAAAAAGATATCTGGCCTGTGAAAACTAGTACGGCCATTGAAAGACCTCGCTACGTTATGATATTTTTCCAAACCGAAAAACGTGATATAACCGCGGCTGATCCTACAACATTTGATCACTTGAATATTCGTAATATTAGATTAATATTAAATGGAGATTATTACCCGATGGATAGATCGCAATTTGATTTTGCTAGTGATCGCTTCAACGATGCATATTTCAACTATACAGAATTTTATCCTAGTTACACAAACTCCAATCGAAAACGTGGTGCCCTTCTAACCGTTTCTGATTTTAAATTACGTACATTGTTTATCATAGATTGTAGTAAGCAGGAAGAATCTATAAAGTCATCAACCGTCGATGTAAAGTTGGAAATTGAATCGGACGTAGGATTCCCTGATAACACCAAAGTTTATTGCATCATAGTTCACGACTGTCTCATGGAATATCACCCACTCACGGAAGTAATAAAAAGCCTCTCGTAATGAGTGTTGACTCCAGATCTCTCTCTCTCTCTCTCTTTATATCTCTCTCTCTCCGGTAACATCAAGGTTTCTATTGCGACCTCAGTTTCACATACTTCGCTCTATCTCTCTCTCCGGTGGTAACATCAAGGTTTCTATTGCAGCCTTGGTTTCACATACTTCGATAATATCAAGGTGCATCATAGATCGCACACACGATTCACGGAAGATATAAAAAAGCCTCCCCTAATATAATTAAAATTAGTTTATTTTCAATCATCATGCGAGTGGCACTAGTAGACATTCAAGGTTTTATTATTGAAAAAGTGTTTCATCCAAAAGAGCTCTCCATCCATATTGGACAACAGCGATTAAATTTTCTATTTAAATCGCCAACACAATTTAAAAATCTTAGTGTTAGTGATAAAAAGACTGTGAATTATTTAGAGAAAAATCTTCACGGAATTCGATTTAACTCTGGTTATATTGAATATAGCGAAATTAATGACATTTTAAAAAATTACCTACTTCATTCGGCTGACATAATTTACGTTAGAGGTGAACAAAAACTTTCATTTTTACAAAGTAAGTGTGAGGAACTGCAAATATTTCCTATCATCCATGATGTAGTCAAGTATGATAAAACTAGATGGGATACGGAAAATTTTCGACAGACAATTCCACAACAGTGTTGCCATCATCATTCAACAAAAGGAAAATTTATGTGTGCGCAAAGAAACGTGGATCATTTAGTTTCTTGGTTTACTAATACTATTTTACCTAATTAAATTTTTTTTCATAAACATGTAAAATGTTTTATAAATAAATGTGTATAAAACTGTTTTTATGTTTTTATTTTCCCTTAAATATTAAAAAAAAAACACTAAATAAAACATATCATTATTTATTTAATATTTTCCTTAAATATTTAACAATCATTTTTAATGCTATAAATAACATTAAACCAAATGTAGCACATGTTATTGAAAATTGTCGTTGATCGACTTCTCCTCCTCCTCCTCCTAGTGTGACTTCTCCACCTCCTCCTCCTCCTCCTCCTACTAATCCCCCAATTCCAGTTCCAATTCCTAGAGGATGAGTACAATTGGTGATAGTTTCACCAATTTTATACCATTTTTCTTGATCACCTTCACTTCTATTCGGAAATAATAATTTCAACTTGTAATATAATTCAGAGGGTGTTGAGGGTAATCTTACGTAAAAAACTTGTAACTTTCCATCATTTAAATAGGTTCTACCCATCATTTGCCATTCAGAGCGGTTACATTCTTTTTGGTTTTCATTAAAACATACCGCCATATTAGACACTCCATTAGGGGTGTTTGTATACAACAACCCGTTGAATATCGCTGTTAATATCACATAATTTGCGTTTAATAGAACCATCATCATTTAAACACAAATTTGATAAATCTTTTAAAACTTGCCTGGTTTCTTCGTAAAACACAATATCTTTGTTTAGTCGGGAAATTTTTTCACAATATTTTTTTAGCTTAGTTCTGTACTCAACTACTAATGACATTCTCTACTTTCAACTGATTTATTAAAGACATATACATCACCTTTTATAAGTTGGGTGTGTGTGTGTGTGTGTGGGGATGATCAGGCTATTATCTAATAATAGGGGAATAGTAAGTTTAAATAAAAAAAAAACATAGTTTTAATAATATATATTTTTTAAAACCGCGCTATCGCCCTCAACCGCTGAGATTTTTAGGCGAACAACAACAACAATGGGTTTAATAACCTATCTCACCGTCGTCGACGTTGAGATAGTCATCGAGTCAAACGAGAGACCCGTTCATATTTAATGATAGAGATGGAACTCTTCTATAGCGAAGAGTTACAAAAAAATGATTTTAAAATTTGAATCTGAAATTGCGCACAATGATTTAAGTAATTTATTATATTAAAATATCCGATAAAAAATAAATTAAAAATGATATGTGTGAATTATGCAGCAAAAAAAATTATTTTAAAAATTCTGAATCTGATATTGCAAAAATTTCACTATCAATTTGATCTAATCTAACTGCGTATTGATTTATTTTTTTGCGTAATTCACACATATCATTTTTAATTTTTTTTTTATCTTCTAATAATTTTAATATTCTAGGTTTCGACACTAAAAAAAAGTTGTATCTTTCGGTAACTCTGTCTAATAATTTTCGCGTCGTCTCCTCCGTTAGTTTTCGCTTCTTCTTTAAAGATGCTACCGACGTCATCGGAGGCGGCGGCGGCGGAGGCTGAGGCGGTTTAGTCATCGACAGCGTCGGAGGGTTCTCCTCTTCCTTCAAAAACATATCCGACGAAAATATGTTTTTGATGAAGGGATCGTCTGCATCGAACGTTAAATCCATAAATTCCTATACAATAATAATTTAGTAAGGGAAAAACAAAAAACAAAAACAAAAACTTACTGATTCAATGATAGTGTTGGAGGCGGCGACATCATCGACGGGAACGGCGATGGTGGTGACATCAGAGGTGGAAGCACTGGTAGCATCAGCAACTATTGACTCCAACGACATTGTTGGATTAGACATTTTTTTGTTTTTTTTGATTGGTATTATTGATATGTCACTCAATATTTTAATTTGATCATTCATGCCTGTCAACAGCAAACTGATCGTAAAATGAACTAAATTATTCTTAAATGAAGACGACGACTACGACGACGGGGGCGAGGGCGGTAAGAATGATTATGCAAAACGGAAAACCATATGAGGTGATATCATATGCAATAGATTATACTAATTAGTATTAGAATTCAAATTAAAAACATATAAATCAAAGTTTTATTATAATCTAAAAAAAAATTCAGTCAAGTCTTTGCTCTCAACACATACACACGATCCCATTGAAATGGCCGCCGCCGCCGCCGTCAATAACGAGGAACCAATTTCAGATGAGGGTATCGAAACTGATAGTAGAACATGGGATCCAAAAGATTACATAGTAAAAGAGGTTAATCGTCAAGAGTTTTTATCAAATGTACAAACAGAAACGTTGTGCATGATTCAAACTTTTTATGGGTGTCAAGGTAGAAAGCTTTGTTTAGGGTGTTTTTATCTTGAAGCACAGACGGTTAACCCCCTTTATTATGATGGTGAGAATGCATTTCAGCATTTTAGTGGGAGAATGAGTAATTTAGAGCCTGAAATGTGCCTATGCGCTAGGTGCGAACAGGTCTTATTTATCTTTTATCTCACTAAAAACTGTATAATCTGCATAAAAAATGTGAATGAGAATGATAATGTCTTGTCGGGAAATTAAAATTCCCAGAAACGGTCCTTTTCAGGACCACAAAATACCTTGTAGAGGGGAAAATTCCCTAAACGGTTCTTTTCAGAATCACAAAATACTTGAAAAATTTCCGATTAGGAAGTGTATGTACTAAAACGTTATCGAACTATAGTTAGAGTAACGTCATCGTCGTCGTCAGTAGAGTACAAATTATAACCTTGAATGATGCAAAAACGTTATCGAGCTATAGTTAGAGCAACATCAGTAGAGTGTAGCCTTGAAATAAAAGGTTGAGGCTAAGATATAGGATATGAGGTTAGGTTTTATTATTATAAAAGACAGTACACGTGTCGCTAATAAATCAGTTTGATTAATAATTTCATTGTGAAAACAGCATCATATTACTAGTAAATCAGTTTCTTTGTGTTAAAGCGTTAAAAAAATGTAAGTAAATATTTTTAATTTTTTGCATAAAAATAAAAGTACATATTATTTTAGAGAAAAATGAATTTAAATGAAATAAATTCGTCTCTCCTAGAAGGTGGTGAAAATAAACCGGTGGTTGCATTGAAAAGCCTGCCAATTAATGAGCCTCAGAAAATCTACATTGCTAAATTGGTTAATTCAAAATATGGTGAAACGATTTTGCTTGAACTGGAGAATCGAGTTATATTCTTACCACGTCGATCATTATCTATTTTGAAGAATCACGTTGATGAATTGGGAAACGGAAAATATTCTGTGGTGTATCAAGGTGACTGCGTCGTCGATGAGAAGAACGCTGAAAAGGGAACCCCTAAAGCACTCTTTAAGTTTGTGAATAGTAAGTTTTAATTTAAAAAATGTCCGACCAATTAATAAAGGATATTGATAAACTTATTTCAAAATTTTATGAAAAATTTCCCCATATAGACTGTGAAGCATGGTTAAAACATGTAAAAATTGCGATTGATTTATGCTGTGATAAACTTAAGAATGTTAATTTATTATCAGGTCAAGTTCGATCGTGGCAAACAAAAATTAGTCATTTAAAAGTTATATATAATAAATTACATAATATACCTACGGCTTCAGTAGAATGGAATGATTTAATGTCAATTTTCAAAAATAACGTTATTACTGGGATTATTATAAATTTAAGACATAAAGATGTTTTACCATTTTTAATGGATGCTTTTAAAATTTTTTGTGAAAAAGTAGAAAAAGTTTTATCAAAAATGTCATTAATAAAAGTAAACACTATTTTTTGTGGTCAGTTTATTAGAAAATTAGTAGATGATGATGACATAGTAGATTTTAAATATTTTCACAGTAAATATGCTCCGATTGATTCTTCAACAATATTATTTGAATGGTTTACTAATCATATAATCAACTATATTTTATTTAAACTATCGGAATTTCAGGAACGTTCGTCAAATTGGGCATTAAAATCCGTGATATCGCTTGAAGTTAATATTAATAAGTTTGTAGTAGGAAACGGTTGCGGTAGGGGTAGTTCATCGTTTATTAAATTACCAAAACAAATTGCTAATAAACTAAGTTGTGTAAATATTTTTAATTTTGACTTGGCCTGTTTTTATTGGAGCATTGTAAGTGCTCTATATCCATCAGAAAAAAATTCTAATCGAGTTACATCGTATCCTTATTATGACAAAGTGTTGAATTTAGATAATGTTGAGATTCCAATGAAATTAAATAAAATACATGTTTTTGAAAAGAATAATAATTTATCCATAAATGTATATGGATTGGAGTTAATCAATAATAAGTATATAGTAGTTCCAATACGTTTAACTAAAAATAAATTGGAAAAACATATAAATTTATTATTAATTCAAAATCAATATTTTCCCAAGTTAAATGATTATGATGCGCCTGATCCTAACGATACCCAACATATCGATATCAAATATCATTATTGTTGGATAAAAAACTTATCACGATTATTAAGTAATCAACTCAATAGAAAAAAACATAAAAAATTTTTCTGTGATAGATGTTTAAATTATTTTTCAAGTGAAGAACGTTTGAATTTACATATAGAATTATGTGAAAAAAATAATGAATGTAAAATTACACTTCCGAAGGAAACTTTTATAAAGTTTAAGAATTTTATTTACAAACAAAAAACACCATTTGTGATATACGCTGATTTCGAATCATTATTAGAACCGATTCTTGATAATGTTAATATTAACATGATTAAATATCAGCGACACATTGCATTCAGTTGTGGCTACTATGTTAAATGTGACTATGATAATAGTCTGTCATATTTTAACAGTTATCGAGGTCCTGACTGTATGAAATGGTTCGCCAATGAAATGGTAATATGCTCACAAATGGTTGAATCTAAATTTAAGAATATAGTTCCCATGAGAGAAAATTTTTCAAATTTTAAAGCTCATATTTGTCATATTTGCGAACAAAGACTTGTTGAAACGGACATTATCGTGCGAGATCATGATCATTTTACTGGAGATTTTCGAGGATTTGCTCATAACTCATGTAATTTGAATTTTAGAAAGCGATTTGTAGTTCCAATTGTTTTCCATAATTTAAGCGGTTACGATAGTCACTTTATCATAAGAGATTTGGCTAAATTAGGTAAAATTTCTTTACTACCAATAAATAATGAAAAGTATATATCATTCACTCAACACATGGCTAACGGTATTAAATTTCGTTTTATAGATTCGCTGCGATTTTTAGGAACGTCTTTAGATGAATTAGTATCCCTTTTGGATATGCAAGACTTTAACAATTTAAAGTATGCATTTGAATGTTGTACTCGAGAGCAATTTTACTTACTTACACGTAAAGGTGTATTTCCATACGACTACATTGACAATATTGATAAGCTTAAGGAAACTCAATTACCTCCACAATCTGTTTTTTTTAATAAACTTAACAATAAAGATATTACTAATGAACAGTATGAACATGCTCAAAAGGTATGGAGACATTTTAATATAAAAAATTTAGGTGAATATTCCGATTTGTATTTGAAAACTGACATTATTTTGTTGGCCGACGTCTTTGAGAGATTTCGAAAAATCGGATATAGTACAAGTGGTCTTGACCCGGCCCACTATTACACCATTCCCGGATATAGTTGGGACTCGATGTTAAGATATACAGGGTGTAAATTACAGCTTCTTCATGACATTGATATGATATTATTTATTGAGAACGCGATACGCGGTGGGATTAGCCAATGTTGTTGTCGTTATTCCGAGGCGAATAATAAATATATGCATGATTATGACAAATCTAAACCTGACAAGTACTTATTATACGTAGACGTCAATAATTTGTATGGGTGGGCTATGTCACAAACCCTTCCATATGGCGGATTTGAATGGGATGATACAAATATAGATGTATTGAGTATTCCCGATGACGCAGACATCGGGTATATACTAGAGGTTGACTTAGATTATCCCCATCACCTTCATAGTATGCATAAGGATTTTCCTTTTTGCTGCGAGCACAGAAAACCTGAAGGATCAAAATTTTGCAAACTTTTAACAACGCTTTATAACAAAACTAAATACATTATTCATTATCGAGCTTTAAAACAAGCAATAAATCATGGGTTAGTAATTCGTAAAATACATAGAGTTTTAAAATTTAAACAATCAGCATGGTTAAAACCATACGTAACTTTAAATACACAGTTTCGAGCACAAACAACAAACAAATTTGAAAAAGATTATTATAAATTAAAAGTAAATTCAGTATACGGTAAAACGATGGAAAATATTCGAAAACATCGTGTAGTTAAATTAGTTTCGCAGTGGGAGGGAAGATATGGAGCAAAAAATTTAATAGCAAGTCCAAGGTTCCATAGTAGAACCATTTTTTCGGATGATTTAATGGCTATTGAATTACGTAAATCAGAAATTTTATTCAACAAACCCATATACATTGGAATGTCTATTTTAGATATTTCAAAAACATGTATGTATGAATTTCATTATGACTTTATGTTATCTAAATTAGGAAATGAAGCTTGTAAGATCCTATATACTGATACAGATTCTTTTATCTATGAGATTAAATGTAATGATGTGTATAAGGAGGTGATTAATGCTCATATTGACAGATTTGACACTAGTGATTATGCCTCAAATAATCCATATCAAATTCCACTGTGTAATAAGAAGGTTCCAGGTTTAATGAAAGATGAGACAAACGGTAAAATTATAACTCATTTCATAGGCTTAAGATCTAAAATGTATACGTATAAAGTTGAGGATAAATCTATAGTTAAAAAATCAAAAGGTATTAAAAGTTCCGTAGTAAAAAATGATATAAGTTTTCAAGATTATGTGGATTGTTTAATTGAAAAGAAAGATAAAATTATTTCGCAGTGTACAATTCAATCGTTTAAACATAAAGTTTACAGCATAAATCAAACAAAAATTGGTTTAAATTCATTAGATGATAAACGAAAATTATTAGATGATTCACATGACACCCTCCCCTGGGGTTTCCATCATCATCATCATCCGGATCAGTGATATCAATATCCTTGGACATTTAAAACTTACTATTATCCATTATATCTATTATAATATAATTTACATTTAAAAAATATATATATTATTAAAACTGTTTTTCTTTTTTATTTAAACTTACTATCCTCTATTATTATTAGATAATCGTCCATACATACGACTTATAACTCAGTTGATGTATATGTCTTTAATAAATGAGTAGAAAAAAATATTGTGAAAAATTTTGCTCGATATGATGTAAAATCTATGCTGTGACCGCGAGATAGCGGGCACGTGCGCTCGAGGCTAACGAGGGGCGATAGCGCGCTCTCCTAATTCACGGTTCCCAGCTGGCTGAGAGCATCGATGTCGAGGCGGCGGCGCGCGGATCAGCGAGGGCGGCCGGCGGCAGCGTTCGGATTCCAGCTGAGAGCAGCGGTGGCCGGCGGTGCGCGCGCGGACTCTGGTTTCCAGCGGAGGCTGAGTCGCGCTCGAGTCGACGACGACGACGCAGCAGCCTCCGCTGGAAACCGTCCCCGGCGATGGCGATTTTCCTCAAGCCGAATTGATTGAACCCGCCGCTAAATCAGTAAGTTTTTTTTTTTTTTTTTTTCGTTTTTTTATTTTAATTTTTTTTTTTTTTCTTCTAATTATTGCAGTCATTTAAAAGCGGGGGGTGTGGAGAAAATGATGGGCGATTTTCCTCAAGCCGATTGAACTAGAAGAAGAAGAAGAAGGTGGATTTGTGATTAAAAATGGCGCAATACGTTTCTATTTGTATTATATTGAATAAAAAAAATAAATCTCTTATTGTTTGTTTAATTATTATGGAGGCATGCATAGGCAACCAACATTACGCTACAACGTAAACAGGGTGGTTGCAGCGTGTCTGCGCTCCACAGTGCCGGCGTCAGCAGCGGTGCCGCTCGCTGGATTTCTGGGGGCGGCGGCGGCGGCGGCGGCGGGCCTCAAAGGCCTCATTAGAGGCCACTTTTTAGAGGAGGAGGCCAAGGCTCGCGAACCAAGAACACATTTTTTAAAACCGGCCATTTTCAAGAACGGGGCGGCGGGCGGAGGCGGCGGCGGCGGCGGCGGAGGACCTCAATGGACTCTTTTTTAGAGGCCACTTTTTAGAGGAGGAGGCCAAGGCTCACGGAAAAAAAAAAAAAAAAAAAAAAAAAAAAAAAAAAAAAAAAAAATAAAAAAAAAAAAAAAAATTTTCCATTTTCCGAGGAAAACCACCAAGGAGGTCAGTTTCAAGGTCAAAGTGAGCCAAAAGCGGCCTAGTACCACTACTGTTGTCAAGACTTATAATAATACATATCATAGAACAATTAAAATAAAGCCAATTGAGGTTAATAAGAAAAATGAAACTCAGTTGTTAACAACTGTTTATAATTATAAGGTATTTATGAAGATGAGCTACAATTATCTAAGTTATAATATCCATATGGAAATGTATTGATTTTAACAATTAAGTATCGTTTGTCATCATATGGTGATCAGGCTGTTTTCTTCTGTTCAACTATATATAAATTGACATCCTTAGAAACGATTCCATAGATTATTTCATGTTTTGTTTTAGTATTTAACAAACAATCCTTGTACATATCAAATTTCATTTTCTCGATATTACATTTTTTTATACCTTTACATATGTTTGTAAAAAATTCATATCCTTGATAAAACCACATTTGCATGAAACGAATTTAGCTATAAAAGTCGAAGCACATCAACCAACAATCCAGTCGTAAAAGTCGCTTTACCAGTGCCAGTTAGTATTCAGTGAACAGTTTCCAGTTGTTTTTTTTATTGTGCTACCAGTTAGTGTTTAGTGGACAGTTTCCAGTTGTTTTTATTGTAAGTACCTTTAATGATAATTTTTTTAAAAACTTTTTTTGTAATTTTTCATGCTAGTATTTATTTTTTTATTATTATTTTAGATGAGTTTTCTGGAAAAATTAAACGAATTTACCTCATCTACAGATACTGAAAACAAACCGATAATTAAGCTAAAGGACCTGCAACCCGACGTTCCAAATAAAATTCATCGTGTTCAGCTTGTCAAATCGAAATTTGGAGGGGAATCCATTCTAGTGGAATTGGAGGTCACCTTTCTGCCCAAAAGGTCTACTACAATTTACAAGAATCACATTGACGATCTAAACAAAGGGGGCTTCAGTTTAATTTTTATTGGCCTGCATGAGATATCCAAGAGTTGCGCTCCAAGGACCCTTTTTAAAATAGAGAAAAATTGAAGAAATTCTTAAAACTCAGCACAATATTTGTACATATTCAGATATAACACTTGAGGTTTAGTACTTTAAGGCATGCGTCAAGACAAATATATTTGGGAAAAAGTCATTAAATTTGAAGAAAGACTTAAGCAACTTCGTAAAGATATTAAACTGTACGAAGACAAAGAAAACGTTATAAAACAGTTGGGAAATTTAAATTTGGACAATACAAGAATACCGAAAAAAGTATGTTACCACTTAAGACGAATACAACCAACATCAGTTCCGGCGACAAGGATAGATAATTAAATGGCGAAATTAACAAGACATTTACAATATCGTGCATCTCATTATCTGCTATATGTATTTTATTACTAAAATTTCTTTATAAATGTATTCAAAGAAGATTTCGATCCTCGTGTCATGTTGCAATAAACAACTAAAAATATACAAAAGGTGTTTTATTAAAACACAAAAATTTTTCATTTCATTTCATTTATTAACATAAAAAAAAATAAAGAAATTATATTTTTAATTTAAACTTTTAACCACTTCACTTAGTGGACGGTGCTCCATTAGACAGTCGTGAATTATGATGCAGTAGGCTTTGCTGTCTGCTGGAAATCCAATAACCGTTTCGAGCTCAAGTCTCGCGTCCACAGTGGAGGACTTCATGGTTTCTTCCTGTTTCGAGCAATCTATGATAAATAGGGCTCTGTTCTTGAACTCCTTGTAGGCCAGTATAGGATGTTTTTCGGCTGAGCCATGCATATAGCTGGGGTAAAATTCAGCATAGTTATGGTAAGCCATGGCGTAGTCGTTTTTGGCAAAGTCCAACATGTTTCTTTCGTTGGGCCAATACTCTCCGTTCATTGACAGTCTAATGCTGGTTACATTGACATTATCGAAAGCCATTGGATCTTGTGCAGTATTGTTTCGTTTATTGGTTTGGAAGCATACAATAACAAATCTTGGGCGTTCAACGGCCATAGTATTTTTAACAGCCCAAATTTCTCTTCGTGAACCACTCGTAACTGCAGGCAACTCATTAAGTTCCCATTTTCTGAACGGTATCAGTATAGGTGTATCGCTTCTAATGGCCTCCATTAATTTTATTTTAATTTCATCATTGGGATATATATGTTTGATTTTCAAATCAAGGGTTTCGATTTTAATTGTTGCAGAAGTGGTTGTTGTACCAGTAGAAGTAGTTTTTTCTTTAATCATAAGACAATCACTATCATCGCGAGCGCGAACCAATCGAATTGTTTGCCTTCCACAAGTTATCATGGGGTAATCGTTGAATATATTGAAAATATGCTTGAGCGGCATCAAAAAACTAAACGATTTTGTGGAAGCGTCCATAGGAGGGTTGGAAGTACCATTCCAACCAGCGATAGCCATGTGATTTGTATCTAATGCGCTGTAGTTGAGAAGAGCTCGTACAGTGCTCACTACTCCGGTATCACGAACCGTTTCAATCTCTCTTGCGCTCTCGCTGTACGTACATGAGTCAAAGAGAAAGGCACAAAAGTTGGGTACTAGGGAAACGTCTCCTCCTCCTGTTACCTCCAATTTACCCTTGATTTCGAGCAATGACATGGCAAAAAATGAATCCACTTGATTGACAACAAATTCCACCACATCATTGTTGTTGAAGGATTTGATGAACGGTGAGCACGTTCGATATTCCATCCTTCTAATAGACTCATCATAACGAGGTTGTTGGTAAAGGTTAAAACTCGGATCTATGCTTTCAGTACGTGAACGTTTACCGTAGTCCCCCATTTGTACGTATTGACGATTTACCATATTTTTTTATGGTTAATCCAAGCGATTGAAGAAACAATTTATTTGCAGGCGTTAGCTCTCGTTGGCTATGAGGTCTAGCAGCGAATGGTGCTGTTGAACTGGCCGCGTTGTTCTTATAATCTATCACCAAACCCATTTATTATCGTCTTACTAACTCTAGATGAAGGACACTTTGTTCTCCTCGAAAATGTATGGGCTTAAAGTTTTGGTCTACAGCCAGCACTGAGATGTTGCTAATTTCCCCGGTATTCGTACAGGTAGATATATTGGGTCATTAGGTCTTTCCACAATTGCGTAGCCGGCGTCAACTGTAATCGGAAATTCAAAGATGGTGTGGACAGGCCTGTTTCCGTAGAAGGAACCTTCGGTAATGTTGGAGTCAAAGCGAATGTTTGATACTTTTATAATGTTGACGGGGAGATCTGAAGAGTGTACAACTCCGGGGGCCAGTACCTTGTTGGAAAATCCCAAACTCTGTCCAAGACTATTGGGGTGATTCTCAAAAGTAATTGCGTGACGTTTGCTGTATATTTCACACTTGAGGGTGTTGTTGTTTGGCTTCAACGAAAATAGTGTATCACCCGTATTTGGAGCAATAGAATTTTGAATTAGCTTCTCAATGTCAGTTATTTCGTAGCAACCGGTAGGAATCGCGACTTCTCTCAACTTTCCTCTATCGTTGTTTTCGTAGTAGAAAAATTTCTCACCGTCAATATTGGGTATCGAGTTGTATGAGTGAAAGCCAAGTACTGCTAGGAAATTATTACAATTTTTAATATTTATTACTGTTCTAGCACTACCCTTTAACTTCGATATTATGCTATTTAATAAGTAAGTATTTTGAAAACTTGCGGGGTTAGCTCTATCATAAAATTGATTTAATATTGATTCACTTACAGACAAAAATCTACTTAAATCATTTGGATTACCCTCAAATTCTGGTACACAATTAAGAAATTCTGGTTTAAATTGGGCTATATCTATTAATAAATTATTACTGGATAAAGGTAAATCGGTCAAATTAGAGTCAGTTGAATGAGAATCTAAATTTAAGTTTTGTAAAAGGTTTTCTAATATTTCAGTGTCTGACATAAATTGTACTCACATTAAAAGAGTAATTATTATCATTTGGAACTATAAGGATGTTGACTGGTTCGGCGATGCTGTCTTCACCAGGTCTTTATCCTTGCAGAAGAAGGCGATGCTTGTCCTTGTTCTCTATATAGGAATTGGTCCAGGTCCTCGATGGATGCTGGGAACTCCAAACTTAACTAATCGAAGATTCAATATTCGGTTAATCGTTGATACGACAATCGATTCGTTCGATACGTTTCGATCCCGAGATATCCTACTGACTGCGCCAATTATATTTTCACGATGGAAAATAACTTTTTTAAAAATAAAATTTTTTCTTTATTACACAATTAACTTTAAAAACAGATTAAATATTTACTAACAACTACGAATGATTTTTACTAACTAACTACTATGAATGTTTTTTACAGACTGACTGGTACGACTGATTTTTACTGACTGACTACTAATGCAATTTGTTATTTATATATATTTTATCTATTGTCGAATAAGCATATTAAATAAAAAGAGTCTATTGTTGGTGGATGACATAATTAGTGTGATACATCGTTAAAATTAGCTCGCTAAGAGGTCTATTAAAATGTAAAAATATGCGGGGTATTCTATTTACAAAAACAAAATTTTTTTCTGGCACCGCGTTCCTGTACAGTCTCTATATTTGGGACTAATTTTATTATGTGAATCTCAAAACTGCCAACACTTTTTGTAAATATTTTTTTGATATCTCCTTTAATAACGGATATATCGTACTTCGACACACTAATGCCGCACCCTGTATATATATGGGATAAAGTTTGGAACCAAGTAAATCTCTTTCAAACGAAACGGACTATATTTATGAAATTTTGCAAGTAAGTACAATGGGGCAAAATGCATCTGATATACATTTTTTTGTTAATAATATACTTCAGTAGTAGAGCAAAGTATGTTCTGCGGGACTTACAAAAACTGCCACCAGAGGCGCTGGTGGCGCTGGTGTCGCGGTGTTGCGCGGCAAATTCAAATTTCGAGAGCGGCCATGTTTAGTCCAATAATGTCAAAGTTCCACAAAGTGTTAGTAGATGGCGTTGGTGGCGCCAAAGTTCCCGAAAGTGTTAGTAGATGGCGTTGGAGAGCGGTGACGACGGCGGCCATGTTTAGCCCAATTATGTTAGAGTTCCACAAAGTGTTAGTAGATGGCGTTGGAGAGCGGCGGCGGCGGCGGCGGCCATGTTTAGTCCAATAATGCTAAAGTTCTAGAAACTGTCACCCGATGGCGCAATGAACGTTACCGAAAGGGCATTAGTGCCTAACTTCGTTGTTATTGGTCCAATTGAATCGCGGAAAAAACAGGCATTATCTACAAGTGACGTAGATGTCAAATTAAAAGAAAAACATGCGCAATGAACGTTACCGAAAGGGCACAAAGCGCTTAACTTCCTCGTTATTGGTCCAATTGAATCGCGGAAAAGACAGGCATTATCTATAAGTGGCGTAGATGTCAAATTTACGGAAAAATTGCATGATCATGATTGGATAATTATGTCACGTGATCTAGAGGGGGTTATTATATAATATTTATTAATAACGCTGTGGACGATTAGTACTTTAAGACATGCGTCGTCAAGACAAACATATTTGGGAAAAAGTCCTTAAATTTGAAGAAAGACTCAAGCAACTTCGTAAAGATATTAAACTGTACGAAGACAAAGAAAACGTTATAAAGCAGTTGGGCGATTTAAATTTGGACAATACAAGAATACCGAAAAAAGTACTATGTTGTTGCTGTTACCCCTTAAGACGAATTCAACCAACACCAGTTCCTACAACAACACCAAGGATGGACAATTAAATGGCGAAATTAACAAGACATTTACAATATCGTGCCTCACGTTATCTGCTATATGTATTTTGTTATTAAAATTTCTTTATAAATGTATTCAAAGAAGGTTCCGATCCTCATGTAATGTTGCAATAAACAACTAAGAAAATATACAGGGTGTTTCATTAAAACTCAAAAATTCATTTCATTTCATTTATTAAAACTCAAAAATTCAGTTATTAACAATAAAGAAATTATATTTTTTTAATTTAAACTTTTAACCACTTCACTTAGTGGGCGGTGCTCCATAAGACAGTCGTGAATTATGATGCAGTAGGCTTTGCTGCCTGCTGGAAATCCAATATCCGTTTCGAGTTCGAGTCTTACGTCCACAGTGGAGGACTTCATGGTTTCTTCCTGTTTCGAGCAATCTATGATAAATAGGGCTCTGTTCTTGAACTCCTTGTACGTGAGTATAGGATGTTTTTCGGCTGAGCCGTGCATATAGCTAGGGTAAAATTCCGCATAGTTATGGTAAGCCATGGCGTAGTCGTTTTTGACAAAGTCCAACATGTTTCTTTCGTTGGGCCAATACTCTCCGTTCATTGACAGTCTAATGCTGGTCACATTGACATTGTCGAAAGCCATTGGATCTTGTGTAGTATTGTTTCGTTTATTCGTTTGGAAGCATACAATAACAAATCTTGGGCGTTCAACGGCCTTAGTAGTTTTAACAGCCCAAATTTCTCTTCGTGAACCGCTCGTAACTGCAGGCAACTCATTAAGTTCCCATTTTCTGAACGGTATCAGTATAGGTGTATCGCTTCTAATGGCCTCCATCAATTTTATTTTAATTTCATCATTGGGATATATATGTTTGATTTTCAAATCAATGGTTTCGATCTTAATTGTTGCAGAAGTGGTTGTTGTTGCCGTTGTACCACTAGAAGTAGTTTTTTCTTTAATCAAAAGACAATCACTATCATCGCGAGCGCGAACCAATCGAATTGTTTGCCTTCCACAAGTGATCATGGGGTAATCGTTGAATATGTTGAAAATATGCTTGAGCGGTACCAAAAAACTAAACGATTTTGTGGAAGCGTCCATAGGAGGGTTGGAAGTGCCATTCCAACCGGCGATAGCCATGTGATTTGCATCTAATGCGCTGTAGTTGAGAAGAGCTCGTACAGCGCTCACTACTCCAGGATCACGAACCGTTTCAATCTCTCTGGCGCTCTCGCTGTACGTGCACGAGTCGAAGAGAAAGGCACAAAAGTTGGGTACTAGGGAAACTTCTCCTCCCCCTGTTACCTCCAATTTACCCTTGATTTCGATCAATGACTCGTTCATGGCAAAAAATGAATCCACTTGATTGACAACAAATTCCACCACATCATTGTTGTTGAAGGACTTGATGAACGGTGAGCACGTTCGATATTCCATCCTTCTAATAGACTCATCATAACGGGGTTGTTGGTAGAGGTTAAAACTCGGATCAATGCTTTCGGTACGGGGACGTTTACCATAGTCTCCCGCTTGTACGTATTGATTTGCCATATTTTGTTTTTAGCGTAAATCCAAGCGATTGAAGAAACAATTTATTTGCGGACGTTAGCTCTCGTTGACGACCCGGAGGAGGTCTAGCAGTGAATGGTGTTATTGAACTGACCGCGTTGTTCTTATAATCTATCACCAAACCCATTTATGATCGTCCTACTAACTCTAGATGAAGGACACTTTGTTCTCCTCGAAAATTTATGGGCTTAAAGTTTTGGTCTACCGCCAGCACTGTGATGTTGCTAATTTCCCCGGTATTCGTAACAGGTAGATATATTGGGTTATTAGGTCTTTCTACAATTGCGTAGCCTGCGTCAACTGTAATCGGAAATTCAAAGATGGTGTGGACAGGCCTGTTTCCGTAGAAGGCACCCTCGGTAATGTTGGACTCAAAGCGAATGTTTGATACTTTTATAATGTTGACGGGGAGATCTGAAGAGTGTACAACACCGGGGGCCAGTACCCTGTTGTTGGAAAATCCCAAAATCTGTCCAAGACTGCTGTTGTAGTGACGACTTTCAAAAGTAATTGCGTGACGTTTGCTGTATATTTCACACTTGAGAGTGTTGTTGTTTGGCTTCAGCGAAAATAGTGTATCACCCGTATTTGGAGCAATAGAATTTTGAATTAGCTTCTCAATGTCCGTTATTTCGTAGCAGCCGGTAGGAATCGCGACTTCTCTCAACTTCCCACTATCGTTGTTTTCGTAGTAGAAAAATTTCTCACCGTCAATATTGGGTATCGAGTTGTATGAGTGGAAGCCAAGTACTGCTAGGAAATATCTCTTTTCGGAATCGAGCACAATTGGAGGCTGAGGTGTGAACGAAAACACGTGAGTTTGACTCGTTAGCGTCAAAAGCAAAGACATGACTAATGTATATCAACGGGGAGGTAGTACTTAAATAAAAAACTGCTTCAAAAAAATTATTTATTTATTTATAAGTAATTCCACAAAATAAACATGTTGGTATCTCATTACCGCAAACATCACTCCATCGATGAAAATCATAATTTTGACATGGTAAAAATTGTGTTAGTTCTTTTCGGTATTTCTGGGGAATTTCTCGCCAAACCTCGTGAGTAATGTTCTTCATCAGGAGTTTAATAACGTCTCTCATTTCATTAAACTCCTGATGATGATGATGTTGCTCCATTATATAGGAATTGTAGGCAGAGGTGTCCGCAGTTGATTTGTCGATAGTTTTGATATTGGTCGTTGTTGTAATAGATTCGAACATTCTTCCCCACATAGTTCACGAGTTCTTTCGGCGGCTTCAAGTCACCAAATGAATCGAAATATTCAACAACATTGTTTTGCTTTCTATAAGCTACCCAATGTGTGCCTGGATTATTAGAGTCATCCAAATTTATGATGGCACATTCGCGTTGCCAGGGCTGCTGCTGATGTGGTAGAGAGTCGCGCATGAAAACCCCTCTAAAATGAGGAATTTTTAAACGTTTGACATATCGCAAAAGGTCCACATCATATAGCGATCTATTGGGTAGCTTTATTGGCAGTTTTTTTGTTTCTTCATGTACAATCCAAAGCCTCCGCGAGCGTTCTTTTTCATATACAAGCCGGATCCTTTTGCCCCAATAACTTCCATAGCTTTATTGTGACGTTGATCTTCTTCCAGTTTCTTTTGCGCATTCTTAGCATCGATTACGGTTTTAGCTATTCCCGCCGCCCCGCCACTGAGGGCTCCAAGTGCCGAAAGGCCCGCAAACAGGGGAATCAATGGTAGAAATCCTCCAGATTTTTTCCCTTCAAAAGGTATCGTCCGGGGGAGTCGAATTTGCTTTTTACCACCTGCTTTCCTTACGGCGATTTTCGCGGCTCTCAAAGCTTGCGAGGCGGCCTTCTGTAGCGTTGTGGAAGGACTTTTTTTCATAGCCTTTTTAACCTTGCTGATTACGTGATTTCTAAAGGAACTCTTCGTCTTCTTCTGCTGCCCCACCCCCATTCCAAGTTTACGTTTGATCTTCATGCCACCGGTCACCGCCAAAGCAGCTGCTCTTTCTCCCAACGTCGCGTCCTTTGATTTGACACGTGTCCAAGCTTTGTTTTCGAGTATTTGATCTGCCTTGTGTCGATCGTTCAAGGACTTGTGTTGAGCGTATGCAATGTCGTGCTCCTTACAGGCAGCGTCTAAGGGATTAATGCCCGAATCACCGCGTGCTAAGCGTTTTTGTAGCTTTGTGCCCGGACCACAGTATTGATAGGTCGGAATGTGGAGCTCAAAGGGCAGATTGTTTATGAGCGAATTTAAGACACCTTTACCTAAGTAAAGACTCATTTGAACTGATGCCATATCATCACGTGATATATTTATATACATATACGTACACGTAAACGTCTCGCACGTCACGTTTTACGTCACGCACCTCACGTTTTACGTCACGCACCTCACGTTTTACGTCACGCACCTCACGTTTTACGTCACGCACCTCACGTCTTACGTCACGCACCTCACGTTTTACGTCACGCATCTCCCGTTTTACGTCACGCACCTCACGTTGTACGTCACGCACCTCACGTTTAACGTCACGCACCTCACGTTTTACGTCACGCACCTCACGTTTTTATATATTTATACACAACGACTTGACTAAAAATGCCATACAATGAAGGTCATTCAACAGAAACAAACGCTTCCGATTGAAAACTTGGACTTTTCCTCCAAGCATGAGAAGAGTAAACATGGCGAGTTATTACCAAACTCGTTTCGTGCAATCATATGTGGACCGAGTGGGTGTGGTAAAACAAACGTAATGCTGTCATTACTGTTTCATCCGAATGGCGCGAAATTTAAAAACATTTACGTTTACTCCAAATCTTTGTATCAACCGAAATACGAGTTGCTTCAAGAGGTACTAAGTAAGACGAAAGGAGTAGGCTATTTCCCGTTCAAAGATAATGAGGAAATAATAAGTCCCGCTGAAGCTAAATCAAATTCCATATTCATATTTGACGATGTGGCTTGCGATGGGCAGCAGAAAATTCGGGAATATTACTCAATGGGCCGTCATAAGGATATTGATTCTGCTTATCTATGTCAAACGTACTCAAAAATACCCAAACAACTGATTCGAGACAATTGTAATTTAATTGTACTCTTCAAGCAGGATGAAGTAAACTTGAGGCACGTATTCGATGAGCACGTGTCACCTGACATGAGTTTTGACCGCTTCAAAAAACTCTGTTCTGAATGTTGGAGTGATCAATATGGTTCTATTGTTGTTGTAAAAGATTTTGCTCTCAACAATGGAAGGTATCGCAAAGGATTCGACTTGTATATAAAAATGTAATTCCATGTGGTGTATGATTAATATGCAGCAAGATGTTAAACCAGCAGGATGTTCGTAAACGTAAAGTTCTACAACTCTCACGCGATATACGTCGAAAATATCTAGCTCTCAAGTTGGGTAGATCTGAGCAGGATCGCACATTAAATACATTATTTAAACCCCTAATAAAACCTCTAAAAGAAATTGTTACAACGTCCCATGAATCTGCGCAAGTTTTAAAAAATATAAAGAAAGAAGAAGAAGAAGAACCTGAAGTAGAAGAAGAAGAACCATTAAAAACAGAATATACAAGCAATCCCACGGATTTTATTCCGATGGAAGATGTAGCTCAGACTGAGGGTGATGATGATGATGATGAGAGTGTATATTCCAACGCTTCAGAACCAAACCCAGAACATATTTCGGATGAGGCCTTCAGAGAGTATCTGGAGCAATATCCTGAAATATCACATAAGTATATGCTTGATTACTGGAATAAGAGTCCAAATATAGACCTAGTTTACGGTCCAGTTTACGATTTGACTCACTCTAAATGGCTTCTCGGAGGGAAAAATATCGATTTTGATCGGAATACTGGAGCTATTATAACGGAGGGGGAACATGTTAAAGGGACACCTGGTCTCTACCAACTGATATTTTATGATGAGCCTGAAGATTATACCGATGATGATAAATTGGCATACAAGACGATTTTAAATTTAACTAACGCTCACAGAAACACAGCTGGACGTCTAAAAGGTACATCGAGATCAAAATATCTAGATATTATTAAACCTATGTTTCCTCCTCCACCGAGAAAGCCATCGAAATCGACTAGCAGCATATCATCGAAATCTGGAGTTGGACTTGCAATGGTCTACAATAAGAACCCTATCGATTACGTGTACTGGGACGATGTCAATGAACTTGTGGAACGACTTAAATTGCTAGTAGCTTCCAAACACGCCGGAAATACATCACACAACAACGAAATAGTTGCAATCATCAATGAGCTGAGAGAAGCCGACGTTATATACTAGTGTAACACATGGTTTTAATGTTATTTGCATGATGAGTCTCGACAAATTCGGACGTCGGTCAACGACGATGTCAAATAGACCGCCTCCTCAATCTCTCCTCCGTAATATGTTATTAAAGTTCCCGCAAACGGCTGAAGGTAACGTCGATATTGGCAATGTGAGGATAAGCAATGTGTTACCACCTTCAGCTAGTTCTGATGCTGCCAGTAAAGAATACGTTGACTCACAGTTAAATATAAGAGTCGATAATTTGTTTAACCAATATAAAAACGCACTTGTAGCTTTACAAACTAAAACTGGGGAAATTGATGCGTTCGTAACTAAGGATCCTCCTGTATATGCTGGGGATATTGCAACAAAAAAATATGTAGATACCAGCATTGTAACTGCTAAACAGCATCTACGGGGTGATATAAAAAACGCTCAAACTAGCGTTGAAAATCAATTGGCGAATACTGTGAAAGTTTTAGATAAAAAACTAATGGGAACTAATTTAAAAATAGATATACCCAAAGAAATTGCTAGTGTGATAGGCACCCAGTTTGCTGAAATCGAGCGAAAAATAACTGTTGATGAAGGTATTGTGAAAGATTTGGTTAAAGCTCACCAAGAAACGGCCGAGTTAACAAAGATATTGAGAATAGAAATGACTGCTAATGAAGAAGTTTTGAGAGATTTAATTAAATCTAACCACGAAACCGCCGAGTTAACAAAGAATTTGGAAAGAGAACTAAACCAATTTCGTAATACTGCTACAGTATCATCACATATTTGAACTGGGGTTGTATATAAAAAATTGAAGCGAAATACTCCTTAAATACTTCAACACACTTGCACTCGCTTTAGAGCTCTTCAAGATGTCTAAAGAAAAAATTCAAGTTGTTAATGAACTCCATGCTCCAGCACGTAGGAATTATCCGCGACGTAGAACAATCATTAAGGGTCTCGATGATTTATGGCAAATGGACTTGGCCGAAATGCGACCCTATGCACACCAAAATAAAGGTTACAAAATGATTATGGTTGTTATTGATTGTTTCTCAAAGTACGTGTGGACGATGCCTCTAAAGACAAAGACTGGAGTTGAAATTACCAAAGCTTTCTCCAACATATTAAAACACAGCCGACGACGTCGACATCCTAAAAATCTTCAAACCGATCAAGGTACAGAGTTTTTCAATGCAGATTTCCAAAAATTAATGACGCAATGCAACATTAATCATTACAATACGTTTAGCGTTAAAAAGGCTGCGATGGCAGAGAGATGTATTAGAACTTTAAAGACAAAACTATACAAGTACTTTAGTTTGCAAGGCACCTACCGATGGATCGACATTTTACCGAAAATTGTGGAAGAGTACAATAACACGAAACATTCGAAAATACGATGTAAGCCTTCGGAGGTCAACAAGTCAAACGAGAAGGAAATTTCTCGAAAATTTTACTCGCATTTGAAGATTGCTGGACCACGCAAACTTAACGTTGGCGACATTGTGCGCTTAAGCAAAGCCAAGCATATTTTTCAAAAGGGATACACCCCTAATTGGAGTACCGAGCTCTTTAAAATTACTAAAGTCAAAATAACCAATCCCGTGACTTATCTGCTTGAAGACATGTTGGGTACACCAATCAACGGGGCTTTCTACGAGGAGGAATTGCAAAAGACGAAAGCACCCGATGTCTACCTCGTAGAAAAGGTGCTTAGAAGAAAGGGAAAGAAGGCGTACGTGAAATGGTTGGGTCTCGATAACAAGCATAACAGTTGGATTGAAAACACCGATTTTGTATAGAATCTTATGGAAAATACGAAAAAATTTAGCAATTCAAGGGGCCTTTTTTTTAATAACCTTCAAACTTATCGTTGTCCCTCATAGTGGGGGTATATAAATACAAGTGTGTGCGAACCTACATTTTATTCAATCGTGTGCACCTGCAATTTAATCAATCGGCAGTATGAGTAGTCAAGATAGTGGTTATAGTTCTTGTGAAATTGTTTTTGAAAGTGACTCGGCATCGTCATCATCGTCGCCGTCGCCAACACCTCCTTCACCTTATGCAGTGTCGCTTAATGATTGTGTTGAGGAAATCGACCAAGCTTTAATTTCATACGAGTATGCTGCTAAATTGGAGCGATACCATCTACTGGAAACGAACTTTCCCCTAAGAAGTTATGCACTTTTGTGCGGAATAAGTCCGACCAGAACCTTTACTCCTGCAATAACGCTAACACCTTTACTTCGACCCGGAAGAATTTCGTTTGGTACATTTGAGTGGACTACTTTTATTGAATTGTTACGTCAGAGATATGATGACTTTTTTCACGAGAATCTACCGTCACCTCCTGACGAATACGATCCTGTAGTTTTCCCTTGTGGAGACTTTTGTAAAGTCACTCAATTAGTGTACGACGATACCAAGTTTCTACTTGCAAACAAACATGGAGTCGAGTTCTACCTGGACGAGTATGATGTTTCCGACATCCTTGAAGCAAATTGCAATTTGGTGAAGAACTACATTTCGTTGCTAGAAGACTTGGACTTTAATGCATTCTACTGTAATTTAATAGACTCTACACGAGCTTATTTTGCTGTTAATTTCAATAGTATTTGTGTCGACGACGATGACGCCACTAGTAGATTTAATACTTTAATTTTAATTTGTGCTGTTATGCCAAATTGTTTAGAAAAAAATGCTCTACAAGAGTACATGTATTACTATAAAGATGATGTAATTAATGATATATTAAATCATTGTTCAAATTAAAAAATGTACCAAGTTTTTTTGAAATAAAACACTTCTTTCTTATATTTTATTTTTTATTGTCCTACAAATAATACAATAAGCAAACACACATAAAAAACTACAAATAATGCAGTAACTAAACATACATAAATAAAAAAAAAACTACAAATAATACGGCAAACAAGTATATATATAACTAATACATTTGGCACATAGTTCAGTCTGAAAATCGCACTCGTTTATTTTTTTTTTTTTCATGTAACTCGTTATAACAATCATTTTTTTCTTTCAATTCAAATAGTGTATGATCGAAAGAATTTTGACACCATGAAATTCTACTTTGGTACAATAAATGTAATTCAGATGCTGAGTAGCTTTCATGATAGTTATCAGTGGAAAAAGTTATTTTGTTATTATAACGTTCTAACATTGCTTCTTGAATCCCTTTAAAACAAATTTTACAAACAAAAAGATTCAAGTTTTCTATTTTGAAATATCGAAACCAAGCACAATAGTAATCATTTTCAGTAAATATTTCTAAATCAGGACAAGCTAATAAAGCGTTGCGAAGTTCTATGCTCATATCGTTATACTCAAATTCTAATAACACATCATCGCTATCATAATCAGCCTCACATCTTAATTTTTTCCACTTGTATTTATTAAAATTTTGAATAACTTTCTCTGTTAAACTCCACGGTAGAGGTGATTGATAAATGAATCTAATGGTATTGGGAATATTTTCACAATTTTTTTTTACACAAAGTTGGCTTAACGTTAACATCTGAAAAACAAAAAAGAAAAAATTAACTTTTATATCCCCACGGAAGGGTGTCATGTGACTGGGGAAGTAATTGACGTTTATCATCATAGGGGCTAAGTCCAATTTTGGTCTGACTTATGCTATATACATCATGCAAATAAGATCGAATAGTGTGTTGTGTAATATATTTTTTATTATTATTTTGCAAACAATTTAGGTAATCCTCGAATATGATTTTATTTTTTATGACATTGGACTTAACCCCCTTTGATTTTTTCACGACTTTGCCACCTTGCACTTTATAACTATACATTTTTGATCGTAATCCCACAAAATGTGTCATAATTTTACCATTAGCTTCATCCTTCATTAAACCGGGAATTTTTTTATTTACTAAAGGAATCTTAAAGGCGTTATTTGAGGGGTAATCTGAAGTGTCAAATTTTTCTAAGTGCTCTCCAATCAAACTTTTGTAAACGTCATCGCAATTTAATTCGTAAATAAAACTATCGGTGTCAGTGTACATTAATTTTACATTTTCCACCCCCATAGTTGGTAACATGAAATTATAGTGAAAATCATACATACAGGTTTTAGAAATGTCCAGGATAGCCATGCCGATATACAGGGGTTTGTTGAAGAGTAGTTCAGCCTTCTTTAATTCGATAGCCATGAGTTTGTCGTCAAAAACTCTTCTATTATGAAATCGGGGGCTGGCTATCAAATTTTTTGCACCGTAACGGCCCTCGTAAGAAGTAAGTAATTTCACTACCCTATGGAGTCTGATGTTTTCCATAGTCTTACCGAATACGGCATTATTAGCGAGTTTGAACTGGGTTTTTTTAAAATTGCTTGTGGCTACAGTCCTTAAGCGAGTATTCAGCTCGATATAGGACTGCAGCCAAGCCGATTGTTTGAATTTTAGTACTTTGTGAATTTTCGTTAATTTTAAGCCCTGTTCGAGGGCTTGTTTTAAATTACGGTAATGCAGAGTGTATTGTTTTTTCGGGTAAAGGGTGGTCATTAATTTGGACAATTTGGAACCGGGAGGTTTACGGTGTTCAGGACAAAATGGGAAATCTTTGTGCTCGTCATGTAAACTTTCGGGATACTCTAAATCAACTTGTAAAATGTATCCGACGGGTGAATCGTCGGGAATCTGAGTAATGTCAATGTTTGTATTGGGCTCCCATTCAAACCCCCCATAGGGGAGGAACTGTGACATTGCCCACCCATATAAATTGTTTACGTCAAAGTACATAAGGTACTTGGACGGCTTAGAAGAATCATATTCAGGCATGTATTTATTGTTAGCTTCAGAATATCTGTTTGAACAAACAGATATTCCTCCACGTATTGATGCCTCAACAAACAACAACATGTCGACATCTTTTAAAATTTGTAATTTACATTTCGTGTACTTGAGCATGCAATCCCAAGTATATCCGGGCATAGTATAGTACCATGCCGGATCTAGTTGGTAAGTTTCCAGAGCAGTTGTTCGAAAGTTTTCCATAACGTCACAAAGAAGGAGAATGTCGGTTCGCATATACAAATCTGCATATTCGCCTAAATTTTGAATTTGGAAAGCTTGCCAAACGTTTTGCGCATGAGTGTAATCATCCTGGGAAATATGACAATCATTTAATTTGTTGTAAAAACTCTCAATTGCTGGAAGACTAGTGGTATCATTTAGCTTATCAATACTATCAATGTAATCGTATGGAAAAACACCTTTCCTCGTCAACAGTTTGAACGTTTCATTAGTCAAGTTACCAAATTCCCTTTTTAATGTGACCAACTCCTCTATTTTTAGTGTAGACACCAACTCATCGAGACTGGTACCCAAAAATCTAAAGGAGTCTATATATCTGAATTTAATTTTAGTTTCTGGTTCATACTGCGTAAAAGAAATGTATTTTTCCATGTTCACGGGTAGTACACTCAAAGGTCCACGTTTAGCAAGATCTCTAATAATAAAATGACTGTCGTATCCGCTAAGATTATGGAAAACTATGGGCACTACAAATAGTTTTTTGAAGTTCAGATTGCACGATTGATGTGCGAACCCTCTAAATAATCCCGTAAAATGATCGTGGTCTTTAACGACGATGTCTTTTTCTTTAAACCTATTGTCGCAAATGTGACAGCAGACACCGTTTGCGACGACGGCAGTAGGCATACAAATAGGAACAATATTTAATAATTTAGATTCAATAAATTTCGCGACTTCTAACATTTGATTCGCAAACCAGTCCATGCAATCTTCCCCTCTATAACTATTGTAGTATGAAATCTGATTATCGTAGCTGCATTTTAAGTAGAAGCCTGCACTAAATGTTTTATGATGCTGATACTTGGTGGTTGTATGGGATAGCTTTTTATCACACTTTTCTAAAATTGACTCGAAATCGGCATAAACGACAAAAGGACATTTCTGCTTGTATACATGATTTTTAAATTCAACGTTATCATATGGGGGAAAAGAAATTTTGCAATCATTGCTGTTTATGCATAAAATTTCGTGGTCCGTTAGTTTTTTTTCGTTTTGGAAATAGTTTAAGCACCTATCGCAAATAAATTTTTTAGGTGTACTCTTACTAAGTTGAATTGAAACTAGTCTAGACATATTTTTAATCCAACAATAATGATATTTAATGGTGTTGGTAGTAGTGTCCTCATTGTTGACGGGAGGAGCCTCGTAGTCGTTTAATTTTGGAAAATATTCATCTTGAATTAAAAGTAAATTTACATGACGCGGCAGTTTATTTTTAGTTAAACGTGCAGGTACCACTACGTAAAATGACTTTTTATTAGTTTGATTTAGTTCTAAAGCGTAAACGTTTACAGAGATTTCATTTAACTTTTCAAATTTTGAAATTTGTGTTAGTTTCATAGGCAATTCTAAACCGTCTGTATTCAAAACTTTACTATAGTGAGGGTAAGTAAATGTATATGCAGAGTCATTTTTAGCGGGAAACAAAAAACTCGTTACGGCCCAGTAAAAACACGCCAGGTCCGTATTTTGGACGTTTATGCACGCCTTTTTCGTTAATATTTCTTTTGGCAGTGGAATGAAGGATGAACCGTTCCCAATTTCAAATTTGTTAATAGCTACTTCTAATAAATTTATTTTTGACAACGCCCACCCACTGTCTTTTTCTTGAAATTCCGAAAGTTTATTTAAAATAAAATCTACAATGCTTTTATATTCTTGCGCTAAATCCGTCCCCAAATCAACAACGAAATTTGGGGATCCAAAGTATTTATTGTCAATTACTTCCCCACCATCACTATCATTTTTTAAAAAATCGCCGCAAAATGTGACATTTACTTTTAGCGACGGTGTATCATTTTTTAAAATTTGTGAAATTTTTGACTTGAATAAATTAAAAGCTGCCTTCAAAAAATCTTTTACCTCTTTGTGTTTCAAATTTATAATGACCCCCGTTCTAATCCGATTGTTAAAAATCGCGTTGACGTCTTCCCATTTAACGCCCCCTTTAGTGCCGCGCCCCTGTCTAATGCCCTCCCCTACTACATGGGAAGACGTTAATTTAATAATACACCGTAGCCTTTTCAACTGCCCCATTTTGGTGTAAATTTTTCTTTTTTCCCCTACCGTGAAATTACATTTTTTTATAGCTAAAGAGCATTTTCTGAGGTGAGTACTGATTTGTTGTAGCCATTTATTTTGATCTGAATATGCAATATTGTGCTCAGTTTTAAGTAGGTCTTCGATTTTTTGAAAAACGAGTGCGAAATTCATGATTGAACTCACCTAATTTTTTTGGATTTTAAATAGAGTTCTGGGAGCACAGCTCTTGGATATCTCGTGCAGGCCAATAAAAACTAAACTGAAGCCCCCTTTGTTTAGATCGTCGATGTGGTTCCTGTAAATTTCGGTAGACCTTTTGGGCAGAAATGTGATGACGTTCTCCTCCAATTCCACTAGGATGGATTCCCCGCCAAATTTGGATTTGGTGAGCTGAACGCGGTGAATTTTATTTGGGATGTTGGGTTGCAGGTCCTTTAGCTTAATTATGGGCTTGTTTTCAGTATCTGTAGATGAGGTAAATTCGTTTAATTTTTCGAGAAAACTCATCTAAAATAATAATAAAAAATGGAATACTAGCATGAAAAAACCACCGAAAAAACACTTACTTTAAAAGCTTAAAGATGTGGATGCCGAAAAAAGTCTTAGCCGGATTGAAGCTAACAGCAAAAAAAAAATGTGGAGCACTGGTACAAATTACTGAAAAAATCAAAAATTTGTACTGTTAAAATTGCAAAAAAAGTTTTTAAAAAAATTAACTTATTTAACACTTTGAAGTTTAGATTTTTTTGAAATTTACTACAAAAAAATGTAGAGCACTGGTACAAAAAAAGTTTTAAAAAGTCTTAGATAGATTGAAGCTTTACAGCAAAAAAAAGATGTAGATCACTGTTAAAATTACAAAAAAAGTTTTTTTAAAAAATGAACTTATTTAACACTTTGAAATTTACTACAAAAAAAATGTAGAGCACTGGTACAAATTACTAAAAAAATCAAAAATTTGTACTGTTAAAATGACAAAAAAGTTTTAAAAAAAAATTAACTTATTTAACACTTTGAAGTTTAGATTTTTTTGAAATTTACTACAAAAAAATGTAGAGCACTGGTACAAAAAAAGTTTTAAAAAGTCTTAGATAGATTGAAGCTTTACAGCAAAAAAAGATGTAGATCACTGTTAAAATTACAAAAAAAGTTTTTTTAAAAAATGAACTTATTTAACACTTTGAAATTTACTACAAAAAAATGTAGAGCACTGGTACAAATTACTAAAAAAATCAAAAATTTGTACTGTTAAAATGACAAAAAAAGTTTTTTTAAAAAATGAACTTATTTAACACTTTGAAGTTTAGATTTTGAAATTTACTACAGCACTGGTACAAAAAAATTAACATTAAATGTACTTACAATAACCCCAACTGGAAACTGTTCACTAAACACTAACTGGCAACACAATGTAAAAAAACACTTGGAAACAGCTCACTGAATTCTAACTGGCAGCAGCACTGGTGAAGATACTTTTACGACTGAATTGTCGATTGATTCGGCTTCGGCTTTTATAGCACTCGAGAAAAACAACAACATTATCTGTGGGAAGATAACTAAATTCGTTTCGCGGAAATGTGGTTGTATTTTTCACCGTTAACAGTCTTATCAAATTTTTATCCAGGAAGCTACATCCTGTGTGAACGGATGTAGATGTTTGTACTAGAATTTGTTTTCTGTAAATGTGGTTTTATTTTTTCGCGTTATCAGGCTTATCTAATTTTTATCGGGAGGCTTCATCCGGTATAACCGTTAAAGTATGTTTTTAAATTTTTTTAGAAAATGTAGATTGCAGGGCCGTATTTAAAAAATTTTTGGTTTGAAAAAAATTTTAAATTATTAAAAGTTTATGTTTTAAAATTTTTTCAGAAAATGTAGATTGTAGGGCCGTATTTAAAAAATTTTTAGTTTGAAAAAAGAATTTTGTGTGTTATTATTATTATTAAACACTTTGAAGTTTAGATTTTGAAATTTACTTAACTTAAGTAAGCTCAATTTTTGGAGGAATATTATAACATTATTGACAAAAATTATATCTTTTTTATTAATAAAATGTAATATATTATATAATAACCCCCTCTAGATCACGTGACATAATTATCCAATCATGATCATGCAATTTTTCCGTAAATTTGACATCTACGCCACTTATAGATAATGCCTGTCTTTTCCGCGATTCAATTGGACCAATAACGAGGAAGTTAAGCGCTTTGTGCCCTTTCGGTAACGTTCATTGCGCATGTTTTTCTTTTAATTTGACATCTACGTCACTTGTAGATAATGCCTGTTTTTTCCGCGATTCAATTGGACCAATAACAACGAAGTTAGGCACTAATGCCCTTTCGGTAACGTTCATTGCGCCATCGGGTGACAGTTTCTAGAACTTTAGCATTATTGGACTAAACATGGCCGCCGCCGCCGCCGCCGCTCTCCAACGCCATCTACTAACACTTTGTGGAACTCTAACATAATTGGACTAAACATGGCCGCCGTCGTCACCGCTCTCCAACGCCATCTACTAACACTTTCGGGAACTTTGGCGCCACCAACGCCATCTACTAACACTTTGTGGAACTTTGACATTATTGGACTAAACATGGCCGCTCTCGAAATTTGAATTTGCCGCGCAACACCGCGACACCAGCGCCACCAGCGCCTCTGGTGGCAGTTTTTGTAAGTCCCGCAGAACATACTTTGCTCTACTACTTACTTCCGGTTTAACAGGAAATACCCTCAACTTTTTTAATTTAAATGGGGCACCCTGTATATTTTTGCAGATTTTGAAAGATCCTGGTATTTCGAAATCGTACATACTGGGTTTACTGTACAAAACGTACATCAGCTGCATTTTGCCCCATTGTATTTACTTGTAAAATTTCATAAATATAGTCCGTTTCGTTTTACAGATATTTATTTGGTTCCATACTTTATTCCAATCATGTATATATATATACATATATCACATTTCCCTCCTAAAAAAAACATTTTTTTTTCCTTGAGAATCACCGAAATACAAAACAAAAATCAATTTCCATAAATTAACCGCTCCTGTTGTTTAATATTAGGTTTAGTTCTAACTGAAATTTCTGAAACATTAGGATAATTACTATCATTGTTCTTCGATTCTACCCTATCATTATTTACAAAAGTCCCGGTACTAACATCTAAATTTTTAGATATGTCTACGATTCCCGAATCTATTAAATGGAATTGCTTTTTTTGGTTCAAATGGCATTTCCATTTTATATTTAATTCAGGTATCGTTACAATATACGTAGCTCTACCGATTTTTTAAAATATTATCGCTTTATTCCAACTTTTTGTGTTCAACTTACGGTAATCGCGCAATGTGACACTTTCACCTGGTTCAAAACCTAGAAATCGTTTTCCATTATGATACAATTTTTGATTTTTGCTTATTTTGAATTTTTATAACGTGTTCCTTCAATTTATCATTTCAATTAGGCAATAATTCACAAAAACGTGTTCGTAATTCATGACTCATTAGTCATTTTGCTGGTGTTTCTTTAGTAGTACAATGTGATGTATACAGGTAATCGAACAAAAAATTATTTAAAATCAAATTAATGTTACCATTTATATTTTCCCCCAATGCATTCTTAATTGTTTTAACCGGGTTTTCTGCCGCTTCATGAACGAAGGATTATAAGGTGGTATAGTAATATGCGTTATATTGTTTTTATCTGAAAACTCTTTAAATTCAACAGATCGAAAAGAAGTTCCATTGTCGGTGTAAATTTGTTTTGGTAAACCAAAACATGCAAAACATGATCTCAAAACTTATATTGTTAATTTTGATGTAATTGAACTCATTGGAAAAACTTCTATACACTTACTATGAGCATATAAAATAATAAAAATTGTCTACCTATTGAGATACGGTCCCATAAAATCAAGATGAAGTCGATACCAAGGTTGCTCAGGATAAGGCCACGTATGTAAAACAGCTTTATTCGGTGACTTTTTGTTTATTAAACAAGTATTACAATCTTTAAAAATTTCTTCTATTTGTTTACTTAAGTTAGGCCACCAAAAATAAGATCGAGTAAAGCTCTTCATTTCAACCACCCCATGTGCGAAAAATGTAAACGGAATTACTATTCGATTGCTCTACATTAAGCAGTTTGAGTCGATACTTAATTCATTTCTAATTCGATAATAATTCTGTAAGTTAATATCTTTATTGAAAGATTTATTCAGAGGGCAGCATTTTTCTACCATTTTTAAATCTTTACATAAAATTTCATCATTAGCTGTATACCATTATATCCTTAAAGTTTAGACAAAATTCCCTACTAATTGGGGTGGAGAAAATTTTTATTTATTTTTATTGGGATGAAAAATTTTCGCAAAAATAGATAATTATGAAATTTACAAAGACCATAGATAACTCCCAAAACTTATTATTCCAAGGTACAGTATTTTTTTTCGGCTGTTGATAACATGCGCGATGCGTAGCCAATTACTTTATGAGTACCATCGGGCATTATATGGGAAATTAAAGCACTCTCTCCAATATCGCTAACATCGGTAATTAATCGAACTGGAAGATGGGGATTATCATGAACTAATATGGGCGCTTGTATTAATTATTATACTATCAAAAGCAATTTGGCAATCGTCAGTCCACTCCTATTCGACATTTTTTTTAAATAAATTGTATAGAGGAAATATTTGCCATAATAATTTAGAAGCCCTAAATATGATCGTAAAGAAGTTATATCAGTTGGAATTGGTGCAATAATAATTGCCAAAATTTTGTCTTCAGAAGTATGTTGCCCTTCTTTATCTATCTCATGTCCTAAATAGGTAACTTTGATTTAAAAAAAACTACATTTTTCTAGCGAAAGTTTCAAATCTGCATTTTGTAATTTAGATAAAACTAACTCCAAACCGTAGATCGTTTGTTCCGCTCGATCTCTACCGGTTACCAAAATATCGTCCAAAAAACAAACAACTCCATCTAATCCTAGTAATAGCGTCTCAATAATTTTCTGAAATTTCGTCGGGATACTCACAATTCCAAAAGGAGCACGCTTATACTGATATAACTCCTTATGAGTGGATATCGTCACTGATTTTTTTGAACTTTCGTCAAGGCAAATTTGTTGATATGCTTTTGAGAGACCAAGCTTAGAAAAATGTACACCACTCTGCAACTTTACGAATAAATCCTCAATTTTCGGCAAGATTCGTACGGAGCCCATTCCGAATAATCAATGGGTTCAATTACTTAACTGTTCTAACTCCTTTTCAACCTTGTCCCTCATAACAAAAAAAGTTTGAATCCGCCCGTTTATTTTTAAAGTTAACTACACAAGAAATATAGCTCAAAGATTTAATTTTACCACCATTATATAAACTGAAAATTGTACTAGCGGGATTGAAATTTTTTGTGTTTCCACGCTGTAACTGTCTCCTGTGCCTAAATTAAAAGTGAACAATTTATTTTGAATAAACAAATCTAAAAAAACTGGATTAGTATCATATTCTAAATTAACCCTTTGCACTCGTGTATATGTTCTGTTGTGATTACAGTGTACTCGGACTATTATTTTATCTACTTATCTATCTACTCGGAATTTTTTTTTATATGCGAATTTTTTTAAAATGCGCTAAAATTGCATAGTAGATACACTCAGTGTAAAACAAAATAAAAATGTGGAAAATTTTTTTATTTTAGGAAAAAAAGCAAAAATCGCTCAATGTCAAAAACTATGGGATGTTTTTTAAAAAATAGTTTTTTTTGCACAGATGTTTATTCAAATTAGACACCATAATTTATTACCATTAGAACATGAAAAATAACTAAATAAAAAAAAACTTGAAAAACTCTAAATAAAAAAAAACTTGAAAAAAATAAAAGTTTACAAAAATTACAAATCTTGAGGAGAGAGGTACACAAATAAAACCTAACATTATCATCATCACTACCATTATTATCAAATATATTTATAGACAAGTTAAAAAAATTACATTTTATAATGTTGTAGTGTATGGTACCGTTCGAAGCAGTCACCAATATGTAGTCCAGGCTTACGGGTGCAAGTGTCACAAATGTACTTAGTTCCCGCCTGCCGCCTTGTACTTTGCGGTTAGAACATACCGCACAGTCTTTTTTCTTCCCATCATTTTGGCGTAAAATATGTAGTTTACCATTTAGCCGCTCTTCTGTATCTACAGATGATGGTCTCCCAGAAGTTTTGGACCCCTGTCGAAAGTTTTTTGTCAGCTCGTCAACCAATTCCCGAACAAACTTTAGATGTGTCATAGGTTTTTTGTTTTGGCCCCGTTGTGAAATTTTATATAATAAATAAGCATTGACACTGGACATTTCGAGTCCCCAGAAAAATAACTTTCGCCACCATTTCAATGACTTCCTCAGGAAACAGTATGACGCTGAATAAGAGTCTGCTCGGTCGACACCTCCCATAAATTTATTGTAATTGACCACTACATTTGGCTTATTTACAACTTGTAAGTTACCTCCACGTATTCTTCTGTTGATAGGCTGTGTTCCTGAAATATCCCACGAAGTAAGTGTAGTAACGACCCTTTTATCTTTCCATGCCAATAACATCAAATTACCTGATCTGCATGCAAAGGTGTTACCTTCGGCAAATGTTGGTTTTTTGATTGAATCAGGTATAAATTTGCGGTTGATTTGAATAGTGCCTGTCAAATGAACATTTAGTTTTAACAACTCTTCTGCAAGTGGCAAGCTTGTATAGTATCTATCGGTGTAAAAATGATACCCTTTACATCCTGGGTTATTGTCCAATAAATTTTGACAAAGATGTAATACAATCCTTGTAGTTACAGGTAGGTCAGGTCTCACTAAATCTCCTGAAGTCAAGCTTCCGTAT
The DNA here is from genome assembly GCA_951812935.1 of Hermaeophaga mercurialis. Classification (NCBI taxonomy): domain Eukaryota; kingdom Metazoa; phylum Arthropoda; class Insecta; order Coleoptera; family Chrysomelidae; genus Hermaeophaga; species Hermaeophaga mercurialis. Next base: position 15,213,979 of record OX638358.1, read on the forward strand.
TACGGCAAAATTGAAAAAACATACCCGGTGTTAGCATCTGCCATTACATATATTCTGATCCCCCATTTCGTAGGCTTGTAGGGTTGTAAGTTAAAAACTAATTTTACCCTTAAATCCAACAACAGATTCGTCTACTGATATCTCTCTTGACGGAACAAAATGTTCTTTGAACTGTTTGTCCAAATGATCTAAATAGTGGCTGACTTTTTGAGTTCGAGCCCTAAGGGTTCGGTCATTTGGATCGTTTTGATGCAAGTGGAGCATCCAAAAAATTTGTAAAAATCGTTCCCTTTTAAATATGCTACTAAAAAAAGGTATGTTGCCGTTAAACTGTTTTGACAACCTCTTCTGTGCTATTTTATTTCTAGCGTAATTATTTGTTTGTTCCACTATTTTTATTATTAGCTCATCGGTAAAAAAGAGCTTGAAGAAATCTATAGGTTTTGTACAGGTATCTGGAATTTGAGGTCCTACCATTTTATCCCCAGAAGTAAATTGAATCCTGTCTGGTAATTGATCCTGACATGTAACGTCCTGCCATGGTCCGAAATTACTCGGTTGTGTTATATTCTGGTCTTCTTCACTGCTGCTTGAACTTGATAGTAAAGGCATGGTTCTCTGTCTTTTAGTAATTATATCACTACCACTACTAGAGTCACTTTCTTCACTGATATTACCACTATCCAATCTATCATTTTCAGGCGAGTCAATATAAAATTCATCGTCACTAGTTTGCAAATCATTTTCAATTTCATCTTGTAAAAATCTCTTGGTCATTTCAAATATTTTTTTTTTTAAATATAACGAAAAAACACACCGAACTTTACCCATCATGTTAGTTATAAAACTGAGTAATATTCAAAACGCAAAAATAGTGCACATGTGAATACCGAAGTGGTTGTAATATATACATCAGCAGATATAAAATAATCAGCTTAGGATAGCAAGTTATATGCCATGTTATCTTTTATTTTTTACATAAACATGTACTCAAAGAAGGTATAAGAAAGCAATTTAGAAATATTAGATATGGGCTTAGGGGATGACAGACAGGCCAACCCGCTGTAACGATAAGACATGGTATGCCGCCCTATACGGCGACATACGAGTGCAACGGTAAAACGCATCTTGCCGCTCCTACGGCGACATACGAGTGCAAATGGTTAAAGAGATAATCTTCAGTACCTAAAAAATTATTTCGGATTTCTTTCGATTTGTTTACATTTTTATTAGTACACATTGGAGCTAAGTGACCTTTCTTAGCGCAGATTTGCCAGCAACACTCACGATACGAGCACTTATCTTGAGCATGATTTCTGCGCCCCTTTCGAATTCCTGGAGGCAGAAGAGTGCGCGCGCATGTGACGTGGAATGACTCTTATGTGTGGGCATCTTGTAGTTAGATTTTGCGTAATGGATTTCCGGTTCCTTCTTCACGATAACTGAAGAATATGGCTGAACTGAAACTTTTGATGAAGCAATTTCCACTATCTCCCCAAACTTACCGTTCTTTTTTTCTTCGAATAATCTGTCTTTAACTCGACCTTTTTCATATCCAATAATGAAGCGATCTACTAATGCACGTTCTATTTCACTTCCCGTATCATCACATTTAGAAACTAAATGTCTTAAACGAGCCGCCCATTCTTTTTCCGATTCATTAAATATTTTTCGAGATTCATAGAATTTTTCCCGGTTAGCAAATACCGGCACTGTAGATTTAAAATGTTCATCCAATAATTTAATTTTTGGTGCATATTTTTTATCGTCCGGTTCTTCGGGTATGAACATGTTATAACAAAAAGTTGTACGCTTCTTCATTTAAGAGACTTAACAATATGGAACTTTTACGAGAAACATCCGAAACTGCGTTTGCAGCAATAATAATTTTCCAAACACTTTTTGTATGTCGACTAATAAGCACTATCCGGCACGAATTCCGGAATGTGCTCGGTATATTGGTTTTTTGCGCCATTATCATTTTTTTACTAGATTTTAATTTGAAAATCCTTAATTAACTTAATTTGCACCTTCTGACTACTTCACTTTTTCCTCGTCGTCACTTGTAATATATCTTTTGTTAAATAATTTTATTGACTGCTTTTAAATAAACACAACCATTCTGTTTGATTGTTTATTGTAGAGTGCTCCGCGCTATGCCAAAAACATATTTACAAATATTTATACAAAGCGATACAACCAATATTTTTATTCTCACAATTTATCTGAATATATACATATATACATACATATATATGAATGAATGAATTCAAACATCAATAAAAATAATCACTTATAATTTTTTTTTCTCTAAGCTGTACTATTCACGGTTTCCAAGTTATAGTCGAGAGACATTCTTATTGGAACACCCAGTACAAAAGAAACTCGATCCAAAAGGCCAAAAAAAGATGATAATGTTTATTTTGTTTGAATTGAATTTCACTTATCCCATAACATTTTTTCAAAATCTCACATTTGTTTTTTATGAAAAATTCAATGTCGGCGCAAAACTGGGCTTCTGTCCGAATATCTTAAGTGATTCCCTCTCCCTTTTTATTATGTTATCAAATGTG